>JARKIA010000090.1:0-617159 GCA_029289565.1 Mycena galericulata
AACTTGCGTCCGCGCCTGCTGTGGCATCGATGCCCGCATCCACCTCCACGCAGCCGCCGAAGCTGTCGGTAACGGTGGCCCTGCGAGAATACGACGCCGGTGCCTTGTAGTTGTAGCTATATTGCGTGGGGGCAGGCGTGGCCGTGCTCTGCCCTACTGTGGTCTTCGCCGGGTTGTACGCATACGTCGTGGTATAAGCCGAGTACATGGTCCTGGAGCGAAGTCTCCTTCATCTCCGACCCGTTCACAGTCTTGGTTATGATGATATCCTTCGTTACAGTGTCGGTTATAGTTTCGGTGACCGTGACGGTCGTTTCCGCGTCTGAATCTGAACTCGTGGTGGAAGACGACGACGAGTCGTCGATGACAGTCGAAAATGTTGGCCGACGCGTCCAGATTCAGCTGCAGAGTGGCGCTGGCATCCAACGACACAATACCTTCGCGCTAGCCTCATTCCCGAGCGCCGATATACCCAGGTTGAGCGAAGGAATGAGGTGCGCGGTGACGTTCCCCGTGGCGGCCACGTCGGGGCTCGCAGACAGGGTCAGCGCTGTGATTAGGAGTTTGAGATCCGGCTACAAGGTGAGCAAGTAGACATACGGGTGTCGCCAATTGAGAACGCCTTGGCGTTGGGAGCGGGGCCAGACGCGGGAGGGAAGCTCAGCGTCGCGTTGTCAAGATCTAAGTTGATTCCGACTTTCATGTCGAGATTGACGTCGAAATTGGCTGTAAGTTGCGCGGCAAACCTGGAAGGATGGCCCAACTGTGAGGATTCCGGGAATATCCAGACCTAGTCGAACCACGTCAGCTAGAAATGAGAGACGGACGCTGGAAAGACGTACCTGGGACGCCGAGGTTGACAAGGGTAATCTGGCCCGAATCGACTTCCCCCTACACATAAAATGGATCGTCAGGATATTCTTGCTCGTGCACAGAAAGCTCACAGCAACATCGGCCGTAATGTCCATGGTCCCAGCGATATTTCCGTTCAAGATTGCGATAATACCGAAATTGGTGAGCTAGTTTTGCTTGTAAGTAGGATGCAACATGCCCGAATAAGTGACTTACCTTGGGAGGGACGAGCGTCCCAGTTGCGGCGACACCAACCTGCGCGGTGGCTTGAGTGTTGCCGTCGAGGTCAACGTTCACCGATGCAGTGACCGGACCGCAGCTGATTGATTGGTTGAAGATGTTGGACCGTTTTATTCAAATTCAGAGGGGGGAGAGCAATCGTCTGGTTGACATTGACCGAGTTTGCGGCGATATCAGAGACAGCGTTGCCCACAAAGTTCTCAAGAGCACGCTGGGAAAGCCGGGTGGCGCGTCTGGATGGGGGGATCTGAATGGTGCCAGCGGCGCCAGGTACATTGGCCGCTTGAATAGCGATGTTCACTGGACCGTTCCTGTTCGCTCCGCTTAGCGAACGACATGAGAAATCAATAAATGAACGGACTGTGAATAGTCAACTGCACTGAAATTGTGTCCAGCGACAGAGTCTGAACTTGCGGTTGCGTGCCAAATCGACGGACCAAACGCGTGGAGATGGAGGCTGGGATGGACTGGTCAGTGGAGACCGATGCGTTGGCAACTCGTGCAAAAGGGCCGGCTCCACACTTGTTGTCAAAGAAATTAGACGGAGTAGCAGTACGCCGACAAACACCTACGTTCTCGGGCAATCGAACAATCTTGTTCACCGCCCCAGTATTCTGGTACAAATTGCTGCACTTCGCATCGGCCGCGTCGCTCATGCATACCAACCGAATGTCTTGCGACAGCGCGGTCGGATCGCAGCTGAGGATTTGCCAGTCCGCGGCAGTGGTAATGTCAGTGATGCCATCTTGGGACCCCCACTACGCGTCGCGTTAGTGAATTCGCGGCAGTGAGTAAAAAGTTCACACAATCGTCATGGTGCCAGACGCTGATCCATTTGTGGTGGGGATGTCTTTTGGAACGTCAGTGTGGGCCTGAGAAGGACAGTGAGAAGGCGCACCGTAGGAGCATTCGCCAGTAACACACGCTACACTCCAGTCATTTGCGGCGTGGATCCCAGCAAGAAATGGCACGATCACCAGGACGGAGGAAAGCATCGATGAAATGAACGAAATCGAAGATTAAGCCAACCGGGGCGAAGCAAACGAAGAGGAGGAGAACGAAAGGGAAAGGGAAACAGCGCTGATGAGCGAAGACGCGTTTTTGTTCTTCGGCATATCAGATGGCAATGAAAATCTGACCGTGGTTAGGGTGGATCAGCATGGTTGTATATGCCGGTCGTGAGGCGAATTGCTACGATGATCGTATGTTGGACAATGGAGAAAGTGGCGGGATCCAGCGAGGACCACCAACCCGTCGATTAAATGTAGCCGACTTACATTACCTGGACATACCTGACTTACCCAGAGACGAGGAAGATCCTCCTCGCTTTGGCCGAAAATCGCCATCTGATGGTCCGCCTGATTGCGCACGAAGAGTCCAGAGCCGGATATATATAGACCCGTTGACAACTTGTTCTCAGGGAGAGGCCTCCAGCTGCCTCCAGCTGCAGGCTTGTGAAGACAGGTCACAGAATTGAAAGCTTCCCGTCGTCAAGGAGTCAACCTAAGGAGTCCAAGTCACGGTCACAGTGATTCTGAATTTGAAAGTCACGAGATTTCCGGTCCGAATTCCCGAACCTACTTCTCTCTCAGGCTTGAAGTCGATTCTGTTTCATCGCACTTCATGGATGTCACTGGGATCCAAGCTGCCTTTGAAGAGGCCAAAAAAGGATACGGAGAGGGTGGGATACCCATTGGCTCCGTCATACTGAACGACAAGGGGGAATTTCTGGGACGAGGGTATAATCAAAGAATCCAGAAATCGTCGCCTACACTACACGCCGAGATCGCTGCGCTCGAAAATGCGGGACGCCAGAAGTCTGGGGTATACCGCAAGGCGACTCTAGTCAGTTCCTTGGGCTTGATATTCAGATGTGGCCGCTAATTTGTTGCTGTGCACAAGTACACGACCCTCAGGTGAAATGACTCTAAAATTTATACGACGCTCAACTGAAATTTAGGGAAATTCTAGTCCATGCAGCATGTGTACAGGCGCTATCCTTCTGTACAACATACCCCGCGTCGTTATCGGAGAAAACACCAACTTCAAGGGCGACGAGGATTTGCTCCGAGATCGTGGAGTCGAAGTGTTCGTCGTTGACAATGAAGATTGCAAAGATTTGATGCGCCGTTTCATTCGGGAACGGCCCGAGGTATCTATTCTCTAAGTATGACGGGGAACCGGATTAGCTAATAGCTTTTTCATGTAGGAATGGAACGAAGATATCGGAGAGGAAGATTAAACTCCTGCCAGAGGTCTGCTGTATCCTCAATCACCTATGTACACTACGGTTCTTTCTCAACTGCCTGGACGCCTCACCCGCCTATCCGATGTAAGTTCGGCCTCAACGAGCTCAGAAATAGCGTCAATGGATTCAAAGAAGCGGCGGACAACTTGAAGACATCTCTAGGCAATTCTGGCTCGAATACGATTATGCTGGCCGCGCTTCGACTCCTTCGGGTACTTGCATTCGATTCCACGACGCTCGCATTGCCTAGTGTTCCGCATCAGCAATCCACTACACACTCCAACGACTCAGTCACATACTCGCAGCTTCGATCCTCTGCTGTGCCATCCACCGGCATGGGTGCACATGCGATCTTGCGCGAACGGCAGAAAAAGCACGCTAGCGTCTGCTTCTTGGGCCCAATCTGCTTGACCTCGGTGATCTTGAACGTCTGGGGCCATTGGTGGCTCGCAGGATACGGGTGGTCTGCCAGAGATACGCCGCCGGAGTCCGTTGACACCAGCGCAAACGGCGAGTCCTCCGGCAGGTCTGTGGCGATGAACGTGTCGTTCATATGTACGAAATCCTGAGCCGTTATCCTGGGCAGTGGATGCGGACACGCATGATGGTGATGGTGCGGCGGAGCAGGTGCAGGCGAGTGGGAGTGCACGGGAGAGGCCGCGGACCCTGTCGTTGTATACTCACTGGCGGTGTCAAGTTCCTGATATGATGCACGGCAATTCTGCGAAGCACACTGTCAGCAACCGTGATCTTCGTGGCTTTGGTTTCGCGAGCCACTACCTCGACGTCTGCATATGCGTAGTATCGGCCGTATCCTTGTCCGCTTCCAGACGCGAAGGCCATGGACTCAGGTTGGGGGGAAAAGCCGTCTTCGTCCGCGCGGTCCAGAGCGTAGTGCGACAGATCCCCGTGGAGTGGCCATGGTGAGCCTTGGAAGACACCATCATTGATGTCACTGTGTGCGTGGTATGCACCCACAAACCCAGCGTTGGGGTTCTCTGCGTAGCTATGTGCCTGGTGGGCCTGCACAATTAATCGATGGGCTGGCCAAAAAAAAAGACACAAAAGACAAAAAAAGAAGATTGACCTGTGTACCCTCCACGCGGAATTCGGACGGGAAAGTGCGGACGTCGATTGGCCAACTAGGGCAACTGAAATCGGTGCTATATTGGGCTGGCTCAAGGTGCGACTCCACTGCGAAGTAGGTTGGTCGGCTTATGGCGCCGGTGTCGTAGAAGGTATCTACGGAGGCGCCAGGCCTGACACGGTTTTATTTTCGCGCTTGAGGATAAGGAAATGAATTACTTACTCTGCTCTCTGACGGAAATATCCGAACGTGTCTCTGCGTTGTGTGGCGGACGATGGCCTACGTTTTTGATGGGGGTAAATGGACATGACTGGTAAAACGTTGTTCTCGAAAATTTCAAGAATTGAAGGACGAGGAAAAGGTTCGTTCGTGCCTGGTATTTAAAGAATACCAGCGCAGATAGCGGCGTATGTGCAAGAAATTTTGCTTGTTCCGTCACTGTACTAAAGACGGAGAAGTAACCAAACATGGACCCACTGGTACAAGATAATGCGAAACCGGTGCGAGCTCCTGAAGCTCTGGGGGACTATTTTTCACAGGGCCATAATACAAACTTCATTACTTTTTTTGTGTTAGATATTGCTCTGCACCCAGTCTCCAGGCAACGAATGCAAAAAATCCACGGAGGTTTTTAATTTGTAGCGTGCGACCGCGGAGATATGTCTCTAGTTAGAATTATTCCCCGTCGAAGTCAGCGATTGTCATTTGCCAATTGAGGTAGAGACGATCGTCCGACAAGGACGGCCATGGTTCGAGCGGAATTATGATCGAAGATCCCATTGGAGTCAGCTTTCTACTCACGATGCTTGACAGTTTTGACTCAAGCGCAGTCCCATGAACTAAGGTCCAGAAACACTGTCTTTTCTTACGAGAGTGATCCGAGAACTGAGGCCACAATTCAAATCCTCGGCTGCCAGAAATCTGAAGGAAAACAGGGAAGTGAAGTTTTCGAATTCCAACTCGTGATATGTAGTAATGCGTCGTGACTAGGCATGGGATCTTCCTTACTGGGATCTCCTCTGCAATCCGGGACCCACTAATCTGCTCGGCAGTAACTTCTCAGGCGATAGGGATTGAAACCCGTGGAAATACTTCCAACCATCATGTTCCGCTTGCGTATGTCTCAAAATCCTCGACAATGCCGTCCGGCGCACCTCGATTAAATAAAAACCTTGACATGCATATGGCCGTGCCTATGTACCTGTGTTCCGGCGGCTGTTCCTGGCGCGGCAGTGAAATTACTCCATAGATATGGTGTATGGAGCGAGCGCAGTTTCATGGAGAAATTATACTTCGTCTGATCCGTTTCGTTTCTGATTTTCGCCACACGAACCGTGGATCCCATTCTATCATTACTATCTTTAGGGGCCGACAAATTTTACAGCCGCGGGAGATGCATCACGAAATGCGGTACGCTTCCTCCATGCTACGCGGATCGGCAGGATGAAACCTACGCCTGCCGTGGATCCTGCCCGAGAACACCCTTGACTATTATTTACTTCCAGCGCGCATAGTCACATACGCGAAACGTGAGGACTCATTGGAGAACATTCGGAGAGAAATGTGGGCAATTAGAAATTTACAATCAAGGATCTTGTGCTAATATTCTTCGAGCTCGTTCAAGGACAAGTCCGCATGTAAGTTTTCTAATTCCGGTCGTGATCCTCCTGTACCAAATTCTATCCGCCCTAAATAAGTACAAATCGTCTTTTCAGAGAAGGTGCACCCAGGTCCGCTTTGCATCGACCCTCGGACTCGGATGAAAACAATGGGTGGTCGGGCTTTTATGGCTTTTTTTTTTTGAGCATTTGGGATAATGATTCTTAGTCTGCAGAAGCATTCCAAGGTCATCCGCTTGGGTTTCTGGTTGTTAGCCAGTCATTGCCAGGGAAAATGTCGAGGAGGAAATGCTGTTGCACACAATTATTTTACCAGTGTGGGATCTGACCCGAAAGAATTATCCTATCCCAGTTTCGTCAGTCTTGGGTCGTATACCCACTAAAACCTCCTCTGTACAAAGCCAGTCATCCGGCAGTGAGTCTTCCTCAAGCAAGAGTCCATGTATTTATCACCCGTTGTTTTTTGAATGCAAGAGTCTCGAACCGAAATTTGTCGGTCAGTGAACGGTCTCGACATAGAGCAGTGTTGATAGTCAAATTCATTGAATTGAATTGAATTAAACTTATGATTGATAGTCGAAACACGAGTTAAAAGTCTTCTTCAATTGCCGTCCTATTCAACAGAGTACATACAACTTTAGTAGCATAGGCGTTCGGCCCGTTGACCGAACACCTACTTGCCGCGTGAATGCCTATCGCCTGTGGATCAGGCATCACACCATCAATAGTTGCATGCCAGCAAAACAACCAAGTCCTTTCTTCAACAACCTCTTCAATATACCTGGGGACCTAACCAGAACATAGTCTGTAGTTAACCACGTGCCGATTGTATGGAGGTCGACCTTATTACGTAAAGTGCGGAGTTTGAAATCTATTCTCGATGTTGACTGCCCTTCAAACACTCAAGAACCCAAATTTTGGAGGCAAGACTGGCTATATTCTCTCATAAAACAAATCTGTCTCTTCAGAATATCTGTTCTCGCTCCTCTTTGATACAGAATGAGATGGTGAGATTTGTAAGCTGCCGGCCCATCAAATTTCGGCACCGACGTCTCAGCGCCGTGGAGGTGAAACTGGTTGGTACAGTTGATTACTCTGATGAATTCAACAATATTCCAACGGAAAATTGTGCAAGGATGCCCTGCAACCTTTACTTGAAAGGTCGACCTCCGATCATTGACACCTGCCAATCGACAGACTATAACATACGAGGTACAACTTGAAGTAAGCTCTGTTATAACGTCTGTTTATAAGAGACTAACCAGAACACCTAACTTAACCATACCTAACTTTTCTAACCCAAATTTAACCCAAACCTAACCCCCCACGCACAGTGGATACAGAGTTGAGGGATTTAGCAATTTTCGGCAACCAACGGGCGCTCGACATGATGGATAGGCGTTCGCGCCATCAATAGGCGTTCGGTCAACGGACCGAACGCCTATGCTACTAAAGTTATCGTGCCTCTATTCAACAAACTACATAAGAGATGTCACCGTACTGTAAAATATGATTTCTCAACATGGACATAAATATTGATCTACGAGTTCTTGGCATTCGGTCCGGTTCATCCGACACGTGGCCGATCATGATTCATTGATGCGCCTCAAAGACTTTGCCTTTCTACCTCCAACTTGAGCCGAAGGCCTACCTTGGGCCTAGAGCCCAACGGCTGAATGATCCTGGCAACTACACGAGCATGTCTTATTCCGGCCGCCTCACTCAAGCAATTCTCCGGCGCAGTAGGGTTTATCGGCCGACTACGGCCCGTCGCATCATGTTCCCGGAATAAACTTAAAGAGACTTTCTCTCCACGGCCTAGCCCTGGCACCCCACCTCCCCAATTGCACCTTTCGATCTGGTCCTTCCTCCTCATATTCAATAATACAACCTGCTAGCCGCTCCCCATTCTCAAACCACATAGTTCCGATCGACGCAAAGATGCTCTCCGCTGGGCAATTGATCTGGATATCATGTCGTCCGCTTTTCCGACTGTGAGAGATCCTAAAATCCGTGTCTACCTCATCTCCAACGTCCCGTGCAAGTATAATATGTGTAGGGTGTGGATTCGCCATAACCAAGGCAGACATATTTCCACCTGTCGCGGCACGAGGCACCGGCCAGATCTTGCTGGTATGCAGTCAGCTCCTCGTGGTCGCGTTACACACGATGATCAATTTTTTGAATCCAGAATATCACACTTCCTAGTCTGATGTTCTCCAAAATTGTACCAGCATTCACGTCTCAGAACATCAGTGCCTTAGGTCTGTGAGCGTTATCTCTTGTCAGGATCTGAATGTAAACGTTGTGACCAGGTCCTCTGGTCCTCGTCGCGTTCATATACGAGGGCATGGGCCTTATTTTAGCTTGGCTTGTCAGCCAGGTCTTCTGGGTTCCGCATCGTTTTCGGTAAAGCATATCTTCGCGACTGTTGCTATTGCTGATAGAATCTAGGTGGGGCATACTGGTGGCAGGCGGATGGAGCAACTACGGTGATATTCGTAAGTGCTAGACCAACGCTTGTAACATTTCCGATTGATTCATCTCGATCCTTCAGCTACGGCCGTTGTTATGAGCATTACTGGTGCCGCACCATTTAATGGAACAGCGGACCAGACCTTGAGTGTCGCTTATATCGCCGGATTTATTCTCGTCTATATGGTGAGTGATGGAACTTCGGGAAAAGTTGTGCATTCCAATACCCTCAGATCACGTTCTTTCCGATGGGAGGCAGCCGTCTCGTTGGATTAGATTACGTTGGCCCGGATATTGAGGCTGAAGAGGTTCAAGATAAAGCCCGACGTCGTCGAAGACTCATTTTTATGGAATGGCCACAGCGAACCCTGGAGGTGTTCAGGAACCACAAGAATCCGCGGTCTTCCTCCGTTTTGGATGAAAAAAAAGTCAGGGCGGACGAAGAGTGTGCGACCCCCAAGCCGGAAAACTCATCGCGGCCAGCCTTGGCATCCAAGCACGTTTCCTTCGACCAGGACGCGATGACATCCCCCTCGACTCCGCCTTACACGGACGGTTGGCATTCCAGGGTGGCGTCTCCGGCAGCCACAACTACTGCTGCTGATACTCCCGATGTATTGAGCCTCATTGATGAGCGCACTGATACACCGAACCTCCCAATCACGGATCCACTCACGCCCACGGGGGCCCGTTCACCGTGGGTACTGCGTCGGAAAGCAATCTACGTCAACATGCGCTCATTTTTGCGGAACCTGTTCATTCCAGGGTCCATCTCCATTCTGATCTCCTTCGTGATCGCCCTCATCCCCGAGCTCAAGGCGCTTTTCGTCGAGGTGAACGGGACCCACATACCATCGGCGCCCGACGGCGACCCACCGCTCGCGTTCGTTATCGACGCGGCGACCTTCATTGGGGCGGCGTCTGTACCAATGGGGCTTATCTGTCTGGGCTCCGCCCTAGCGCGCCTGCAAATTCCGCGTGGCGCGTGGCGCACGCTCCCATCCGGTGCCATCCTCGGGCTCGCGATATGCAAGATGCTGATTTCCCCCGTGCTCGGCGTCCTGATATGTAAGGGTCTCGTAAACGTCAACGTTATATCCAAGGACGACAAGGTCCTCCAGTTCGTCTGCATGTACGCTTCCCTCTCCGTCCATCTACTGCTCGGGTTCTGAACTCGCCTTCGACGTCTAGATTTTTCTCATGCTTGCCTACGGCTACAACCCAGGTGTGCTCTCAGCTCACGTGGTTTGAATATTTTGTGTAACCTTCTGCGATAGGTATTCGTCACGCAAGTGTACAGCGGCACGGGCAGCGCCGATAACCTCTCCGCATTCCTCATTCCCCAGTATATTCTGATGCTCCCATCCATGACTGCACTCACGGCATATACCCTCCAAACGCTATTCTGATCTTCCTTCCTTCCTTCCCCGCTCATATCGCATCTGTCGACCGCCTACTGTATCTATTGCCTCCCACTAGAGTCCAGCGACGCGTGTAGTTGTGTCACATGGCGCGAGATGCGCATCGCGCAATAGATGATTTTGTGGATCCCGGGCTTGGTTGCATTTCTCTTTACCCCAGGATTTTTTGACTTGCCCAGTTTTCGCGTCTATATTGACATTTTCATCATGAAAAGTTGTATGGGATCAGAAGACGCTGCCATCCCACGTTCGCTTCAAGTGAGTCCACAGACTCTGCGGGGCCGTGGGCAGTGCACTGACTCTATATTTGCTCCCTGATTTTTAGTCGTGGAATTTCCACCGGAGAGATGCAAGGAACCTAGAGGTGCACGCCGTCCAGACGCCGCCTGCGATTTGTGTGCAGCCCAAGCCAATGATTCAGCCAGGACCACTGGCAGCAGACGAATCGGAAACGACCCACTTTCTCTACGCGATCAGTCTATATGCGCCTTTTTGAGCCGCGACTCGGGCTTTCTGAAATTCTGTACGGCGGGTACATGTACCTTAAAAATCAGAACTTGATATTTTGGATGTCGTTTCTTCCTCGCCGTAGACGGGGATGTGGTATTGCCTGCAGATCTGGATAAAATGATCAAGCGCTTGGTAGTCAAGAGCTCACACGTGAGCACCCCCAAATATTCCGAGTCCTGTCCCGATTTACAGCGGAAGAAAAAAGAAAAGTACGCCAGTAGAACAACAGTAGAACTTGATTTATTCATGTCCATGTGGCAGTGCTGACAGCGCCTATTGGAGGCTGTGTCAGCGTCTGTTGCCTCTCCAAAACCGTGATGACGCTTCCGCAAGAACTCGTCGACGCCATCCTAGAAAACGTCGGTTTTGAGGATCTGGAAACATGCAGTCTTACTGCTCCAAACCTCCGCTTCGCCAGCCAGCGCATCCTCCTCAGCTCCTTGGCACTCGGAACGGGTACCGGTCAAGCCGGAAAACTATCTGCGCTTCAATAATCAAGGGTTGAAGTGTGGTAAAATACAGGGTAGATATCCAAACCAGGCAGAGTTTCCACTGCTAAGTAGTACGAGTTCACCAACGGCTGAGAGCCCTGTCTATATTCCTTCACACCTTCATCCCGGCTACCACGACCTGTGTGACTATGCCTCGAGCCGCACATGCAGGCAACAGTTGCAGAATGCCGGCTGATATTTCATTGAAACGGAGTGCGATAGTGTCCATTGTTTCGCAATGTGCGAGTCCTTCACATAGCGCGATTTCTAATTTCTTCAATGATGGGAGCGGGGATAAAATGAGGTCGATTTCGGACCAGGGTGGAAGGGATAGCGGAGCGTCGAGGAGAAATTCCCGATTCAGGAAGACAATTTCCTCCCTAAAAACTACTGTGACGGCAAGGGCTAGCGTGATGGATTCCAACGACAATGAGAGCTGGGCTTTCTTCAACATGGCCACAGTTTGAATGGGGTTGGCGCGGATGGATAATGTTTGGAGTCGCGTATTTTGGTTTAGGAAGCCGTCTAATGCTGACTCTCGGAAGTCTGATTTAGGGGAACGAAATTAGTCGATGGTGAAGCGAGTAAAAAGCATATAGACCTACCGATTCGCGGACGCCATAAATCAACCGTTAGAGCCAGCGAAGTCAAAGAAGAGCCACGACTTCGAATGTAATCAACCGCAGACTTGAATGACGCCGTACTCATTTCATTCCAGGTGTCTGAAAGCCGGAGAGTGGATACGGCAACACGGTTTCCTTGCAGCCATCCCAGAAAACACCCCATGTCCGGACCGTTGAGATCTAGACAGCACAAAGTTTCCGCGGGCCGGAGAGCTTGAACCGTGTCGGGCAGCTCCGTGGAACGCCACCTTCTGGCCCAAAGTTTTAACCCTTCCAATTGCGTGAACGAGGTAATAAACTCGACCACGGCAGAAAGGTCGAGCGTCAATGAACTAGCACCCGCATCAAGGATCTCCAAATTGGTGATCGTGCTGAGGTTGATGCGGGGGAGAGGATTGTGGGGGAAAGGATTCGGGGTCCAGCCGAACTCAAAGTTCAGACCAATGGTATCGACGGAGGGAGGAAGGTGCTTCGTTATTCTGGGAAGCACTGAATTCATCCAACGATCCAGCGGAATACCGGAACGGAAATCAAGCTCCCGAATGAATGGAAGGAATGTGAGGCGCTGAGGTCTGCGAAACAGTGTGGCAAATCTGTGCGCGGTGTGCCGTTTGACATGGACCCTGTAAAATAGGACCCGTCGACTAGATGGAACCCAAGCCCTGCATACCAGGGCGCATTTTCCGACATTGGCAGCTGCATCATGGGATAAGTAGTTGTCGTCGCTGTTTCCACGTTTGAGAGGCACTGGATGCAGAAACGAGATGATCAGGTCAACCAGCTCAGCAGCTATGGCCGGCATGGGTTAGCCAGCCGCTGGGATGATCGAGGTTGAGAGAAAGTCGTTGGATGTGACAGTGACGTGACTCGCTCAGAGATATCTGTCAATTTCTGTGTACGTAGGCCCAGGACAGATTGACCAGAGTTGAATGAATCTCACAATGGAGGAGGGGAATCCGCGCAATTGAAGAGCAATCGGGACAAGCCGCTGAGCGGTCGGACTTAAGTATCGGAGACTACTAACTATAAAGTAATGGGCTCGGCCGACGACTCCAAAGGAACCCAGATTCGAGACAACTGGAATAGGACAATTGCAATGGTCGGAGCCCCACATTGTTTGAAAATGTGCATAATGGCATTTCCTCCTTGGACAATATCAATATTTGCGGCATGTCTGGCGAAACACCAGCAACACAGACAGATGAACTTAGAATGCTTCTGCAGACTTTGTTTCATTTTGTAAACATCCAAAAAAAAAAGAAAGAAAGAAAGAAATTGTGGTGGCGGACGGGGGAAAATCGCGGAGGACGTTCTTGGTTTACGGTATGTAAATAATAATGTAATACCGAGGCTCTGTGAAGGAGGATTCCAATTATCAATGAGAGTGAGACTCCGACAGCTGGCACTTCGTAGAAAGACGTCGATATTAGTACGCTTGATACTGATACTAACTTGAAGTAGATCCAGAAACGATACGTACAAGTAATGCTTTCAAACGGCCCGGCGGTACATGTAAAAGGCTCCTGTCGAGCGAGGTCACCATACATTGGAGCTATTGCCAAGTGATGGTGGCAGACTCGTTGAGGCCCTTGGCACAGCTCCGTTGTATAGTTATTGTATGGTTAAGTAACTCCGACAGGGACTGCTGCGCGGCCGCCTGAACGCAGTGAAAGCCGTATTTTTTGGTAATACAGTCGGGGGCCATGGATGGAGCAGCGGAAGGGCGCGAGAAGGGCAGGAGCACGAACGGGGCGGAAGCGTTGAAGGGATCCGGGGAACGGTGGGCTGATGTGCGGCGGCATCGTCGGGATGCATCGGAGAGTGGGGAAAGGTGTGCCGCGGGTTGCGTTGGGGGATGATGCATGATGTCGATCAGTGGGCGCCGCGCCACAGGAGAACGTTTGAACCGTGAGAAACGGTCAAAGCGCGTTCTCGTAAGGGCATCGGGGTGAAAAACTAAATTCCTTGCTTTATGAGTTCGGTATATAAAAATGCGACTCCTAGAAAAATGTGATTCCTATTTGTGCCGGTGCGGAAAGTACAGGGCTTCCTGGTCTATGTAGAGATTTGGCGAAAGCCTGCGACGAAAGGTTAAATTTTTTGGGGAGTATCAGACTTGAAGCTCGATCAATAAGCGCATGAGCTGTAGTGTGGAGTTGGCAATGGTATAAAAGTGTCTATCAACTTGGTTTGGGCAAAAACGAAGGGGAGCTCTAGAGTAGTGTTTTGGAGGTAAACGGACTCAAAATTTCGGTTCGATTACCCTGCCCCTGGCATTTTTTGGTAATCATGGGGGAATTATTCACGGGTATTTACACTATTAGAGGTGGGGGCGGAGGGTCATGAGAATGCACTTGACAAAAATCGGAGGCATCCAATAATTTTGGGATGAGAAGAAACCAATCGCCTTAACGGGCGGATGAACCAGGGTGCGGCAGACACTAGGTGTCTTGGCTCTCAGTGTTTAACGAACTTATTTGACTTTCTTGACGCTGACAATTTACGTACATGTACATGTTAGTAACCGAGTTTCGGTCAACAAATATTAATGGTTGAACTGTCCAAGCACAACGGTGGGATCTGTAACCGAAAGATGCATGTCGTGATCAGCATGAGATGCGGTAAGTTGTCTACGCACCTGAGGCAACGATTTGATCCCTACGTCGCGATTCGACTTGGAATGCATTGAGTCCATCATACCCGGTTGAACATGGAACCCTTTCTGCTTGAAAAAGGTCAGAGCCAAACGTAGAATTGTGCTAAGCCATATACCTGACTGCCCACGCCAGAATTTGCAGTCTTCGAGTCACAGTGATTCAGAGGAGTGGTACCAGAGCTGGAGGCGAATTCCATGGCCCAGAGCGCGGAGCGGGTCGAGACTTCCAGCTGGCCCTTTCCACGGATAGAGGTGCGGGCGTTCAGTGAGGCCAGGATCGAGTTGACGTATACTATACGGTAAAGGATGGAATTGAGTACATGAAACAAACCTGATCCCGGGCGTACATACATTTGCCCAAGAGCTCGTAGAACGGTACCCAATAAAAGTGATTGAGGTATGCAACATCCTGATACATTGTGAGAAGGTGAAGGATGTACTCGACCGAGATGTTGAACTTACCAGGATGAAGAGCATGGCGATGCAAACACTGAGGGAAATAATCAGAGTGCGAATGCTCCATCCAATGGGCGTACTCACGCAGTAAGAATCCCGCGCGACGTGGCATGCATAATGAGTGACTCAATCATATTCTGTGTGCTGAAATGACGATCATTTACCCTCATTTCAGCATCGGCTTTTGGTGCAGAGCCACACACTATGTGCTCACCTTCGTACCCCAGCTACCTTTCGTGAACGCAGATAGTATATGAGTGAGGTGGTAATTGTGATGTCGCACACAAGCCCGGTGCTTTCAATTATGATGCTCATAGACTGCGACGGATGTTTAGGTATAGGGAGATGGTGAGCAAAGTGCTTACCCTGATCGTATGTCCAAATAGTGATACTATCGTTGGAAACAGGAATAGATAGACTGAGAGGTCTGCATATATGGGGGTGAGGAACAAGGGAGAAAGAGGCAGGACACCAGTGGAGGGAAGGGGAGAAAAAAGGGACGCACACAGTCCTGCCACTGAAGGGAGCGCAGGGTACTTGAATGAGCCGGCAGCTAGTGGAAGTAGTATACACACCGTATGATACCAGAGAAAGTGAAAGCTAGAAATTAAGGATTAATCCGAAGAACACTTATGTTGAAGACCACCGCACAATGAAACCCACAATCATGAAGTTCCTGCTCACTGCAAGTAATGAAACGTCAAGGGACGTGGAGTCAAACAAAAATACCACACGCACCACTCCAGATCTGCCATCCGTAGAAGATAAGGGAGGTGGTGTTGATCGTAGTCTAAATGTAATTTTCGTTCCATCAGAAAACCCGGCGATTGCAAGAATAAAATTGAGGAACCAGGGTGGCGAATCCTAACTGAGAAAAAATGACCATGATTAGGCCCTGGAACAAGTAGTATGCTGAAGGTGCGACTGACGGGCCAGCTCCTACGTTCATCAAAGAATTCCCGGAGGTGAGGAAGATGTTATATTCAGATTCAGATACACCTGTGCGACAAGCCGCACTTACCAAGGGATGTGCGCGTCGGCAAAGAGGTTATTGAAGTTGAGGACGTAGAGGGTGTATAGTGCATGTGAAGTGACGATGCTGGAGAGAGTGTCGAGAGTCCTACGGAGGGCCAATCAGAGATGGATAGCTGCTACCACTAGTCACCGGTAGTGGAAGGTAGTGAACGCACCACAAAACTGCCACCTGGGGCGTGGAGAGGTTAAATTCTAGCAATGGCTCAACGGATGGCAATTACCGTCAGTTTGAGGAAGATGCTGTCCTTGGGGTAGTTCTTGAAGTAGAGGTAGACCTGAACGATACTGATGCCATATGCGCTGTGATCAGAAAGGTCAGCGGCCAGGTGGGAATTACATGAAGAAACGCTGACTCACGCGGTAGACACGCCATACCCAATGAAAGCCGCGGCGCTGAGCTCCTTGACGGACTGGATTGCATCGTCAATGACTGACCCCAGGCCCCCGGGTGCGGACATCCTTGTGGTAGGGACGTTGGGGGTGGGATGATTGAGTCGAGGCGTCGTTGTTCGATGGGGGAGTTGAGCATTTATACGAAACCAGGCGCCCGAGCCATTCTGGGGTTTGTTTGTTACAGGTGGAACGGAAGAAGACCATGCAGAGGTTGAAACCATCACCATCTCGACGGATAATAATGGAACTTCGAAATCGACACACCGAATACAGATATTTGTTGAGGAGCTGTATGAGGAATTCGTGGGCCCCTGGCCCCAGGGTAAGTCGGTCAAACAGCGAGGGTATAGAATAATAGCTGCAAAGGCAATTAACATGGAGCTTGGGTTTGGCTTGGCTCGTCTTACTCATGACTTCAAACTTATTTAGGTATGAGACAAGTGACAGACGCTTCCGATACGACAGCTCGTTGATATGCAGTACGTGGGAGTGTGGCGGGATCGTGCGGCCCGTATCATGGCAGAAAATCGACTGCGACAGATCGAGGGTGCTCAAACTTGTTGTCGGCCTTTCTCCGTGAGCCTCAGTGTCCCGCCACTTCACAGCCTAGGCTGCCCCAAGGCTGCCCACTGTATGGGCAATATACTGTGCAAAATTAGCGAAAATTTACAGGGTTTTCAATGACAACTTACATCTGTATGATTGATCTTAGGTGACAACTTGTAAAAAAGCTCGCATCCTCAATATTGATGCAACCGTTTCAAACGGCTTACAGCTTTGTAAATGGACCTCGGTAAATTGAGAGCATCCGGGAATTGGAAAGTCTGCCATCAAAAGTCCGCCATCAGGGCGATCGGCGGATACATGACGTATGAGCATTGTAGCGGAGATTGAATCAAAGGCCTGTCAAGCAACAAATCAAACGCGCTCCTGTCGCTGAAACGCGACCCGCCACAGTCCCGCCACTGCAAGGGGATCCAGGATCCCTTGCAGCTTCACCCAAGGGCATTCACCCGTCTTCTTGCCCTCCTTAAGGATGATATAATCAAGTTTCAGCCAATACTGTATTAATCACCCCGGAAATTCTGATATACCTGGCCTCCCAAAAATGTTTCCGAAACTTTTAGTTTCAGACGCGCTCCTGATATGTTTAGTTTAAGGCGCCGGACCGGTCCGGGCCGACGGGTTTTGGGTTGCCTGAAACTAAAGGTATCAGGAGCACGCCTGAAACTAAAGGTTTCAGATTCATTTTTAGGAGGCCCATAATGAGCCTTTTTACGGAGTGAATAAATGTCTTGAACACACTCACAACGAGCTGGTTGCCGCACAGCGGGCATCGATTGCCGTTGCCGTTGGTGAGCGGAGCAGGCGCGCGGGCGTGGAATGTTGTCCCTGTTTGTGGTGGTGGGCAATCCCGATTGTTCCGCCGTGACGATCACGTGAGGCGTCAATTGAGACTCGATCAATTTTCCCTGACCCACCACCGTTTCGAGTGGTTTGACACGAGTTCTGCACATTTTCTCAGATTTAAGTACTCAAAATGTAGATAATATGTATTCTTACCCCCTGCCTTGATACCAGATATACCCCTTTTAAATTGAAACTGCAGGAGCGTGCCGAGTGGAGAGCTGTTGTACGTAGTGCCGACTGCCAAGAAACCAAAAAATCGAAACTGAGCCCCGAGAAAAGTTAAGGGGCACTTGAGAGACCCTATTATGATATCTTGACTATACACAGGCCTTTTGAGTGTCTCTGGTCCATAAACAGTGTGTTGGGTCGTCAAATCACTAATCTGATGGTAAGCTTAAATAGGCATAAATTTCATGACTTCCGATCCGCGAGCACATTTTTTGCCTTCCACACTCAGATTCTGATTCGACTTCCGTAGCAAAAGATGTTCACAAGACCCATAACTGTGTTTTGTTCGGGGGGATTCTTGAAATATGACGATTGGCCTCGAAAAGACACACTTTGATGGATACTTTCCGGATGTTTTTATCAATTTGAAAGATTGAAACAATTCCCCCGAACAAAACACAGATAATGGCCCCATGAGCATTTTTTATCTTTGGCATATATACCCATCGTGTCTGTGCACGCCAGAAAATGTGTTGCCGCAACTGGGTCAGTCAAAGTGGCCGGTGTTCCGGCAACTAAAGCGTGGGAACTGATTGATGGCTCGGGGAATTGCCCACCACCACTGTTTGGCATCGACCCTCATTACGCTGTGCCCCTGTACATTCAAAGTCCGACAAACGTCTGGCCGAGTGCGGCCGGACATTTTGGCGGACTTTTGATGGCAGACTTTCCAACTCCCGGATTTATTGGGTAAATTCGGAGTGATCGCCGAGCTTCTCGGATCAAATCAGGATCAACTCGCCGGGATCAATCTCAACTCTGTCGGTCACCTCGCAGTTCTGGCTCCCCGCAGACTCCTCGGATGTGAGATTTCAAACTCGGAACAATTAAACAGATGGCATGTAACACCGTAGAACTTGGATATGAAAAAGAAAGACCAGAATGACTGCAATTCGACCTCACGATGCAAGGACTTTGCCCATCGCTTTAGGAGTTTGGTGAGTCGTATTCAAGCTCAAAAATTGAGGTTGATCATCCTTAGAATTGAACTTCTCTTTTCAAGCTTCCCCTGGATTCCTGCTCTCTGAGGTGCGAAAACAACACAATATCTTTTTTGGATCCCGGCGGAGTGTTCGGATCACTGTTCTGATCAACTTGCGCTATCCTCGAGGCAAAAAAAAATCCAAGGCACTCCAAGTATCCAACTGGAGCTGGGAGTTTTGGTAACCTCTACAAAGGATGTAACCAAGTGAAAAGATGTCCCCATTTTGAGAGATGCAACCAAAAACCCTCTTTTCATTTCAAAGATGTATCCAAAAAGCCTGTCTCCACTCACAAGATGTCCTTTAATAATTTTTGCACAGTATATGTGCCATACCACTGCGCTTGGAGGAAACTTCAATCTCGGACGCTATAACCTATCCTTAATTTTCGGGGACCTGCCAAATGCGACATTGGCCGCATTGCACCCAACGAGTCGGAGCCTGAGAGTGTCTCTGTTGACACATCCCCTTGATTTTCAGATTTATCGCTTTGTTATGATACATCACAGCGCAGTTCTCCTCCAGAACAATGCGTCATATCCCCAGCTATGCCTGCAGTAACTTTACTACCGAACTGGGGTACCGCCGATCCGCACCATACGCCTCTATCGCTTTCCTGCTCGGTATGAGCATGATGCGCCTGTTGAGCCCCGGCTGAAATTTCGACCAGGCTGAGGAAGTATATGACTCTGAGCACTGGCAGGGAGTCCGAGATGTCCGAACAATGCGAACGAGAGCAACTTTGTCTGGGTGTTGACCTGAATCATGATCATAAGGGTGAGAGCCTCACTGAGAGGTCGTAGTGCTGAGTAAAATTGGTCCTCGGCCGTGTAATTTACTGTAAGGCCCCGCAGGGGCCGATGTAAGGCATATTTTACGGTGTAAATTTAGTAAAAAATGATCGCGCGTAGTGCGGAGAAATTTACGTTTTTTACCTGTAAAAAACGGTGTAAGAAACAGTGCAAAGCGTGTAAAACTCTGCTTTCCATTAGAGACATCAAACCTGTTGCTGTCCGTGCCATCTCAGAATGAGATCTGTGTGTCCCAGCCAGGATGTTCCTCCCGCAGGTTGTCCAACGGCGCCAAGGACAGCTCTGTGAGCCCTGGTATCAGGTTACAATTTTTGCATGCCCAGCAGAGGGTCTCCAAGTAAAATACATATTTTACCCTGTAATTTAGTAAAATTGGGTCGATGTAATTTACATCGGGCAATTTTAGCCAGCACTAGGAGGTCAGGTAAGTTGGTGTGGTGTACATAACTTACAGCTGGGATGAGTGAAATCCTTGCGGTGCATAGGTTGAAGCAGTTCGGGGTTCGACCTAGCGGGAAAGAGGTCTTACTTGTATTTTGGGGGCCTCAAGTCAGACAACTCGATTGTTGGTGACCGCAAGGACGAGCGGGCATAGTGTGGGGAACACAACTGCGGTGAGGGATTATAGACAAACCGTTCGCAGTTGGGGGTTCAACTCCCCCCCGCCTGCTCGCACGAAAAAGATCTGCTGTCTTTTTCTTTGAACGACTGTTTGACTATATACTATGAGTCTATTGGTGAGATTCTGGTGGTAGACGGGGAAAAAATCGCGGAAGATGTTCTTGGTTTACGGTATGTAAATAATAATGCAATACCGAGGCTCTGGGAAGGAGGATTCCAATCATCAATGAGAGTGAGTGAGACTCCAACAGCTGGCACTTCATAGACTTGAGACTCGCGCGAATCAAGCCTTGCACTGAGGGCTTTCGGGTGGGCACAGTATGGCTCGTGAGGCAGCCAGAGAAGGCGCTATTCCAGTTCCCGTGGATGAGGAGGAGGAGGAGGAAGAGAAGACAGATATGTAAGCCAGGGCCACCCCATGCAACTTGAGTCTTGCAGTAATGCAGTAGTCGGAGCCGATATTAGTATGCTTTGGTACTCATACTAACATGAAGTAGAGCTCCGGTAATTGACTTGGAATGGAATGGAATTTAGGTGGGCATCATATATTTGGTGGGTGTGAAAAGGGGGCTCGTTTCTGGCAAGAGGCACTAATAGAATAAATACCGAATTACAGGCCTGCCAAGCAAATTGACAGCCCGGCTTGAAGCATTTACTTTGGCAACGGGGTGCACATGGCTCTGTCAGAGGCTTGACTTGGATACATAGCAAGAATATCAAACCAATCGGCGAGCCCGGATCTAGAATGGAGGGCCTGAGTGAGAACTTGAAGGTGATTGGAAATTGGAAGCTGTTGGGATAATACAACCCTATAGGAACGCCTTCCGGGCCAAATGGATCCTCCGTAAATACCTCCAGGCCCACTTTTAGCCGTTAACCTCGATTCGGGACCTTGCGTCGGTAATCCTATCCTATCCTATCCTCCAGTATGACATGTTTACCATCTTTCAACTCGGTTCAATTGTCGAATTTATTAACAGACAACTCTCCAAATTCTTTGAGTAAATTTTTGCCTAAATGCTCCGAATGCTGCACATAACAAACTGTTTCTTTTGAGTGTCCGCAGATCTACTAGAGGGATTTTCAATTTATGTAACTCAAAACAAAGTGCACTGAAAAAACAATATTTCTGGGTGGATTTGGCCACATGCGGGTGAAAAAATGTAAAAAAAAAAGGGGGCGCCTGGGGTTGCAGTGCCCAGGCTGTCAGTAAAATTCTTTCCGACCAATTTGGCCACTAATTTATGGTAGTGGCAGCTATGTAGGTGATGTGCACCGTAGCACACAGAGGAAGAGGAAAGTTGTAAGAGAATGGTGGGTGAAGTGATGTGGTGAGAGCATGGGTAAAAAGTGCATGATCGAGTCGGGCAGACAG
Source organism: Mycena galericulata (assembly GCA_029289565.1). NCBI lineage: Eukaryota > Fungi > Basidiomycota > Agaricomycetes > Agaricales > Mycenaceae > Mycena > Mycena galericulata. The sequence continues at coordinate 21,536 of JARKIA010000090.1, forward strand.
ACAGTTACTGAGATATCCATTGACAGGAACATGTAAATGTTGCAGCCTAAACTAGGGTGGTTCAAGTAGCCCTTTTTCCCGTCTTTTTTTTTTCTCTTCTGGGGTTTGTTCATTTTCACCCTGTTCCTTCCCACCTTTTCGACTTGTGCATTTGAATAACGGAAAAGAAAATAAGCTGAACTGCCCATGGTCAAAAAGGTAAGGAAACAGAGCTATGTGAATTTTTTTTGCCCCCCTGTGCTCCCGCTTTGTCTTCGCCTGCTCGGAGCAGGATGAGTCATTCTTTGCGTATATCTACCCACCTGTACACCTGGAACTACTCTTGGAGTGCGAAATTCCACCTCAGTGACTTTTTTTAGGAGTTGTACTGTACTTCAAGCAGAGACGAAGGGAAGACGAAAAAGACGAGGGAAAGGGAGTTGTGAATGACCGGTTAGCACGGCCATTTGAGCGGATCTATCAGGAGCTTATATGTACTAGTAATTGAACGATGGCGGGGATGTCCGAGCGAGAATATGAAGTCGATATTACATTACTTAGACGAAGAAGTTGGCGTGGTCGGGGAAGGTACTTAATGAAGTCGCACGGACGATTCAGAATCATGATTAGAGTTTCGATGAGGCCACATGTGAAGTGGTTTTGTAAATAGCAGGAATCGCGAGACAGGTGGAATGCTCGAGCGATATGCTTGGAATAACTGGACACGACTCTGAGGGAGTCTCTCTCCCTCTTTGTAGGTAGGTAGGTATATTCCGACAAGTATGTCTGGTCTGTCTATAGGAAGCTTTTAATCTCCGCTTGCCCGCCGACCTGATACCCGCCAGGATGGCATCATGCTCCCAGCGCCTCGGCCATCGTGCCGCGTGCGGCACCCGTCCAATAGACTCTGATAATCATCTGGGTTATTTATTAGAACATGACAGTTATCGGTACGGCCGGAGTGGATGAGAAGAGAGAAAGGAAAGGAAAGGAAAGGAGAGTTTGCGTGCATACTTTAGCCGAGGTGAGATAGAACGGGAACGGGGCTCAATTAACAGGGTTCGATTGGCGTAGAGGACCACATACAGCTAGAGTCCAGACTCGGGGACGGCACAGCTTCGAAGCGCAGCAGTCAGGCTACTGCTAGCCCGAAGGGGACTGAGAGCTGTAAATTGGTTTGCTCAAGGCTGTGTGTCTTGAGGGACGCTTGCGTATTTGCGGGGGAGGCGGAGGACTAGAGGAAAGGGGAGAGTAAGGAGATACGCTACGTGGAGATTAAGGCAAACAAAAGCTGTGGATCTGGCATAAGTACGATTCGAGACTCGCACAGAAGCATGGCGAGACTCGAGAGCTGTGCATGTAAAATGAAATCAGGTCAGAGGGGTGGTTCAACGATGTACCGCGTGACACTGTGAGCATGGCAGAGAGATGAGGCTCATGAGCGTGTGGATGGCGGCGTTATAACGGGGAGGAACGTGCATTGTATTTCAGGTACGAATCAAGTTTGTCAAGTCGAGTCAGTGCCCAGAGTATATAGAACAGGCTTGAGGATATAGTGTGTCGATATTATTTGCCCCAAGCACCGATCAAGTGAAGACGGCACAGGCCAGTGCAAGGAAAGAGAGTACAGTAGACGACTCAAAGCCGACTACGAAGACGGAATTGAGCGAGAAAGTTGATCCGGTCAGGTATAAGTTTCGATCACGTCACGTCAAACATGACAAGCGTGCCGGCGGCTGTGAGAATCCCCATATAGCATCTCCCAAACGTGGCGACGAACGTGCGCATGGGTAGGCCCCCGGACACTACCTACTAGGAACGCGAGATTGTTATTATTTCAGTCGAAACTCACTAGCGGATGGCATGAGCCGCGTTCTGAACCACTGGAACACGGTGCCCGGGCGAAAATGTAAGGAAATCTGATACTAAATCAACAGTCGATTCGGAGACGGAACCACCCGATGGGTAGTGTCCGGGGGCCTTCCTTGGCCAGGGTATTATGGGCGCCGGCTGCGGCGATTCATTGTGTTACTTCCTGATCTTCCCCTTCGTCTAGGTTGCAGCAATGGCCATTACCACTGCCGACGCATTCGACGACAGCCACCTCTCTGAGGTCGAGCGGGGGAACCAGTCCCGCTGGAAGCTCACCTGGCCCGAGCTCAAGCTATTGCTTATTGCGTCCAGTGCGTATTCATCGCTGGGTTCTTTACTCTGTGCCGGGCTGATTTGTTACGCCGCGCAGCTGGGTTCTTCATCGATGCGTATGACTTGTTCAACATCAACCTGGTCGTGGTCATCCTCAAGTATGAAAAAAATCCCCTTGAAATTTTGCCCGTGCTTATTTATTTCGCAGCTACGTCGTGAACAAGAAACTCTCGGGCACCATCGCCAACGCTTCTCTGCAGGGTGGTGTCCTGAAGGCGGCGGCGAACATTGGTTGTGTCATTGGCCAAATCACTTTCGGTCTCGCGGGCGATGTGTTTGGGCGCAAGGCCATCTACGGGATTGAGATGCTGGTCACGACTGTCGCGACGATCCTCATCATCTCTGGCCCGCTCTCGCTGGGCACGGGCCTCTTCACCTACATCACCGTCTTCCGCGTCCTCATGGGCATCGGCATCGGCGGCGACTACCCGATGTCCGCCTCCGTCGTCGCAGACCGCGCCAACCTCCGCCGCCGCGGCACCATGGTCACCTTCATCTTTGCCATGCAGGGCTGGGGTTCCTTGATTGGCGGCATCGTTTTCATCATATTACTCGCGATCTACAAGACCGGTGTGCACGACCACGACCACACCGGCCAGCTCAATTCACTGTGGCGCATCTACACGGGGCTGATTATCATCCCGGGCATTATCACCATTGTGCAGCGCTTCCTGATGGTCGAGTCCGCGCGCATGAAGGGCGTGCAGGCGGTCCGCGAGGACCCGAGCCTGATCATCAAGGGCCATGTCCAGGGCGTCAAGCTCGATGACAGCAGCAGCGAGAAAGTCGCCGAGGGCGAGAAGGACGGCTCCGAATCCGCGAGCGTCACCAAGGACGCCGCCACCACCACCGCCCCCGGCCTCGCCGCGACGAAAGCCGCGCGCGCCGCCGCCTGGCGCGATGCCCGGGACTACTTCTCCGAGTGGCGCCACCTCAAGATCCTCATCGGCACGACCACCTCGTGGTTCCTCCTCGACCTCATCTTCTACGGCATCTCCCTCAACCAGTCCATCTTCATCTCCGCGCTCGGGCTCGCGAACAGCAAGGACCCGTGGGAGTTCCTCTGGCAGCAGGGCGTCGCGAACGTCATCATCGCCGTGGGCGGGTTCCTCCCGGGCTACTACTTCACGCTGTTCACGATCGAGTACATCGGGCGGAAGAAGATCCAGATTATGGGGCTCACGATGAACGCCATTATTTTTGCGGTGATGGCGGGCAAGTACGACGCGCTCAAGAAGAACTCGAGCGGCCTCATCGCGTGCTTCATATTCCTCCAGTTTTTCTTCAACTTTGGCGCGAACGCGACGACGTTCGTTAGTAAGTGCCCCTTCTCCTCTCTCTCCCTCTCTTCTTTCTCTTTAATTCCACTTGCACTTGAGGCTAACGTCCCTCGCCCTTAGTCCCAGCAGAAGTCTTCCCCACGCGCGTGCGCGGCTTCTCGCACGGGCTCTCCGCCGCCTGCGGCAAGTGCGGCGCCATCATCGCCTCGCTCGCCGTCTCCATCATGAGCACCAACGTCGGCGCGAACAACGTGCTGTGGCTCTTCTGCGCCGTCGCGTTCGTGGCCATCCCGTTCACGTTTTTGATCCCCGAGACGATGGGGCGCGATGCGGATGTGGTGGATTTGAGGGAGAGGCAGGCTGCGGCGGCTGCGGCGGGGAATGGCCATGGGGCGCGGATTTGATTTGATGGCGTGCATGTTGCATGTATGAGTGATGTGGGGAGCGAAGGCAGAACGAGACGGGCTAGGGTTTGTCGCTTACGAAAAAAGATGTTTACGGACCGCTATGCAAATGTTTTGAATGGATGTAATAATGGGATTCAATCGTCGGGTTGGGTACATAACATAGGGTTACTGGATATTCGTGCATCCCAGGAAAAGGGAATAGTCGAGGCCTGCGCCAGAATCAAAGAATCAAAGTTGAACCTAGGTGAGAAGACCGAGCGACGGCGTAACATTACCACTGAAACTGCTGCACAAAAGTGCAACCTCTGGCAAAATTAAGGTCGGAGTTACCAGGTACTTATGCCTGGAGGGCCTTTTGAATTTTAACACAGTGCATTTCCCGTGAGTCATGTGGCGTTCGGTAGGATGTGCGAACAGTAAAACGGTGTATTGAATATACTAAGCTGCCTACGTCAAAGAAAAATGCGGAGTCGCCCATATTCACCTGCAGTCAATGCTAGCTTATGAGTTGGCCAGTTTTAAACAGCAGGAAGCCTCACCTTCTCGTCGACCACTCTTCGATCGTGGCTTCATGGGAGAATTTGTAGTTTTCCACCACGAGTCTGCCCTGCTCGTGGATCCTCGGCATTCCTCGCAGGATGTACGCGGTCAGGCTTTCTTGCTCGGATTGATCCAACTTGTGTAAATCATAACACAAACGAAGGCGTGGGCGCGCAAGGTGGGTCGCCAGTCTGGTGTCCAGCGCGGTCATCTTGTCCAAATCCAATGATTCCCTCGGCAGGGTGCTCCACAGCACTGGATAGTGATATATAGCAATTTCTTCGAGTGCGGTGGAGCTCGAGTCCAGGATGGCGGAGAGGATGAGGGGCAACCACGATCGGTTTTCGTCCAGGAAAATAACTGCAATGCTGGCGAAGCGGAGTGAGGGCATCGAGGGTAGAGGGGAGATCGTGTAGCGTGAGGCATGGCCTTGAAAAGTAGTCAATTTCGCAAACAATAGATATCCTCTGGACTATGGACTAACCCAGGCCGTCGAAATGGACATATTCGAGTCTGGATGAAGCCACCATCTGAAGTCGGGTGCTGTGTGGCTGGTACGGGACGATGGCCAAGCGGCGCAGACTCTCCGTGTACTGGGTAAAATGCGGTGCGGAGAGAAAGGCGCAGATGCTGTCACTACAGCAGCCGGTTTCAAGGGACGAGGGCCCGCTTGTCCTCGTCATGGTGAATGACCGGGAGTGCCAATCTCCTTGCACCTCCGTATGCGCGAAGGACAGTTTCGGAACTCTAGACACGAGGAGAGAGACCACATCCGGACTGAGAGCGACGTCCCAGACATGGACCTCTGCGAGGTCGTGGTGGGACACGTACGCCGTGATAGTTTCGGATATTGCAGGAGATAATGTCTTCTTGAAAATCCCCATTCTGGTACGCTCCCCGCGCACACCTATGTCGCATCGACGCACATTGATCAGTTTGCGAAAAATCTTTTGGAGGGTCTCGACGTCCGTGGGGGATACCATCGTGAGGGGAGAGGCATAGATCCTCAAATGCGTGATGTATGCGATCAGATGGGGCGATTCGTCCAGTAACGCGTAGACGGCATTGAAATTCGAGAGGATATATTTTTCCGGCGTGACCGTGCCGAGTGTCAAGGAGCTGAGGAGGATGCGCTGGCTGGCAAAGCGGAGGTTTGGGGCAGAGAGACTGCAGATTTTCAGATCCTCAAAACCGACGTTTTCTAGGATGGTATCGATGAGTTCCTGTGGGAGCGACATCGTGGCTCTAGGAAAGCTTAAGAGTCGATAGACGGTGACACAGCCTCCAATAGGCGCTGTCAGTGTCACACTGCCGCACGAAACTTGATCAGCGGCCTGATCTCAGGCTTTTGGGTTTAGGTTCTTACGGAGCTGTGCCAATGAGTCGGCCGCCCTCACTCGGCACAGCTCCATCGTATGGCGACCTAGCTCGGCAGGAACCTTTTACCTGTGCCGCTGGGCCGACCAGTCTTTGAGCACCATCACTTGAACACGGACAAACTTTATTAAAATGAGTGTGTCGTGGCATTTACCTAGCGTTGAGTAGCCGTACCATTACAGCTGTTTCCGAAAACCTTGAGACAACGCGAAAATTTTTGCGCGCACAAAACTTTGATGGCAGGCTAAGGATTACCGGTTTGGGATGTCCAGCCGAGATTGCCGTCGCTTGCGTGTAATCTGTTTGCCACCCAGATATTATTTCATGGGTGAGCTCCTCCCCTCGTGACACCCAGCTGAGGCTTCCTGAGAGTCTTATGAGCCTCAAATGCAACTCAGATGCCCCGGGAACATATTATTGACACGAAAATTGGACTTCGTTTGGTCCATCACGAAATGTGGGCTGATCCGTGTGGGATCATCCGTACCAAATCCGGTAATCCTTAGCTTGCCATCAAAGTTTGTTGCGTGCAAAAAATTTCACGTTGTCTCAAGGTTTTCGGAAACAGCTGTAACGAACAACATATAATTGTTGGCACATGTCGCCGGTCGGCTGGTCTCGCAAGTCTTGTCGTTGAGATGAATGGATGAACAGTATAAAACTAAGCTGTCTACAGCAAGAAAACATGAGGAGTCGCCCAGATTCACCTATGGTCGATGGCAACTTGTGAGTTGGTCATTTAAACAGCATCATGCCTCACCTTCTCGTCAACCACTCCTTGGTCCCGGCTTCATGGGAGCATTTTTCCACCACGAGTCTGCCTTGCTCGTGGATCCTCGGCATTCCTTGCAGGATCTTCGCAGTCAAGGGTGGGAAGAGGCTTTCTTGCTGGGATTCACTCAGAGTGTGGAGATCATAACACAAGCGAAGGCGTGGGCGCATAAGGTGGGTCGCCAGCCTGTTGTCTAGTGAGGTCATTATGTCCGGGCTCAATGGTTCCCTCTGTAGGCTGGTCCGCTGCCCTGGATGGTTACATGTGAATATAAGAATTTCTTCGAGTGTCGTGGAGCTCGAGTCCAGGATGGAGGAGAGAATGACAGGGAACCACGACCCGCGCCGATCCATGAATAAAACTGCAATGCTAACAAAGCGGAGAGAAGGCATTGCAGGTAGAGGGGAGATCGTGTAGCCTGAGCGAAGAAGGCCTTGGAAAGTAGTCAATTAGTAAACAATAGATATCCTCTCGACTATGGACTAACCCAGGCCATTGAAATGGACATATTCGAGTCTGGATGAGGCCACAATCAGAAGTCGGGTGCTGTGTAGCTGGTATGGGACAATGGACAAACGGCGCAGACTCTCCATGTACTGGGTAAAATGTGGTGAGGAGAGAAAGCCACAAAGGCTGTCACTGCCGCTGCCGGTTTCAAGGGACGAGGGCCCGCTTGTCCTCGTCATGGAAAAAAACGGAATGTCCGAGTCTCCGTGCACCTCCGTATGTATGAAGGACAGTTTCGGAGTTCTAGACACGAGGAGAAAGACCACATCCGGACTGAGAGCGACGTCCCGGACATGGACCTCTGCGAGGTCGTGGTGGGACATGTAAGCAGTGATAGTTTCCGATATTGCAGGAGATAATGTCTTCTTGAAAATCCCCATTCTGGCACGCTCCCCGCGCACACCTATGTCGCATCGACGCACATTCATCAGTTTGCGAAAAATCTTTTGGAAGGTCTCGATTTCCGTGGGGGATGCATTGGTGAGGGGATAGGAATAGATCCTCAAATGTGTGATGTATGCGATCAGATGGGGCGATTCGTCCAGTAATGTGTAGACGGCACTGAAATTCGAGACGATCTGTTTTTCCGGCGTGACCGTTCCGAGTGTCAAGGAGCTGAGGAGGATACGCTGGCTGGCGAAGCGGAGGTTTGGAGCAGAGAGACTGCAGATTTTCAGATCCTCAAAACCGACATTTTCCAGGATGTTGTCGACGAGTTCCTGTGGGAGCGACATCGTGGTTCTTGTCGTGGTTCTAGGAAAGAGTCGATAGACGCTGTCACAGCCTCCAATAGGCGCTGTCACACTGAAATTTGATCAGCGGCCTGATAATATGCCGAGGAGCTCGTCCGCCGCCATCACTCGGCACAGCTCGGCGACCCAGCTCGGCAGGAGCCTTTTACCTGTGCCCCCGAAAGGTTGAGCACCACGGCAGACAAAAACTTGAACACCGACGAACATTATTGAAATGAGTGTGTTTTGCCAGGCATTTTCCTGGCGTTGAGTATGTAGCCGTACCATCGACAAACATCAATTGTGGGCACGTATCAGCTGGTCTCCAAAGTCTTGTCGCCGGGTTGAATGGGTGAACAGTATACAGTAAGGCTCATTAAACATAGTAAGCTGTCTACAGCAAGAAAAAAAGCGGAGTCACTCAGATTCACCTGCAGTCGATGGCAACTTGTGAGTAAGTCATTTAAACAGCATCATGCCTCACCTTCTCGTCGACCACTCCTTGATCCCGGCTTCATAGGAGTATTTTTCCACCACGAGTCTGCCCTGCTCGTGGATCTTCGGCATTGCTCGCAGGATGTTCGCGGTCAAAGGTGGGAAGAGGCTTTCTTGCTGGGATTCATCCAGCTTGTGTAAATCATAACACAAGCGAAGGCATGGGCGCGCAAGGTGGGTCGCTAGTCTGGTGTCCAGTGAGGTCATTCTGTGTGGGGTCAATGGTGCCCTCGGCAGGCTGCTCCACAGCACTGGATAGTTATATATAACAATTTCTTCGAGTGTCGTAGAGCCTAAGTCCAGGATGGAAGAGAGGATGATGGACAACCACGACCGGTTTCGGTCTAGGAATGAAAATCCGATGCTAATGAAGCGGAGCGAAGGCATTGAGGGTAGAGGGGAGATTGTGTAGCCTGAGGCAAGGCCTTGAAAGGTAGTGATTTAGCGGATAACAAATATCCTCTAGACTATTGACAGACCCAGGCCGTTGAAATGGACATATTCGAGTCTTGATGAGGCCACCATCAGAAGTCGGGTGCTGTGTGGCTGGTACGGGACTACGGACAAACGGCGTAGACTCGAAGTGTAGGAAGTAAAGTGTGGTGCAGAGAGAAAGTCGCAGATGCTGTCACTACCGCTGCCAGTTTCAAGGGACGAGGGCCCAGTTGTCCTCGTCATGGCGAATAATGGAAAGTCCGAATCTCCGTGCACCTCCGTATGTATGAAGGACAGTTTCGGAACTCTAGACACGAGGAGAGAGACCACATCCGAACGGAGAGCGACATCCCAGACATGGACCTCTGTGAGGTAATGGTGGGACATAAAAGCAATGATAGCTTCGGATATTCCAGAAGATAATCTCTCCTTGAAAATCCCCACTGTAAAACGCTCCCCGCGCACACCTATGTCGCATCGACGCACATTCATCAGTTTGCGGAAAATCTTTTGGACGGTCTCGATTTCCGTGGGGGATGCATTGGTGAGGGGATAGGTATGGATCCTCAAATGCGTGATGTATGTGATAAGGTGGGGCGATTCGTCCAGTAACGTGCAGACGGCATTGAGATTCGAGACGATAGCGTTTTCCGGCGTGACCGTTCCGAGTGTCAAGGAGCTGAGGAGGATGCGCTGGCTGGCGAAGCGGAGGTCTGGAGCAGTAAGACTGCAGATTTTCAGATCCTCAAAACCGACATTTTCCAGGATGTTGTCGATGAGTTCCTGTGGGAGCGACATCGTGGCTCCAGGAAAGAGTCAACAGACGCCAGCACAGCCTCCAATAGGCGCTGTCGTGGACATGAATAAATAGGCGTACTTTCATTTTTCTCTTCCGCGGTAAATCGGAACAGGAGTATTCGGAGCTGTTAACGTGTGAGCTCTTGACTACCAAGCGCGCTGCGCTTGATGTATCCGGATCTAGAGGCAATACCACATCCCGTCTATGGCGAGGAAAAAAAGATGTCCAAAATATCAAGTTCCGCTTTTTAAGGTACCCGCCGTACACCCGCATCTGCATTTAAACACGAGGTGCTTGGCGGTTGAGAGCCTCCCGTATAATCGCGAGGAACCATCGTATAATTCCGTAACTCGATAACTCATTTTGTTCTCTACTTCTCTCTTTAATATTGAATACATGCACTCGCCTCCCTCAAAGCTTCCCATACGGATCGAGCGCCGGGCGTCCGTAGGTCGGCTGCCATCCATTTCGTTAGTAGGAGAGAAAAAAAAATAAGAAGAAAATAACACGCACGAAGTCCTCGGGCTTGTTCGCCAAAATCTCCTCGATTTGGGCGAGATGTTCGTCCGTGATCTTAGGGAGGACCTTGAGCGCCTCGAGGTTCTGCATGAGCTGCGGCACGGAGGTCACGCCGAGGATGATGGTGGAGGTGTTCTGGTTCTTGGCGAGCCACGCGAGTGCCAGGGCAGTCGGCGTCGAGCCGAGGCCTGCGGGAGTTCGTCAGTTATTTGATTGGAATAAAAAAGCAGAGGGACGCACTCTGCGCGATCTTGGTCAATTGTTTGACCTTCTCAATTTGCGCGAGGCCTTCCTCCGTCGCGAGGGCCGCCTTGCGGCCTTTGAACATGCTCTCCCTGGCGAAACGCGAGTCCTCGGGGATGCCGTTGTTGTACTGCACATGGTCCCGTTCAACATCCAAACAACCATTCAGTTCAAGGGGCGGATGGACTTACTTTTCCGGTAAGCATGCCCGACGCGAGGGGCGAGAACACAGTTGTACCGTAGCCGTAGTTCTTGTACAGCGACCTAGCAAATATCGATGCGTCAATACCAACAGAGGCGTGGGCCAAAGAAAGAGAGAAACGCACGCGTATTCCTTCTCCGGGCGTTCTCGGTGGAACATGCTGCCGCAATGTCAGTCACATGAACAAAAATAAACTTTGCTTTGGGAAGGGGAGGTCTTACTTGTGCTGCATTTGCTCAGCGATGGGAGCAATTAGGTTGAGTCTGGTCGCGACATCTGAGATGGAATAAGCAACGAGCATTTATAATTGGAATGTTACCCACGGTGCGCTTCCTCAATCTCCTGCGCGCTCCACTCGGAAGTACCCCAGTAGAAAGCCCAACCCTTTTCGATCACGTAGTTGAACGCGCGGACGATTTCTTCCATGGGGACTGCACGGCATTGAAAAAATTGCGGCAAAAACGGAAGAGCTGGACTCACCTGTGCGGTCGTAGCGGTGGGCAAAGAGGACGTCGACATAGGTCATTTGGAGACGCTCAAGGCAGTCTTGAGTTCCCTCAATGATGCTAAGTGGCGAATGAGTGTCTCAAGTTGGAGGTAAAAGAGCATTTGAAAACGCACTGCTTGCGCGAAAGTCCTCCATCATTAGGGCCGTTGCGCAGACCCCAGAAAATTTTGGTCGAGATAACCAGGTCTGAGCGTTTATAGCCTAGCTCTTTGAGAACCCGTCCCCTGGCATCACGCAGAATAAGGGACAGTTCTCGAAATAGGGCGATTCGGACACACATTTCCACTTCGGAGTTGCCCTTTGCGTACGCTTCAGCCGTATCGAACATATTTATCCCATTTTCAAAGGCGGTCTGGATAATTTCCTGGAGAGGACGAAACTCAGCGCACGACGCGTCAAACACTCGAAAGTACAGACCTTTACAGGATCGCCGGTTACGGATCCGCCCAGCGTGAGCCCTGGGGATTAGTATGAGATGGCAATCGGAAATCGATACGCGACATACAGCCTCCAAGGGAAAGCAAAGGAACGCGCAGACCACTAGCCCCTAGCCTTCGGAAAGGCATCCCCTTGGTCTCGAAAACATAATCTGAGTGCGACATACTGGCGAGTCACTGAGTGGGAGAGATGGTGGGAGTCCGAATTCGAGAAACTCAGCCTCGGATCGATTATGGCAAAGTTCGGGCACGTGAGACGCCGCTTGCTCAGCGCACCACATCGGCCTTTCGGCATTCCCTTATCTCGCGCCCATCCCGCTCCGCTGTTCCGCCATGGGTGAACAATGAGCCCATATATACGTCTGTCAACGATTCGGGGAGCTGCGAGTGGGTTTTCTACATCGTCGAGATCAATACCATCGGACAGTGAGCTGGAACAACTTGGCCGAGTGATGATTCGTACGCTGAATATTGAATATATCCAGTCTTGAATTCCAGCAGTCTTAAGACTTTGAGGGACAGGAACCGTCCTATACTGGATTGAATCGCCAGGAAGTCCTCAGTGCAGAGGACAACGCGGTGGCAACGATGGAAACTTTTTTTGTCGTTCAAATATTATAGTGAGTACTGTGCGATAAGGTTGCGCCATTCTCCTCAGCAATCTCGCCTCCTCATTAGAACACCATCTGACCAGGTTTCTCTCACTAAATATACTTAACTGTGCGCATTCGAGCACCATATCGCATGCTTATGGCGCACAATTCTTGGCGCCGAAAAGACTTTAAATGGGTTGATATGGGCGACTACGCCCTTCCTTCACCCCATAATGGCACCCTCTGTCGCAGACCGTGAGGCCCCGAGCACACACGACGTAATCTCCAATCTCAAGAAGGAGGTGTGAATCGTTCAGAACTTTCGATGACTGAAGGCTAATCGTTGGACTGTCAGGTTAAGGGACCATCGTACCCATTCTATTTCCCTTATTTCGACAATGATGAAAAGTTTCCGCCGACTGAGATATTCGGTAGGCTGATCATTCGAATCACTCAGCATGTTGTCGTTCATTACTCTGGTTCAGAGCACACCGATCCTGGCACACGGGCAGACCCCGCTAAGCCTCATTTGCTCAACCCCAATACCAGGACTCAGGATTTAAGCCCCTACCTCGGTACAGAGCTCAGCGGCGTCCAGATATCCCAGCTGTCCCCGGAAGGCCTGGATGAGCTTGCACTTTTTGCGGCTGAGAGGAAGGTGCTCCTTTTCCGCGACCAGGACTTCAAGGACTTGACTCCGGAGAGACAAATCGAAATCGCGAGGTAAGAATTTCATCCCTGAGTATGTCCGCTTTTATCAACTTGTGTATCAGGTATTTTGGCCCTATCCAAAGACACCCCACGTCCGGAAACGTCAAGGGATATCCCGAGTTCCACGTCGGTAAGGCAGAGCCATGATATAGGCCTTGCTCGACACTGAGCCACGAGCTTGTCAGTCTATCGCGACGCCGATCACGACAGATTCCGCGAGTACATAGGTGAAGACCGAGCGAACAGGACAAGTTGGCATTCCGACATAGTACGCATGCTCTCAGTCCTGGCTAAAAAGCAGATGTTGAATCCGTTTGCAGTCTTACGAGAAACAAACGCCTGGAACGACATTCTTTTTCATCCTGGACCAGGCAAGTATCGTTAAATACTATCCTAAGGCTCTTTCTGATAATTGCGATTTTTTAAAAATGCAGCCTGAGAGCGGGAGCGGCGGAGACACGCTCTTCTTGTCCCAAGCTGAGGCATACAAGCGACTCTCCCCGGAATTCCAAAAACGCCTCGAGGGTCTCCGCGCATTGCACTCAGCCGTCCCTCAGGCCGAACACTCTGCGAAACGGGGCGGACCCGTCCGTCGTGAACCCGTCGAAACCGAGGTTCGCATAAGCTATCTACCGTTAAATTATTCGCTAACAGCGCCTTCTCTTTTCTCAGCACCCCGTCGTGCGCGTCCACCCCGTAACGGGCGAGAAGGCTTTATACGTGAACCAAGGCTTCACCAAGCGCATCGTTGGGTTCAAAGCCGAGGAGTCCGAATACCTGCTCAAGTTCTTGTTTGACCATATCTCCAAGGGCGCGGACTTCCATATTCGCGCAACATACAAGCCCGGGACCGTCGTCGTCTGGGTGAGCTGATTGATAGGTTCACAAATCCAGGGCGAGCGACTGACACGTTTGTATCTCAGGACAATCGATTGACGGCTCATTCGGCAACGGGAGACTTTGACAAAGCTGTGAGGAGGCATGCGGTTCGCCTCACCCCGCAAGCAGAAGTCCCCATCGCTGGGTGAATAAGATAGTCGATTCTTTTTCGTTGAGCAAAATGTTGTATAAATATATGTATTCTAGTCCGATCTTTTCTCCTTCAGGCGCCCTCCAAGCCAACACTAGTGTCGTTCTACAATCCCCGGAACGAAGCAGGATTTTGTTAACGGAAGACCCAAAAAAATGTGCAGAGGTAGGTAATGGCTAAGCGCATACTTACCTCAGGTAAGTTCAATTCGTGCGGAGAAATTTTTCTTTGGCGTTCTTAGTCTCAAGGTTCATCCCGAGCACAAAACTCATCTTACACCTACACCTACATTATGTGCTCACGGACTGGCCTCTGAGTCAGGCTCGGAGATTCGAACTCGTCGTCGTTCACAATTCCACACTGTTGGCTCTACTGTGGAACAAAAGAAAATCCTGTTCCTCCATATAGTAACGGGCGCTATGTAGGAGTTGCACCCCCGATAACTATATGCCATTTCACAGCAGCAGCACCACGGCCACTTTCATCTTCTGCTTCCTCAATGAGTGAGCGAAGAATGGGCGGCCAAACACAAGACGTGGTGGGTCAAGCGTGGGGAGTGGCCCTTAACCAGTGAGAAAACCTTTCCTATCCGCTATTCATCACACCGATTCTCTCTAGAGCTCTCCTTCTCTACTGTACTCGAGAAAAAAATTGTACATTGTCTAGACGCCGTACGCGGATCAACGTGTCGCGCCCCGCAAACGCCACTCCAGGTCCCCGCGACTGTTCAACTCGACCATTAAAACGGGACTATCTGGGATGCTTCTCCCGCATATATGTTGAACCTCCATTGCGTTCAAAATTCAAGCCATGCCGTAGACAGAAAGTGTTTAGCACATGCACTGCGTTTAGACGGCTCAGCGGCACAGGAAAAAGAGCCTGCGTCGTTATACGACGGAACTGTGCCCAATAATGGCGGCAGACTGTGCCGAGGCCCTCGACACACCTCCGTTGTATGGCGACGTAGCTCCGGCAGGGTCTACCGCGGGGCCGCCTGAACGCAGTGATGGCAGCTGGGTCTACCATCACGTCTGGGGCAATTCGCACAACACACGACTCGGAGGTACGAGTAAGATTTGTTTCTAGTGTCTGTTTATAAGAGACTAGGCAGTTCGGCACCCTATCCATCTAGGGCGAAGGAGGGTCGGGTAACGGCAAACGGCACTCTAGGTCCCCGCGACTGTTCTCGACCATGAAAACCGTCGGGCGTATCTGCGATGCTTCTCCCGCATATAAACTGCGTTCAGACGCGCGGCGGCACAGGTAAAAGAGCCCTGCCGAGCTACGTCGCCATACGACGGAGCTGTGCCCAGGGTTGGCGGCAGACTGCGGAGCCACCTCGGTACAGCAGCCACTACAGCTCCGTCGTATGTCTACGTAGTTCCGACAGGGTCTGCCGCGGGGCTGCCTGAACAGTGATATGTTGCTCATTCCAGGGCCTTCCACGTTCGCAAATACTGCGTCAGCCGTGCCGTAGACAGCGAGGGGTCTAGCACATGGGATCCGGGTCTATTCCTGTCGAAGGCCCTAGACGATCACGTCTGGGACAGTTCGAACATGTAAGGTACGAGTAAGATCGCGTAACAGCAAACGGCACACCAGGTCCTCACGACTGTTCTCGACCATTTGAATGGGCGTATCTGCAATGCTTCTCCCGCATATATATTGCTCATTGCAGGACCTTTCACGTTCGCAAACGCGCAGATCTCTCTAACTCCACTTCCGCCAAGCCAACATCGCCGCCATGTCAAGACATTATTCTCATTCGCCTGGCCCATTGCTTCCTGCCAAGCAAGGCACTTGATTGCATCCCATCCCAACCAAAAAACTGCGGAATGAATTCGTGGATTCATCATTTATACAATACTCCCCAGCCTCGGTTACGATTTTTTCACCGACGGAGGTTTTTTCAACCTTGCAGAATCCAGATTCAATGACTGACTAACTAGAGAACCGTAGCTGGCTCGGACGCCTCAACTCCCGGCCATCCCATCGCCGCTGTATTTCATCTAGGGCATCAAACCGTGGGTAATACGCCCACGGGCGTATCAATCACGCCGTATTTTCGTTACGCCACGGCCAAAGCCGTACGTCAGGACCCATGGAGAAAGCTCAGACGGGACGGGTCCCGTGCGTACCGTACGTTTACGCTGTATTTACGGGTTTCCCACATCCCGGAGCTAAGCTCGATAGTTTGAAGGTATTTTTTTTTAGGTTTTTCACTTTATTTCAGGGCCACAGTAGTCCCAGGAAGGTCTTAGAGTTTGAAGGTTGATTCAACGGTCTCACATTAACCCAAATCGTTTGCATAGCTTGAGCCGGAGGCCTCGGCCCGTCAGTCGGCGACGTCGGCGATGTTAGATCACTAATAACCAACGTCGGCCGAGGCGGCGCCGCCCAGCGCCCGTTCGGCAAACTTCGGCAAGGCGCTCAATGAAGTGATGGCATCGATTCGGCATCTCCAGAGATGTCTGTTTTAGGTAGCCGTAATTTACGCGTAAACGGACGGTTACGGCCCCACGTATACGGGTCGAGCCGTACCGTTCCCGTACCGGCTGGGAACCTACCGGGGTCGCTGACGGGACGCGGGCATAACCGTATTTACGCCACGTAATCCCGCAAAATTACGGGACGGCTCGATTCCCTAATTTCATCCGTCCCTATATTCAGCATGCACATTCACCAACGGTGCTATTGTCAGTGCCATTGAATGGCGAAGAAGATTATTTCAGACATAAACGAGGTTAGAAACTGGATCCGGCAACAGAGAAGCGAGAGAGTCCCGTCACGTGGTCAAGGAACCTGATGCATTCATACAATTGCAGATGAGGAGTGGCTGGTTCTATGCACAATATAAATCAGCGGGGAAAAATGTGCACAAGATCGAAAGGTACAAAGCTTGGGTGATTGGACCGAAGAGTTCAACAGCAACCAGCAGCTCCGATACTGTACCATTTCGACCATAAGTTCAGGTGACAGGTGACAGGGGGTTGTGAACTGAACCTATTAGGTATAGGTGATGGTGATGGCCGGTTTTTGTGGCCCAAATAGGCTAAATATTGTGAAAATTTATCCTCCGGCAGTTGCCGGTTTACTATAAGTGGTAATTTTACCGTGATTGCCGAGGAATGAACATCGAATAAAATGAACATGTGCGGTGACGGGTGACATACCGTGAACCTACGGTCGAAATGGTACAGTACGCGATTCGACTCCGACATGATTTTTTCGCCAACGGAGGTTCATTTAACCTTGCAGAATCCAGGTCCAATGACTAACTAGAGAACCGTAGTTGGCTTGGACGTCTCAACTCCCGGCCATTCCGTCGCCGCTGTATTTCATCCGAACTGCCGGCAAAGATACCGTTTATAAACCATTTTAAACAGTTTTAAATAGTTTTGTTACCGTTTCCGTTTAATTTGCCCCAATCAACGAAAACTAAATGATTTGAGCCTACATCCGTCTCTATATTCAGCATGCACATTCATCAACGGTGCTATTAGAACCTAGTGCACACATACAGTTGCGGATGAGGAGTGGCTGGTTCCATGTACAACACAAATCAGTGCGGCAAACCCCGCACAACACACTGGCAGAAAGGTATAAAGCTTGGTGATTAGACCAGAAGAAATTCAACAGCAACTAGCTGCTCCAACATGCTCTTCAACGTCCTTTCCTCGCTCGTCCTCGCGACTTTGACACTCACAGTTGCCGGCGTAAGTGGGCACAGCTATCCTTGCTCCCACTGCCACCTCACCCCTCCACAGAGCCCCACTGCGGGCACCGCGCAGCCCGTTGAGAACCTTGAGGCTACCGACACCAATAAGGTGGGTCTCGTTTATGATCTCGGGCAGAAGTTAACCGTCGCCAGGTTGCCTTTCATGTCACGAGCGTAGCCGAAATATGAAGGACTGGCTTGCCACCACTGACGCGAACCTTACCTTCATTGGCGAGCCAATTGAGACCCTGGGCGTCTCGCCGTTTGTCACCACCGTGACTTTCTGCAGCACCCGGGTCGGGTCGCTCTGCTCTGGGCCCTGCAACGTTTTCACTGGCTCGGGGGTGTGCCACGCCACCACAGCCTGGGGGAATGATATATCATTCCTGGACTTGTGCCGAGCATCAATGATATAACTTTACCGCTTGTCTACATACCTGCATGATATATCAATCTTCCTAAGAGCCCTCCAGCGAGCTACCCAGCGTCGTCGCTGTAGTCCATGATGAGCAGCAATGTAGATATATTTAAGCTCAGATGACCTAAGCATCCTAATTTGGCAGACGACGTCGAGCACCGCTCGACGTCGTCAGCGACGATGAGCAAGTATACCACCGAAAAATGTCATTAAAATACATGTAAAATCGTAGAAAAATAAGAGCGTCGACTACATAGAGATACAAGCTGAATAGACGATCAGACATCCAAATAGGCTTCTCTGACGGGGCGTGCGGCTGCATCTGGGATGGGGTCGGCCTCCGAGCCTCCCTCACTCTCCTCACTTTCCGAGTCGCCGCCATCCTCCACATCCACCCAGTCGTCCTGCCCGACGTCCTCGCCCGCACGCCCCCTTCTGATGAGTTCCGGTAGGGCCGCCCATTTCAAGGCAAAGGCATCGCGCAGCTCGAGGAGCAGGCGGGCTTGTCGGATGGCGTACGCGGCCTCGCCCTCCCTCTGTGCCCCGTCTGCAAGGCCTCGCCCATCCATACGGTCCCTCCACCACTGCGAGCGCCATGACAGGAACTGCAGCACGCGCCGCATCTCCTCCTCGAGGAGATCGACCTCCTCCGTCCACCGCAGGGCTCTAGCGCGCGTCTTTGCCCACTCGATTCGGAGGGCTATATCAAAGAAACGGTCAGCACGGTCCCTCCGCAATGCAGACTCTTACCTTCATTCAAAGATTGCTTCTCCCCTCCCGGCGCCTGCTTCTGCACAATCCAGATCCACGACGTCGGCAATTTCTTGCGCTTCTTCTTGGGATTCCGTGGGTTCACCTTCCTCGCGCTTTTCTTCCCCCCCTTCCCCCTAGCCCCCCTCTGCCTCGAAGGATCTCCCAACGTCGAAACCGGCCTCGCGCGCACATCCTCCTCCTTCAACTCCTTCAGCGTAACCTCCCAGCCGTCCTCTCCCAGCGACCTCCCCAACGAAACGAGAGCGGCACGCGCAGCGCGGTACTGTGCAGCCGCGTGTCGAATGAGATCGTCGAGAGCGTCAATTTTGTCGTTGGAGCGCATGCTCCTCTTGACGCCGAATATGTTCTTGTCCTTGTACTTGTAAACGTGGGCGCGGACTAGCAGCCCCCGTCGGATGTTGTGCAGGGCTTCGTGTGCTTGGCCAACGCGCAGCCGATATTCGTAGGCCTGGATCTCCTTTGGGCAGTACGTTGAATCCACCCGTCGCCGAGCACCCGGTACCTTCATCATCGCAGACGGCAGCCAGAGCTTGATATCTTGTACCTTCACCCCGGGAACGACCTGGGTACGTGCCGTTCGTGCTCGCGCGGCGTCTTCGTTCCGTCGGAGCCAGATGACTCGGGGGATAAACCCCTGCTGATGCTCGGTCCAGGAGTCGATATTCCGGCGCAGCTTGCTGGTGCGCTCGACCATCTTCCTCTGCTGGTCATCGGTGGGGTGCTGGCCCATTGCCGCCATATCGAAGCCCAATGTTCTCCTGTCTTCGAGTGAGTAGACTCTTCCCGAAGACAAAACCCCCACTTACTGGTGCTCCTCCAACTGCAGCCCTACGGAGATCATCTCTGTAACATGCATATCCTCGAACACGTCGCCATCCTCCTCATCGCCGTCCACCGCCCTAGCCGCCGCCTCCTCCGCGAGCTCCCGCCACACCTTCGCCAGGTGGTCATCCTTCTCCAGCGTTTCAAAGGGGTTCGGCTCCTCCGGGTTGCGTTCCCAAAGCTTCGCCATCTTCGTCCACACATCAACCGCCTCTATATCTTCTTCGTCGCTCGCCGCACGCAAAGACTTCTCCATATCCTCCAACGCCACCTTGGTCGCCGCCATCTCAGGTACGGCCTGCATCGTTTTCCTGTACATTGTCCGGCCTAGATCCCGTAGTCAGTGTACGCATCTCGGCCTTGACTAATGACGACTTACCCAAACCTACAATCTTCTTCCAATTCAAGTTGTTGAAGTGTTCGTTCAGCGTGTCGCGCCGCGCACCCGGGCCCATCTCCTTCGTGCTGCCCACCAGAGGGTTAGCGTTCGCCCAACCACGCTCAGGCGCTTCGCCATCCGTCTGTCCGACGTCGAGAGTCAGGTTGAAGGAGAAGTGCAAGTTGCACGCCTCGATGTGCGCCGGCAAGTGGAACTTGGGCACCAGGAATACGATGAACTTCTGATTGTTGACCATTTGAATTCCAGACTTATACTTGGCCATGCGGCGCCAAATGTTGATATGCCATTGACACGCGATATCGTATGAGACAAAAAATCGGACCAGCTCGGTGCCGGCGAGGCTTCTGAAGAACATGTAGTCCATATTTATGTACCTGGGTAAGGGATCAGCATCATTCATTATATTGTCAGCGCAGGCATACCTCTCTCCAAACTGCAAATCCCCCACTGATAAAGGGCGCTTCATGTTGTGCCGCGCACAATCCACAGCGCCAATGCCCGACGACGCGGTGCCACGAGCTTCCCGGTCTGGCTTATCCACCGCGTCATGCGAAACACACGTACTGCGCTGCTCTGCGTGTTAGGTCGCGAACAGAAGCTGCGTTGCGTTGGTGCTCACCTCTTGCGGCATATCCCAGTGCTCCCCCACATGCGCCATGTACTCCAATACCTCGCAGTAAAACGACCACCCATCCCCCAGTCCCGGATCCTTCGCCTCCGTCGAGACATCCTTCCGCTTTAACCGAAAATTGGCGTCCATCGCCAAAAACAATGCGTACAGAAACCTGAGACCCATGAGTATTGCTTCTGCGACGCGAGAGGTTTAACTTACTGCTTTTCCTCTGGCTGCTCCTTCCAGTCGGCCGGCAAATTCTTGTCAGGGTGAGGACAAGCGGGGCAGAGCAACGCGCACTCGCCGGGCTCAGTCCCCGCGATCCCAGCAGCATCGTGGCCACGGCCAGCTCGCTTGAGCATGTGGAGGTTGTTCCACTCTCGAGTCATCCGACGAAATTCGTGGTATCGATCCTGAAACATCATTAGCATAGTATAACGCGTCCCCCCTCCGCCCCAATAGACGTACCGGCAGTTTCTTGACACCCGCATTGTCACCTTCTCGAGCAAGACTGTGATAATACTCGTATGCCGAGCACTTCGATTCGAAATTCATGAGCTGGAAGCTGTCCAGCTCGTTGAACGTCGCCGCCGTCCGGGGATTCACGACTGTCGCGGGGTAAAGACGCGCGCGCAGGAGCTGGTGCGTATGCGAGCCCCCCTTGCCACACCCGCAAAAATCGAGCGCCACACGGTGGACTCTGCGTTCGCCAACGATGACGAAGTCGTCCCCGGGGGCGGGCACCGGCAGTGGGCATTGGTTGTTGCGCCCGACCCAGTGTCCGAGCTGAATTCGAAGCCCCAGCTCCTTGAGCGTCCTATCCTCGAAAGACTCCCCATTCCATGCCTTTGCTGATTCAGTGCGACGAAGAGATGAAGAAAGAGAGGAAACGCACCTTCACGCGGTGCAGAGGACTTCTCCTGTGCTCGAATTTCAGGCAGGACTTGCAGACCAGCTCCCCGCCCGACATGCAGTCGTCGCAGCGATATTCCGCCTTATCGAGCCCGCAGCCGGCGCACACAGAGTATGAGCGGTGGTCGCCCCACCCTTCCAGAAACAGAAGCGCACGAAGGAACTCTTCGCGGTGATCTTGTACCCACTGACGAAGGGGGTCATCCTGTGCTGGCCGTCAGTATATATACTCACTCCTACATCTCGCTGACTCACAGACTCGCGCAATGCACGTCCCTCGGTACCCTCCTGATCCTCGTAATCCGAATCCAGGCCACCCTCCTGTTCGAATAAGGGACCCGAGTCCAAGTGGGGTTCATCCGGTCTGAGCCACTCCTGGGTCGACTTTGTCGAGGGTGAGGCAGGAACGGCGAGAAACCGGGCTGAATGGCGTAGGGAGCCATCCTCATCCACGTGGGTCGTCTCCCGCAAGATCTTGGCGCGATTGACTGGACGTTTTGAGGAGACCGTGGAAGGCATTTCGCCCTCATCCGCAGAGTCATCCGAGGCCGGGAAGTCGTAGTGGGAGCCAACAGGCTTGCGTTTTGCCATGAGTGAACGGTAGCGCAGGAAGGAAGGAGTGAGAAGAATACCGGCAAGCCCCAAGAATGGGGCTCGCCGGTGCAACGTCGACACAAGATGAGACCTTTGATGATCAACAATCGCGAATTGGTCACATGCGTGTGATCCTCTTCTCATAACATCATCATGGCACTGACAGGTCAGTCCATAGCTTCGCCGGGCACATTCTCCTTGACATTTTATCCAGGCAATCCCACTCCCTTGTTCGACCTGCAAAAGGGGGAGGTCTACCAAGTTATGGATTTTTTTTGGGTGTGAGTCCGTTTTCATTCGGTATCGCACCACTCTCTTATTTTCTCAGTACAGCGCAAATCATTGCCTACGATGGCTGCTTCCAGCTCAAGAGCAAAAAACATCCCACCCCCGTAAATCCCGCCTCACTGATTGCTCTCACTGCCGAAGAACTCGACGAGATTCCTGATCTCGTATCCATGGACGACGCCGACGCCGACGATGATCGTGGGTTTGGGCTATGTCCCTACTGTCTCGCATATGGCGTGTCCCTCCGCTCGAAACTCTAGTCTACTTCAATGTTATCATTTTATATCACACAAAAATTCACGATTGAAAATATATATATTTATTCGTCACAACATGTAACTATTCAATCGATCTCCTCCAAGTCAATAGCAGCGGTCTTGAGTAGTTGGTGAGCCTCGGACCGAGGTTGTATTGTGTCCAGTGCCCTGAGAACACGATGATCAGCATGAAACATTCATATAGATAAAGATGCTGGACATACCGGTGTGCAGGCGCCCACGTCCTCGACTCCTCGTCGTCCAGGCGCTCGTGGCGGCGGCCGGGAAGCATCCCCGTGTGATGCCAGCACTCGTCGCTGAGGCGATTGAACTCCGTCTCATAACGCAGAGCTTCAGCCGAGCCTGCCCTGGTCGTTTCTTGAGGTTAGTGCGATGTCTGGTAGACGAGGGATGAGGGAGACGTACGGGTGTAAATTTTCGAGGTATATCACACCAGGCTGCCGGATTTCGTGCGCGTCGTCATCGTTGTCTGTGAGATCCCTTAAGTCTGTGTCAGCATGATACGAGACAGAGTGTCGTATCTGACTTACAACAACATCGACTCGTCAAAAACATCGGCTGCGCCCTCTTTCACACTCGCACTACGGCCCAGGAAAACTATATAAATTGCAGAGCTGGAAGGGGACGATGAGACATACCTCTCGGACTCTTGGTAGGCCTCAAATGCGGCGTCGAAGTCAGCGTTCCAACGGTCTTGCCATTGAGTGCCCTGAGTTTCCTGCGGGAAAAAGCAATCTGCTAAGTGAATATACTAAATATACGTACGTTGGGACTCACCTCGGCCAGAAACCATTCGGAATACACCTTGCGCTCGATGTCATCCGCACTGAAGTACCGCGAGACGTAAGGTTGGGAAACGGGGTCGTCTTCGTCCACGGGATATACGGGGACGAAGGGGCGCAGCTTGACCTTGGCTTTGGGTTTCTTCAGGTACAACTCTTGGTCGGAATCGTCCGGGGATGGAGAACAAGGTTGGGCGGGGTCGAGATCCTGCATAAGGGACAGCGAGACACGTCGCTAGGGGAGAAAAACAGACACATACCACATATCACGCGCACCGGCTCAACGATTCTACACAATCAATGAGCATCAGAGGTGCATCAGACCATGATAAAACCAGAACCAGTGAAACGCACCATGTTTCCGGGAGGCTTCGCTCCGAAGCCCCATGTGAAGGGCCATGTGGAATACATCTCCAGCTAGCAATCAAGGGCGCATCTATTAATCATCTAAGTAGATCTACGAACGCGGCGGCGGTGGACGCGCATCGAAGTAGGTACGGCGCTGCCATATGCGAGCTTGAAAGCGACTGCGGTACGAGGGGTTAAATCGTTGTCCGGGAAAAAGCGGGCATCGCGGAGCTGCTTGCCACGCGAGAGAACTGGGTTAGTACATCCACAATAGTCGAGTGCGACCTCGTGCAAGCCGTCCGCATCGAGAATGACAAAATTATTGTCAGGGATGGGCGTGGGGCAGACGGCGTAAAGGGGGTGCCCTAACTGGATGCGCAAGCCAGCGGTCTTGAGGGTAACACCTGCCAATCCAGGAAGCGTCAACATCTGTGGGTCAAAGACATGAGCTCGTACAAGTAGTGTAGCACAAAGTGTACGGCGTACCTCGATCCTGTGCAACGGATTTTGAGCATGTTGCTCGACCATGCACCTGGTGCAGAGGAATTGCGCGCCGAAGCAGTATAGACACCGCAGGTGAGGATTCTTGGAGGCGCACGTCGCACATTCGCGCGGTTACTCGATCGGAGGCGGGACGAATTCGAGGTCGCGGATAGCTTGGAAAACGAGATCCTAAGGCAGCGGATGTTAGTACTCGATGCGAGGCTGGCTGTACCGACCCACCCGAGTCGAGGGATCCATAGGGTGGAGGAAGGGAGGAAGTGTGGTGATGGAATCAGAAGAAGATCAGATAAATTTGGACCCACTTCTAATTACGTGAGACGGGGATCTACAAGTCTATTAGCGGCTAATTTCCCAATTGGGTCCGCAGCGTCTATTCTATGCACCGCAGCCTCTAATTATCAACCACCATCTCTCCCTCTCTCCATGCCCCTCTCATTCTCTTCGAGTATCCCTAACGTCGGCTGGGAAACGCGACCCTGCCCCACCGAAAAACACACCATTTGCGCGTCCGACAGCGAGGCGGATGGACCCTGGTATCTTACTGATTGGGGCCTGTTGACGCACGATTAGTGAGTTTTCGTTGAGAAAATATAGCAAACTAATGGTCGTAGCTCCCGTGCCAAAAGATCCCAAATGAATCGCCGCGCCACGTTCGCCAAAACCAACGATCCGTTCGATTTCCTCGTTGTTGTTGATCCCACCTTCGATGCTGCCATCTCTTCGCTTCCCATGATCAATCCGCTCAACGCTGTTTGGGAGCGCCAGCTCAATAACACCATCGCCCAGACCCGCCCCTTGTATTTCCTTGTCGAAGGTGTGAACGAAGTCTGTTTGACCGCGTAAGTCAGCCTCCGCTCTTTTTACCAAAATTGTGCTGATTATATTCTCCAGCGAAAAAGCGCATCGTCTCTACCGTGAGCAGGGCGACCTTGAAGCGGCGATAATCGTGACCGATGAAGTCGAATTCGTGAGCGGATATCTTGCGGATCTGGACCAGGAGGGCAACTTGATTGTCACCAAAGACGGCAACGTTGTGAGCGGCCTCAACAACATAGGCGATCGTGTGGACCCCACCCACCTGCAGCCACCCTTCCAGATCGCCCCTCGCACCTCCCCCGACTCCAACGCCGACGACGCCCCTCGCACCTCCCCCAGCTCCAACGCCGATGCCGCATAGTCTTCTTGTCCTGCTCTTACTTACTTGCTGCCTGCTCCTACTTACTTGCTGCCTCCTCTTACTTACTTACTGTCTGCTGTCAAAGATCTCTGCTATAAACGCGCTCAATCTGTACCATCGAATATATCGCTTGTAATTCCATCGCGAATACACTGCTTGGACTTGTACACTACGGTCTGAGCCACGGGTTAAGCGTGTAAAGGGCTCTCTTGTCGCCCGCCGCTCGTCTTCGCAACAGCTCTGCAACGCGAGCTTTCCTAATCTCTGCAAACTCGGCCCTCTCCTTCGCAGTAAGGTCGTCAAAAGGTAACACTTTCGTCGGCGGGGTAGATGACGGTGCGAGATTCTCGCCCAACCATCGCAGCATTCCGGCGCTCGGAGGTCCTGTCTTACGCCCTTCGAGATAATCAATTGCCTCTGTGTTTTTATCAATAGATAATTTTTCAATGAATGAGAATGTGTACCTTGCTTGAACTCGCGCTCAATCGTATCAATCAAATTCGAGTCCGTTTGGGTGCTCGCGTCGCAAGTTGCCTTGGGCATTTCGAAGGACGCGTCGTGGGTCGATACGATATCCCTGCCTTTTATTATTTGATCATTTAAATCTTGATGCCGAGATCGGGGTTGCTCATTTTTCTTCTCGACACATGTGATTCAGAGACGGAAGCGATTGATTAAAAGATGCTAGTAAAGCAAATAGAGAGCGACGATAACAGTGTGGACTATAACAGCAACTAAAAAGCAACTAAAAAGTAGTTATCGAAAGAGGAGGGGAAGACACACAGGCTACCCAGGAAATGCTCCTAAATGATCGGCGGCCAGCTCGTCGTATTTGGAAAAAAGATCCAAGGCCCATCTCCACCGCGAGCCATGCTCCCCATCAATGGCGTCGCGTGCTTGCGATCCACCGGGCTGGGCCAGCAGGGACTTGGCAGACTGGAAACCATATGTTACCCATCGAAACAATCCCCCGGCTGCATATTGCGTGAATGAATGCCGAGTTTCGCCGGGCTGTATGGGTGTGTTGCCATGGTCCGCGCAGCCGGAAGGGATGAGGAGTGAGGCACCGCTGGGACACTGGATAACCAGTCGGAACTGTCGGAGGTGAACTTGGCCGCCGGCGGTGTGATCGAAATTGCCGCCGCAAGTGATGCCACAAAGGCCATGTGCCAGATTGAGGAAGTCGACATGGTTGAATGTCACAGCATCGGGCCCGCAGTTAAATGTCGCGGCTGGAAAGATAGAGTTGCGGAAGTTGTGGATGAGCTCGGGGTGCTCTTGGAACAGGAGCTTGAGGATGCGGCGGTAGTAGCGGTAAAGTTTCGGCGCGTACATTGCAAGCCCACCTAAGAGTTGTCAGCCATAGAGGTACTGTCATGATACGCGGCGACTTACTCGACTGGAAGCCAGCTATACGTTGAATAGCTTTGTTGCGGAGCAGGCGGCGGAGGAGGCGGCGGCGGAAGCGAGAGTTTACCAGGTTGCCTGGACGCTGTTAAATTGAAAATCAGTGTGGCCCAAATATATATGTAGGATGTATTACCCTTTGACCCCCTCCAAAAGAAACACCTGCAGTTAGGGCGAGATAGCGGCCCCGGCGGTGGGCAGAGGGGCACCAGCCATGCTGGCGAGCGCGACGCCGAGCACGGGCCATGGCTTTCGCAGCCTCCTTGATGACATTAGGCCAGTCGGGGTCATCTGGCGTACCGAGGAGGACGGCTATGATGCGACCGTCAACGTCGACAATGAGTTTAGGATTGCTACGGGGATGTCAGCCGAGAAGGAAAGGTATAGTGTGAAAGACATACCGGCCATTCCACTCGACTACCTCGCACCCCTCCTCGACCAACTCCGACAGCTCAAACATCCGCCCCGCCTCCTTTCTGGGCCGTCGCCCGAGCCACGCACCGCCTGAGGAGTGTGATACACTCCCGAGGTTGAAGGCAGTCTGCACTGGGGTCTTCTCGCGGTGTTTCTGTGATGCAGCTGTTTGTCGACGGTCGTATGGTGTACTGGCCTGAGCTTGGCGTTTTCGGGAGCGACGCTGAGCGGAATGAGTCTTCTGGCGAGCCTTCTCCACACCGCCGAGTGGACCAGATGGGGTGAAGGGCGGGGGGGATCTTGCAGTGGGTTGAGGAGGGACGATGGGCGCGGGGGATGTAGAGCAAGTGGATGTGATTAAGGAAGAGGAACTCAAGCTAGATAGGGAGGACGGAGGGCGTGAGGAAATCTCCTCCCACTCCCACTCGTCGGTATTGATGTCGTTATCGGAGTTGTCGAGGCTGGAGGCACGCTGGTCAGCCTCTAAGATTGCCTTCTCGAGCAAGCCGCTAATCGATATGTTGGTATGGATGACTTCAAAAGAGCGTGTGTCGACAGATTGGAGATCGGACTCCCAGGGCAGCCAGGGGGAGAATTTGGTGCCACTGCGCGTCTGCCGCGTACGTGGCATGGCGCAGGCCCCGCGCGGGTCCGATACCTGTGTGGAGAATCAATATCAGTTACTTTTTGAGGTGCTGATGCGGTCTGGACGACTAGTATCCCCCAGCTCAGCTGGAGTCGCCGGGTGCCTACGGGTAAGACTCCACGTACGCAAACCAGCGAGCCGGCGGGGAAAAAAGTCGTCCAGAATAAGGCAGGCTTACCTGGCACGGCCGGGTCCGGTGGTGAGAGACGAAAGAGAAAAGAAAATATAATCATTGTGGGCGCGGATCGGTTTTGAGGTGGGAGCACAGCCATCAGATGGCTGTTTTGGGAAGCTCCGCCCAAACTCCCTCAGCGCGGCACGGGGAAGGAGAGCTGTATATTGAAAATTGGCCACCAGGGAGCACCTTAGAATCGGCGTAGGAAGAGATAGAATGTAAAAATACTATGTAATGTTGGGGGTCAAAAATCAGAAAGATGTCAAGTGGTGGACGGGAGACGCACCAGTTTTTTTTTCTACGCGGGCAGGCATCGAGAAGAGGGATAGATGTGGGCACCAAAGAGGTTTGTATAGCCCGGGGAGGTTTGAGTGCATGGTGTTGGATTATAATTGGAGTTTGTTATCCGAGGAGTGTCGGTCGTGGCAGAAGCGAGGAAGGCGGATAGAACCAAAATGGCATATACAGGCGACCTATGCACATTAAAAGGAGTTAAAAACAACGTTCAAACCTGCAAAACAAGGGGGGTAAAAAATCAGAAAGATACTCCAGGATGGACGGCGCACCTACGTATGGGCCTGACAAGGAAGACCCGAGAAGAAAGCAGTTGAGGGGGATCAACCAAAGTGAACGATATAAAAGTTGACGCCGTTCATGAGGTGTGGAAGAAAGAGGCTCGGAAAAGTGCGTGAGGAATGAATGAGAGTCCAAACATAGTAATACTAAACCTCACTTGACTCTCACCTTGATGCCCAAACGCAAGACTCGCAAGAAACTCGGTCCCGACGGAGACGCTGATTATTCTACAAGGTAATGGGAATCCCATCGCTGTCTGGGACACTAAAACGGCGCTGTGGGTATAGGCGTTCGGCTCGGGAGAAGGCCGCCACCCACCGAATCGCGTCGGCGAAGTATTATGCACGGTGCGACGAAATTTTTCATGTCCTGGTGACCATACCTTATTAAATGTGCTTCGTGCTTACAGGAACCCACAAATACGTGAGCGCAACCGCATTCATTGTTAGGCGCTGGTAGGCGCCCGGACCGGTATCTTATCTTATTTACACATGTTTGTACCTAAAGTATATAAGGGTCGGCGACACGTGTGATGGGTATCTTTTACACACCCATCGACTACGCTGACCCACACTGTCAATATACAGAACCTGGTTCAGCTTAGCCTGCTGTTATATCCCGAGCCAAAAGGGGAAAGAGAGACCTCCGGGATCTCCGGATGTGGACGCAAGTCCGGAGCATCCGGAGGAAGACCGGAGGTTCTCCTGTCAGCTGTTCTCGCAACACCACAGCTCGGAAGGGTGAGCGAACTGTCTGACTATCGAGCCGAGACTAGACGGAGGAGAAATGGAAATAGAAGACTCCGGAGGCAACCACGTGACCCCGGACGGAGCCGGACAGGTACCGGAAGGGGTGCAGAGTGATCCGGAGGATGCTGGAAGCAACCGGAGGAAAGCTGGTGGAAGCAGACAGGCTCCGTTGGAGCCCAACACAATGTAACAGACTTTGCGGAAGCAGTACACGTCCCAGATGGGACCCGAGTGACCGGAAGCGGTCCGGAAGAAGGGCGTGGGGACCGGGGCTGATCTGTGACAGTGCGGGAGACTCGGAGGATGCCCGGAAGGGAACCGGAGAGGCACCAGATGAAGTGGAAGGAAGTCGGCCGGAAACCGGAAAGGGCCTAAGCCAGGAACCGGACGACTGGAGCGAAGAATAACAAAGACAAACAAGATCCGGAGGTGTCGAGAAGACACCGGGATGAGAATGGAAGTAAAGGAAGACTCAGTCCATGAAGGAAGCCATGGAATAACGTTAATTTTTCAGATAGAGTACAGAATGTAATCTACTGGGATTATATAGATAAGTCCTCTATTGTAATACCCAAAATGGATAAGTCAGAAGACTCGGGGACGTAACAATAAGTAGTGTACCAAAAAGGAAATGCATGGGAAAGATTAGTAAGAGACAATAAGGAAGAAGACAGATAAAAGGGAAACACGTAGTAATGTAATATGACGCAAACCCGCTTGACAACGGACACGTGGACAACCGTGGGAAACATCCAGAGGGCTGGAGGTACCGGAGGTACCGGAGGTCCGATCGGAACCGGAGGCGCAGCCACGGAGATGACGTGAGAGGATGGAAGGTGGTGAAGTGCTCGAACAGATGGCCACTGCAGGAAACACATAGACCACCGTGGGAAGGTTCGGAGGCCGGAGGTCGGAACGGGACCGGAGGCCCGAGAACATGTCGGGAGTGTCGGGGAGTGGTGGAATGGCTGACGGGAGGCCCGCATGAAAAGGCGGAAGGAAGCGAACCAAATGGCGGAGTGATCCAGTGCGGGAGATAGCCGGAGGTGCCGGAGGTACCGGAGGTACCGGAGGCGTGGGAACATTCCTTGCAATACCTGGAAGCACACGGAGGTGCCCCGAAGAAGTGCGGAGGGGTGGAACGTTTCCAGGGAGTCCTTGGAAGAAGAACAGATGACAACAGAATCCATCGTGGGAAAGGGCCGGAGGGCCGGAGGCCGGAACGGACCCAGATGGAAGAACATGATGGAGCTGGTAATGTTCCGTAAAGGGAGGACTGGACCGGAGCAGGGTGGCTGTGTCGGAGAGGCCGGGACAAGTGGGTACTGCCGGGAATGCGGAAGGTGGAAAGGAGTGTAAGGACAATGCGGGGATAATAACCGATTGGTCAGGGAAGGCTGATTAAAGGATGAGCTTGGTAATCAATCTAAATGGGGATTGACCGGAGAGCTCCGAGAGGCCGGAGCAGTGAAATAAAAGGGGTTGAAAGTGCATGGATATAACACCTGCGGTGCTCAGTAAGAGACTCTCACACCACATACTAACACTTTTTTAAGCTCCATTGTTCCTCTGGAACACTTCCTATATTTTGACAAGAAAAATATATATATTCACTAGTGCCCCTCATGACAAGCGAGGGTACTACGGTCTCCGCCGTCGACGGACTGTCGACGGCTCCTACTGAGTTTTACTCGGTACCTGGACCTCCTGGGCACGGACCCGGGAGCGTATCAGCGCCCGTCGGTGACGTGGCGCATAGCCGCGGGCAGACCCCGCCCGCGACTACTTCTCCTGCTCCTGAGGCTTCGGTCCACGAGCAGTCCTCCCCCGACCGAATGATTCCCGACTACACTGTGCATATCGACAGCTCGGGGCGTCCATTTGTGATCGATAGCCACGGCCATCGATTTGAGATGCTGAGTGAGACTGTGCCTGCCGACGATGGTCAGGCCTCGAGTTCTTCCCCGACGGGTGCCCCCATACACCATTCGGTGTTATTTGGTAGTAATACCAATGTTGAGGACCCGAGTTCAGAGTCAGTGTTGTCTGATTCGAATGTCGCCGACACTCACCCTGAAGGATATCCTCCCCTCGACCTGGATATAAATCCAGACGATCTTAGCCCAGCTCAACTTGACCACCTAAATGCCATTCGAGGACATTTAGGGACTGCTAACGCCTGCTTGGTTGTAACCACCGCAATGATTGCGGAGCAACAGGCCGCCACCGAAATTATGCAGGATAACATCCATACACTAAGAACTGAGGTTATCTCCCGCGTTGATTCACTGAAAAATGAAGTGAACTCACAGCGGTCCAGGCTCAACCGATGCCTGGATGACAACTTGCGGATCGTCCGCGAGACTGGCGCGTCCAGCGCCCAAGTCAATACCATACTCCACGCCATGAATAAAAACGGCGGTACTCACCGTGTTGATCGGGCTGGGCCAACTCAGCTTGCTGAACCCATAGTTGCGCCTCGCACATCTATCCCTGCACCCCTAAAAGCTGTAGTGGATACCGTGGTGGCTCCCCGCGGTGCGGGAGAGACTCAAGACGACTTTGAACGTCGCGTTGGTGCCATACTACGCACCAAAGAAAATGCTCACCAAGCGTTTCCGTTACCCGCTGCACCCCAGCTGGCCTCCCCTTCCGCCCCCAGGATTCGTTTCGTACCCCCGCAAGAGGACTACCAATCGGTAGGAAGCGCATCCCGCGTCATAGGCCGGCGATTTGCTGGAGGACGTGAAGAAGTAGACGGGCGTCACCTCAGACTACCATCTGAGGACGCCCGGCGACCCCAAACCACGCCAGTCGCAATGAACAACTCCGGCTCCGCATATGTGTCGGGAGCCGGTACTGGTCATCGTGACCTACTTGCGGAATTCGCAGACGACGCGGCAAGCGAGATACGAGAAACCATCGACAATAAGCTCGGAATCCGAACGGAACTGCCTCCCAACGTGCGCACTCCTAAAGTTTCAGACCCGGTTAAATACCGAGGACAAGATGACCACGATTTCTTTACCGTGGAGTTCCTAGAGAAATTACTAGCCTGGATGAGATCCGGGAACTACGGCGGAGAAGACTTGGACTCATACCGAGTTGTACTACTCCAAAACTATTTGGAAGGAGAAGCCCACCGATGGTTTGTATCGGAGACGAAGGCATTCGCGAAGGAAAATCCAGGAGAAAGCCCTGAGTTCGCAGACGTCATCTGCGCCATGCACAGGCGCTTCGTCAAGTCGGCTTCGGCCCAGCGTGCGACTCGCGCGTTTGATACCGTTACCTGGAGTCCCGAGTTAGGACCTGAGAAATTATACTCAGACCTACTCGAGCGCGGACAGCGCATGGTGGAAATGCCCGCACAATTTGTGATGAAGAGTCGATTCATGGGTCTACTCCCAAAATGGATCAACAAGGAACTGCGACTCAGACGCGGACTCACCGCCGAATTCTCAGATTATGAGACACTTCGCAGCCATGCCCGGCAGGTATGGGAAATTGACGCCTCTATCAAAGACGAGGACCAACTTGGTGCAGCCCCACATCCGCTTCGAATGAAGCGCGACTTTGCGGCTACCCCTCCTAACGCTGCGGGAGGTCGAGTCCATTCGAGGCCAACTACCAAGCGGGACGAGCGCGCACCTGTTCCAAAACGAGAGGAGCGTGATCGCCCCGAGCGAACCAATTTGCCCCGGGGTCCTTTGGACACGAAAGTGTGCTTCGCCTGCGGAGGTAACCACTTCGCACGAGACAAGGAGTGTCCGAAATACTCGGAATACAAGCCTCTCCGAGACAAGCCCCGTATTGCCGCCCAACGCGTGATGGAGAGTTATTCGGATGAAGACACCGACCCCGGAGAGAGCTCTCACTCCTCCGAAGAATCGTTGTCACAAGATGACAACACCGCACCCGACCTGGACGAGTTAATCCACGCGTCCAATGAGGAAGAAGTGCGGGTAAACGCCATGAGTGATCACTACCCCGCCCGTTACTACTCAATGAGAATCATCGAAGATGATGAAGAACTCACTGAGACCGTTAGCGATACTGAATCTTCAGTATCTGCGAGTTCTACCAGCACCGAGAGGGCTGAGACGGCTACGTCAAGAGATAACGCAGCGCCCTTTGGCAATTACAACCCAGGCCCTGTGTGTGTGGTATGCCACGAGTGCGCATTAATTATCCGCCACGTACCCGCCACGCCAGCGAACGGACTCCTGTTCGACCGAGAATACAGCGTATGCGAGCATCTCGCTAACACTGGCCTCGATCCTGGGCAAATAACGCGCCCAGTCTCCCCTGAACCGGGAGGACCCTCCACCCACGGGGAGAACAGCGACTCACTCCACGCCGGCCATATTCAATTGACCTGCGACGCCTCTGCCTATGGCATAAGCCTGGACCTCGAAGATGAGGAGATTGATTCCTTTGAAGGAATCCCCCTCAACTTCCTCGGTGACCCCGACTACGAGTTGGGTATTATCATTGATATCACTTTACCTTGCCCTGAAGAAGCAAGGACGGCTAGAGAGGAGATCCGGCTTCATGAGCAAGGTCGCGCACAACAAGGATTGAGGCCGCTTACCGCCCTTGAGTATTACACCAATGAGCGGTGGTTGGCGAGATTCCGGGCCTACGAGATCGACGACCAAGAGGACGAGTATGATCGAACCTCACAAGAAGAACTCTCCCAACACCCAGTCTATGGGTCGAGAACTCGAGCCCGAGCACTATTGGAAGAACTCCGAGACGCGCGCCGCGACGAAGAACGGATCGCGCAGCGCGGACCTGGTACAAGTTACCAGGTGGATCCTTCTCAAACAATCGTGAGCCATCAGCTAGGAAATAGCGCCTTCCCTCACGAGATGAACTTGCGCGTCCATGATCGGAAGGCGCAGGCAGTGGTTATCCGTCGGCTCTACGTCAAAACCAAAGGATGGTTAGAACGTATAAACCCCGAGATAAACGACCCCTCCATTGACGAGGAGGAGGAACAACTCTGGGACAGGCCAGAGAAGAAACATCACAATTAGCAAACCGATTGTCCACAATGTTGGATGCTGTTTGCTTTGAAATGGACACGGCGGCTCACCTACGAGAAAGGGCCAAGGCACCTGAAGAGGCCATGAGAATTGTAATGATGCAGGAGAATAGGCGTATTCTCGCCGCGACCTACTCGCAGTTTCGACTAGGGGATCCTAGCGAAGGAAATAATACCCCCTACCGACTTGTTTTCGGTGACACGCCGAGTCGGTCTCCGCTCACTGCCGTGCGTTTTCCCCAACGACGAGAAACCACGGTGGTTGAGGGACAAGAAAGCCTAGGGCACATGCCCGCCGAAGAAGCCAGCTACTGGGCTGGAGAAACACCATTCTCTGCAGAAGAGATACTTGGAATTGATACGACCACCGATGCGGAACTCGCTCCCGACTCCGAGATCACAACGGCAACTCCCAATTTGGACAACGCCGTGTCTGCACCCGACTTGGACCAACCCATTAATGGTTTCGCTAACGACCGCGAACTCATGGAATATGGGTACGCATGGGCCGATGAACGAGAACGCGACGCACTAATCGATCGTGAACAACAACCTCGTGGCTGGCTATACCCTGAAGAGGGGTACGAAAGCTTTCGCTCGAGCCGTGAGCTGACCCTACAGGAAGAGTTAGCCGCACTCGAGATCGAAGACTACGGAGAGAACCCACCTCCTCTCGCGGATTGCGACTCCGATTCGGATTTCTCTGACGACGCGCTGGGTACTGACTCCCATCCCCTGGTTCGCAAGTCTTACGACAGCGAAACTCACTCGGT
Organism: Mycena galericulata; assembly: GCA_029289565.1. Classification (NCBI taxonomy): domain Eukaryota; kingdom Fungi; phylum Basidiomycota; class Agaricomycetes; order Agaricales; family Mycenaceae; genus Mycena; species Mycena galericulata. The sequence continues at coordinate 56,721 of JARKIA010000090.1, forward strand.
TGTTCGAGAATCCTACGACAGCAGCTCCGACCTGAATGCTCCTATCACACCACGCGACAGCGACGAACTCGTACTTCGCGCGCTGAGAATGCGCGGCGAACACGAGGCCGAGCGTGTATCTATTTACATGGACCAGTCCAATAACCTTTACTGGCGCATCTCGGAATTGCCGAACGACCACTACCTCAATCCCTTCTTCTATCGCGTACACGAAAACGCCCGGGAAGATGCTATTGATCAAATGCACGATCAACTGATTGAGGACGAAGTCGAAGGGCCATACTGGCATTTCTGGTACAGCGAAGACCCCCGTCGCGGGCGCCGAGGCTTCCGCGACACCGAACCCCGACTCATCCCCGGGGAAGTATTCTATGACCGGCTGGCCTCCTACGACCCCGAATTCGACGATGTTACGGCTCCTCCTGGATTTCGCATCCAGTTTCTTGCCGCAAGGGTTGAACACTCGGGAACGATTCGCCGTGCAGGCGAAGTCGGGCTTCTCGACCAACCCTCGCGACCTCGCGAGGCCGCCGCTTGCATATCAGCCCAGCTGCGCATCAATGGCACCGATGCGTACGCACTGATAGATTCTGGAAGCACTACCAACTCGATATCGCCGGAGTTCGCACATGTCACCCATGCTCCCCGAATCCGACTGCAGGAACAGATTACACTGCAGTTGGGATGCGTAGGGAGCCGATCGCGTATAAATTATGGTACGCGCGTGCCGGTGGATTTTGGAGGAATTAAAGGCCATGTATACTTCGATCAGGTAAATCTTGATCGCTATGACTGTATCATAGGCACCCCGTTCCTCAACAGACACGGGGCCATAATCGATTTCGGGAAACGCGAGTTGCGCTTCCCTAACGGCAACGTCGTACCCGCTCTGCCCATCGATGAAGAAGCGGCGCTCGTTCGAGAACGGAACTTGGTACGAAAGGAGGTTATATATGGCAAGGCTAAGGCACCTAATGCCCATTTGCCCGAAACCATTGTCTGACTACGTAGCGCCCGCATCCTGTCTATATCAGGATCCGATGGCGCCACTTCCGGAAGCACGATCAGGCAGAATGTACGACCCCGAGCTACAGTTGAGTCTGTACTCGAGGAACCGGAAGAACAACGCGACACTCTTCCGGCTGACGGAGAACATACAATGGAAAGAATCCACATACCTGCAGCAGTTATCGACACCTCTGATGCAGTTCCCCTCCCTACCTTGGTGGAGGATTTCGACGACGACTCAGAATCCGAGTCGGAACCCGACGAAAATTTTTTCGACGCAGAAGACTGGGATGAACCCTGTCTAGAATGCGCCCGTAAGCGGGCGGAAACTGCGGAAACTCGAGAACCAATACTCCACATCGACATCGAACATGTGGCAGATAATGCTCGGACGCCGAGGCGGCTAACTATATCAGGTATGCCTGATATCAGCCACTACTCAGTAATAACGCAACACTCCTCGAACTGTCGTGTATCGCGTATGAATGACGCTGACACCGACGGCGTCAACAGTGCAGCGCTTGACGAGGCGATCTCGATCATGCACATGTGGCGCATGGAGGTCGACGAACGACCAGCAGGCCCGCCACCCGTGCAATCTCCCGACCGCCTCGCGCCTATGCGCGCAAAATGGTTCACGGCCTGCGCGGACCTCATGGGCCCCATACCGGAGACACTACCCCCATTCCGGGAGATAAACCACGAGATAAACCTCGTGGATGAGGACTTGGTGTACGGATACCACATGCCGCGGTGCTCAGATGCACTGCGCCCGCAACTACGGGAGAAGATGAACAGATACGTTCGCGCCGGTTGGTGGGAAATGAAGCCCGTACCCCAAGCTGCACCGCTACTTTGTATACACAAAAAAAGCGGGAATCTACGCACTGTAGTAGATGCAAGGAAGAGGAATGAAAACACAATAAAAGATGTTACCCCTTTTCCCGACCAGGACAACATCCGCATGGATGTCGCGAAAGCTAAGTTTCGGTCTAAAATCGACATGTCCGATGCATACGAACAGATCCGTGTGCGCCCACAAGATGTGTGGAAGACGGTGTTCGCAACAACAATGGGAACGGCCGTATCAAATGTAATGCAACAGGGCGACTGTAACGCGCCAGCAACATTCCAACGTCTTAAGGTAGCCGCCAAGCAAACACCACCAACGTTCCAAATATGGACAAATGGACAAAATAAATGCACCAGATAATCATGCAGCAAGATTGGCCAAATCGGCTCCCAACATTTTATGGAGAGATGCTCTAGCTGCCTTGTTGACCATCCCACCACTCCATTGTGAACAAGGAAAAAAAGTTTAAGCAAATTTAAGTCGGGATCACGCAAATTTTCTCACGGGCCACTCGACAACTTGCAAGGCTTTAAACTTTGTCAGTTCTGAGTTTGAGTCCAATCTGCTTTGCAGGTACATGAATGGGATGTCTATCTACAAAATGTTGGAGACAGATTTTGCCTATTCTCTCCGGACACTGTTTAGCAGACCTGATTCGAAATTTTATCCCGATTTGGAACGTTGGTGGTGTTTGCTTGGCGGCTACCTTATGACTTGGATATTCCGCGACGCTATAGGCGAGTTCGTACACGTCTATCTGGACGATATATTCATATTCTCTGAGTCCATAGAGGACCACGAGAAACACCTCGCACTCGTATTTGACCGATTGCGACGCGAGCAATTATATTTGAGCAAAACCAAATGTGATCTTTATTCCAAAGACATGGATTGCCTCGGACACCGTATTACGGACCGAGGACTGCATGTCGACACGGACAAAATGGGACGAATACTCGACTGGCGCACCCCGCGGTCTCACCAGGAAGTCATGCGTTTCCTGGGACTCGTGCAATACTTGGCGACTTTCATGCCTGACGTCGCACATCTGACTTCCCCACTGGAGTCCATATGCAGAGGAGGCCAGGCTTTTGTCTGGCGACCCTTTCATCAACACTGCCTAGACCAGATTAAACTAATCGCGCGTCAGTCACCCATACTGAAACCAATGGACCCACTCAATCCAGACCCCATCTGGTTAATCTGCGACGCATCCGCATGCGGAGTGGGCGCTCTCTATGGCCAGGGACCTGAATGGCAGACATGCCGACCTGCAGGATTTATGTCAAAGAAATTTACCTCTGCACAGAGGTCCTATAAAACATATGAGCAAGAAGCCCTCGCAATTATCGAGGGATTACTCAAATGGGAAGACAAACTCCTTGGCCGGAAAATCATGATAGCCTCCGATCACAAAGCACTGGAGGCGATAAAGACAGCGGCTCGTGGGAGCCTGAATGGGAGACTCATCCGTTGGGATGAGTATTTTTCTCGATTTGATTTCGAAATTTTTCACGTTGAAGGCGTGCAAAACAAAGTTGCAGACTGTCTATCTCGTTACTACGAGAATGACCGTCCAGACGAACATCACTCACCCAGCGCATACGTTACGGGTGACTACAGACTCGACCCGGACCTCGAGGACATGACGAAGATTCGCGCAGCCGAGCTCCAGGAATACCCTGCCCGATTATTCGCGCAACGCATTCATCATGAACCCGTGGAAGATCGTATTCTTGAAGCCCGGGAACTAGCACTGCACGCTATAGAACTAGATGACGCAGGATTCGATATCAGCGCGATAACGGTTGAGGAAGCACTGGCAGCAGTCCCATCACTCACCGAAACAACTGAAGGAGACATATCTTTCCTGCCAGGCGTACGCGCAGCCTACGCGAATGACACGTTCTTCGCCAAAATTACTGCTCATCCAGAGCAGTTCCCTACATTTGAACACGATGAGGGATTAGTTTATACCACGAACCTGCTCGGCAAGCGCTGCTTGTGCATTCCACGAGCTCCTGGTCTGAAAGGCCCCCGACGGCTGTCCGAGCTAGTCATTGACCAGGCACACAAAACAATCGGACATTTGGGCTCATCCCGCACCGCTGAATATGTCCGTCGGTGGTACTGGTGGCCGAAACTCGGCAAAGAGGTCGAGAAATTCTGCGAAAGTTGTGGTACATGCCGAATGGCAAAACCACGCAGCGGCGCACCTATAGGCTTATTGCACCTGCTGCCAATACCAGAACGCCCATGGGATTCTGTTGGAATGGACTTTGTTGGACCATTTCCGGAGTGTCTCGGGTATAATTACATGCTAGTAGTCATTTGCCGACTCACTAGCATGGTATCGCTCACACCCATGAAAGTAACGGATACCTCATCCGACGTCGCCTGGCTATACGTTCGCGATATAGTACGCCTGCATGGGATTCCGCGAACTATAGTTTCTGATCGTGACTCAAAATTCACGGCAAAATTCTGGAGAGAACTACACCGACTTACTGGATCAAAACTCATGATGTCTACATCGTTCCATCCACAAACTGATGGTGCATCTGAACGTGCCATCCGGAACGTCTCTCAAATATTGCAATCATTCGTACGACCCGATCAGAGGGACTGGGTCTATCATATACCTATGGTAGAATTTGCAATTAACTCCAGTATTGGCGCCGCGACTGGATTCGCACCTTTCGAATTGAACTACGGATACGTTCCGCGCATGACGAATATCGTCAGTGAAGATAGCGAATTCCCCGGCGTTCGTGACTTCGTGAATAAAGCCCTGGCAAACATTGCCATGGCCCACGATGCAATAATTGAGGCGCGTGTCGTGTCAACCTACCACACAAATAAGAGCCGCCGGGAGGAGATCCCGTACGACATTGGATCATTTGTCTATCTGTCAACCAAAAACCTAAACCTACCCAAGAGCCGGGCGCGGAAACTCGCGCCGAAGTTGATTGGTCCGTTTAGGATTGCTCATGCAGTCCCTGGATCATCCAGCTACGAGTTGGAGTTGCCCGAAGAATTGAGAAAACGGCGCGTACATCCGCGATTCCACGCGTCATTGCTACGCCCTCATCACCCTAACGATGATGACATCTTTCCTAGCAGGGAAGTTGGACGGTTCTATGATTTCGGGATGCCCGACGACCAGGAGTGGATGGTCGAGTCCATAATCAGCCACAAATGGATCGGGCCACGCACCATTCGTTTTCGCGTACAATGGACGGCTGGCGATATCACTTGGGAACCACCCAAGAATCTCGACGATACGCAGCAACTTGACGAGTATTTCGAGCTCCACGCTGTAGAAAGATGGCAAGAATTACCCCGTTGATCTCGCTCTGATGACATCAATTCTTAAACGGGGCACACTAAACTCTCACGCAACTCTAAAATGCTTGCGCACTACTTAAACGCTGACGATGCTGCGCGATACCGCACCACTATACTCCCCAATTGCCATACGACGTTGGATGGCAGCACACGAAGACTCGACCATGGATGACCCATGGAACGACTCCGATGATTTCATCGAGGACCGCACCACCCGTGGCCATTACCATGCCCGTGAAGAGTTCAGCCGCTGGGCCGGCTGCCTTCCCCGACCAACCTTTGTTTATGGGAGAAATGCCGCCCTTGATGGGCCTACCCCTCCTTTCAAGAAATTTGGTCGTGTCGAAAATCACCCTGGAGACAATCCGGGCGCGCTTCAAGCGCATATACCAGGTGCGCCTCCCATCCCTATGCCAGGAATGGCAGTTCACCCCGACCGCCCAGGACGTTACACTCCGGACACTGGGTCGGCGTCTGGATACGCCAGCCGTAGCGATGACTCGCGGGCCCCAGACATGGGGCGCGAAGATGATCTCCGATATCGCGCACTTAGCTCGCGCGACCGTTACTCCAACGAACCGTACTGGGACGATGGCAGATTCGACACTCGTCCCCGGTTCGACAATCGCCCCCACCACGCCCAGCGGAGCAATAACAACGAGCGCAGGCGCGATCACAACTTCGCATTTGCGGACAATCGCGTGCATACACGGGAACTCGTCCGACCGCGACCCAATACGCCCCCTCGCACCCCGCCATCAATGGCGGTACGGGACATCGGTGACCCCCCCCGTATTATTCCATCGCAAGACTTGCATCTGGCGCCGCGGGGTTCTGACGGTCATCCCCAGTCAGCATGGGCGCTGCGTCAAGCCGACCCCGAATCCATCCTCGACGAGGATAGCTGCCCCGGCCCCGACGTGGACTTTTGCGCTGAGGAAGAAGCACGCATCGTGCGCACTCACGCCAAACCAATCAACCTCTTGAACAACTTAGCGCCCCTCTGGAACGAGGGGAACCCCCGCCTCCTCGGACGCTTCCATCATTGCCAGATTCAGACGCTACACCAAGCGTATAACCTGATCGCGTTCATGCAGAACGGGCAGCAAGAGGCCTACGAGTTGTTCATGCAGACGACGCAGAACCTCGCCGCATTTCCATTGCGCTTTCGCACCGAAGGCGAGGCACATCTGATGCGCCACCAACAGCAGATCGACCGCACATGGTGGATCAACACTACGGGTGGGCCGCGACCCCCGCGTCACGTCCGCCACCCCAACCCGCGCCCGGGCCCGAGCACCCCGTACCCTCGTCGCATCTACGCGCCGGGGCCCAGCCAACCTGGACGTTCTATTCCTGCAGAAATGCAGGCCGAGCGCGAAGCACCGTGCTTATACGGTCCACTGCCTGCGACGGCGCCGCCGACTTATACATTCGGCAGCGCCGGCCCCTTGCAGCCCGCGGCACCCACGACGACGATAGCAAGCACACGGTGTTCGGTCACACCCACCGTAAGTGCCGACTCCGGTGTGGGATACTTGGCCACCTCGCCGCCCAATCCCACCGACACACCGCCAGTTCTCAACCACGCTGGCCTGCCCGCCCTCAACGTGGGTACCAACTCGCGTTGGACGATCGGCGAACTTGAAAACCGCTTCTCGCGGATGCACCCCGATGGCTGGAATCGGGGAATACTCAATTTCAGTGCACGCCGCGGCACCACCCTCGGCGATACACCGCGCCGCATCAACGTATTGGCGCTCAATACGTTTATGGCGTTGTGCCCGATGCATCGGCGCGCCCTAGCGCACCAGCACCATCTATTCCTGGAAGCTGGTGTACGTCTCTTCTCCATCGATGGCCTGTACGAGTACATACTACGTACAGGGGGCTACCCCGTCGATTCGCTTCCCCTCGACCACTATCCTTTCCTCACTGACAACATAACAATTTTCCTTGTTGCAGCTTGGTTCGCACAGCACGGGATTGCGCCGGGCACCCCGGATGTCCTCGCTCTCGAGGAATTCGCCCGGCTCCGCCGCAACATGTCTGCGGGGATATCAAATCTCGACAACATGGAGTGGAATGACGAGCCCTATAGCGCGCGGATCGCGCTGAGCATGACCGGCATTCCGACTTGGGCCGAGCTTCGCCACGCACCTCAGCGTCCCGCCGAGACCGGATTAGCGGCGTCGCTACATGCCCCTGGCATGGATGATGTCGTGCTCACGACACCCAACCCCCCGCCGATGCCTCCGACTGATAGCGAGGCCGACGGCGAGGCCAACGACGACACCAACGACCTGCTCAAAGACCAGGCGACTGCATCAAGCGGTTAAGCCGGGGCTGTACGCGAAATTTCTCGTCAGAGTGCATCAAGCGCGCTGTCAAGAAATCGCGGGATGTACGGGAGGCGTCATTATGTACCTACTTGTTAATACAAGTTCTCACGCTCATTACTTGTCTCAATTTTACAAAAACACTTGTGTCATTACAAGTATACTGTCTTTACTGCAATATGCTGGATGAAGATCCCGATTCTAATAAAATCATCGGACTCAATACTCTCGTCCTAAGGGGGGAGGGTGTTAGGCGCCGGTAGGCACCCGGACCGGTATCTTATCTTATTTACACATGTTTGTACCTAAAGTATATAAGGGTCGGCGGCACGTGTGATGGGTATCTTTTACACACCCATCGACTACGCCGACCCACACTGTCAATATACAGAACCTGGTTCAGCTTAGCCTGCGGTGCTCAGTAAGAGACTCTCACACCACATACTAACATTCATGGTGCAGAAAAGCGGTATGCTTCGATTAAGAGTCCCCGATGCCGGCTCATCGAATATATACAGCGCAGCCGAAAAATGCAACAGGCGGCGCTGGGATCCACCCAAGACGCCCAAGGCAGTTACCCCTCCTACCGAAGGCCCTTCCGAGCAACCGCAAGAAGCCTCGGAGGCAGAGAGCCGCACGACACCCTCTTTCGAGCCCTCATTCTGGGATTACCGGGCTCCCAGCCACATTCAACTCCACTTCCCCGCTGTCGAGCAGTCAGAAGAGGGTGCCGTCGGGACTGCTGCATCTCCGACTTCAGACGAGCGCGTGGCAAGCCAGGCCTTGGCTGAGCTTGCACAAAGCGTCGGGATATCTGCGCTAGCCCCCCCTCCACCGCCCCCAGCACCCTCGATTGACTCCGTGCTGGAGCTTGCGAATCAGCTAAGCTCCCTGGAGTACGATCCAACTTTATATATTTATTCTCTATATTTACTAACTTTTAATAGATCCTCCTGTCGCGACCTTCCCGCTACTCCAGTGCCAGCCTCCTGCGGATGTGGCGGCAATGGACTTCCTGAGTCGAGTCCAGAGGGTGCTGATGCAAGTTATGGCGCTGAACTCAGCGCCACTTACCCCGCCAATGGAGGAGGACGCGGCGGCATGGCGTGCACATCCGTACATCGGCAGCGGCGGAGTCGATCAATCGATGCACCAGGTGATGACTAGCTGGCGGCTTACAGTGGCAAGGGCCGAGCGGCAGGCGCGGATACACGGATACGAGATCCGGGATGGTGTTATTCTTGAATCAGAGGTGAGCATCTCCCCAATCATATGGTAGCTGCTACTTAATGGCTCGCGTAGGAAGATCAATGTTGACGCGGGGTCTCGGACCCACACTGACAACAGCTTCTCGGACCCACACTGTCGACGCTTTCTGTTGTATCACTGATTGAATGTCGTACTTTAGCTCCGCACATTTACCCTGTCCAAGTCATTTCGTAATAAAATTATTTCTTAGATATCATTCCATGGAGGGGAACAAATCATGCATTCAATGGTCAACTACAAGATATTTAAGAGGGCAGCGTGATGCAGCGCGCACAGACAATTTGAGACGAGGCCTGAAGCAAAGGGGTATGAATGACGGGTCGGACTTGGTGCAAAATAAAAAACTACGTACCCACTATTTCGTGGCGGGCGCGGACTCGACGGGGATCGCGACCATCTGGTGCACACGGCCGTCCTCATAGCGGAGGCGGTAGAATGCGAGCGCCTCGACACGAGAGTCCTTCTTCTGGCGGAACTGGTTCGGGACACCGCGGATCTGCTTGTCGGCTTCCTCGCTACAAGCAGGGGGGTTGGTGGAATGTGAAAGAAGAATAAAGAAAAACGTACGCGCTCTGGAAAAGACCAGTCTCGCGCCCGACGCAGACGACGTGCCAGGCATGGTCGTCGCCAAGACCGGGGGGGAAAAATTGTTCCATCTCGTCCGGCGTAGGAGCATCTTCCTCGACCCAGTCGACTGTGGACGCAGGTAGGTCAGAGTGGGGATCACCGTGGCAAGGGATAGGCTCACCTCCAGCTGAAGCGGCGGGTTCGTCGGGAGAATCACCGGCGACCCTAGCAAAGACTTCTGGGACAATGGCTAAACGAACGATCAGATAAGGAAGTGAGAGGAGGCGGGGCTTACTTTTGAGGTCCAGACAGGCGCTGGCTATGTCGAACGCCTGCCTGGACAGCGCGATCCCCGGGACAACCGCTTTGGAAGGGGATTAGATGAGGCAAGGCAGTCAAAGAATGAACTCGCCTTGAACGTCAATGCACAAGCGCGTCATGGCAAGGGACATCTGGCTGAGCTCCGCAATGCGCTTAACCAAGGCGTCCAACTCTTCTTGAGGGTTGGACGCGTTGGTTGCAGCGGCGGGGAGACTCAAATCAGTCATGGTGGGAGAGGGTGAGAGAAAGGGAGTGGATGAAGCGCACCAGACCGCACATCCGTCTTGATAACCAAGAGAATATGAGGTGTCGAAAAGATTGCTCCGGATCGAAGGAGCAGCCACATGCAGCAGTCATGCAGTACCAGATGCCTGGAAGATTGATGGAAGGGTGATGTAGGGCCTTAATCCCGAGTGGCCATGATCGCTTGCCATTCCCAGGGCGATGCGATGCAAAACATTTGGGCGGGATGCAGTGTACGAGCTAACTGTGCGGATCGGGACTGATTCAGTGTTAAAGAGTGAAAGAAAAGGTGATACATACCGATTTTTAACTATTCGAGATGGAGAACTCTCTGTTTGGGACGAAAATGCGGTCAGTTGGTGATACATCACAAAATAAAACGTCTTTCGCCTCTCCCTCCGCCCGTAAATCTTGCTTCAGCTGCCCAACACGCGTCGAGATGCCCCCGTCCCGATGGACGACTACAGAGGAGTTTAAATGGCTCGATGGTCAACTCCCAGCGTACCTGGAGGCGCAGGTCTCAGCAAAGCTTTACTCGTTCTGGCCGAAGGTCACCGAAGCGTGGTTCAAGAAGTTCCCCGAGGAGGCGCGGCTACAGTTCGACCTCACCCCTGACCCGGACGGCAATGTGCCTGTCCTGTCTCCGGAGCAGAAGTCGGAGCTGGGGGTGGCCCTGGAGAGGAGAAAAGGCGTAAGTCGCATGTAGGACAGACGAAACGCGCCCAAACTGACGTTGTGTTGACAGCAAATCTTGGCCTGGTTTCGAAATCACTCGAGAAATACAAAGGATGTTGGCGCTACGCGTCGTAAGGCCGACGACTCACTGCTCGCCGCCCTCTTCCAGAAGAAAAAGCAGCGCCAGCGCACCCACTATCCCATCGAAATCTTCCAAAAGCTCCATGCCGCCGAGATCGATGCTGCTCTTCTTAACGCTGGTTTCAGCGATCTCAACGAGGAGAAAATGTCGCAAGATGTCGACGACTGGGTCAACGAGAGCGACAAGGAGCATTTGGAGCGCGTCAAAAGCGCCCAGTCCAAGCGGATGACCCTGCGAAACCGTACTGTCAACCAGCTGTTTGGCGAGATCTCAGAGGAAGAACGGGCGGACATCGACACGGTGGTCGCGAAGGAGAAGGCAGTGCTGGAGACGAAGAAAACCCAGAAAGACAAGGGGAAGCAAGAGGAGCCCGAGCCCGAGGAGGACCGAACGCCGAGCCAGTACCAGTCGTAAGTGCCACTTGTTATTCAGGGGCCGGTATTGACCAGGTGTTAGGGCGATTGACAAGTCGAACGAAGTCTTTGCGAGAGTCCACAAGATAATCGGGGAGCAGACGGGTTGGCACGGGTTCACCGTTTATGGGGGGCCTAACCCGCGGTATGGTGGCGCGTTGAGCATGAAAGTGTACGTGAACGTTGTCCAAAATGGTCTATGTGTGCGTGTTAGCTTACCAAGTCTTCAGCGTCTGTTTCGGTAAATCATCTACGGGCAACGACTTTGAAGCAGCTCATGGCTCCTTCGACAACGGCATTAGCAAGCCTTTTCAAGCGTTCCTGAAGCGTTGTTTCTGTAAGTCTACCATTAAATTTGGCTGATTATCGGACACTGACATTTTCCACATAGCTTCCGAAGACCGGCGCGCCTGAGCTCTGGTCGAGCCAGAGGCTGAGCCCGACGTTCCGGATCTTGAGGAGCAGTTTCGCGTCACAGATGAACAAGCTGCGCCGCCTATTGCGGAGCGTCCCAAGCCCAAGCGCATGTCAAAGAGCAAGAGCAAGAGCAAGAGCAAGTCGAAGACGCAGGCGGCGGCCTCAAATCCTGGGGGTGCCGCCAATCCTTCCGCCGCTGCCCCTCAGGATACTGCTGGGAACCTCTCTTCAGCCCCCTCTCAGGATACGACGGGCGCTTCCGCGTCCGACGAATCCGCAGTCGATGCCACCGGCGCTCCTCCCAAATCCCCCGTATCAGCCTCCTCCGACCATGAAGACCCTGCTGTCGCACAAAGTGGGGGCTGGGGCTTCGGCGACAACGCAGACTATACCTTCCCGCCTGACATGGAGGTCTTTGGCCCCACTGACAACGAGGACAGCGGGAGCGAGGACACCGGCCGCACGATGAAAGTTAGCCCGCCAGGAATGTCGCCCCCGACTAGCCCCCGGTCTGCCACAGCGAACGCTTTGCTCGAGCGTGGCGCCAATATCGCGGCGCTGCTCCAGGCCGGTGGAGGATTTGGCGGACCGACGTACGCCCCCAGATACGTGCCCGACACACCCATCGACCCTTCTCTGCTCCGGAGCCCTTCACCTTCAACTCCAGTACGACCAACCCATGCCACCCATGCAATGAGTTTCAATCACCCTGCGCAAAGGAGCACCCTCTTCCGCACCCCTCAATCTAGCCCATCCCGTATTCAAGAGCTCTTTTCTGATTTCCGCGACCATGTCGCCTCGAGTCCCATGCGGGGAAGTAGCTTCCTGGGCGCGCCCATCGCGTCTCCCTTTGCTCCCCGCGCCCCTGCTGCGCCTGCTCCCCGCGCTCCCGCCCCGCCTGTCTGGTTTGCTGCCCACGCTCCCACCGCGCTTGCTCCCCGAGCCCCCGCCGCGCCTGCTGCCCGCGCTCCCACCCCGCCTGTCTGGTTTGCTGGCCACGTTCCCGCCGCGCATGCTGTCCGGTCCCCCGCCGCGCCTGCTGCCCGTGCCCCCGCTGCGCCTGCTCCCCGCGTTCCCGCCGCGCCTGCTGCCCGCGCTCCCGCCGCACCTGATCAACCTCGGGGCGGGCGTGAGTCGGAGGGGGGAGAGGATTTGGGAGATGAGGCCGCAGCTTCGCAGATCTGTTCCCGTCCAATGGCTAATGCCCCCGTCGCGCCAAAACCAAAGAAAGCACCACCACAACCAAAGAAGGCAGCACCAACGGCCATGGCTGCCGCCAAGCGCAAGGAGGCGGCGAAGGTGGCAGCGAAGGTGGAGCAAAAGAGGCCAGTGGGTAGACCGAAGGGTAGCGGGGCGAAGGGGAGGGGTGCTGGCGCCGCACTGAGCGATACCACCAACAAGAGCGACGGTGCAGCTTCGCCCCTCCCCACCCCCGTGTTCTCGATGCCCGGCAATAACACGATGGCGTTCAACCGCCAGAGGGATGCTGAAGCAGCAGCGCGGAAGGCAGCGGTGCTGGCAGAGAACGCGCGCATCTTCAATCCGGACGGCGAAACCCCTCTTATCATTGTCCCACCACCCTCGACCGACGAAGGGGGCCCCCGCCGACGCAAACCGACCGAGAAGGTGCTCGCCATGGAGCGGGAGCAACTCGCGAAGAAGGGGGCAAAGCAGCCAACACGAGCCGAACAGGCAGCGAAGAAGAATGAGGCGAGCGAAAAGGCTCTGCTCGCGAGGGCTGGACAGAAGCGTGGTGCGGCGGAAGATGCGGAGGATGAGAGGCCGAAAAAGTAGGTCCTGCTTCACAAACTTGCAAGGTAACGCTGATTCAATGTGATACAGGAGGAAAACGGCGACGGCGACGGCGAAGAAGGGGACGGCGGCGGAAAAGGCGGCGGCGGCGGCGGAGAAGAAATCTGTCGCGATAAACGCGGGAGGCAGGGGCAAAAAGTATGTCGTGGCGACTGGGATTAAGACGATCCACTGACTTTCCCTCTTATAGATCCAAGAATTGATTATATTCATCTGTTGTTTCGCCGCTCAACCGGCCTACCCCTCATACTGTTGCTCAACCAACAGTTGATAAGTTACATACGCAGCAAGGATGTCGTTTCGCCGCTCAACCGGCCTCCCCCTCACACTGTTGCTCAACCAACGGTGGCCCTCTCGTCCATTCATGACTTTGTGTATGCCGACTTGCACTTTGATGAAATCTATACATTACAGTGTATGTATGTAGTCAGAATAAATGCTTGTAGTACGAGTAAAGTAAGTCGGATAAGTACTTGAATGTGTTTGAGAAAAATAAAAAATCAAGCAAGGTAAAAGTGAAAAAAGAAAAGGAACCTTGTGTAGTCAGAATCGAACCATCGCGCAAACGGTGATCCAAGACCAGCGTGATTCCCGGCACGCCAACCGGTAGACTAAGGTTCCTTTGTCTACTGGTGGTATTGAGGAAATATGTTGACTCGCTGTCAGGCCTGGCTCCAAAAAAAAAAATGATTTTTTTTTCGTAAAGTTCGCCAACATAGGGTAAGTAGCATACAAGGTAGCTACATGCGTCCCGCGTGCTAAGCCGAAATAAAAGGAAAGAGGGGGGCGAACAATCGCCGAAATGGTGGGGTGGTGAAGCACGGCGGGAGAGGCGGGTGCAGATCGGGGGCGGGGGCGGGCGCAGATGGAGGACGGCGGGGGCGGAGCGCGGCCAGCTTTGGGAGGGGAGCGGTTGCACACGCCCTAACGGAGGGCGGGCGGCGGGAGCGCAGGCGCGGCGGGAACGTGGGAGCAAGGCAGGGAGCAGGCGCGGCGGGGGCGCGGGAGCAAGGCAGGGAGCAGGCGCGGTGGGGGCGGAAAGAGCTGCCCCGGCGCCGCGTACAAGGCGGGTGCCAAACGCCGCCACGGCGTGCAGGAGCGCCCGGAAGCGGATTTGAAGGGCGAGGGGGTCTTGACGTGGTGCTGAAGTAGATATCTCCAGAGTAGAGGTGTGGTGCAGGTCCTGGGCAAGGCGAAAAAAAGCCACCCTGCCGCAGCATACAAGGCGGGCGCCAAACGCCGCTACGGCGTGCAGGAGCCCCCAGAAGCGGATTCGAAGGGCGTAGGGTCTTGAGGTGAGGCTGAAGTAGGTATCCCCCAAGTTGAAGCGAGGTGGAGGCCTGGGTAGGGCGGAAACAGCTGCCCCGCCGCCGCGTAACAAGCCAGGCGCCAAACGCCGCCACGGCGTGCAGGAGCCCCCAGAAGCGGATTCGAAGGGCGTAGGGTCTTGAGGTGAGGCTGAAGTAGGTATCCCCCAAGTTGAAGCGAGGTGGAGGCCTGGGTAGGGCGGAAACAGCTGCCCCGCCGCCGCGTAACAAGCCAGGCGCCAAACGACGCCATGGCGCGCAGGAGCCCCCAGAAGCGGATTTGAAGGGCGGAGGGCCTTGAGGGTGCGCCAAAGTAGGTATTCCCCAAAGTGGAGGCGCGGTGGAGAGCCAGGGAGAAGCAGGAGGGAAAAAGGGTAGGAGGGGGGAGGCGACAGAGTGAGTAAATAACATGCGTAAATAAATCACCATTTAGGGACGGCGGCGCGCCTTTTGTGCACGGACCAAACAAGCGCATCCCGCGCCCGAGTGGTGGGCGGAGGCGCGCCCGTGCAAGGCAGCCTAAATAGGGCCATGTAGGAAGGTGATATAACACTCATATGGACAGATCACCCGGATTGATATATCACGACGACTCTCCATCTAGCTCATCCGTGATATAACAAATCCCCATATACGACTGGCCACGCCGCTCCCAACACGAACTGCCTCTCTGCGACTACCAATGTCGCGTTCTGCGACCACTCAGGGTGCAGCGGCAGCTGCAACCTGTTCGACTCGTGTGGCACGAAATTGGATTCGAATTTCTGTGCGACGCCGGGAACCAACTCCATCTCTGTGCCGCCCTGAGAGAAGTTAGTCGTTATTCTCTATGTCGACATCGAGGCACTAAATTCTACTCAGACGTCCTAATCCGTATTTTTTTTAATGGCAGTGGGAAAATGCGGTCGGTGGAGAACTTCGTTATGCAAACTTTACTGGGATGTGGTACCATGGTATTTGTATGTTTATTCGTGAATGGCGAAATGGGTATTGTCGAGGAATATTCGAACGACTACGTGAACATCCGCTTGAGTTCTGGGCCCTATGGCATACACTGCAAGCAGTAAGATCATGTGCCATCTTCAGGCAGACTGGTGACGACGAGTCTGCTCTGGAGCAACTAATGGGAAAAAATTGGCCGCGCCCTATGTTCCGCAAAGGGCTGTAATGTGCCAGTCAGTGCTCCAACTCGAAATTTCACCTAGAAATTCCATGATTAGTGGTTTCACTGCCCCTTGGAATGAGGGACAGGTGATTTTATGACGAACAGTAATGCAACAGTAATGTTCTCACCAACGGACTTCATGTTGGAGCATTGAAACTTCCAAGCTCAATCGCCCACAGCCATCAGTTTGCGCACTGCAAAACAGCCATCAGGTGGCTCTGATGGCTTCTGCGCAAACTGTCTATTGTCAGTGGTTCGTGCCATCTTGAATTATCTCTAGCTGCGTAACTGATCAGACCCTCAAAGAGCTGAAAATACTGAGTTTACTGACGGCTATACTAACCTGAGGCCGAGTCTAGGGGTGCCCGGAATGCAGTGAGTAAAGCCCGTAAAAACATCTGTACTAAGTACCCAAGCGAACATAGGGAAATCGAGCCCCGAGCTACTGTCTCGAACTCACACAGATAACAATCCCAGGGCTGTTTGAACCACCGCCCCCCCAAAAAAAGATTGCTCAGCACAAATTCAAGTAGCCATGGGCCGAACCACGACGACCTGAAAGAGCGCTGAGCTTCACTCCCCGGCAGCCGTGTCCATGTGGCCTCAAACACTACACCCGATCATTCCGCACCCCGAGCTAATGCAGCTGGAGGTCTGCACCAGTGACCAACTCAAGCAGGTTTTCACAGTTACATATGTGCGCTCCGCTCCTCCACGAAATTCCCGAGTTGTGTGAGCGGAGAAACGGGAGCGAAGCGAACGCACACACGAGCCCGATCGACTCAGTGAGGAAGAAATCCAACGCGGTCGCGGGGTAGACCTTTCCATTGTGAACGTTCTTCTTCGAGTTTGTGGGCAATATGGCATGAATCTCCCAACACCTTCCACGAGAGGACCGTATTTAGTAATATTCGTGCCTCCTGACACGACGCCTTCGCTTGAATCCCTGAAGCCTTTCTTGAGCCGCCGAGTGGCTAGGACTGATTCCCGGAGAAATTGGAGCAAAACGAATGCGGAGGGCGGAGTGAAGCCGATTGGCTGACTTGGAAGCGCCCAAGTCAAAGAAGAATGAAGGGCCTCGTGAGATTTTTTGAGCTGCCCGGGGAGGGTTGGCAGGGTGGTAGGATCAACGACTCCGGACTGATACGGTAGTTGGCAATTGCACCGGGATGTCTCCTTGATTCCGAGTTCCAACTTTCGTTACGCACATACATATGCATCTATGATGTGCAGCCGACATGTGTATGCTGTGTTATCAGATAGGAATCTGACCCACGAAAGATAGGAATATCAGCTACTCCCGCGGGATACGCCTTGTGCACAGAAACCGCCACAGAAGCCGATTTTTCGCCGAAGAGCGTATTCGCGCACTCGCGGGTGTAACCACAGGCCGAAGAAAAGAGGAAGAGGTGACTAGTCACTTGCTCGGACCGCGATAAGAATAGGGACCAGTGAGTATTTTTGGGCGAGTTATTCTCGGAATAGCACGCCAGCGCGCTGCGCCGTGTGCCAGAATAAGTGCCTAGATGATAGATCCATCCGCCTCGTTTCAACTCATGGGTTATGTGGGTATGTGTCCCGTGCATGGGCAGGCGCGGGGACGTCGGTAGATTGATACGATAGCACGAAAATAGTGGGGATTGTGTAACGCAGCAGGGGTCGAATCGCACCCGGAGACGGGGGTCTATAGAACTTGTAGAGTCATCGGGCTGAGGGGTCCGTGTCCCCGGGGCCGACGGAGAAACGGAAATGTGCGTAACCGCGGAGGCGGTAGACTCCTGGATCGTCGTCCGTGATGGTGGGACCCAACTGAAACAATACTTCACACAAGACGGGTTGGGATTACCGTCGTCTGTTATAGCATAGTACGAAAACAGAATGGTCCGCGAGCAGCAGGGAAGAGGAGAGCAAGAACTTTGGAAAGTCATCGGGCTGTGTCTGGAAGCATCTCTGCTGGCATTGTGGCGTCCGGGCTTACGGAAAACAGAGATATGGGCAAGGAAACCGCGGAAACGGGGGGAATTTTCCTGGATCGTGGTCTATCGTCGTCCGCCGCCAGCGAATCCATTTGAAACAATATTTTACACAAGGGTCGCGCCATAGGGCCGGAGCAGAGCGGACCGGGGACCCGATACAGCGCATCAAGTCATCATCGGCGCGCCAGCACGTGAGATGGAGTCGAACACAGAGAGGAGCGGAGGCAGAAGGAGGGGAAAAGTTCATGACAGCCCGCATCCCTTGGCCTGCTTTATATACGCACATGCAAAGCAACTCTTGGCGGTCTTGGCCTGCTCTTGGCTTTCGTGGCTGTGAAGGTCGCCATCAGGCCACTCCGCCTGGAGCCCAATAAGGCAACATCGTTCCATTCGGAAGGAGATACGTGGTTACCGGGAGACCCATCTGCGATCCGGAGTGACGCATCAGCGAAATCCTTACCACCGTCCTATTTTCAGATGCCTGCAAGAGCTTCAGTTACAGAGTCGATACTTTGTCAAGTTCCTTCCGGTATCAAGCTTGCTGTGTGCTCGCCGTGGTCTAGCATAGTCGGAGGGTCCGAAAAACTGGAGTCTCTCCTCTCAGGCACGATCGGTTCCTATGCAATACAATATATACGTCACTTGGTCAGATGGAAACCTCCTAGATAGGGACATGGCGCCGAGTGCCAATTGAGCGCATTTCAACTGTCTCGGGAACAGGAATAGTTCGTTTCTAAATATAGACAAGTATCTACCAACCGTCGGTAGCGCTGTGCGCAGTCGTTTTTCTCCGTCGGTTCGGACGTCGAAATAACCGTTGGTTAGCAGTGAAGTTTATCAAACCGGGTGGCCATCTGAGTATCTTTTGATTTTACCGTCGCGCAATGTCAGCCACACATGCTGTAAGTGTTCTAATTATCACACGACTAAAATTAGCAGGCGCTAAAAAAACAAAGGGGCAATTCTTCCGTTCATGCAGGAGGAGTAAACCGTTCGGAAATACACCGTAGAAACCTCTGGAAAGAACGCAACCGCAATGCTGAGTGCACTGAGGTCGTGGCTTGAAGTAGCTGCCTATCTTTAGCGCCCGCCGCTCGGCAGTTGTCGAAATACCACCGATGGGATCAGGGTCCAGTGACGATCACACTCTGTTTATTTCTGTCGTCCTTACAGTCGGCTTGCGCAGCCATTTCGTGATCCCCTTTCATGCCTTATCGCCTCCGTGGGGCATTTCTATCCTATCCTATTTTTTCCATTCTCCACTTCCTTTCCGCTGCATCTCCCATAGCTTGCTAGACAGCACACGACCCGTTCACCCTTTCTCATATATCTCGTACGTGACACCGGTTCTGGAGGCCCACTTCCTGACCTGGGCCACGCAGGCCCTCCACCATGCCCAGTCGCTCATTGCCTCTCTACCATACACTTGGGCATACAAAAACCTTTTCCATACGGGACCTCTTCTTCAGTCCAGTACGGTTAACAGCCATACTGCTGACTGTGGCGCTGTCCCTTACGTCGATTGGATTCTTCGTTGTCCAACGGCCATGGGGATCCACCGTGGCCCCCAACCTGTTCAGCCCGCCAGCGCAAGCACTCGAGGAGGTCCCCCCAAACCCCGAAGTAGTGGAGACCACCGTGTACGACCCCTTTGTCGCCCCGTCACCGTCGGAAGCCATCGTCAGTCCGATCGTCCGACCCATCAAAGCGCATAGTGCGATCTCGGATGAATGTGCGGATATTTGGATATCTACGGGGCAGTGGCAGGAGCCGTGTCGCTACGACATGGTCCATGACGCCAATATCGACCTCGTATACATCTGGGTCAACGGATCGTGCGTTCGCTGCTCTCGTCTCCACCATCCGCGCTAACCTACCCATCTCTCGTTATCCCAGCGATACGCTACACCAGAAAGAGCGCATGAAACTCCTGGCGAAAACCAAGTTCAAGACGAAGGAGGCGCGCTTCAGGGAGCATGACGAGCTACGCTACTCGCTTCGCGCCGCCCGCAATGCGACAGCCAGCTGGCCGAACAGCATTTGGCACGTCATCACCGCTGATGTCCCTGAACCAGACGATAATTTTGTACCTGAACCCGACGAGAATAACTCTGTCTCCGATGCTCCCCGCCGCTTCGGCCTGGTGCCGCAGTGGCTGGACATCGAATGCGCGTTCCATGGCGGCGTAAACGGACAACCACCCATTCATTTAAAACATGGTAAGCCCGCGGTTTTTCCCTCGCCGTCCCAGATATTCAAACGCAACGCTGCTGCGCAGATACTCAACTCTTTCACCTAACGGGCAAGCCGGGTGCCGCCTTGACGCCCGCGGCCGCGGAAGACTGGCTAGAGAAAATCCTGCCCAGTTTCAACAGGTACTCGATACTATTCGTCTTGGCTATCGTGTGCCGAGTCGTTTCTGATCCAAATTTGCTTTCTTTTAGCCACGCCGTGGAGTCGCAACTTCCACACCTCGATCCCGAAATAGTGTCAGAGAACATGTGAGCCGCCTCGAAAAGTACATTGCCGCGGGCTAATTTATATTCCCAGCGTCGCACTGAACGATGACCAATTCTTCATGCTGCCGCTCCCGCCGTCGGCGTTCCATACCACTCTTTATGGACCAGTATTTCGCATGCAGTGGGACTTGTTGGTGGCTGGCGATTCTACCGGCAGAGCCGACGGTGGGGGCGAGTGGCGCTCGCTTGGCTGGAGCGCATACCTCTTGAGTAAGCCGCAGCTCGGACTCGACTTTCCACGCCAAGCTCATACACCACCACTTCACAGACCAACGCTTTGGCGAGAAAAAGCGGGCTTATATGCAGCACAATGCGCGTTCGCTCTCTCTTCCTATCATGCACGAGGCCTCCCTCGCATTCGGTTCGTACTTCGCGGCGACGCCATTATCGCAGTTCCGCGGCTCGCACAAGGTCGCCAATGAATTCGAGGTCAACACGATTTTCATCTCGACGCATTTCATGATCGAGCGGCATCGCGAGGCGCTGTTGTGGTCCTGGGTCGTCGCCAAGTGGGGCGGGGCGTCGGGCTTCCTTGGCCGGGATGAGAAGGAGGCGATGTGGCGCGAGCTGGGTGGCGGTAACGACGCGATGCTCTCGTGGACCGCGCCAGAACGCACGTCGCGCGACGACGTCGAGGTGAACCTACTCATGGCGGGCGTGCAGCCGCCGCACTCGCCCGACTCGCAACGGCAAGCGGACACGAGCTATACGTGGGGTACGTCGTTGTCGGCGCCGTGTATTTTTCTGCCGTCACTGACAACGCCCGGGTGCAGTTTCGATGGACGGATATACCCCGAATTACCACGCCCTGGCTGCGAAGACCGTGATCAACCGTGCCGACTGCATCCGCGAGGGCGCCGAGACGGCATGGGACATGTTCCGCCGACTGCTCAAAGATAAACCATCTTGCGGCGACAACGGTATGCATCTCGACACTGCCTGTGATTGAATTCATCCGTGTTCTAACATTATTACATCAGTCATCGCATCCCTCCTACACTCCTCCAAGAGCGGTCTCTCCGTGTTCCTCCCCCCGCCATCGACGGACTCAACACCGCCCTCCCCATCCGATCCTATAATACTCCCGCTAGAACTGCCTTCATCTGCCCCCCCGCTCCCCTCAAACCCGCGCGTCTTCGCCGCACGGCTGCTGATGCGCTACGCCTACACCCTCGGCGACTCACCCACCATCTTCGTCGGCCTCAAGAGCGTGGCCCAGGGCGAGCGCGCGCTGAAAAGCGCTGAGATGAAGAAGGACAATGCGCTGCTGTGCCTCAACGACGACCTGCGCGACGGGGACCAGTCGGCGATGAACAGGGTGCTACGGACGTTTTTCGAGCGGAGGTGGCCGCAGAAGCTCGAGTGTGAATTATAGCGTCGTTTGGGATGCAGACTGTGTACCACTAATCAACCATACTTATCTACCCCCGCATGTGTATAATAGTTAGCAGAACAGCATTTTGCATTTTTTGTAGAGCATATGTTTCGAGTTCCCCTTTGTAAGTATGTTTGACCACTCGTCGAAAGTAGGTTCTCACAGTAGCAGTACAGTGTAGCCTCATGCACAAGCTCCAAAAAGTGCATATTCCGTACGTACTCCAACTGGAAAGCTTCTGATGGAGACGAGACCGTCGGCATCATCCCGACGGTCCTCTGCGCTTGTTACCGCAAATCCGTTAGGCGTGTAGGGCCGTTGGGATATGTAGCTACCTTCGCGCCCAGGTAGTTGTGCTGTGTCAATTTTTGTGCGTCGTTGAATTTAGGTTCAGGAACCCAGCCTGACCTCCGCCGGACGAAAGAGAGCGCGGCGCTCCGCCTGAAATAATATCGGGCAGCTCTGCATGATGTTCTCCGAGTCGCCGTCTTAAGTTTCTCAAAAAATGGCCGGAGGTCGACTGTAGCGGTCATCAAGTTTTAATGTGCTCAGTGTGGAAGGAGCCTCGACATCCTCACAGAACTGAATAGCGATGAAGCGATGAGCGCATCCCCTCTGTTGTAGGACATGCATTGAGGAGCCACCACCAGGGTATTACCCGTTCGTCTTCGCGGGAAATTTAGAGGATAGCAATATTCGCCCAGCGGATATTCACCGCGGGTGTATATATGCTATCTATACCAAAGCTCGTTGATCTGTCCCTCAACCTCGAGGCTAAGTGTCGGAATAATGTGCGCCGTGATATTGGTGTTGGACGCCACAGATCCGGTGGCGACGCTCAGAGATACGACTGACGCGCGGGCCAGCTCGTCAATAAATCCCGCAATTAAAGTGCATTTCTAACAAGAATTCGATGGCTGGGGGATTTGAGCTGTGTGTCCCGAGGCAGGATATACGATGCGGTCTCGTAAAGCCCAGGTTCAAAGCTAGGTCTACTCCCACCTGCAAGTCAGCCTGTACTTGAGCGATGAGCTTAAAATTCAGTCCAACGGTGAGAAGTCTACGAGGTAGTGGCAAGTGACAGTCGTTCAGGCCCCAGGGAGATGAGAGCTGTCTGTGTCGGCCATGTAGATCGGTAGATCGCATGCGGGATTAAAAACAATTGATCAGCTGCGGCCCGCGGCGAATATCTGCTCTAGTCCCCAGAGAAGTGGCCCTTTTTTCAGGCAGAGTCTCAGACTTGATTCAAGATGGGGAATCCTCGTTCGAGACATAGATACGGCGTCGTCGGTATATAGTGGTCGCTGGTTGTGAGGGCCTTGGGGTAACGGGAATGTGTGACGTGACACTCTCGCTTGGTTCCCTCATGGACCGCCCACTGGGCCCCCGCCAGCCGCCAGAGCAGCACGCCGCCCGCTATTCCGAGAATAACTCGCCCAAAAATACTCACTAGTCCCTGTTCTTATCGCGGTCTGCAGCAAGTGACAAGTCATCTCTAATCTTCTTCGGGGTTCTCGACGCTCGTCCTGTGGTCCACCCCATCCGCACCCGCGAGCGCGCGAATACGCTCTTCGCATCAGGAAAAAGTCTGTAGGAAATATCTCACCGGCTAGATATGGAGCCGAAAATAGCAGTCAATAGCTTGAATAGCTGTGGGTCATTCATCTGGAAACTCGTTTTGGGTGAATAGAGGCCCTGCCTTTACATAGATCCCCGGACACGCGAGAGAGCGAGTTAGATGCCGCTCTTCTGGTTAGAGCCGCTTAGAGCACCGTGATCTATTGATACATCTGGTCTCTGTGGCAACGTCTTGCCCTCTCAGACCTCTGGCTTGCTCTAACAGAATGGGCGGCTGCGATGCTTTATGATATCGCATGAGAAGGCCACCCGTTCCTATAAAACCCACCCACTTCCAAATGGTGCGATCAATTTTCTTCTTTCCCCCCATCATCTTGCCCCTCCTGGCATTCAATAAAAGCAATTCTTCAAGTGCCCAAGTCCACCAAGACCCACTTCAAGCCTTCAAGCAATCAAGCTACCTCCCGCTTCTTCTAAGGTCCACAGCAAGTCTGGTCTGTCAACACAAAGCCTCTGCGACACTTTCGGCGTTCCGAGTCCGGCGGCCGGCTATCAGTCTGCACGCGCGCATATTCTATAAACTTTGGTGTTGCTGGCGTGTCTGTTTCCCGTGTCGCACCTACATATTTATTACATCGTAGCCTGCATTGGTGTGTCCTTGACTATTGAATATATTTATTTGTCTCGTCTTTCGATTTGCGCCCACTCGGACTCCCTGACAGAATAGCCGACTTGATTGATGCTATCACGCTGCCACCGGATGCCGTTCGCATAGAAGCATGTGCTCTAGTTGGCTCTATGTGGCTCTACCGCTCTACCGCTCCAACACTCTAATGCTCTACAGGACCTCTATATATAGGGTACCTTGCTGCCCATCTACTGCCCTACTACGTGCTATATAGTCCTCGTTAGCATGGGCTTTTTTGCAGATGTTCGCCGATAGCTCTCCAGTGCTATAATAGCTACGTGAAAGCACCACGGAGACATTTATAGCATTGACACAGAATTATGTTGAGTAACATAGCTTTAGATATTAACTACAGTTTACTTCATGTCTCTGGGTCCCGGGCCAAATAGTGCCACCTGCAAACTAGACAAAATGTTTTTGCAAACACCATCTTTTACCATGACAGTCTTGCTGTTACTGCAGGGGGAACCGATTAAAAAACCTATTAGACATTTATTTTGTGCACTTAGTACAATGCTCTTGAAGGCCAGCAATTTTGATTCGGGACTCATAATGAAGCCGGAATCATCCAAGGAAATCACGAAATTCAAAGGATCAAGAAGAGGTACGGCAACTAGAGGTCCTGAGGCCTGAGGCCTGAGTCATTATCGGTTGAAGAAAAAGGAGGCAAGGACACACATGCGTACGCGTGCGTCGCGTACTGTATGAAGTTGTAGGGGAGCGACGGTCACGGTCACGGTGCCCCCGTCGCGTCGCTATTCGAGTGGCGGGGTCACGGTCACCATGGGGCCGTCGCTTCAAAAAATTCGTGACATTGAAAAAAATTCGTAAAAATTCGTAAAAATCCCTATGGATGCCAGGCCGTCTACTCTTTGTCCCCAGGGGCATAATCATCCCCAGAATTATATTCCTCCTCCTCCGAGCTGGAATCTTCAGCTGTCACTCCTGCTTTCGTCCAAAGTTCACCTCGGCTGTTATATGCCCAAATGTCCTCTTCAGCATCTGCCGCTGCCAAGCCCGGTTTGTCGTCCATCATGCTAGCAGTCTTGGCAATATATCTCCCGGTGGAAGTTTGTACTCGGACGCGTAGAACACGTTCTACGACAATTGGGAGCGGGACGGCGGAATCATCGACTTCAGAATCCTCCTGGTCCTGCTCGGCTTCCGGGACATCGTCACCATCCGTGGTATCGTGCTGCATGATTGCTGCGTCGGTTGGGAGGCTCGGCAAGCTACCTGATCCCACGCGCGCCCGAATCTCCTCCGCAAGGATTGTATCTTTCTCGAGATACTTGGTCAAGGCCTTGCGGGTCTCGTGGCTGGTCAGGCACTCATACGAGAGGCTGTACTCCGGCTTTCCAGGAACGACGCAGAGTTCCCAAGACTTCTTGACAATCGTGCGGCCATCAGAGCTTGTCAGCCAGTCGTAAAGATCGACGGTGGCCCGGACAGAGGCATTGCGGAGGACAGGGTAGGAACTAGTGAACTTGACGTTCTCCGGAGTGATACCGGCTGCGACTTGCTCTTGGTGGCAACGCACCAGGTATTTGAGCTGAGACTGCCGTAAATGATGTTTAGCAACACGCTGGATCCCCACATCCTGCGGCTGCAGGAGGCCAGTGCAGTTTCCCGGGACGAAGATGATGATGATGTTCGGGTACTCGTCGAAGATCCATGTGCGCAAGGCGAGGGAGGTATGGACTGGATAAATATCATAATAAACGATGGCCTTCTGATCGTCATCCAAGTCGGGGTCACTGGCAATAACACTCTGAATATAGGGAATTATGATGTGGACGAACAACTCCTTCATTGTCTTCAATGTCGAGAAATGGCTGGTTCGCTTTTTGCTCTGAGCGAATGTGAAATGGAATCCGCGATCCATCGCTTCTTGATACCCGTCGGCGTGATCTTTGGGAAGCGAGGCGTTGGTAAACCCAGCCCAGACCTGCTCGAGAGGCAAGAGTGTACCATCCGCCGCACTAGCAACACCAAGGGTGTATGCACGCTTCTCGTCGTTCCCGGCAATTGCAATTTGCTTAGACCCGCGCACCTCAAAAGTTTGATTGGCATTTGCGCGAAGGTAGACACCAGTTTGATCGTAGTTAATGATGAGCTGCAGACGGGGACGTCAATATAATGTCCTAGATGACAGGGAATTCAAACTGACCTTCGCAGGAATATCTTGGTGTTTAATTGCGTGAGCCAGCCGGAAGAATGTGCGCTCGCACAGCTCGGGTGCGTCATCAGGAATATGTTTTGCCGCTCGGGTACCCTTCCGCGATGACCAATTGAGCTTGCTATCCAAGAATGCGCGCACGTAGCTCTCAGAACACGAGAATTTGGAGAGAAGGTCCGGGCGGTGTTTGTGAATGATTGGTATCATCACGGAGCAGGCGATCTCCACGTTGACAACACACCCCGAGACGCGAAGCGCCTTGAGTACGGAAACAATCTCGTCCACAATCTCTGGGTACGGTGTCAGAATCCCGGTGCGTCCGGTACCAGCAAGAGATCTGCGACTGGTAATGCTGTTCAGAGCCATGTCGCTCAAACGTTTCTCGCCCTTCGCAAACCATCTCCAAACGGTACCGCGATGAAGAGTGCTGAAAAGGGATGGATGTGCGCGCTGAAGCTCGGCAACAGTTTTTGCAGCCGACCAGTCAGAACGTCGAATAGCAGGCTCGATGATAGCCCACAGAAATGGCTGGAACCAAAAGACTCTCTTGCGTGCTGTCTTCGCGGCAACCGCGCCACCCTGGGTCCCGTTCCGATTCTTCTTCCACCCCTGTGTGTGAGGGCGCGATAAATCCGCGATATCTGCGACAGGTTTGCTCTGAGCTAGAGCATCCGCACCCTGCAGCAACACGGTGTTCGCGTTCTGCTTCCCCTTCCGTTTTCCGGAAGATTCTTCCTCCGAGTCTGCTGCCGCCTTCTTCCGCTCACGCTCTCTCCGCTTTCTCAGTCGTGCCAGATCCCGCTCGTGTTCCTGCTTCTCCTCCGCTGTCCTCTTCTTTGCCTTCAAAACCGCTTCACGACGCTCTGCCCCCGCCTCCTTGACTTTAGCCCAGTGCGCGGCAGTTTCTTCGGGGGTCGCCTTCTTCCATCCAAAAGCAGTCAGTGTCGACTGTCGAGGATTCCCGATGAATTCACGTGAGTGTGATGGTATGGCAGAGGGGGATGTCGATGAGGAGGCGGACGGGTCCGAGGTAGAAGCGGTGGCATTGGCAGATGGCACCGCAGCCTCATCGTCAGAGCTGTCAACAACAATGACAGCTGTACGTTTTTTGGCAGGTGGCGGGACGTTGTCATTGGTCGTCGTGTCGTCACTAACTTTGCGCTTTTTACTAGGGATTTTTGCGCCCGATTCGATGGCAGCAGAGATGAGTTTTTCAAGCCACGCCTCCTGGAACGAGCTGCACTCTCCAGAAGACATATGCTTGACCCCAGTTTTGAGCATCTTGATGAGAGTGTCGAGGCGCTGGCCTCGCTCCACAAATACCAAAGGTTGGTCCCGGATGCGGAGGAGATGGGTCTCGAATGACACCTCAAGTGCATGCCCGACAGCGGCAAAATGACCGCCTTCCTGCAAACGCTCTGCATTGAGCGAGAAATTGTACAAGGAATGGGATGGATTATTGGGCAAAGCAGACGGGAGGTGGCGTAGAAGGTTCTGTAGATGATCTATTCGAGAAACGAGAGCCTGAGGCGGCCCAGTAACAGGTTTGATTTTGTTCGGTTCAGCTAGTTTGCGAGACATGATTGAGAGCGAGAAAATTTTGTATATTTTCATGAACAGCTTAATTCTATATGTGCATTTTCTTCCTGGTGGCTTCAGCACTATGCTTGAATTTCCACTTACAGATAACAATGGTGCTGAGAGGCGCGCGCTTTGATGGCGTCGCTTATTTTACGCGACGGTCACGATCACGGTGGCTCCGTCGCCTGAAAATTAGGCGACGGGAATGTCACGGTCCTCCGGCCGTCGCTCCCCTACAACTTCATACAGTAGGCTTGATCGTGGATTTGCCAAGACATTTCAAACTCCGATGACAGCTGTGAGGTCCGTGCGTACGCATGATTGCCAATGATCCCATCAAATGGTTGGTTGCTTTCCACCAGGCAAGTGGCATATGCCGAAAGAGGTCCGATCCGAAAAACCGGATTTTGGTCGTTTCCGTACGTGTCCTTTGGCGCCGAATCCGTCCGCACTGGGATCGGTTGCTCTATTGTTTGGGCAATTCTGTCCGCATACTGTACCCCTGTGTATGGGTGAAACGTAACGCGTAACGCAGCCCCCGTTTCGTTTCAAATGTAACGTGTAACTATGGGACAGTTTCAATGAAAAGTGCGTGACAGGTACACCGCCAATTTGCTGCCAGGTGTCTGGGACGTGGAAGCCACACGAGATCTAGCTTCAAACATCAGCTGAATGACAGTGGGAAATCACATTGTCTGCATATTTGGACGGGAATCATTCCATTGTGTGGCCATTGTTACCTGTTGGCCACATTGTCCTCCATGTCCAGTTGCAATGTACGATTGCATGTGAGATTCACAATACATTCCCTGTTGGGTAGCCTTTTGCCCATTTTACTTTCATCTCCCTTCGCAGCAAAGCTCAATACAGATATTATTATTTCCAAAAATTTATACATAATAAGATTTATCATAGAAGCCGGGCTGGGATACTACGAAAACAGGGGGGGACGAACAGCTCTCTCCAAGGCATAACGAGGTAGTTTGAGTTCAAGACTGCAGATGAATGCCAATGCCACCGGTCTCGAGAATGATTCTGAATATGCCACCTTCTCTTGAGTATTGCATGGTTTGATTTGTCGAGAAATTTTGAGAGCAAGAAGCAGACAGTTTCCACCAGAAATTTGAGGAATGTTGCAGCATTGAGAGGTGGCATGAAAGATATTGAAACCGGGCTTGGTTTTGATATCTTGACTGGGGGAATTGCACCGGCAAGACTTGATGCTTGAAACTTGAAGCGGGTTTGAACTTCGGGCGATAAAAGACAGCCTGACAATATAATGGCCAAATGGAGGGAAAGGATGTCCTCGATGCCAGTGGCATACGAAGGTAGAGCAATTGAGATGATGGGAGTGAGAGACAGAGAAGTCGACGCCATCAAATTCAAACCAACCGTGATCGAGTGAGTGGCAAGAACAATGATCGGAGTTTGAAACAACTCCGTGTAATTCTTTCACTGCTCAATTCTGCTGCAGCGCCACACCCAAGTCTGAAGTCGTTGGATGCAGAGAGGAGTGTCTGGTGCTCATTTTCACTGTCAATAACTATTTCATAATATTATTGCATCAACCGGCCAATACGAAGCTACTACAGAGGCCATACAGTCCCGCAGGGTCTAATTTGAAAAATGGGCAATGCAATATGCATGTGAACTGGGAGGGCATCTGTGGCTGAAATGAGTCTCAGCTTTGGGCCAGCTGTTCATCGAGGTCATACATCGTGTTGATACAAGCTGTTTTCCCGATTGGGTAAACGTGCTCGAGCCACTTGCGCACAGATGATCTTCCCACATCAAATCCGAGTGATCGCGAATTGGTGGTGTAAGTAAAGGGCTCCGAAAAATCGAATTATTGTGAAAATTGCCTAAAATATGCACAATGTCGTAGCTGTGGTTATCATCGGCTCAAAATGTCTGTGTATTGTGCAGGATATATATGCTCGTGCCCAGGGCCTGTTTCAATCTTTTTGTCCTGTCACGCATAACGTTCCAGTCGTTTCTGGTTTCAGCGGTCGCGTTTCAGTCACGCTTGAAAATTGGTTTCACCCATACACAGGGGTACAGTAATGGATGTTACCTACGCACAACCTGTTTCCGTCCGCATAGGCGATCGGACCTCAAAAAAGACCATACTCTAGGTTAGATAGCTTCAATCATTCATATACGGCCGGCCAAAAATGAGGTCCCAGGGGAATATTTATCCGGAATGATTGCAAATTTGGTGCACGCGTAAGAGAGGTTTGAAATATGCTTGAATTCGACGCGTCTCTCGCACGCACACAGGACGGAAAGAGAGATGGGGCGACCCGGGCGAGGACATATGAGCACGTCTTCCGTACGCGCTTGGATGAGACATCAACCGCCAATGGCCACTTCCGTCGGCACATGCGGATGAAAGATAGCCACCCATTTTGGCCAAGTCCGTCCGCATAGTGATGGGACATTTGGCTATTTTTCGGGCCAAATCCGTCCGCATTGGGATCGGACCTTTTTCGGCATATGCCACTTGCCTTTTCCACCCCGTTTCTCTCGTCCGTCCGTCCGCCCTTCTCCCATCCTTCCCTTTGTGCTCGGCAGCTATTACTCACCTATCAAGCTTTTCCAAGCCCTCAAGCCAGTATCTCAAGCATTCAAGCTGTCAAGTCGTTCGATTCGTGCACGCGGCAACTCGTTCCTCAAAGACGTCAAACCTTGGGCGCGGAAACCACCATCAAGCCTTCTGTGACCCTGCCGAGGAACCCTCATCAAACCTTCTGCCATCGGTCCCGTTCAAGACCCTTCGGCTACATACCCCGAAATTCTGTCAAGTCAAAGTTGTGCGCTGCGAGAGAGCTCGACGACGGGAAGTGGTGCAGGGGGATGGGTGGCCTGTATATATTTGCTCAAGGTGCGCTGCTCCTTGGCTTGCTTGTTCGGATCGTACTTTCTATGATAACACCCCTACGCCCCACATGTACTCCATTCCGCACCAACCAGTCCCTGTTCTGCCAACACGGTGATCACTGTGTTTCCCACGTTTTCGGGCTCACCTTCGCTGCTATCACATACACCGGTCAACCCCGGCGGCTCACGCTCGTCAACTGCAACACCGTTGTGCTCAGTGGCTGCATCGCGGTATGTCCATCTCCTAGTAGCTAGACAAGTCATTCATGGCAGTCTAGCTCTCGCTGCCAGGGCCCCGTCGATTCCCACCTCCAGTTCGGAGCGTCGAGAGCGAAGGAGGATTTTGCCACTCGAGTGACAGTGGACGCTCCGACTATGAATACTATTTTGTCATATTATTTATTCTATCCATGTCCCTTCTCATTTCTTTCGATACACCTGAGGCTTGATATATTGAGATTTCCGAGCTACAGGGCGCTACAGAGACAGTGATATTTTTGTCACATGCTTGGCTATAGCTGACTCTATACTATTCTGTAGCTCGCGCGTTGAGGTACAGTAGCAATACAAACCAGGGACATAGCTATCAGGCTATCATGGCTATCCCAGCTATATTGTGCTATGTGGCCACCCAGTTTTTTCCTGATGCGGCGAAAAATCGGCTTCTGTGGCGGTTTTTGTGCACAAGGCGCATCCCGCGGGAGTAGCTGATATTCGTCGTGTCTTCCTAGGTTCGGACCAAGCCCCTTCGAGATCACATGTTATTCACGTGTAAGCAGGGAATTCTGAGAAGGCCGGCTCGCCGGCTCTGAGAGGCTTGATCCGAACCTAGCTTATAGCGTGGTTCTCTTTGATCACACCGTGTCCATTTCGATCGCGAACGACTTCACGAACACCCCCGACGACCTGTTGAATAAGCTCTTGGCGTATCGGAGTGGCGGCGGCACCGATTTTACTCTAGCCATTGCAACCGCCGAAACATTGATGCGCCAGCATTGGAGCACGGAGAGGTATTATACGTGTACTATCTGTGCAACCGTTGGCTGAACTTTTCTGGAAATAGAACACCCGTGGTCATTTTCTTATCAGATGGAGAATGCAGCATTGCGGATGAGACAGTGCGCAGTTTGAGCCGCGCTGCTGTTGCTTTGGGGTACGCGAAGCCCTCCTTTCTTTTCAGGATGCACTAATGCCAACCAACGAATCGTAGAAAACCACTCTCATTCCATTCCGTGTCGTTCGGATCCGCCTCGGAGAGCGCAGTCTTGAGACGCATGGCCCAGATTGCTCTAGAGGTCCAGAACAATGCTCCGCGCGACCCACTGACTCCGGCAGAGGCGACTATCAATTCATCCTATTCGGAGGCGCTTGACACAGTTTGTGCATTGTCTTTCAGATACTTCTCGGGGATGACACGTTCCACAGGTACGACTTGCCGAGACGTTCCTTGGATTCGCGGAATCGTTGAGAAAGCCGAGAGGGGCGTTGCTCAGTTTCAAGTAACTTGATCGAGTCACTCTAGTTGTGTCGCACAGTCATGCATATGTGATTGTTTCATACAGTCTCTCAGTTAAATAACTCTGAGGAAAACTCGGTTTTGAATACTGTACCGATCTGTATGGTAGCAACGTAACGCATAACGCAGCTTCAAAAACGTTGCCTATTTTGTGCGGCGTAACGCATAACGGAGGGCTGGTTGCTAGCCAATAAACAGTATGAAAAAACAATTTTTTTCCGTCGAGAAAGGCCGTAAAAATCTCCAAAAAATCTAACTATTACCTACAATACTTCGGCCAAATCTCCCAGGTGAAGGACTGGAACCGAACCCCTTGAATACTTATATTTCCTTAATTCACATTGTTCTCCAGCATTTACCATTTTGTGCAGTTGGTGGCTTGAGATGACTTGCCACTCACTCACCGTTGCCTAAATTAGGCAACGTAACGCCAACGCAAGCTCCGTTGCTAGAGCGTGAACAAATTCTCGCGTAACGCTTCCCGTGCCGTTGCTACCATACAGATCGGTACAGTAGTGATCAATCATTTACTAAGCCATGATTTACGAGTGCTCCACCATTGTTCTGGTTGCTACATTCGTGCATGACGTCCTTGAGGAATTTTACGCTGTTCCAGTGTACCATCCAGGTCAAAGAAATGTCTGAAGGGTTTTTCGGAAGCTAACTATTCCAGGTCATCTTATCGGCTTCTTTTCATTGTCTGGGGTCTACCGTGGGGCACGGCGAAACTCATGGGGTCCGCAACTGGGTTCAGATGGTGGAGAGAGGTCCAGGGGCAATGGTGTATTTTAACTTGCTTTGTACAACGGGATAATGCCTAGAAACTGTCATAATTAGGCTCTTGAAGAAGGGAAAGCTGAATTCAGACCCGGACAGCTACAGGATAATTGCCTTGGAAAGCTGCGTGCTAAAAATCCCTAATGTTGCTAATCCATAAACGCATCCCTGATTTGGCCACTGCGCCACGACTCATCCCTGACTACTAAATGCGAGGGGAATGAGAAGAATCGAGTCCATCCGTTGCTGAGATCTGAGAGTCTATCAGGAAAATATGATTAAGACTGTGTGATTTCTTGACGGAGGAGGAGCTCCGGGAAAAAATCTTATTGAAAGACAGGACCCAGCGGAAGTGGTGACGTTTAGACATCTATGAAATGAGTAATTATGTGTGCATTGCCGTACCTAGGGTGAAATCAGGACTCTTACGCAGCAATTTCCCGCCACCTGCATCCGCTATGCCACTGGATAACCCGTGTTTCACCGTTTCAACTTTCAAGTCTGCGACCGCCAGTGAGGTCGACGGGCTTGTGTTATTGTTCATGTTCTCTGTAAGTGAAAAAAAAAATGAATGCTACAGCCGTTTGCATGTATTCGTGAAAAACATGAAAAGTTTTGCACCGGCACGTGATCTCTGCCGAGTGCCGCCGAGTCAGGCCGGTTCTATCCGCAGCCTTTCAGCATCAAGAATGCATCTCAGTTATGTCAGAAAACACACCTGATAGCTTGATAAGAGGCAATTAGAACGGCCGGTCAATTTTTCGTTCCCTGGCACCAAGTTCGACCACTCGGTGCCGCTCGGCATCGGTCACGTGTCCGCGCAAAACTTTTCGTGTTTTTCACGAATACATGCAAACGGCTGTAAATGAAATCTCAAGGATCGTGGATGCACGGTTTGCTGCGACCAAAAAGACTGAAACTTAGTGAAAAGCGGAAACAGGGAAGGCAAGTCACGTGTCGAACGCGTTCCTTCTGAAAGGTGCAAACACAGAGAAACAAAGTCGCGAGATGGAGGAATGTGTACACACATAGTATCCAAATTCCAATATTCATACGAGTGTCCCAGACAAGCAAGACCATAAATAGCTGTCCGCGGCTACGTGTAGCCAATCCCCAGCGCCCCGACCCAGTTATGCCTTTGATATCAAACTGCACCCACACAGGTTCAAACTGATCAGGAAATAAAGGAACGGTACGCACCTGGCAACATCATTTGCGAAAATTACTGCAGGCACAAGATACTTCAGTGCCGGAGGACAGGTCAACGTCTGGTCACGCGCAACCAAGTCGCGCCGGCCCGAGGGCATTCGACTGCCAAGGGTGAGGTTTCTGCGTCTAGCACCCGGCGTCCCAAAACACTTGTCGAGGATAGCCCACTGGTGTGTATACAGCGGATCCTCGGTGGACGTCTGGACCTCCACTATGCCAGGAATCCCGACGTTAGCTTCGGCGCCAACGTTTACAGAGACGCCGGCGTCGATGTCCACGCAGCCGGCTGTGTCGCCCGCGCTGCTGGCGTTCAGCTGCAGGTCCGTGCTGAGGCTTCCATCGACGTTGAGAAATACAGATGCGCTCGCAACGCCGTCGAGTACCTCAACCTCGAGGCTAAGTGTCGGAATAATGTGCGCCGTGATATTGGTGTTGGACGCCACAGATCCGTTGGCGGCGCTCAGAGATACGACTGACGCGTGGATCTAGTTCGTCAATGAACCCCCCAATTAAGGTGGATTTTTTACCAGAATTCGATGGCTGGGGGTTTTGAGCTGTGTGTCCCGAGGCAGGAAATAGGATGCGGTCTTGTAAAGTATAGCCCAGGTTCAAAGTCAGGTCTACTCCCACCTGCAAGTCAGCCTGTACCTGAGCGATGAGCTTGAAATTCGGTCCAACGGTGAGAAGTCTACGAGGCAACTATCAGCCGGGATGCACTTCTACTCGATGTCTCGCATACCCTGCGAAATTGAGACCTGAATGATATACAAGGCAGTGATAAACCACGCAAGCACAAGCGGTTCATAATCGCACCTCCAAACGGTTGTTGATATAATGTCATCTGACCGGTGTCAGCCGTACCCTTAAATGTATGTGAATCAGAAAATGTGAAGATAGTTTGCGTCCCAAAGTTCGTGCTCACCGATGCTGAGGATGATAATGTTAGATTGGCCAGAAAATCCGCGTCGAACGCTACATACATTAAATCAGTATCTGCAGGCTCAAGTGAGGCAGAGAAAACACCTACCGAACGTCACTTCAAAGCTAGAAACTCCGGGTATGGCGAAGATCCATCCCGTCGCTTCGATGATTATGGACATGTCTATGTGCACCTTGGTGTACAGATCCGATTTCACCGTCGCATTCAGATCAGGACAGGACACCTGGAGATCTAAGGCAGGGAAGGCCTGGTCGATGTCTACAGTCGCGAGCTGGAAGGTGTTGTTGATGGTTCGATCCCATGGCCAGACTATAGTCCCCAGATCAACCTCATCACACAAAAAAATATGAGAGCGAACGAACGGCGTCGGGTGGGTTGTGAGAGAGAAGAGGGGTTTTGTGCAACTTGGTTGGAACCTGAAACTGAGAATGCCACAGGGTCGGTTCTAGGACGAAAGTTATGAATGGACTCTGTACATACGGCAAGGCACTCACTTAGTTTGATCTGCGGCGGCAAAATTCATGTCGATAGAGGCGATGTAAACGGTTTTAATACGGTCTGTTCCCCATGGGGCCCTCTTGGAGACATAGTGGGGTATGTACTGGTTTGCGTCAATGCGAATATTCGCTACCCGCGCAAACGCGCTCTTCCCACACTGCGGAAATTTCAGATAAGGAATGGGGGATGATTACGATGCTTACACTTTCGGGCAGGCGCACCAATGTATCGATAGCACCGTAGCCGTTGAAGAGGTGGTTGCAATCCGAGCTATGGCAAACGAGCCGTACATCCTGTTCCATCGCAGTAGGATCGCAGTATAAGATAGTCCAGCCTCCGGCTTTGGTGATATCCGAGACGGAGCGACGGGAACCGGACTGAAAAGTGGTTGAGAACTACAGCGACAGACCCTGAAGACCGTACAATTTGGAAAGATGCGGGAAAAGTCGGATCAGGGTGGTCATACGAGCATTTTCCGTCGAAACAGGGAACATCCCAGTCGTTTGTCGCTCCATGCACCAGAGTGAATAAAATAGCGGCGATGAAAAGGGAGATACGTTGCATGCCTGTGACGTCTGCAAGACCATAAAATCCGCCAAAGTGAGGATATATGCATTGAATGTGCACAGGAAAGCTAAGCGACGGCTTTCAGGCAATGGCTTCACGGAGACGGCGGATTCAATAAGCACTGCGCGGAACAGAAAATATAGTACGACGGTGTCGAGATATTGACCGGAACACCCGGCCATTTCGGGAAATTGACCGAAACACCTGGCCATTTCAAAGGTGAAGACGTCCAGGACTACAAATATTGGTGCATTGCAATCTTTAGTACGTTTTGAACGGATCTATTTGAACAAGTCACAAGGTAGTGAGCCGCTTACCGCTGGATTTGCGAAAGGATGAAAAGAGTGAAACGGTTTTATTCGAGAGGTTCGGCCGACGGCATACCACAGCGCAGCGGGCGAAAGTCAGCGCCGGGGAATTCCGGGTTGGAGGGAGACGGAGCGCGCAGGCATGGTCCAGTCCCGGGCCGTACGCAATGGCTATTGAGGGCCCTAGAAACGAGTTCCCCCAGAAGTTACATAAAGAAAGAAAAAACATACTTGTGGGAGCACGATAAGATCTAGCCATAGACTCGGAGCTCGCTGCTCGCCTCGTCCAGGCAATCCGGCATGTTTACCTTTTCACCTTGCCAACCAAAGAATTCTGCAGGTACTGTCTCGTAAATTGCAGCCAAAAATACTCTCAGTTGAAGTTTGAAGCCCCGAAAAGCGGATGTGGATCGTACAGGCCGTAGATGAACGTCGGGAGCAAGATGCGGACGGATGTTCGGATCACAACGACCCCGAAGCAAACAAAGCCACACATTCCTCTTGCCACTTTCTCGTTCGTCGTCTCGTTCATCCGAACCAACTCGTCGTGTGGAGTGTCGAATTCTGCACTGGGGTGGGCTAATTAGCCCCCAATTCCATCAGTCTGCCTCTTTGCACGGTCACGGTGCACTATTTACACGCTTCAAAGTTGGATGACTTTGGACATCAGACTTTCGACAGATTACTTGATTGCACTTGATTGCACTTGAATGGCCTTGAATTGGCCGAAAAAGTGCTCAAGAGACAAGTGGTCCAGCCAGGTCCGACTTTCCACAAGTAGAAAAAAAGTTTTTTCTATGGGGAGCATGGTCAGTTCCTCGCCCTCTCGCAAAAATTTTCAAGTCCATTTTTTTCGACTCAAGTGATTCAAGTGATTCAAGTCCATTCAAGTGACAAGTTGTCTGGCCACCGGCAATGCAACGGGAAATTGATGGCATCACCGTGCACGCCAGATTGGGTAATCACTGCCAAAGGTCTGAGTCCCAACGGATGTACCTGGTATAAAATCGTGGCAGCAACCTAGGACTCAACTCAAAGTCCTAAAAATCCTAAAAACTCATTTTACATGTATTCTCCGTGACACATTTCTTAATTTTAATCCACAGCTCAACATTTGCACTGGAATCAATCTTATCAATGTTAAATCTGGCAAAGTTTTACGGACAATACATGTAGAATTATGAGAAATAATATTTGACCCAGTTTCCGAGCCCATATCGAGTCCGTGGGAGCCTGGGTAAGGTACATCTGGAGGTTTTCCGACCATTGTACTGGGTCGCCGAATGGGGAAAATGCGAAAAAAGAAATAAAAAAGAAGGAAGTTAGAAGAAGATTGAGGGACATGCAGAATGGGTCTGAGGCTACTAGATGTTCAAAATGAACTGGGATGGTGCACAGGCAGCATGTCTAAAGTTGGACTGGGCCATCAACTTCCCTTTTTTTAGACTAAAATAAAATGCGGAGTAGGCAGTGCGTATACCAGAACACGGTATTTGGGATCGGATCCACTCTGAGCACCTGAGTACGGGCACATAATGTCGAGCAACAGGGCTAATAGGAATAAAACTCAACATGCCAGTTGAAAAATCCTTTGACATCCAAAAATGGCTTTCCAAACCTGGTTCAAAGCCTGTTCAAACACTAAAACCATTCATTCAAAGTACCCGGATTTCATCTATGACAGGCCGAGAGCTCTGGTTTGAGTAATTTTTCCCTGTGTTGCGATCGAACTGTTCTAGCCATCTAGAACCTAAAATATAGATGTAGCATAGGAAGAAAGTGTAACAGGGAGTGTGATCCTGAATTAGGAAATGCCCTGAGGTTCCAAAGACTGAAAAAATCGCAAAAGAGGCCGGAGGAGAGCGAGACGGGCACATAACTGTTATGTGAACAGCCACTGATGGGTGCCCGTTTTGTGCAGATGCCTTACAACAATGACCACATTTGCTTTTAGAGATATTCAAAGCGAGGGATATCATCCAATTGACCATTAATTCCCGCTCAAATATTTTTGTGATTATACTGTAGCTGTGAGGCCATGAATCCGTACCCGGCGGTTATGTGGCTGTGGCACATAACGGTTATGTGACCCAGCTGATCCGTCGGTAAACCCATCTGGATCAGTGGCAAAGCCGGTGAAAGCTGGAACAAACAAAGATGAATTGGAAGGGTTTTACACTACAAAGTCCATACAGCCCTCCCATAAAATTACCATAGGCTTTATTCTATTGTCAAAGTACTTTACTGAGGTTACCATCAGCCAGAAAAAAGCATTAAGACGAGAATGGGACACAACGGCAATTTGCCATCAAAACAGCTTAATCACGCTTATATAAGCGCACGATTCTGGAACCGCGTTTGCCGGTGGCCATGACAAGAAATCTGTCGAAAGGCTGATGGATGGCCCGGCGGCGGAATTAATGCGAGCGCTCTGCTGCACTACCCTTTCCCTTATCATGTGCAACCTCGAAATTGAGTGGGCGCCCGCATTATATCGCGTCTGGGTCCCCTATACGGCGAAGTTTTTCGTATGGCGTTGCCGCGGCTGGTCTCTTTTGGTCTTGGTTCCTCGCGTCTACCGTCTCAAGAATATCTTTGGGAAGCGTGCCACGCCATGCCAGGCCCCCGGTCACTTACGCCTAGGTCGGTCCGAGATAGAGTAAATCAGTGCCCGAAATTTGGTGTTTTCGGGTCCGTGGTATAGAGTAAATCAGCGTCCAGACGGGCGAACTCGGTCTGTCATAGAGTAAATCGCGCCGCAGGCAGCAAAATTTTGAGAAGCATGGGTAGCAAAAAAATTACTGAAACTCACATATTGATCTAAATCCTCAGCCACAACGCTTGGGACCGCAAATACGGGCTAAAAGATGGGAAATGGGCCAAGAAAAATGCCGCGAGGTGGAAAATTGAATATTTTTGGGGTAAAAATCGGTCCGACATAGAGTAAAACAGCCCTCGAAAGGCCAAATTTCATAGAGTAAATCAGTCAAAATCTTTGTCGAAAATCGGACCGACCTAGGCGTAAGTGACCGGGGGCCTGCCATGCCGCACAGCGGACAAATGACGGGTGTGACTCGGA
This sequence comes from Mycena galericulata, assembly GCA_029289565.1. NCBI lineage: Eukaryota > Fungi > Basidiomycota > Agaricomycetes > Agaricales > Mycenaceae > Mycena > Mycena galericulata. The sequence goes on from JARKIA010000090.1 coordinate 96,270, forward strand.
GCACTCATATCACATCTGCATTGCACCGTGCCACGTCGCGGGGGGTGATGGTCGCATCTCCTGCGCGAACGCTCCCCGTTGACTCTCCCTCCTCCCTCCCCCTCCTCTCTGCTCCGCCTTTATCTCTGCCTCGATACCGACTTGGCTGCCGGTAGAACTTGATTTCTCCCCAGGAATCGCATCGTATTTTTGTTTACAAAGTTCGAAGGTGCGCGGGCCGGCATCGCAATCCGGGCGTTCTCGCTGTGCTTGCTCTTGCTGTTGCCTTTTCCTTCCTTTATCCCTTTGGTCCTTCTCCATTCCCTCCTTCCATCTCCTCCGCCTTCTCGCACTTGTCGCACCTCCGTTCCGCGCGCTTTATGCTTATTGCTATCTAGGTGCTCGGCTGCTCGGTTGTGCTTGCCTGGGGGATAGTGCCCACATTCGGGGCGTTATTTTGTAAGCCTGACATAAGTGTTGTTCACTTTTTACTTTGTTGCACTCCGGCCGTTTGGTCTCGGGGCTCTCGTCGCACGCAGCCTATAGGTACATTACAGTGTTCTTGACGCGGCTGATTCGACTTCACATGCTATAGTTATGTGTGGACACTGCGGCCCACGCAATTTCACCGTCTAAGGAATCCGATTCTCTGTTCCGAGGGACTGTGCGGCCGCTCCCGATTTCTGTCGTCTCCTTACTAGGTTGCTACGGCGTCAGAAAAAGACAGAAACCCGTATGGATACACCTGTCGCTACCCGCCTCCAATTTGCAGGCCGAAGCCCCCATAATCTGATATGCACAGCAATGTTGTGGCCAGAGGATTCTGCATTCGCTGCACGAAACGCCAAATCCACCTTGCTGTAATCCGCCCTGCACAATCCAGCGTGTTGTATTATATCAAGTCGTCCCGCAGGTCCTTCTAGAATTGCGGGACAACCCGCGACGTACGGATGTTCTATGATGTTTTGTTTTCTTCGCAATAATGGAAGCTGGAGCCTACCGGTGAAAGTGACTCGACACACGAGGATTCGACTTCATTGTCCTTTCGTACGTTACTCAGTGAGTCTCTCATTTTATCAAGCAAAGTCCCATTTAAATCAACTACATAAATCCTTCCCTACGCGGGGAGAGTGGCGGCTCCGACGTATTCTTGTGGTTGCACACGTATTTGAAAACCCAGGTCTAGACTGCGGCGCGACGCCGGTCCTCTTCGCATTCGGGCCGAGGTCGAACTCACGACTTTTATCAAAGATGTTAATTTCGTGGAGCGTACGCAACAATGACAGTACTACGATTCAACGGATATCTCTGCCTCCATCGTTGCCAATTCAAGTTACGCTGTGATAGAGACAGTGAAGCAATTGGTGGGACCAGCTAAAGACGAATGCATGGATTAGCATAATGAATACCCACGCAGGATATGTGCTTACGCGGGTTGAAGCTGCGGATAGAAGAAGAGCGTGATAAGTAAAGGCTTGACCATCGACAGAAAAGTGAAAGAACTGACGTCCCACAGGGCCCAACGATACCGAGAGTGACAGGCCATGGTTCAACCTGAATGACACTGAAATCGAGCTGATCCTTGAGAAAGCAAGCAGGCGCGGTCGCCGGTTCACCGCCATCGTAAGGAAGGTAGGAGTATGAGACACAAGTTGAACCTGTAAATGGCATAGGCCAGTCACAAAATGCTTGGACGAGAATCGGATGGAACCCACTGGCAAGGCACGCCTGCAGGCAGGCCAATTCTGTGCCACCCACGCTTGATGCTGAGATTCCTGCTGGGTTGCCCATATCCCAGCCAGGATAGACCGCAAACTCGACGGCCACGTCGGGGTCCGTCTTGTTTACGGCCACGTCGGAGTTCGGCTGAACGCTCCGGGCAGCATCCTGAGTTGAAATGGCAGCGTACTTAGCATAATAAAACAGTTTTAGATGACTGCTGTATACATCACCCGGACTGGTAGGGTTTGCGGACACGAACGAGATGAGGGCCACCAGAATGGTAGCGAGAAGAGTCTTGGAGTTGAACATTGGAGTAGTTTGCTTGAGCTAACTGAGGTTGGTGTAACTCGTCCCCCGGTTTATATACCGTTCGTTACACACCCATGATCCAACGTGGGATATTTGTGTTGTTCATTCATTCTCCACGCAGTGCATTGACACAGACACAGCGAATGACAGGTGTTGAAAACACCTTACTTCGACTTCAGCGCCGGAAAGAACTTCTACGGTAAATTTACGGTCCGGTCCGCACGCAAATTAAAGAGGTCTAGAAATGCCGGCACAGAAAACGTTTGAGACTTACTGTCCATCGAGACGCTTTGGATTGAATTAATTCACCGAAGGAGTTGAAGCTTCCAAACTTGCATCTGCTCGCACGCTTCAGTTGGTACCGCGGAACGAAATCTTCAAGTCTTTCCATTCTGGATGTTCAATCATTTTGAATTGAGTTCATACTTCAGCCAATGCAGAGGGCTTATCTCTAGCCGCGTCTATCGCCGGGGTGTGCCGTGTTCGTCGGCTTCACATTGAGTCTGGGTTTGACGGCGACGGAAGAATGCTGAAAGAAGGGTTCAAGTGATTTTTCGCGCTCATATTCAGTGTCGACTGTCGAGCTTCCATCGCAACCTTCTTCTCCAATGTAGTTGTAAATAGAGCTGCAAGGCACCACATTTAAGTTCGCAAACTTCAGTCTGCCTCACGCAGAGGCGCGGTTCGCGCACGAGCAGGTCACAAGCTCTAACCATGATGTCCGAGCAGGTCTACCACGGCAAGTGTTCAGGATTACAGCTCTGCTGTGATTTCCCTCTGGTAAACCTATGAGTCGTTCTGTGGCTTGAGCCTTGTCTTGGAACATTTTGTAGATTGCACCTCCGTAGTCCCATGATGTTCCACAGTTTATCCCCTGCTTACTTGGTGAATCCAACCCGGAACTAAGAGCTACCTGGGTAACGCTTGTCGCCACTTTTTCACTCCATTGATTCCAAGCACATGTAAGAATTGCATAGAAACCAAGTGAGAGGGACGGTCTCAATTGTTGGGCGTCGATGATCAACGGTTTGTGGCTGAGGTCTTTCGTTGGAACACTCCGTATACCCCGGCGTACGAGTCCCACATATGGCTTTCCGTCACTTCCAGAAGTATTCGTTTTAATTTGATGAATCCAACCCGGGGCTAAGAACAACCGGAGGGTCGAAGTTTGCTGAGTTGAATTCAGGAAAGGGCACGCGGGATCGGACCAAGATGACCGAAAACGACATCGGCAGGCTTCGGCACAATCATCAAACCTGCCAACAAGTTGCAGCATACGTACCCAAATTTGGAAAGAACGTTGCGGCCAGTTAACTGTGCATTTTGACCGCCATGCGGAGATGTCTCCCCAGTAATACCCACCTAGGTACGTGTTATGAGATCACAGTGTTGTATAGGTCAAGATCCTACTTCCTAGAATATTTGTAGATTTAGTTAACTGTTATGGAGGCCCTCATGGGCCATGGTTGGCACTCGAATCTACATCGGAGTTAGTTCCAGAAATGGAAATTGTGGTTCAGTTAGCAGGAGAGCAACTACTACAGCATCCTCAGTTCAACTCAGCAAATTTAGACCCTCCGGTGGTTCTTAATTCCGGGTTGGATTCATCAATACTTCTGACAGTGACAGAAAGCCATGGGACTGGTATGTACGCCGGGGTACACGGGGTGTTCCAACGAAAGACCCCAGCCGAAAACCGTTGATCGTAGATGCCGAATCACTGAGACCATGATTGTCCCTCTAACTTAGCTTCTGTGCAACTCTTACCAGTGCTGGGAATAAATGGGGCGAAAACGTGGCCCAGATGGTTCTTAGTTGTCGCAGCGGATAAGTTTGGGGACATCATGGGACTCTGAAGGTGCAGTTTTACAAAACAATCCATGACAAGCCACAAACCGCCAACCATGAGTCTTAAGAACCCGTTGTAACTTATAAGTCTAGCAAAGGGAATTCGCAGTAGAGCTGTAATCCTGAACAAGCACCGTGTTATACCTCCATCAAACCCATTCAATTGTTTTTACATAAAGCATTCTGAGTATGCCCCGCAAGTTCTAGTCTCTTATAAACAGACGCTACAACAAAAAATACTCGTACCTCGTGTGTTGTAGTCTGTCAGATCCCTGATCGGTGTGATTGGAAGTCGACCTTATTATGTAAGCTCAGATTTCTCGGCTGTCTTTCACACATTTAGGATGAATGTGAGGGATTCTTTTTGTCAGATTATCACTCAGTGAATCAGAATGGAAAATTTTACGCAAGTTCCCCAAATGCCTCATCAATGCCACACCGGACCCCGTCATTTTCTCCGGATACCATGATTAAAGCTTGGGCAAGCTTGCTCGTCGACCAAGAGCGCCTCCGCATGAGGCAGACCCGCATTTGCGGATTGAATCGCGGTGCCTTGAAGTTCACAACTACAGGGAAGAATCTTGCGATGGAAGCTCGACGCTGAATATGAGTATGAAAAACACTTGAACCCTTCTTTCAGCATCTTCTGGCGCCGCGAAGCCCGGACTCGATGTGAAGTCGACGAACACAGTACGCCTCCCGGACAGATTCAGGTACAGTAGATGTGGCTAGAAATAAGCCCTCTGCATTGTTTATAGTCTGAACTCAATTCAGAGTTAAAATGGTTGAACAATCAGAATGGAAACCCGGGCTTTCCGCGTTACCACCTGAAGCGCGCGAACCGATGTATTTTCAACTCCATCGGTGAATTTATGCAATGCAAGGCTTCTCGAGCATCATGGACGGTAAGTCTCAAACCGAGTTCGACTTCGAGAATGCGGGCGTGGGCCAAATTAATTTGCGTGCGGACCGGACTGTACATTTACCGTGGAAGTTCTTTCCGCTGCTGAAGTGGAAGTAAGGTGTTTCCAACATCTGCCATTCCCTGTGTCTGTGTCAATGCACTGCGTGGAGAATGAATAAACAACACAACTACCCCACATTGGATCATGGGTATATAAACCGGGGGGACGAGTTACACCAACCTCAGTTAGCTCAAGCAAACTAAGACCAAGATTGAGAGTCACTCAGTCCTGGCAGCGCATTGACTGTAGGCGGCGCTCTTACAATAGTTGCTTGTTCCTCGTCGGCGTCGTGGCCGCCCCGTTTTTCCTCGCGACCAGCTCGGGCCTGCTCTACTCGATCGGAATGCAAAACACGCTCGTTGCCATCCGGTGCATTCCTCTCTGTAACATCTCACCGCGTTGTTCGACTCTCTAACCTCGCAATATTGATAGGGACGAATTCAAGGACGAGCCAAAGCTCCTCGACCAGACGCAGAGCGTTGTTTCCTTCGCCCAGGTACATATATATATATTCTGCCATTCCGCGAATTATTTCTGACTCGGCCCCGCGTGCCCCTGCCTTGGGCCTAGGTCCCGGTTGGGGTGGGTTAAGCTTGAGGCCGGGCTTGGTTGAATTATCTTCTGCAGTAATGGAGGTCCTTCATTGGCTCGTCATTTACTTTGTGCAACCCTGGAGGCATTTTCAACCAGCCTGCACTTGGGTTTGAGCGCGTCATGGGTCAACTCTAACAAAGATTCAGTCGACTTGAGCCCGGTAACGTTTGAGCCATACCGAGGGTGGGTGTTACCTGTTATTTCACGCGAACGCAGAACATACGTAGGATCTTTGTCGCTTAACATGATACAGGTTGGGCAGAAGCCATCTCATGGCTCAAAAATCTTTGGCGCAACGTCTTTACCAGTGTCTATCAATGTCCGTCGAAGAGTTCGAACACATAAATTCATGTTTTGTAGGAAGTCTCAAACTCTGGAAACAAGATAGACAGGAAGGCTGCCCTTCCCCAACGTAAAATGATCCTTCAGATCCGCTTCCCAACGCCGTGCATCGTATCCTTCTGCGAAGGACATCTCAAACGTCCGCATCAGATACGCCACGACAACACGGAGTTCGAGCAAGGCTATATTTTTCCCAATGCAGTTGGCGGGGCCGGTGGAGAAAGGAATGTAAGCGTTGTTATTGAGGACGAAATTGGGATCGTCGTCTTCCGCAAGCCACCTCTCTGGCATGAAGCTATCGGGATTCGGAGAAAAGTAACGAGAGTCGCGATGGATTGTGTATGGCGGGACCTGGACTGCCGTCCCTTCGGGAATGATGAAGCTAAGATTTTTTCAATACTCATAGGAGTAAATTCAACACTGGAGGACACACCCATTCCCGATCACTTGACTGCCGGTTCCAACTTGAGGGGCCCGCTGCAGTGAGGTGGGGACTGGAGGCTGCAGACGAAGGGTCTCTTTGCTACCGGTGTTTGTGTCAAACAGAGAAATGAGGATGCTCGAGAGGCGCCTCTCACATTACAGAATTCAAGTAGGGCATGTTCGTCAGCAATGCAGCGTCGTTTGGCTCCCTGCTTCCATGATCGCGAGGGAAAGTATCATCGACTTCTGCCTGGAGGCGTCGGTACACTTTTGGATTCGACAGGAGGTAGAAGAACGTGTTTGTTAATACCGAGGCAGTTGTGTCTGCCCCAGCAACTATGATGGTCACGGCATCTATTCACATCAGTCTGTCAGTCGTGTAGATACCTCGAACGAGACACGCACTTGAGACAGTTAAAGGAAATGGGTATGGCTCCGCATTGAGGCGCTTGCTTTCCATCTTCATGGAAAGAGTCAGAATCGCGTCTCTTAAAATCTTGTGATCTCACAAGCTACTCACAAGATAGTAAAAAATGTCGTCATGAACGGACCCTTCTTGGAGTCGCCTCGTACTTTGTTCGGCCGCGAATTTAGCAAGGGATTTCATGTCCCGACCAACCATTGGCAAGAATCGAATAAGTTCGATGCACCAGGGTACCTGATGAATCAACGACGGAGGGCTAGAGAGTTGTCAACGATGATTCAATGCATTTATCAGGACTACTTACCGCATACCGCGCTCCATTGTATGCCATAAAAAGCGCTGATTTGTATCACGCATGAGCTCAAAGCCGCCACCGAAGCTGCAGGGTGAATTCAGGAAAGATCAGAGTGTGGATCAGAATTTTGGCGCACGCTATATCACCCATGAAGTCGAAGCTGATGAGCGTTGTAAGTAATTTTCTTCCTCATTCATAGGTTTAACCACCAACGAGAAGTAACTGAACCAGTGCGAAAGATCGAGCTTGGACTTCCGCTGATCCAAGGAGTCAACAAGCTGAGACACTCTGCGGATTAACATTGGCTCGTATCCTTTGATTGCGGCAGGGGTAAAGGCTGTGTTCCAGCTCTTTCGTGCTTTAGCGTGGCCTTGTGAGTTACGGGAGCCTATGAGGATACCAGGCGCTGCTTCAGATCCTGACTGGGCTTTACCCGCCAACCGCCCATCCCACACTATGAAACAGTTTGGGGATACATTTGTAAAACGATTGGATGAGGTCACGTACTCGGGCCCTTTGGCATGCCTTTGACGCCAAGGATGGAGGGTATGAGAGACTCATCAACGATGGATAATTCATTTGGTCCTTTCAAAAAGTTTGTGATTGCGAAACGATAAACTTAGTGCGCACCAATACGAACAACAGGACCGTATTTGTCGTGAAGTCGTTTGATGTAGAGGTGCAATGATCCCGTAGACGCAATGTACATGAGCCATAGCTTTGATATCTTGCAGACAAGTGGACCAGGATATTTCGACAGCGAGTGAGTCGGGGATAGGCGATAGGTACCGATGGAAATCAGAAGGCTCGAGTAGTATATTGAGTATGTCAGGAAGAGGGATGTGAACACGGAGGTGGGCTCATCCTTGGGAAGGAATGCGAGTGCACCAGGCCAGATGACCAGTAGGAAAGTGAGGGAGGGGAAGCCTGTCGGCTCATACTTATTGCAACACAGATGGCAAGCCTAACGATAAGAGGAATCAAACTCTTGCACAAGTAGAGGTAGAAAAGCAAACCAAAGCACTGAAGAGGAGGAGAAAAGGATTACAGGACATGAGTGTCGACGAGCAAAGGACAACGGCATGTACATCAATTTGAAATGTCGCCGGGCCGGCGGCGTTCCGGATGGAGAAGCCGCGAAACGCGGAATCTGCACCGATCAATCACAGCATAATATTTTTTTTGGGGGGGCTAGTCATTGTATAGTTGGCCATTTTGTGGTTGGATTTACATAAGAAGAGATGTGGGTTCAAATACCACCAGAGGCCTAAAATAGGTGGCACTATCCAACCCCCCCCCAAACCGACTTACTTGGATATTACTCCCCAGACCTGAGACCTGAGTCCCAGCTGATACACCACTGGCAGACTCACGACTCCTGAGCCACTCAAAGCCTCTGTGGATTACGGAAATCCCCTCTAAATACTGCAAATGTTGGGAGGAAATACAGGATCAACTCCCACCAGAAGCTTGGTCGGGAGATAAAGGTTTCCGTTTTTCTTTTTTAAGAACTAGTCCACCACTGTTCCAGATATTCATATGTTTCAACAGAGTGCAGATGTTCTTGTATATTGGTCCCCAAAAAAAAATTATAGCTAAATTACTTGTATATTACATGTACCGCCCAGACCTTTCCAGATAATATATCACTGAGCCACCTGAAGCCTCTGTGGATTATGGAAATCCCCTCTAAATACTAATGAATGTTGTGTAGCATGTTTAATTGGGAGGAAATGTGGGTAGGGCTGTACGCCGCCCCATCGACAGGCACGGCCATCGTTCCGACGGGACCTGGATGGGAACGGTCCGTCGTGCGACGGCCGTCATCTCGACAATTAAAACTACTGAGTAAGTTGATAATGTATGACCTAAACTGTGTATTGGGCTTACCTGGGCATGAAATATGCCTTGCAAAAGGCTTATACATCACATATGACCGTGCATTGCGTGTTTTCCAGACCCGTCGACCTGTTGACGGCCATTGTCAATGGGCACGACCGTCAAAAATGCAGTTGAAAAGCCTGACAGAACGGGGCGGCTACCCGTCGCACGGAACCCGTAGAACCGGCACGACGGGCACAGCGAACAGCCCTAAATGTGGGTTCGACTCCCACCAGAGGCTTATCCAAAAATTGTCCTTCTTTTTTCCCCCTCAAGTACTAGTATGCCAGGGCTCCAGATATTCATGTGTTTTCAACAGAGTGCGGAAGATCCAAAGCCTCAATTGCAAGCAGGGTCTGGCTGACTTGGGCTTGTTGATGTAGATACAGGACATTGCTACTTATTGTTTAGACAGCCTCTGTGGATTACAGAAATCATCTCGAGATATTGTTGTCCTTGTCATACACAAGAAGAAGTGGGTTCGACTCCCCCCAGAGGCCTGGACTCGTGCCATCGTTGAACCTTTATTTTACAGGTACATACTAGTACACCAAGGGACTTAGGCTTATGTAGATACAAGACATTGCTACCGACTCTTTGAACAGCCTCTGTGGATTACAGAAATCATCTCGAGATATTTGTTCCTGTCCATGTCTTGTGTCGCGAGAAGATTGTGGGTTCGATTCCCACTAGGCACTTGTTCATTCTTGGTGTTAGATTTTTTCATGCTTGGACTTTTGTGGCGGATGGGAACCTGCTAGTGGTGCTACTACAATGGTACCATAGCCAGTACATTACCACGCAACATTTGAGCCCTGAGCCTCTGTGGATTATGGAAATCCCCTCTAAATACTGTCTGGGTGAGTGCTTTCAAATGATTGGGAGGAAATGTGGGTTCGACTCCCACCAGAGGCTTGTCTAGGATACATACTTCTTTTTTCTCCTCCCGAATACTAGTACGGGGCACGGTCCAAATAATGGGTATTTCCTAAACAGAGTGCGGATGGTCGATCTATCAAAGCCCAGAATGGGGTCTTATGTAGATACAGGACTATACCCACTGCAGCTCAATGCCTAAGCAGCCTCTGTGGATTATGGAGATTGTCTTGAGGTATTTACACTATGGTATAATCTATTGTGAGAAGTCGTGGGTTCGACTCCCACCAGAGGCTTGTCCAGAATAAGATATTCTTTTTTTTCTCCTCCCAAGTACTAGTACACCACGGCTCTCTCCAGCTATTCATATGTTTGCAACAGAAGGCAGACAATCCAAGGCCTCAAGCAGGGTCTGGCTGACTTGAACTTATTTATATAGATACAGGACCATAGTACATACCTGCTGTAGTTCAAGCAATTGAACAGCCTTTGTGGATTTATGGAAATCATCTATACTATAATACAGAGCAGGGGGACAACTATGCAGGCCCAGACCTCCGGCATCTCACGCATGCCCGAAAAAATCGGCAGGACCCGGAAACTCGGCAGGACTCGAACCGGGCCGAGAACACCGAGAAGGGCCTCTTTCGTGCCGAGGCACTTAGGTAGTCCTCGTGCCGGGCCGGAAACGCCGAGAATAGCCTCTTTCGTGCCGAGGCACTTAGCAGAACTCGAGCCGGGGCATCCTATACGGCATCTGACCCAGGCCGGCCCTCGGGAGACCGGAAACTTGGCAGGACTCAAGGGGTTCTTTTGTGCCGAGGCACTTGGCAGGACTTGCGCCAGGGCATCATGCCGGCATCTGACCCGGGAGCTTGGCAGGACTCAGGAGCATGCACTGGTTGGGGCAATATCTTCACGGCAGCTTAGCAGAAGTCGGGATTCAGCATGCCGGGATGAGAATGGAGGACCTATGTATGTTGTATATTGTGAAGTATCACAATAAATGCTCAAACTCATGAATGTCCGATGGGATGGGGCCGAAGCAAAAAAAAAATGGGAGCTCGCAGGCAAGGATGGTTCCAGAACTAAAAGAAAAGGGAGAGGGACAGATGTGATATATTCTTCTTCTTACCGTCAATTTTTGACGGGCTTACACTAGTCTCGAGATATTATATCAAGCTCGTTGTTCCGCGAGAAGACGTGGGTTCGACTCCCACTGGAGGCACTTCATACAGTCGATCTGAATTTTTTTTTTCTTCTTTGGTGGCGGACGAGTGATGACATTGAAGCTGAAGTTACTTCGTGCTACTACGATGGTACCATTCTCATTACATTACTGCTCACATTTGAGCAGCCTCTGTGGATTACAGAGATCACGTCCAAATACTAATAGGGTTAGAAGTATGTTGGGAGGAGATGTGGGTTCGACTCCCACCAGAGGCTTAAACAGTAGTTGTCCTTCTTTTTTTCTCCTCCCTTGTACAAGTACGGGGCTCGGTCCAAATAGCAAGTATTTAGCCAATGATCCTAGATCTATAATCACAGCCTGGCCATGGGGCAGGGTCTATAGGTGACTTTAATTGAACTTATTTATGTAGATACAATGTCTGAGCAGCCTCTGTAGATTATGGAAATCGTCTCGAGATGTTACTTTTCCTTCTCACGTATTGCGAGAAGACGTGGGTTCGACTCCCACCAGAGGCTTAAAAAAGAAATGTCCTTCTTTTTTCCCTCCCAAGTATGTACTAATACACCAGGGCTCTAGATATTCATATGTAACGAAGTGTAGATGATCCAAGGCCTCAATTGCAAGCAGGGTCTGGCTAACTGGAGGGCTTGTTTATGTAGATATAGGACCATAGTACATACCTGCTGTAGTTCAAGCAGTTGGACAGCCTCTGCGGATTTACGGAAATCGTCTCGAGATATTGTATATCGAGCTCATTATTCCGCGAGAAGATGTGGGTTCGACTCCCACTGGAGGCATGTGAATTATCCTCTGTGTTTTTTTTCTTTTGTGGTGGATGGGACGGGAACCTGCGTGTGGGGAGGACGGGGTACGGTATCATACTCAGTACATTACCTACGTACCTTAGGCAGCCTCTGTGGATTATGGAAATCGTCTCGAGATATTATTAGGGTCCTGTATGGTTTCGCGAGAAGACGTGGGTTCGACTCCCACCAGAGGCATAAGGTAGCTTGCAACTTTTTCTTTTTGTGTCGACGGGAACCTGCGATGCACTAGTGCTACTACTACTACTATGTATGTAGGCCTCACATACCGTGGCTTTCCAGCGCTGTTTACTGTACCCCGTCGTCGTCAGTCCCTCAGTTACACCATCTGAACCCGTTCCATTATTCATAGAAGGTCTGGGCATGCCAAGCGCGATTTGTCTCGGGCCCGGTCGGCCTGGACGCGAACGATCAACCTCTGGTTCAATAAGTCTCTTTATAAGTTTATATTTACGGTTATGAGTAAATTGATGGTCACATCACGGTAAATAGTGGCGGTGAGGCGAGTCGGCTCATCATCAACTCACTTCCCAATTGGGAAGCACGTGCTCGTGCTCTGTGCGAGATTCGCGCCGTTTGCGCCAGCCGGCGTATAACTGACTCCTGTAGGGACTCCAGAGTGTTAGAAACTCTGTGTGAGGTACGCAAAAGAGAGATGACCGGGATAGCCCACTGTTTAGGCTTATATAGACCTTTGTGCCTTAATAAAGGGCAAGTCTGCCACAAATTTGACGCGTTTAGACGCGTTATCAACGCGCTATATGCGACGGCGGAAGGTTAAAGCATAATATGCACTCAAAGGCCCAACTCCGAGCATGTTTTAACAGAACCGAGGACACAAATACCTTTTTCTGGGGTAAGATTCCCCGAAAAGGTCCTTGCACTGCACTCAGAGAGTTGAATTGTGTGATATACAGTACCCAAGGCAGGTCTAATATGTTTTGGGGTACAACATAATGCCCCTCTGGTCTCTGGACAATCTTGGAAGCCATTCAAGAGGCGTGAAGTTTAATAGACAGAAGATTTCTATCAGCTGCTCCCTGAAGCCGCGGAATCGTTCTCGGGGGGAATGACTTTTCAATAGATGCATAGGTCAAACAAGGCTCGTTTCATGTCTGCGTAAATGTAATCTCTCTCTTACTCACTTAGGTCCGCGCGTGTTTGACAATGCAAACTCGGCACGACTAATTTGGTTGTTTTACTTGGAAAAGAAAGACCTATTGCCTCCGTAGTGTGCAAAAATATGATTGAACACTTGGGTAACCTATCTTATGGATACTTTACTGAATTGTCACTCTCGGTCTCCAGTGTATTGGTCTCCAGTGTATTGCCCAAAACAGGATGAATAACTGATTATTCGGGAGACTGCATAATTGATACTACTCCGATCATCCGAGGCACCTAAATTCAAACCTCGGGAGCCCACCATCGGAAAAAGAGACTGGAGAGAAATACTCAGAGTATTCACTTTCATTGAGATTATTTTCTTGGTGCATTTAGCTTGTTTTGATCGCTCAATACACATACGGGAACACTAACCGGTGATCGATGTCGTAGTAGAGCCCATGCTGGGCTGATGCGGAAAAAAGCTTCCGGGCTCATGCCTCTGAGCCCAATTGACTATATGACGCATGCCCAAGCCTTTCAGCGCTCCAAAACACGTCAGTCTGAGTGATGAGAATAGAACGACGCACTAAAGTGTGGTAAAGTAAATCGCGATCACCCGCTAAGCGAGTCTGATGGCTTTACCGTGTATGGAAATCCTTTGAGTAAAGAAGAAAGCTACAGAGTTCTTCAAATATCATTTCTTCACATCTGGGTATTTTCTGTGGCTCAATTCCCGGTCAGAATACAGCAGCCAAGCCACTAGCTCCCGATTGATTGAAGAACGGTGTCGGTCGAAAATCTCTTTTTGAGCCGAAGGGATTTCAGCGTCTGAGCCTGTATTCTGTACTGTATTGATTGTCTGGCACATATGCACGGTTTCCGGGCCTCAAAACGCGTCAGTTGGCTCGTTGAGAGCGAAACAACATGGTAAGATGTGGTAAGTAAATCACGATCACTCGCTAGCCGAATCTGATGGTTTTACTGCGTATGGAAGGCCCTAGACCGTGCACGTGGGGCCGATTTACGATATTTACTGTAAAGATCGTAAATTTTTCCAGCGTAAGTTCTTACGCGACTTACTCTCGGGTATTTCACTTTCTTCACTAAATATATTCATTCAACGCGTCCCTCGTGTCTTCTTCCTCCAAGAAAAATCTTGAGGCAGGCTAATGGCATTAAGTGTGATATGCCACACTTCAATGAGGCAAAGAGCTATGCTGCAAACGGGAAACGGCAAAAATAGTGGCGGGAAGGCGGGAAGAGACCGGCAATCACGGCCAAACACTTCCCGAAAGGAGTGAGAAGTGTCCATCACTGGCCCGGCGGGCCATTAGTTCAGATCTGCAGCTCTTCCAGGCTCTTCCCCACTGCGTCCGAGGCTACCCGCGCACATCTTCGCGAGCTACGCGTGCTCATTCGCGTTGTACCGTCGGCTCTTGTCTCACAGGTCGCGTGTGCGAGCGTTCCACGTAGTTTCCCGTGCACGCACCCGTGCGCATGGTTTCCCCGTAGCTCACTCGCGCGATATTCCTCCATGTACATGTTCTTGAGGCGCGTGTCGCCCAATCCGCCCTGCGCCGCATATCCTCCACGGACCTAGTAAGCGACCGCGACGCGTGTGCCGTCCACGTCGTCATCACTGCGTCGCACGAGCCTGCAGCACCGACAGAGAAGGACTGCGTGCTGCTGTGCCGCAACTGCGCTCCACGACCCTTCCAATGGATTCTATATTTTGACCATGATCCCGATGAGATATCATTCCTGTCGGCATATTCAGAAGCAGATAAAAGTGCTTTCCAAGCTTCTCTATGCAGTCAATGTAGCGTGCTCGTGAGGGAGGTGATTGTATGTACTTCTCGTACGGTCTCAGGCTAATATAAATGAATTCGATCTATGTGTCCTACTGGGGCCTCAGATTTTTAACTACCACTGCATTATAACAGTGCTTTTTGGCGATATTAAGCTTCATAGCTCAATGTAAGGTCCTTTACACATAGGATGAGGTGTTTGGATAAATGATTCGAATATTCACACTCCCTAATTGACACTGAGGAGGGAGGACAAAGGCGGAAACATCATTTCGGCCCAAGACGCGTCCCAAAAAAGCGCGACGCGTCGAACACGTGATGGTTGTAACCGAACCTGCCAGCGGTTCGCGAACCGCTTTCCCGATATGGGCTCGATCACTGATCGGAACACGTGACCGCCAAGCGTAAATTTAACGGAGTAAGTACAGTGTTGCTGTTTAATGTTCTGTAGTGGAGTCGGAGTCGGCGTCCCGGTGTCGCTCGTGTTAATCGTTCCCGGTAATCCGTTCCGCATTGGCGGGGTGCCAACCGCCAAGCTTCGAAAATCTCGGTCGGCCTGGGCGCCATTAATTATTACCCCAGGCCCCTGGTTGAACTTTGCGCCCCCGCACTTTGATGGGATCGGAGAGGTGCTCTGATGACACGGAATCAGCTGATCGCGTCTGTTTATCTCCATCCACGTCCATTCAAAACTAGGGCCGACCGTGACGCTTGCTGGTTTCTCGTCCAGCGCGTCCCCGCCTACGTACACCCCCGCCCATGCCCATCACCACGCACACGTACACCGTGACGCACCGCAGCCCCACCCGTCGACGCGAGCCCTGAAGCCCTTTAAAGTCAAGCTATGGGCAGATAAGCTATCGTTCAGCAGCGCGCCCCCGCCCCCGCCCGGAATGCCTGCGCAAGCCTCGTATGCTGGACCCTGACGTCGCGAGCGCAGGGTGTCGGGCGAGGTGCGGTCGGCGTTGGCGAGCGGGGAACCCACGGCGCGACGTCCCATGCTTGGCGCGTGCCGTGAAGACGGAAGTGGGATTAAAAGAGGAGAGGGAGGGGATACAGATACCCTCGAAGAGTGCATGGGAGGATGGTAGCACGTGACCGTGTTTTTATTGCTCGAGTCCTCTTATCTTTGTCGTCGACCCTGCGAAATGGGACTTGGACGTCCCTGCGGAGGGATGACATTCGGGATGCCCTGCGCTTTCTTGCGTAGGCTGCGGCGTGTGGAATTTCGAGCCTCGCGCCCTATAAATCGAGAACATTTACAGGCGATACACCCATCCTCCGAACGACTTGCGCCTTGGACTATCTGGCTGATGGCCTCAGACGACTTTCTTGCCTCCTGAGCTAGAAAGATACATTTTTGAGCTATATGCTTTGGCGGACAGCCTGAGGCACGGCATACCGTCTCTGCTGCGCGTGGCCCATCGTGTTCATGCGTGGTATGTACCATTCCCATTTCTCTGCGCTGTCTAACCTGAATCCAGGATCGAGCCCTTGCTCCTTGTTCTCGACTACTCCCAACGACCTCCAAACGAGCGCCGATTGACTTGACGCCCGCAGACTCGCAGGACGCCGCGTTCCTCGCGTCGCGCGCCCAGCACCTCAACCTCACCGGCCCAATCCCGCACGACCAGCTGCGCGCCCTCCTCACCCGCACCACCAACCTCGCGCTCTGGGTGCTCCCCCCCCCGCTCCCGCTCCCGGACCTCCTCCGGCTCCTCAACGCGCCTCTCCGCCGACACGACCCACCTCTTCGGCGGGCCCCTCCGCGCCACCGCCGCCTTCGCGCACCTCGCCCTCCGCGCGCGCGCTCACGCACCTCGACGTCCGCGCCGCGGGCTTGGGCTTCGACGACGGGCGCCTCTCCGCGCGCCTCGCGACGGGCCTCCCGCACCTACCCGCGCGTGTTGCACGGCGCAGGGCGGTGGACGTGCGCGAGGGGGAGGTGGTGGATGCGCGGCTGTTTGTAGCCGTCTGCGTGGAGTGGGTGGGCGATTGGGAGACCAGTGCGCATGGGGGTACGATGTCTGAGCGCGGGGGGAGGCGTTCATTGCTAAGAAGGCCGCGGGGCAGATACCATGCGAGTTTCTTTCGGTATTCTTGAGTCGTATTCCTTGCTAACTGACTCTTTCTTAAAGTCTCGATTGTGGGTCAAGTGATGGAGAAGAGCGAACCCTCTCGTGTTTCATCCTACAAACTACATAGTACTCATACATACATTGCCTTGTCAATTTTCTTCCTTCCTCCTCCTACCCCTCCTCCTCCTCTTCATCTGCCCCCGCACCCCCACCCCCTACATCCGATGCCCCAAATTAACATGCACCGCCTTCACATTCGTATAATTATGCAACGCATACTCCCCCAGCTCGCGCCCAATCCCGCTCTGCTTGAACCCCCCAAACGGCACGTTCGCGTGGAGCTGATTCACGCAGTTCACCCACGCGGTGCCCGCCTGCAGCTTGTGCGCCGTCTCGAGCGCGCGGTTGATGTTCTGCGAGAAGACGGCGGCGGCGAGGCCGTACACCGTGTCGTTGGCTTGGCGGATCACGTCTGGGGTGGGTGTTAGCGGTGTGTGTGGGGGCGAACGAGCGTGGACGAGCGAGGGAGTGGGGACGGGGAGGAGTGATGCGGGAAAAAAAAAGGGACTCACCCTCCTCATCCGTAAACTTGATCACAACGCCCACCGGCCCAAAGATCTCCTCCTTCACGATCTTCATCTCGGGCTTGACATCCGTGAAGATCGTCGGCTGGATAAAGTACCCCTCCGTCCCGTGGCGCTCGCCCCCAATGTGCACCGTCGCGCCCTCCTCCTTGCCGCTGTCGATGTACCCCATGATGCGCTGCGGGGCGTGTGTGCGTTAGTACGCGCGTAGTGCATGCGAAGGAGTGCATGCGAAGGAGTGTATGACGGAGGAAAGTGCAGACGAAGGATAGCACGACGAAGGAGTGCATGAACACGAAGAAAGCACTCACATCATACTGCAACTGGCTAACCTGCGGCCCCTGGTCCACCCCAGGCGCAAACGGGTCCCCGACACTGATGTTCTTCGTCTTTTCCGTGAACTTGCGCAGGAACTCGTCGTAGATCCCCGCCTGGACGAAGATCCGCGAGCCGGCGCAGCAGGCTTGGCCGTGGTTCCAGCTGAGGGGGGGTGTTAGTTTGTGTGAGGAGCGGAAGGCGGGGGGGGGGGGGGGAGAGCGGACGGACGAGGGGACGAGGGCGTGGGGAGGGAGGAAGTTAGTTTGAGTGGAGGAGAGCGGGAGGGTGGGAGCGCGTGGTGGACGAGGGGAGGGGAACGGGAAACAGAGAAAGGGATCGGGGATCGCACTAGGCGCGGAACGGAGAAAGGCAGAGGACGAAAAACCACCCACAAAATCCCATGCGCCGCCCAATTCACCGCCTGCTCCAAGTCCGCGTCGTCAAAGATGATGTTCGGGCTCTTCCCGCCGAGCTCGAGCGTCACGTTCTTGAGGTTCGACGCCGCGGCGGCGGCCATGACCTTGCGGCCCACGAGCGTGGAGCCGGTGAAGGCGACCTGGGGGGTGGGTGGGTGGGTGAGTGAGGGTTGGGTGGGGTGAGTGAGGGTTGCGTGGGGTGAGCGGGGGTTGCGTGCGGGTGAGCGGGGGTTGTGGGAGGAGGAGGGAGGGCGGGAGGGCGGGAGGGAGGGAGAACGAAAGTAAACACAAACACACCTTCTGGATATCCATATGCTCCGAAATCGCCTGCCCCACCGTCTGCCCGTATCTGCGCAGAGGGGGCGTCAGTACTCAGTAACCATGTCCGTGTCCATGTATGCGTCTTGGCCTCGTCTTTCGTCTTTCGTCTTTCGTCTCGGCGAACGACGTCGACCGCACGCCCCTCACAGAGCGCGGCCCGGCGGGCGCCAAGCAAGAGCAAAGAAAAGCAAAGACGACTAGACCAAGAGAGCGAAGGAAGAAAAGAAGGAAATAAAGAATGAACACGCACCCAACCAACACATTGATCACGCCCTTGGGGAAGCCCGCCTCCTGGAAGAGCGCGCACATGCGCAGCGCGGTGAGGGGCGTGAACTCGGAGGGCTGGGGGTGGGGGCGTTAGCGTGGGGTTGAGGGGGGTTGAGAGGGTAGAGAGGAAAGAAGGACAGGGAAGAAGAGGCAAATGAAGAGGCAAATGAAAGAAAGAGGGGGAGAGCGAGTGGAGGAGAGAGAGGAAAGACCAAGAAACAAGAAACAAAGAAGCGATGCGAGTGCGGGAAGGACAAGGACGACGAAGGGAAACGAAACGAAAAGGGAGGGGAAGAGGGGCGATGTAGGAGCGGGGATGCAAGACTGTGAGTGCGATGGGGATGGGCGCGGACGCGGGTGGGGAATGGAGGATGTAAGATGTGGGATCGGCGAAGGTGGACGCGGTAGGGAGGGCGGTGGTGAGGGCGAGGGGCGGGCAAGGGGAGGGCGAAGGCGAACGCGTGAATATCACGCTTGGAGCAAGTGGCGGAGAAGGGGTGGGGTGGGGTCGGCAGGAGGTGACGGCAGGAAGGGAGGAAGGAAGTCGCGAAAGCGGCGGAAGGGAGGAAGGAAGGCGGGGAACGAGGAAGCGAAGAGGGGTCGAAAGCGGCGGAAGGAAGGGATGAAGGAAGGTGGGGAACGAGGAAGGGAAGGGATGCAAGGCAGGAACGAGGAAGCGAAGAGAAGGGAAGGGAAGGAAAGCGGCGGAAGGAAGGGAGGTAGCAAGGCGAAAGGACGGAAGCGGGCAAGTCACGCAAGTGACGAAAGTAGCAAAGTCTCGAAAGCGGTGAAAGGAAGGAAGGAAGGCGGGGAACGAGGAAGCGAAGAGGGGTCGAAAGCGGCGAAACGAAGGAAGGGAGGGAGGACGAAGCGAAGCGAAGAAGCGAAGAAGGGAGGAAGGGAAGCGAAGCAAAGGAACACAACGAAGGCGACGACGTCGGAACGCGCTCGCGCTCGCGAGTCGTCGTCGCATCTCGTATCGCATCGCATCTCAAAACGCGCTCGCGCATCCCAAGTCGCCGCAAGTGCCCCAAAGTCGCCAAAAGCACAAAAAAAGAGCAAAAAAGAAAAAAGAAAAAGAAGGAAGATGAGAGAGAACAGAACGCACCTTGATAACGATCGCGTTCCCGGTCGCGAGCGCGGGGCCGACCTTCCACGCGAACATGAGGAGGGGGAAGTTCCCTGGGGGCGCGGTGAGTTAGCGTCGATAGAGAGGTGGGAGAAGGAAGGGAGGGGGGAGGGAGAAGGAGGGGGAGGGAGGAGGGGGAGGCGTGAAGGCGGGGAGGTGAGAAGGATGGACGTGGGGTGAAGGATGAAAGGTGGGGAGGGAGGGGGAGGGAGAAAGGTGGGAAGAGGTGGTGGTAAAGGAGGAGAAGGTGGTGGAGGGGGAAGCGGCGGCGGCGGCGGGTGCGTTGGCGGGTGGGTGGTAGAAAGGTGGGAGGAGGGGAACGGAGGGGGAGGGAAGAGGCGGTCGTGGGGTGGAGGAGGGCAAACGGGGGGAGGAGGAGGCGGGGAAGAGGCGCTCGTGGGGTGGCGAGGTGGGGAAGGAGAGGTGAAGGAAGTGGTGGTCGCGATCGTGTTCGTTCGTGTGGCGGGGTGAAAAGGCGCAAAGGACACGCAAACTTACATGGAATAATCTGCCCCACGACGCCGATCGGCTCGTGCCGCGTGTAGATGAGCTTCTTCTCGTCCGTCTCGAGCGTCTGACCGGAGATCTTGTCTGCCCAGCCGGCGAAGTATCTGGCGGGGGGGGTGGGTGAGTTTTGTTCTTTTATTCCTTTTTTTTGGCGGGACGGGAGGGGGTGAGTGAATTAAGTGGGGGCGAAGGGGAGGGGAGGGGAGGAGGGAGCGGAGCAGGAGGGGAAGAGGAAGAGGATGCAGAAGGAGGGGAGGGCGGGAAACGAGATGAAGGGGCGTCGCGAGCACGTAGGAAGGGAAGGAGGGCGGGAGGAGGGAGGAGCGGGAAACAGGGAGAAAGGAGGGAAGGGGCAGGAAGGGGAAGGGGACGACGGGAGGCGCGCGGCGCGGCGGGGAGGAGACGAGTGGTGGGTTGGTAAGAAAGAAAGAAAGAGAAGGGGGAAGACACGGAGAAAGGGGGGACAACGCGGAGAGGAGGGAGAAGGCGAGGGGAGAACGCAGGGACAAGGGCAGGGGGAGAAGGTAGCAAGCGAAAGAAAACGCACTTGATCGTCTGGATGCTGAACGCGACGTCGACGCCCCTCGCCCAGCCGAAGGTCTTGCCTGCGGAGGGTGGGGAGTCAGTACGGAGAATATAAGGATGATGCGGGTATGCGCCCGAAAGCGGCATATACGCGGCCATGTAATCGCACATACCGTTATCCAGCGCCTCGATCGCACTAAGCTCCTCCGCATCGCGCTCCATGAGCGCCGCGAGCTTGCTGAGCAGCTCCCCGCGCTGGGCCCCGGGCGCATTCAGCCCCCAGGTCGTCTCGAGCGCCTTCTGCGCGACCTTGACGGCGGTGTCGACGTCCGCGGCCGTCGCCTCCGCGATCTTTGTGACCAGCTTGCCGTTGGTTGGGTTGATCACGCTGGGGGGTGCACCCGGTCGTTAGCTGCGGCAACAAAAGCGCAAAGAGGGAAGAGGGAAGAGGGAAGAGGGGAGAAGGAAAGCGCACTCGATAGTGGTCTTGTCAGCGCCGTCGCGGAACTCGCCGTCGATGAACACGCCCGTCTGGAAGTTCGTCTTGCCCGTGTACGCCTCCGTCTTCCACTCGTGCGTGAATGAGGGCGGCATCCTGTCGATCGATTGTCTGTCAAGTTCTGCAAGTTTCTTTTGGATTTCGGGTGGGGTTGCTCGTCGGCGAACGAACGAGGGGCGTGGAAGGGGAGTTTTAGTTTACCCCACGGTGGGACGAAAGGCTCGCTTTTATACCTCCCCGCCCGGACGCGACACCTGCTGACCCGCCTGAGGTAATCAATCCACCTTCGCAAGCATCGGCGACACCCGGCTTCCCTTGTCCAAACGCCCCTGCGCCACACCCTTCCGGAATCCCGCAACTTCTCTTCAGAGTAGAGTGAGCCTAAGCCTAAGCCTAAGGACGCGATGCGCCGCTCTACCTGCGGGGTTCCGAATCCCATCCCGAATCGCAATTCGCAAAGGGGTGGATGGAGCTAAGTCGACGCGATCAGCTGATCCCACATCACCAGACCCCGCCAAATTCCAATTTCAATTTGAATGCCCATCAGAATGCGGGGGCGCGAAGTTCTGGGGTAATAATTAACGACGCCCAGGCCGACCGAGATTTTCGAAGCTTAGCTTGGCAGTTGGGGCGGAACGGATGACCGATTAAATAACACGAGCGACGCGGAGGGGAGGCCGACGCCGACTCCACTAAGAGAAAACGACGCTAGCGAGACGAGAGGAAGGAAGTTGATTGTTCGCGCCCAGGCCGAGGCCGACCGGGCCCGAGAAGCAAATCGCGCTTGGCGCGCCCAGACCTTTCTGTGGGGTGAGATGATGTAACCGAGGGACCGACGACGACTCCGGTCGGGTACACTGGTAACCAGCGCGGTATGTGAGGCCTACATACATAGTAGTAGGTTCCCGTCCGCTCCGCCACAAGCAAAAAGTCACAAGTTCATAGAATTTGAATGCCTCCGGTGGGAGTCGTGAAAGTATGGGTTTTGGGAAGTCCGGGAATCAGTCCGGGATCAAAGACGGCGGCAAGTACGGCGGCATAGCGGACTTTGAATTCAGATCAAACCATCAGATGCGCTCTATTCAGTGACTTCTCCCCGCCGCCACCTGTCCCGCTGCCCACCACTGCTCACTTATTACACTTGCCTGTATGGCCAGAGAGCCGCATATGTATGTCCTGTAAGATTGTAAGACTAAAATATACTCAGAAAAATATCTTACCATTCCTCTTTGAATCGGTGCGATGCCCATTAAATGTACCTTGTACCTATCTTGTATGCTGCGCTCAATAGTTCAGGGTGCATCCCGTTGGTCGTCATCGGCTGTTTGCCTGCACACTCGCTCGGGAGCTTTGGATAAGGGGCGGCGGCTGACTGTTTAAGACCATGGCAATCAATCGATCAATATGCCGACTGTGCCGCCGGACCATTACATCAACCCCGGACGTTCTCCCGTCAGGCACCCCGGACATGATCGCCGGACTTCCCATTTCCCATTTCACACCGGAGTTGAGTAAATTTCTGGTCAATACAATTTGATCCGGAAACTATGGGAATGTTGTTGAGAATTGGTCGGCCCGAATTTTGTCCCGATGCTCACCTTATCCTTTGTCCCATTATGTGTCTTGAAATAGTGAGTTTCGTGAGAGGAATCAGGTCAAAGTAAAGCTTGTGAATCACCGCTGATTTCAAGACGTATCAAATGTTTGCCGAAACTGACACATTCGGCTTGAATTTCGGCATGCTTGAAAGTTGCGCTTTCGCTCCCTGTCTGGCTACGATGCTGCCAAAATTCCTGTTTTCAGTTGTGCCAATCTCGGCATGCTGATAATTGAGGTTTCGGAGCCACTTTGGCCACGCTGCTGGCAAAATTCAAAAAAAAATAGTTATGCCGAAACTCAAGCCGAATGCATCAGTATCGGCAAACATTTGAGATGTCTTGAAATCAATGTTGGTTTACCGACTTTATTTGGACTCGATTCCTCTCACGAAACCGACTATTTCAAGATAGATAATTGGACAAATGATATGCTGAGAATCTGGACAAACTTCGGCCCGATCGACTCTCATCAATATTCCCATAGTTTCCGGATCAAATTGTATCGACCGGAAATTTCCTCAACTCCGGTGTGTTTGTTCTCAGTCGAACCCACGTCTTCTCGCGAAACGGACGAAAATCGAAAATATCTCGAGATGATTTCCGTAATCTACAGAGGCTACCTAAGGAATTGTGCTATGGTCCTATATCTGCATGACATGGATTAGGCCTCTTCGAGGCGGAGGCTGAACCGAATGAATAAATTATTTGGAGCAAAATTGGATTAGATAAATGCCCAAGGTGCTTAGATATGGTATGCACGATGCAAAATATTTATAAAATGTGGGAGGGATTCAATAATTTTTTATACCTCTAAAACGCGTGAATTCAAATATCCTCCCTTTTTTTGTGGAACATTTACAACTGATCTCGGGAGACCAGCTGGAAGTAACAAGAGAAGTGAGTGTTTCAGGCACTCCCTCCCACATCTTCTTGTGGTCCGGGGACCATCCAACACGTTGGGCCAACATCAGTCGTAAATCTCTCATCCGTTAGGGGAGGCCTCGGACTTAGCAACCCAGCCAGAAGAATTCGCCGCGCAGGAAATGTGCAATCACATCTGTGTCCGTTTTTCGCAACACTTTTGTATGTGGGGATTTGTGCCTTGTGGACTCAGGGAGAGCAACGGCGTAGTCACCGCTGATCTCCCATCCTTGTCCAGTCCAGGAACCAGAAATAGCTGGGATATCATTATAGGGTTTACCAAATGCTCCTTAAATTTTCTCAGAATTCAGTCTAATTTTTTTGGTTTCATAGCAGACACCACTGTGTACCAGCTCTCGACATGGTGCACTCCTGCAGTTTCAATTCAAAGGGGAAATATCTGGCATCGAGGCAGAAGATTCATAGTACATATTAGCTACATTTCGGCAGATTTATTTTGAGAAAATGCACAGAACTCAGGTCAAACCGACTTGAACCGTTGAGCAGCAACAATTGATCGGAACAATTGGGAATCGGGATTACCCACCGGCTTGATGCCGGCAGGGTGACGTTCGACCGACGGGTTCCGAGTCCGAACGGATACGGCCCGAACATAAAGCAGATATGACTAACCATAAAATCCAAACCGGACCTCCTTGCTCACAGGAGAGGAAATGGAATTGTAGACAGGTAAAAATCTAGACCAGCAGAGATGTTCAAAAACCTGTTTCGACACTTTCAATTTCGATTCTATTTTCTCTGCTTTCTTGCAATTTGTTTTTGCACAATGACTAATTTGTCATGACTAAACTGTGTTTGTACCTATTGTCAAAAAGTGACCCCAATCGATGTGCTCCCACATGTAAGTAGCTAAACCTAAAGGTTCAGCCAATGATACTCAGCAGAAACAATCAGATATCCTTTGGTCATTGAGCAATGAATAAAGACTTTCCAGTTTGCAGACACTTGTCACCAACCTATGGTTGGTTTCGTGTCCATGTCTCTCATGTCCAGTTTCTCAAGCACATGGACAGATACTCGGAAAAGGAATATGGAGTGGAAATCAAACACCCCGCACTCGTAGGTGTCCACAATTACTTGATAAAAGTAAAAATATGAGCTGTACATGAAACAGTACACCTGCAGGCACGGCAATTCAATCAATTGGAAATCCGACAGCCCATGTGTACTTGTAGGCAGTTTCTCGTGTGCAGAAGCTAAATTGACCACTGGAGAATTTTGATCTGCGAGTTGAACAGCTCATGGCGAGTGAAAGTAACATAAACTATATGAAGTACAGTTCAGCCCACATCAAGTCAAGACAGACTGAATGGTAAATTGAAAAATTTCAGCCCGCACTCATGGCCTTGTTGGAAAGCAACACTATATTGTGGCAGATAGAAAAAGCAAAGATCAGAGGCAAATTGAGCATCACACACTCATAGGTGGTTTCTCAAGTTTTGAATTAATTCACTGGAAAACTATGAGCCAGAGATTTTGAGGACGACAGAGACACAGCCTACCAATGTTATTGGTAGCCTCAGGTGCAGATAAAGATCCACTGAGCTCAAGCTTGTTTGCATGAGCCATCACTCAATTTGGATGCTTGTCCAGTAATTTGGGAGAGACCTCAGAGAGAGATAACTAAGACCCCTGGAAAACCACTGAAATGAACCAGGGAGTTTTCAAAATCTTGTGTGTGAAAAATTTCAAAGTTGTGCGTGAAATAATAAAACATGCCAGGGGAAATTTCCAGAGGATCATACAACTCCTTATTCCAGCTTTCTGCCTTTGATTATGCTTGGAGGTCTATCAAGAACATAAGTTGGGCATCAGACATGGATGGGCAAAAGTATCTCAAAGATTACTATGTACCAGGTTTTCCATGAAATAAAAAAAAATTGCAGGTACTCGAATCAAGTATATTATCCCAATTACATAGGAAGTTTAAAAGAGTAATATACACCATCATAGTCTGCCTAAGGGGCTTGACGCACCTCAGAAACGCGTCCCTGAGCATACTCCTTTGCGGCACGTGGTCGTGCCCACCTATGACAAGCCAGATCAAGCACTCTCTCACGTCAACGGATACTGGCCCGAACATGAAGAAGAAATGACTAATAACGGAAAATTTGAACTTGAGATTTCTTTGGTTTCAGCAGATGAAATACACTTGTACACAAGGAATCAAGGTGGATACTAAGTTGAAAAACATATCTTGGCACCGTGATTTATCTCTACATCTTGCCCATTTTCTCTGGATTCTATTTCTGCGATGACCAATGGTGCGTGACTAAATCTTTGTTTGTACATGTAGCAAAAGTTACCAAAATCCATGTTCCCCAGGGTAGCCAAACCTAAAGGTTCAGCAATAAATAAATAAGAAGCCAGCTATAAGTAAACAAGTCCGAGTCTGCTTGAGGTTTTGATATTAAATCCAGGGCCATCCACACTCATATGAACATCTAGCACCGTGGCGTACTGGTAAGTTACAAAAGGGAGGAGGAGAAAAAAAAAGGAGACATTTGAAATAAGCCTCTGGTGGGAGTCGAACCCACGTCTTCTTGAGAAGACGACTTAAACAGCTGAGCAACTTTCTCAAGATGATTCCCCCAATCCACAGAGGCTGTTCAAATGCTGAGGAATAATGTAATAAGTTGCAGGTTCCCGTCCCATCCGCCACAAAAAAAAAAAAGGAAGGCACAGGGCATATGCCTCCGGTGGGAGTCGAACCCACATCTTCTCGCGTACATGACAGAGGATAATAAAATCTCGAGATGATTTCCGTAATCCACAGAGGCTGCCCAAGCATTTGAGCTTGTATGTACTAGGATCTGGTATCTACATAAATAAACCCGAGTCAACCAGAGGCTTTGATGATAATAGATCCAGGACCATCCGCACTCCATTTAGTAAATACTTGCTTTTCGGACCAAGCCCCATACTAGTACTTGGGAGGTGGAAAAAATAAACTGCCTTTGCCCAAGCCTAAGCCTCTGATGAGAGTTGAACCCACTTCTTCTCGCAAACCTACATTCGGCTTCACCCAGAGTAATATCTCGAGATGATTTCCTTAATCCACAGAGGCTAAAGTATTTGAGCTACAGTAGTTATGTGCCATCATCCTGTATTTATGTATACATAAATAAGCCCAAGTCAGCCAGACCCTGCTTGCAGTTGAGGCCTGGGATCATCCGGATTCCGTTAAAAACATGAATATCTAGCACCGTGGCATAATAATGGTACTTGGAAGGAGAAAAAAAGAGGACATGTTTCGAAATCAAGCCTCTGGTGGGAGTCGAACCCACGTCTTCTCGTGATACAAAACGTGGACAGGCACAAACATCTCGAGATGATTTCCATAATCTACAGAGGCTGTTCAACTGCTTGAACTACAGCAGGTATGTACTATCATCCTGTATCTACATAAACAAGCCCACGTCAGCTAGAGACTTTGACTAAATTCAGGACCATGCACACTCTGCTATGTAAATACTCGCCATTTGGAGGGAGCCCCATACTTGTGCTTGGGAGGAGAAAAGAGGTCATGTTTTGAAATTAAGCCTCTGGTGGGAGTCGAACCCACATTTCCTCCCAATCATTTGAAAGCACTCACCCAGACAGTATTTATAAGGGATTTCCATGATCCACAGAGGCTGCTCAAATGTTGAGTAGCAATGTAAGGAATAAGTATGGTCTGGCCGTGGTATCCCAAGAACAAGCCCATGTCAGCTAACCCCCACCCCATGGTAATAGATCCAGGATCGTTTGCCCTCTGTTGCAAGCATATGTGGCATACTAAGTAGTACTTGGAATTTCGAAAAAGTAAATTCTTCAACTATAACAAGCCTCTGACGGGAGTCGAACCCACTTCTTCTCGAAAACGTACATTTGGCTTCATCCTGAGTAATATCTCAAGATGATTTCCATAATCTACAGAGGCTGTTCAAATGCTGAGGAGTAATGTAATGAGTATGGTACCACACTAACTTCAGCTTCAGTGTCATCACTCGTCCGCCACCAAAGAAGAAGAAAAATTCAGGTCGACTGTATGAAGTGCCTCTGGTGCGGGTCGAACCCACATCTTCTCACTGAACGGCAACAAATCTACTATATCTCGAGATGATTCCCGTACATCCGTTGAGTCGTAATGAGTATGATACCATCGTACTTTGTTCTCATCACTCACAAGTTCCCATCCGCCACAAAAGAAGAAGAAAAAAGTTGCAATTCAATGACCAGACAGTGCCTCCGGTGGGACTCGAACCCACATCTTCTCGCAAGATATACACAACTCGCGGGAGTAAGTCTCTCGAGATGATTTCCATAACCCACAGAGGCTGCCCAAGCATCTGAGCTTCAGCAGCTATGTACTATGGTCCTGTATCTACATAAATAAGCTCAAGTCACCTAGTAGGCCCTTGCCCAGGCTTTGATAATAGATTCAGGGCCATCCGCACTCCGCTATGTAAATACTCGCTATTCGGACTGGGCCCCGTACTTGTACTCGGGAGGTGGAAAAAAGATATTGCTTTTGCCCATAATTAAGCCTCTGGTGGGAGTCGAACCCACATCTTCTCATGTACATGACAGGGACAATAAAATCTCGAGATGATTTCCATAATCCACAGAGGCTGCTCAAATGCTGAGTAGCAATGTAACTTACAGCTAACGTCAGTACCGAGGGCGCGAACGAAAATTTTCCCATTTGGGACATTTTCGAAGAATTCCCCATACCTCGGTCAGTTCTTCACCGATTTGCATGAAACCAGGCTAGATAATTCAGGCTAATTCATGTGCAATTAGTGATAGAATGAAATGGGTAAAAATACCTTATATTAGATAGTCTGGGAAATCGGGCAGTTTTGGGAATAAACTCAGCCTAGCGAGATCCAGGCATGTTCAAACAACCTGGTTTTTTGTGAGTGAAGACTTTTAGACATCATGGAACATGTCATAGAATAATAAGTTCATATAATTCAGTCTGTGGTGCTCGTGATCACTTTGGGGCAATGGGCAAAACACTGTGACTAGGAAACATTGTAACAATGATATCCATCGATGAAATTTATGCGATTGTGACCTTATGACATCTTTTAGAATCCATGTAAGTCTTCCGTCCCAAAAAACCAGGTTGTTTGAACATGCCTGGATCTCGCTAGGCTGAGTTTATTCCCAAAACTGCCCAATTTCCCAGACTATCTAATATAAAGTATTTTTACCCATTTCCTTCTATCACTAATTGCGCAGGAATTAGCCTGAATTATCTAGCCTGGTTTCATGCAAATCCGTGAAGAACTGACCGAGGTATGGGGAATTCTTCGAAAATGTCCCAAATGGGAAAATTTTCGTTCGCGCCCTCGGTACTGACGTTAGCTGTAATGAGAACGGTCTGGTATAAGGCATGTCACGAGTGCGGGTCACCTGCGAGCCCAGTCAGCCAAAGGCTTTGATATTAAATTCAGGGCCATCCACACTCCACTGAAAGCAGGAACCATGGCATACTGGTACTTGGAAGAAGAAGAAAGAGAAGATTTATGCAAGCCTCTGGTGGGTGTCGAGCCCCCTTCTATTTGCGAGATGTGGAAGAAGACCAATATCTCGAGATGATTTCCATAATCCACGGAGGCTTCAAGTGGCTCGGGAGTCTGAGATATTGTCTCAGATATGAGAGGTGTTACCGTGTTACTGGACCCCACAACCAAAATAAAATCATCTGAACCAGAAACACCCCTGCAAGTAATCCTAGACTTATTAGCTGCTGCTCATCATATACATGTGCTGAGATATGTAGTAAAAAAGGTTTTACAATATTTCTGCCCAAGCCTCTGGTGGGAGTCAAGCTCACATCTTCTCGCGAAATGGCAAAGGTTCTATACAAATATCTGAAGACGATTCCTAAATCCAGAGGCTGCCCAGATGTTGAGTCACCATGAACATGACTGTGGCTTCACTACAGGTATATAATACTAGAATGTCAATAGTAATTCGGTATTAAATAATACTTCCCAATGTTGGAGAAAAGACATGAAGAAACTGATCAATGTTGAAGTGAGATTCACTGCGGAATTGCTATAGATGGTCCGCGTTGCTAAGCAATACGCTAAATGGTAAAGTGTAGAGTGGTTGAATTGGGAATACAGCTATATGTTACACTTCCTATCCTACAAGTTGAGTTGAACTCCAGAGAGAATGACAAATTTTTACATTCAAAATATAGTCCAGATACACAGGTAAATGGGTCCAAGAGTGTTGAAAATGGAAGTGAAAATAATAATGTGGTGGCATGCCTTCACACTCTGGGATATCTGCTGGCATCGATGAAAGCCTTGTCACTGGTGATGTCAAAGACTCTCGACATAGACAGTGTCATCTCCGTGCTGGCTACTGAACGACAACTGGAATTTCACTTTTCAACCAGATGCCATTTCGTTGTTTTCACTCTAATCTGTGCCATCTCGTCAAGTTTTAGTGTCATTTCAACGAGTTTGGGTATATTGGACAGTGTATGTACTATAGATCGGGAATGTGATAGGTAAAGATGTCCAAGAGTGTTGAAAATGAAAGTGGAAATAATAATCTGGTGGTGTGCTGTCACACTCTGGGATGTTTGCTGGCATCGACGAAAGCCTTGTCACTGGTGATGTCAAAGGCACCCGCGACATGAACAGCATCATCTCCGTGCTGGCTACTGAACCTGTGTGTCATCCTGGATCACTTGGCATTCAGCGTGCAGCATAAGGGACTGCTAACTGGCATTGACTTCTCCTCCTCCTCCCAGTTTGTAAGCCGAAGATTCACGATGACGATGACAAGCGTCGGGTAGAAGCCTGCCATCTGGTCTGACATTGCAACAACGACTTCTTTGAGGTAGAACACGGGTGAAGTCAAGGTGGCGTGGGTGGTACTGACACTCATAATTATTAGGCTGAGCTGGAATATCAACTCTTGGTCAATAATTGTAAGCAAAGGGTCTGATTTTCGTACCCAGATTAAACTGTAAATAAATCCGGAGTCAAAAAGAAAGGACAGTAGTTTTTCTCCTGACATCCGGCTAGGTTTCCCCAGTAGTCCCGTTATTTTGCGATGCTGTCTGTGCATTTATATCGTAAGACTCATTTTCAAGCCCGAAAGAGATGCATACCGGGCTTTCAACCCAATGAATATCGTGCAAGCGATGTTGGTTGCGGCGGAGAAACCGCAGGCAATCGGCAAGGTTTCATTGCAGACACCTGGCAGAGGAGCAGCGCTGTGATAGTTTCTGCACGCGGTGTCTATGATCGAAAAAACTAAGAGGGAAAACAGGGATTAAAGTTGGTACTGGATATGAGAGTTCCAGGAGCTCACTGAACGTCAGTAGCAGGAGGGTGCCTGGCACTAAGATGACGAAAATCCTGTGCTGAACTATGCGGTGACAAATGGCCCAAGTGCGCCAAATGACAACACTGTCTCCGACAACCATCTAATGACTTGTTTAATAATCACGGATGACTGAGAACCTGCACAAACATTGAAGACGAATATAGCTTCCAGTATTCCCTCCACTTGGAATGCTGCCTCTGCCAGCTCTATTCGGTCCGGGAAAGGAACATCGGGAACCCTCAACAATCCATGGATATTTGTGAGTAAAATCCAGATGTTCATGGCCCATATAGCAGCGGATGCCACATATAGATAAACCACAACCAGAAGCATGATGATAGCAGCCCGAGACCTCAGGCCTTTCCGACTGGAAATCGAATCCGTCAAGCATGGCTAACTTTTGCCACCAGAACTTACAAAATTGAATACAAAGCAACAGTGAAAAATATTCCATATGCACCTAGAAAACCTTCAGTCAATGTGCTGATCTCGGTGAATGCACTCACTGAAAAAGATGGTTTGGGTAAGCATACCGACAACAGATTGCTGTATATAGAATCCGACAATGACGAGCTCCTCAAGCACGGCTGCAAGCGGAGTTTGATCTGAGTTG
This sequence comes from Mycena galericulata, assembly GCA_029289565.1. Classification (NCBI taxonomy): domain Eukaryota; kingdom Fungi; phylum Basidiomycota; class Agaricomycetes; order Agaricales; family Mycenaceae; genus Mycena; species Mycena galericulata. The sequence continues at coordinate 127,997 of JARKIA010000090.1, forward strand.
GAGGGCATTAGATAAAAATGTCAGTCCACCAGTGGACAAGAAGTAGTTGCAGACTGGGGACTCTCAGAGCAGCGTGGGGTAGAAAAGAGGACGTACTCTGTGAGATATATCCTATCCATATCTTGTTCGCACGTAGAAGAAACAATTTGTCAATTCATCTTTCCAGGTACCTGGATAATCCCTGGAAACGGGCGTTCGTTTTTCGGACCGTACCGTGTAATGCTATATACCTACCTACCTACCGTCAAGATGGTTGATAAGTACATTAGACGCCAGTTGAGAGAATACCAAAAAAAATCTCGCGATGTCGCTGAAAGGTCCGATCTGCTTCGCTGATTGTTGGGCCGATCTCCTGATATGATGCCTCCAGACAACCGGATGGCCAACATCCAGGTAAGGAGGTACATATAGGTAGGTATCATAACACGGCTGGTCTGAATAATGGACACCGGGCTCACGGTGTACAAAAGCAAGCTAAGTAGTGTAAAAAAAAGCTATGTAGCTTGTTCTAAAAAACCAGCATCTATGATCCTCAAGTCGTCAAGTCGACGAAGTGGTTCTAAGATTTCGATGACTGCCCAAAGGGCCAGAGTTACTTCCACGCCATTATCCGGGACAAGAATAAATAAAACGAGCAGATTGGCGCTGCCAGTGGCCATGAATCAGAATGATCGACTCAGAAGATCAAATTCGCTGGGAGCGCCTGGTCTCTAGAGAATCGAGCAGAAATCCAGGTCAGCTAGCGCCTTACGTTCTTGCGTAGATACGCAAGCCCGGCCGAATCCATCAGTACTGGCGCCGTGCTGGGCGCTCGGCACTACTTGCTTATATTTATATTCTTGTGCTCCCATCCTGCAGTTCTCCGTAGTAAGTGTGATTTATGCACACGTATTCAAACAATATTGCTTCCTTTCCAAAAATTTCCCCCTTCTGGCCTCAAATTTGACCGTTCAAATCAAGTTCAAATTATCAACCGTTTTGCTTGGTTGTACAAAATAGTGAACAAAAAAATTGCTGCGCTTACAGGTGCATTTCCAGCGCCATGAAGCGACCGATAGCTGTGGATTATTGTGGGCTCTTCCATTAAACACGTCGAATAACTCAACCTTGAAGGATCTGTGTGTTTATTGACAGCCGCCTCTGTGACCTCGGCCATCAATGATCAATTCTACGCGCCTGTCCTCATCGTTTTGTGACGGGCGTCTCTCTCCATCATGGCATCCACCAGGGGGCGCCCAGTAGCGCTATCGGTAAAATACACTGGTACTGTGGTCTACTATTTGGCCTTTGATGGCCATGTCGGCAACATGTTCTGGCCATCAAATCGGCTGCGGGCTAATGAACGACGCATTTTCAATGCGCCTTCGTCGTGCGGTGAGGTGACGTGTTTCTCTGTTGACTCTCACTTGAATACCATCTCTCTACTGCCTTCAATACTATGGATATAAAACCCGAGGACAGAACAGTGCTCCGAGCCAGTGCAATCAAAGCCGAAACTGAAGTACCTGAAAACCCCCACCGGACAGTGCGGGTAGCTGCCGCCAGTGCGAGCATCCCTTCGAAAAAATCTATCTACCCTCCCCGCGTCGAGCTCAAGTTGCTTCATTCATTAGCGTGCAGCCGACTTGAATCTTGATGGCCAGAACATGTTGCCGACATGGCCATCAAAGGCCAAATAGTAGACCACAGTACCAGTGTATCTTACCGATAGCGCTACTGGGCGCCCCCTGGCATCCACTGCGTTACTCGAGTCCTTTTGCCTTCGCTGTCGACCTTGCGAAAGGGCGCAGCCGTTGACTTCACGTCCCTGACATTCGGGATGTCCTGCGCTTTTCCTGTGCAGACTGCGGCGCTGGCAATTGCAATCCTCGTGCCCTCTAAATCCAGGGCGATCCATCCATCCTCCCCAACGACTTGCGCCTTGCATTATCTTGCTTATGGAGTCAGACCCCGAAACTATCTCCTGAGCTAGAGAGATACATTAGTTATCTGCTTTGGCGGACAGGCGCGGCATATCATCTCTACTGTTGACTTTGACGTCTCTGCGGAGGAATGACATTCGGGATGTTCTGCGCTTTCCTTCGCAGGCTGCGGCGCGGGCAACTGCGGGCCTCGCGCCCTATAAATCGAGAACATTCACGGGCGACCCATCCATCCTCCCTGCAACGACCTAGCGCCTTGGACTGTCTTTCTTATGGCCTCAGACGACTCTCTTACCCCCAAAATTCCTCCTGAGCTAGAAAGATACATCTTCGAGCTATGTGCTTTGGCGGACAGGAGCGGCATACCATCTCTGCTGCGGGTGGCACATCGTGTTCATGTGTGGTATGAACCATTCACATTGCTCTGCTCTCTGTCCAACTTGAATCCAGGATTGAGCCCTTGCTTTACCATGCCCTCGTTCTCGACTACTCCCAGCCGTGCCGCTTGACGCCCGCAGACTCGCGAGACGCCGCATTCCTCGCGTCGCACGTTAAGCACCTCAACCTCACCGGCCCAATGCCACACGACCAGCTGTGCGCCCTCCTCGCCGCGTGCACGGGCACCACCAACCTCGCACTCTGGGTGCCCACCCCGCTCCCGGACCTCCTCCCGTTCCTCCAGGCGCTCACCCTCACGCGCCTTTCCGCCGACACCACGCACCTCTTCGGCGGACCCCTCCGCGTCAACTTCGCACACCCCGCCCTCCGCGCGCTCACCCACCTGGACATCCTCGCCGCGGGCTTCGACGACTGGCGCCTCTCCGCGGGCCTCGCCACCGGCCTCCCGCATCTCACGCACCTCGCGTTCCGCGACAAGTTCCACCCGCACGTGCTGCGCGGCGCGCTCGCGCACTGTATGTCGGAAATTTGAAAAATCTATTATAAGAGGATCACGTTATAAGAAGTTTGTAAGCGGCTTCTAAGATAATCATAAGCAAATAACCCGTCATGCAAGGCCTTGTCCCACTCCTCGACTCTTACAGGGCCTTGCGCAGGTGCTGTAACTCATGAAGGCATGGGCTTCACATGACCATCTTATCCCTAGTGTCGCTATTAAAACCGTCCCCGGTACCCATAGATCCCTAAACCAGCTAGTTTCCCCAAGTCACTCACTACTAGTTCTCGACTTCGCGGCACCCGGACAAATGCAGCGGCCGAACCGACGCGGGTGGATGCTTGCCAGCGTCGCCTGCGGCTCCCACGTTGAGGATGCTAGCAGTGTCGTGCGCGTCACCGCAGGCGACGATGAAGGGGGAGGACACACGCGTCGCCTGCCGCTCCGACGGGCTCCCCTACGGCTCGCGGGGCACGTTGCTGACACTCCGATGAGCTCGTCTGCGGCTCGCAGGGGCAGACTCATCCCTTGCGTTCTCCCCGATCTGCCCTCCCGCGTCATTGACCTTACCCTACAGGCATCCATGTAAACGAAGCCCAGCCAAATGAATATCATACGGAATACGTAGCAAGTCATACCTGTACGTTGCTGCTACTCATGCATGGCCCTCCATTGGTCTTTGCTCCTCGGATCCGGTTCTTTTAGCATTTGTATCAGTCGTACTGACACGAAATTCATTCAATTGGACGCAAAAACCACACTGAAGTTCTATTGCCTCGCGGGGTACATCGCCTTGAGTCGAAAGAACATATCTCCGTCGACAACATCTGCAACAAGGTAATCTCCGGGCTTGTCGAAATCCGGAGCAAGCAGGGCGCCTCGGATAATTGAGTGGACGGAGATGAATTCCGCCTTCCGCCTCTCTTTCTCCCGGATGCGATAGAAACCCAGAGCTTTGTCCTTCGCTGACTGCTGGCCAGTTCCGACGTCGAGCGCTTGTACGAGCGCGAAGGGATACACTTTATCCTCGACCGTGCAAGTAAAAACGTAGATCAGTCGGACAAAAACATTGCCAGCCGTCGTCTTCACCAGGGCACCATCGTACCGTTCCCGATTGTGAAAAGAGGGGCTACAGCGAAGGTAGTCTGTCTCGTCCATCCAGTTGTCGATGGATTTGAAGAACACCTTCAGATATTCGTATGGAGTAATCTGGTCATGAATCAACTGATGTACGTGCTTCACAGCGGCAGTAACTCACCTCCTCTTGCGGAATGAATTTCACTCGTTTTCCACCTGGGAGTTTGTGCCCATAGGCGTGAAGATACCCAGACAGGAATTCTGCGAACCGAATGCGGAAGTTAAGGAAGGCGGCATCCTTCTGCTTCTCACTCTCGAGGGTCAAGAATGAAATCGGTTTTCTCCTTGCGCCTACGACCACATTTCCCAAGACCTCAAGGTCCGACTCATCTTTTTCGGGTTGCTGTTCTTCATCGTCATCTCCATCCAGTTCGTCGAGTTCGTCCATTTGATCTCGCATGTATCTACCCACCATGCGTCGGTGGAGAGATCGAAGTATCTGAGAAGGAAGGTTGGCCAGATACGAAGCGAGGACATTTTCTCACCTGTGGCGTGACGTCTTTGAAATTTGTCTGCCGTAGGTACGCTGCCCGCGCTGGGCCGTGCATGGCTTCATCGATCTTTGTCCCGAAGTTCTTAGTGATCCCCTTGCGCTCAATATCATCGAAGACATGAATATGCAAGTGCATTTTGGGGAAGTTCCAATTTTTATCCTCGAAATCGGTACCCATGCTTGCCTCCGAGTATTGCTGGAACGTGTGAGATAAAACAACAGCCGCCAAATGAGTATCACCTTGATTAACTGCCCGAACTTTTGAAGTACCTGACGTCCAGCCGCAATCGTCTCCGTGGTATGGAGCTCCAATCCAAGGTACCTGTCCAGCACAAGATAGCTGCGGATACAAGCTAGTAGCAGTTTCCCGAGTGGATCTGTCAGAATATTGTGAACGGCGAAAAGGATCATTTTGGAAATATCTTCGTGCTTTGAGCCGTCGTTGAAGGATATATTTGTGACCGCCTGGAAGTGGTTCAAATTGCGCCACCGGGGAAGCCTATTGAATCTGACCAGGTGAATCAAAGTTCGAGATTCACATTCATCAATCTTACTGCTGATCTAGTTTGGCTGACTGACGACCACTGAGGTTCTCCACATGGAGCTTGAGCTGGGCAAAGAGATGATCGCCCCAAAGGCCACTGTGATGGGAGTGAAGACGATCAAATGAAATTGCGCGATGAGGATCTGAGTGCGCTACGTTCCAGAACACGTTCTAACTTGGATATAAGACTTAGAGGAAAGACAAGAAATTTGGCTGCTCACTTCGACATTTCGCAGTCCAAAACCTTTCAATAGATCTTCTCGGCTTTCTGCGTTTAGAGTTCGCCCTTCTCGTACGACCTCCTGGGAGTGTTTTGAACTCCTGGCTTCAGGAATAATGGTGACGTCGGATTGCTCATCCGATTTAACAAAACAGATGGGACAAGGAATCAAGCCTCTTAGTCCACGTATGAGGGCCATAACGGCGCTGAGTTCGATTCTCAGCAATAATTAGTTGACCAAAAAAAATGCGCACGCTTCTTCGTAGTCTGCCGCCAGAATCAGCACCATCGGGAAAAGCCACCGGTCTTTCCCGTCCCCGCAGTGGGTCCATATCCCGGTCTTCGAATGCATAACAATGGATTCTAATAGCTTGTAGAACGCAGCATGCCACACCGCAGTTTTGAAGTTCGCATATCCTTGTTTGCCGCTTTCTGCTGTATCATCGCTAACCTGAATACAGAGTGAAATCTGGAACTTCAAAAATGAAGGTGGAAGCACGCATACGACTGGAAGTGACCCTACAATCTGCCCTCCGCCCCATTCATTGCTGTTCCGTATTCCGACGGCAATATTGGCTAATCTTGCGACAATCGGATACGCCTTTTGAGTCCCAAAAGATGAGAGTTTGGCCTTGTCCGCATAAATGATATACGGGCACAGCTTAGCGTCTACATGTTTTGGGAGCTCGGACTAGATAAATTCGTAATGTGAGCAAAAGTACACAAAGTATTGTGGTAGGCCATATACCTGGGTCTCCCAATAGGTGTCTGCCGTCCAAGGCTCTGTATAAAACCTTACAAAAGATCTACCATTGTATCTGTATGTTCTTTCGGCATCCCAGGAGAAAAACGGGGCCAGGTGCGGGTCCCTGATGAGGTCCAGAGTCCAATCCCAAAGCGGGCGAGCGTGCATCTCGAATATTCGGTCCACACCCTTGTATTTAACTGCTACGTCATATTTCTGGAACTAAAAAAAATTATGAGTAGTTCAAAGAATTGGCGAACCGTGGAACAGTACCTCTGTGCATCTCTTCGAAGCCAGATCCCACTGCTTGTTCATGTCAGCATGGTTTTGGACTGTAAAATCGGTCGGGTTGGCAGCGCAGCGCCGTATTAAAGAAATCAATTTATCGGTAGCCTTGCGATTCAACATGTTTTCCTGGGCAAACTCTGAAACCTCGAAATCGAGTCGGGTTCGAAACGGAAGCCATGGTTCCTCTTCAGTCGGAGGACCTCGCCTGCGTGACGACTCGCGTAGCAAATATTCGTCGAGACTCATCTGCTCTGAGGGGAGACAGCTGTGCGGATGATACTGGCGCCGTATATCATCCAATTTGGGACCCCTAGTTCCAGGAGCTGGAGGAACCACCACTTCCGCAGGCTGCTGAGGTTCCGGAGAGCCCGACAAGTCTTGACATCTCCCCAGTTCAGTAGGTCATGTGTGAGGAATTGATACATACCATGGAAATTGAACTCAAAGTCAGGTCCCGGGTCCCTGCTTCCTGATGCAAGGGGGGGAGGGATCGGAGGCACTTTAAAAAAAATTCAGCACCACTCGTATATAAGAGGTTCTTGCGACAACTAACACATTATCGGAGTCACTAGCCCTCCTGTGAAATAAAATTTCTATACATTGTAGAGACTTGGAGACCCTTACTTTCGTGTTCAAGTCGCTGCCGTGCTTTCAAATCTCTTGTGAAGGCTTTAGATTGGGTGTTCTTGCTCCGAGCTTATCCACAAGCTTTTTCATGGTTTAAAATGCCCCTGAGCGCGTAATGGGTTCCACAATGTGTGCATGCGCGCTGGTTGGGGTCCATTGAGGCCCGTGTGGGTCGCGGAGTCGTCATGGTCGCAGTTCAAACAGTAGATACATTCACGTGACCCTGAATTCAAGTCTTGCTTCCGGCTACCACAATTCTCTCCTCGGTGCTTGGTAGTCTACGTTGGAGCACCGCCATGCACTCCGTGACTCCAACGCATTTTGCAGTTCTCCTCCAATGGGCTGTCTTTACAGAAAGCAACGATTATGCTTTAATTTGGTGTGTTCCGCCAAACTCTCAAATTGCCGTGCATTATTGTTGGTGCATTGACACTGTACAAGACCGGAGTTGCAGAGTCTCAGGATCTATTAGCTTTGGTCTGAAGGAAGTTCAAAGTCTGTGTGCAAACTGTAGGTGCCGTTATGGAATTCTTTTGATGATGTCTTGATAAAAAGAGTAGACTTGCGCCCACCCATACCTATCAGGCTGCCACACCCGCTACAACCATGTCGTGGATATGTTCGCGCCGTCCTTGTTATGTTCACAGAGTCAGAGGACGAGCGCTGACTCTGTGAGTTTGTTGCATGCGGGGTGGCTGCCACCAGTCTTGGCGCGTGCGCATCTGAGCAACTGCTTTTCCCTCCTACCTGCGAAGTACGTGCTTGGGATGGGAAGCTCTGATGCGTCGGGGTACAAGGCGCAGGAGCTCTCCGATCCTGACTCAGATATCCCGAACGAGCCGCAATCTGAAAGCAAGTATGTAATTTATTCAACGACGAATGATTAACTGACACGAATTATAGTTTGCGATGAGATTGACGGGAATTACAGGATACGTGAGTCGATAGCAAGGTGGTCATGGTAAAAAATATTAGGCTGAAGTTATCCCGTCAGTTCGGACGGCGACAACTAAAGTAAAGTCGTCAGAAAAACACGCATCGGTGTCGCATGGTCAACGCACTGGAGGTGAGGTGTTTGCTGTAAGTAGTCAAGTGTTTCGGCATGCTAATCAATTGTGGTCGAACAGTATTGATCAAGGTTTCTTTCTATTCCGCTTCGGTGACGCCCAGTCCGGAGTGGCTGAAGAACTGGGGCATGCGCCCAACAAGATTCCCTCTTCAGCATCGTGTCGGTCTCATGCTAGCATCATCCCACAGGAAAACAGCATCTTTGGGAGTGTCATTGAGACGTACGATGCGCTCCGCAGACCGAATCAGCTTTGTTAGAGGAGAAATTCTGCTAGAGGTCCAACATTGCATGCTTATGTCTCCGCGGTCCATCGCGGAGCCGGAGGATAACCACGACGTTTCATCCTTCGATCCCGAGCTCGAGCTGCAGGAGTACAACGGCGACGATGTCACATACCGTCTCCGCCTACTCATGAAAAATAACTACTTTCTCCCGCTTGCGCACTCGAATCTCTAGTCGTCCGACTTTGCCGCAACGGTCAATCTAAAAAAGGCATCACGTCCGCCCCCGGCCCCCAATTTCTTCGACATTTTCCGCAAGCCTCTGTCAAAGCCGTCGACACCAACGGGTTCTGCACAGACTTTTGATCTGTTGACCCCTGCGTTGCAAACGACATCTGACGCGACGACTGTCTCGGCGTACTTACCCCAGCAGCCTCGGCGGCGGTCTGCTTTGCAGGTCGCGCCACAGTCCCGGACATCACAGGATCCATCGGGTCGCGTCGTTGTCGTGCGAGCACATCAATGTCTTCCGGCTAGCGGAGAGAGCAGAGGGGGGTGGATCGTTGGCATACAAAAAAAGACGGGACAGCGGCGAAAATGCGCACTTTCGTGTCCGGGGCACAAAGAACGTGCGCGTGAAGCGGCCGTACTTGCATTCACGGTGGACCACGGGGGCGGGGGTGCTTGGTGTGGAATGCGAAAAGGGCGGTTGGGAGCGGCTGTTGACAGTGATATGCCGCACGCGGTTGAAGAGCGTCGTCGCGAGGGTGACGGTGAGGTCGTGCTGCGTGATCTCGGGGAGCTTGAGCAGCGCAGTCAGCACCCGCGTCCCTGAGCGTCTCCTTGTGTGCACGTCGAGAAGAGGAAGGACACGATGTTCCAGGAGGACGATCAGCCCAATATGGCGCAGATCGTGACCAAGGCCTCGATCGCCTCCACCACCTCGTCTAAGTTCGGCGGCAAGAGAATGATCAAGGCTAGCTAGGGTCTTCTGGTGCGCCAAAGGAGGAAAGCTGTCTCATAGCAGCAGGCGAAGATCTATCGGTGCGTAAGTGCTTTTCTTCGTCATTCATACTTCCATCACTCACAAAGTCTTCAGTACACCCTACCTCCGTCTTCTCGCGACCCAGCCCGAACTCCCGCTCGCGCTCGTCGACCATCACGACCTCGAGCTCCGGCGCTGACACCCCGCTGCTCTCGTCTGCCCAGGGATCTTCCATGTCCGAAGGATCGCAGTCCAGCATCGACATGTCACAAGTGAATGTAATGCTATCGAACTCTACGCATCCATGTCAAGCACCACTCGGGATCGAGTCCGTGCACGCGCTCGAGAGAATGGTCACCGATGCCACGATTCTGTTGCCCAGGTACGCGCTTCGCAGTCGTCGGTCCATGAGACGATCCAGGAAGAGCTCGCCAGCCCAGTGCCGTTGTTGTCCACTGCATCCAAGAAAAGTAGCAGCCCCACCGCTTGCCAAGATGTCTTCGTCGTCGACTCTGATGCCGGTTCTGTCTATCTGAGTCCCGGCGGCATAGGCTGGGATGACGAACACGGTATCATCGCGCTATGGTCTCCAGCAATACTGTGTCTCCTGAGCCGCACCCACAGCGCCCCTCCCCCACCGAGCTCCACCACGTGTTCGCCAGCAATACACCTGCCTCTTCAGGCCCTAGCGGTTAACACCAATGTCGATATGCCCATCGAAAATTCAGTTGTACTTTGTTCAAAGGGTAAGTATTGTTATCCCCGGCTGCACTCGTCAACCGCAATCAATGTTGTTCTCGATGCAGTTTCATCTAATAATAAGAAACTTTGAGACGTAAAAGCTCTCTGATCTCTAAGCGAACTCTTTGTTTTCTTCCACCATCGTACCATGGCCGTTTTTTGGACTACGCCGGACGAGGACCCCATCCACTACATCCATGACCTCCTCAACCCTTCTAATCCCATCCGGCAAGACAATCCTGGCCGTATTCTCCACCACCGTCCTCCCAACCCGTACATCAATGAATACCTGTGGCGGCCTGCACCTGGGGAATCCGAGGACGACTACCATACGCGCATGGGTGAGAATCTTTGGATTTACGAACAGAACTCCGACCGTGTTTGTATTTTTATTTCATCTGCTGTATGTATTCTGACTCGACAACAGCGCATCGAATCCACTGAGTGGCGGAACTTGTGGAGGCTGGCAGAAGCTCCGGACCACGTCCTTCTGCGGACCAACATCGCTCATATCAACCTTCAACAAGTCAATGTCGACCTCGGGCTGGAGCTCGAGGCCGTCCAAGACACCGTCCGGCTTCTCACCCGGAATTACGAACGTCTCTCGTGAGTTACCAGATTATTGACAGATGAATAGTCTCACATCCTACTTTTGTAGCATGGCACACGAGGATCTCCTTGCCAAATATCTGGCAGCGACAGCGGATTTGGGGGCCGCAATGCAGTTGCTTGCGCAGCACCAGAGAGAGTTATCCCGTGTTCGGCAGGGACTGTCAGCAACTACCATAGTTCCTGTGGCCCTGCCTACACCCGTAGACCTTCCAGAGGACAGAGCGGACAACTACGGAGCCTGAGAGCACATCTAATCTGGATCCCATATAAAATCGTTTCATTTTAATCGTATCGACTATTACACACGTTAACTACCATTTCGTTCACTCACTTAACTCGTTGCTACTCAAGCGTAGAAAAAACTGTTGTTTGCAAGCCTCCATTTACATCACCTATGCCGTTGACTTCGAAAATTGAAAGATCTATCAAACCTCAAAAGCTTAAACATGATCCAGAGTGCCACGGTTTCCGTACAATCTCCACCAATAAAATACGCGAACGAGTGCTCTCTTCTCTCCCCCTCCCGCTTCCATCCGCACTTCCTTTTTTTGCTGCTCTCCAAGATGGCGGACACAAATGATTCTGAATCAGATGCGGGATCCGACAGCGGTGTTGCTCGCACCTTCGACTTACCATCCCAAAATGCGACTCGCGAAGAGCTCTATGAAGTCTGTATCTTCCAGCTCACATTTAATGCAACTGACCGCAAGATGGTAACTCAGGTAATCAAGAATTTGCAGTTGAACTCGGCACGCCTCGTAGTCGAGAACCGGGACTTGCTTTTGAAGGTTGCAGCGTTGAAAGCTAGCGGTAAGAAACGAAAGCCAGAGGAGGAAAACCCGATGGCCTACTTGGACGTCATCATACTGCTAGGCAAGAAATTTGGCTTCATGCACGAACCTTGGATTAGTCCAGCAGTGTTTGCTCCGCCCCCACTCAATCCACCACCCCAGGGAACTGCGGCTGAAATCGAAGCCATGTTCAAGTCGCAGAAGTTGTATCTGCAATATGTGACCTCAACTTTGTATGCCCATGTGCCTTCAAAATACCACGAACTCGTGGACTCCTCAACTTTTCCGGGCTTTGGCGAGAACGTGAGTTAAGAATTAGCATCCTGCGTTACCACTGACGTTGAATTGTGTCGAAAGTTTATGAAGCACCTCAATGCTGGCCGCTCCAGTGCTGTCAATTCGCTGAAGACCCACCTTCCCCAGATCTTCGCTGATTTTAAGATCGCAAACGAGAAAAAGGTGTTACTTTACCACCCCGGTGATGATACCTCCCTCTCTCCAACGGCCTATCCCCCAATCTTTTACCCGAATTTGAAGAAAAATGCACAGACAGTGCTCTTGAACGAGGCTCTTCCTATGGTGCGAGCTTTCTCAGGTTCACAAACTCTTGAGCTTTCTTACATCTGTTCCCCAGGCGCTGCGTTGCATGTTGTTTGGCTCTGCCAGTATCAAGAACCGAGGAACCGAGAAACCTCAAGCGGGTACCCTCGCGTATCGCTGGCAACTTGACGGCCTCTCTGTTGGCAGTATCTGCTTCACCTTGACGGTCGTAAGTCTTGCGTTGCAATGTATTGGCGAATTGATTTGACAATGTGATCAGCTACTCCGGGTCATCTCAGAGGTGGACGCGGTGTTCGAGTCAACGGGGAAGGTATCCAAGATACCCTACCAGATTTACTTCCATAAGTACAAGAAAATGCTGATGAAGAACGCCGGGTCTCCAGGTGTGCGCAATATCTTGAAAGTCTGGACCAAGATCGTGTTCAAGGGGGCCACTACTATTGTGTCCATGGACGAGGATACAGAGGCCGATGACGACCTGGCTGACGCGGCCATGGAGGCCGAGTTTGCAGCGGCAATGGAGGGGATGAACATCAGCGATGGGCCAGACGATGATTTTGATTTTGGCGAAGGTGGTAAGCACACAGATATACATTACCCGCCACGTATCATGATCTCTGATCAGTTCCATTACATAGACCCTGGCATCAACCACGAGCTCAGCGGTACACATGCAATGGCTCCCGTAGTTCCGCCAATCGACGTTGATGCGGAGTACCAAGCCGCCCGAGGAGAGGGCAGAGGGCTTGAGGCCGGTAGTGGGGTTTCCGATGCATCGACAGCCCAGCGCCGTGGAGGTCGTCGCGGAACTGCACCCGCCGCTCCAGCCGATATCGATGCTGAGCCGGAGGTCGTAGCCCGGCCCAGGAGAGTTACACGTAGAGTCGGCAGGTAGACGCTAGATGAAGTATTGGAGTGGCATTTCTGGAATTGAAGCGACCGCAGAACCCTGAGGGTGTGTTGTACAGCCTATATTTGCTATATGTTTATCGGACTAATGACGGAGTCGTTATGTTACTATACCCTTTAATTTGTTATGTTTCTCGCGAGCTCGCAGGTTCGACTCTCCTTATCAGTTGAATTTAAAACCAATATTAACACTAATCAGTAATAAGTAAGTAGAAAAGTAGAACTAACAACACCAATAAGTAATGAAGTAGGAAATGAACCGATGAGTTCAAATAACATTTTGAGGTCGTTGTTTAAATTGTAATCTATCTCTTGTCTTATCTCGTCTTATCAAAGCCGGCCGCTCTGATAAGATCTTGTAACCGGGGCGATTATTACCAGATGCTGACATCTTATCAAGACCCGGCATCTTGCGGCCATCTTATCTATTTCGCCTCTCTTATAATAGCCTTGTAAACCGAAATCGTCTTGTAGCCTTACAAGGCCATACAGTGCCTTACAACAAAAATTACAAATTTCCGACATAAGGCGCTGCGCGCGCTCGGCGTCGTGTGGTCGGCGCGGCGCCGCGCGGTGGACGTGCGCGAGGGAGAGGTGGTGGATGCACGGTTATTTGTGACGGTCTGCGCGGAGTGGGCGGGGGATTGGGCGGCGGGGGCGCGTGGGGGGGACGATGTGTGGGCACGGGGGGAGGTTTTTATTGCTAGGAAGGCTGCGGGGCAAATACCATGTGAGTTTTTTTCGGTCTTCATGAGTTGTAGTACCCTGCTAACCGACTGTTCAGTGTCTCGATTATGGGTCAAGTGATGGGCTCTTGAAACCTTGGCCGATATCCGATCCATGCCGGGATTATTCCCTCCCCTCTCCTTGAATCCTTACAGTCCCACTTCCGTTCCGTCTTCACTGTCGTGCCGTAAGATCCGTCCCCGCTCCCCCCTTCCCTGCTCTCCACCGCCAGCGCGCAGGCCTCAAGCTCACGCTCCTCGCTCTTCACTCGACACCCTGCGTCGTTCCGGAACTTCCGTCCGCCCCTTGCGCGGTTACCGAGCTCCGTCCGTGCAGGGGTGTTGCTGGCGCCCTGGACGAGGAACCAGCAAGCTTCGGCCGCTCCCCCTCGCGGTGCGGCGACACTGGAGCTACCGTCGACGGGTGGGGCTGCGGGCGTGGGCGAGGGCGGGTACTGCTGTGCGAGGACCCAGCAAGCTCGTTGGGGCGGGTGTCGACCGCTCTTTTTCCTCACGCGGTGCGAAGTGCACTGGAGCTCCCGTCGGCGGGTGCTGCTGGACGAGGAATCACCCTGCTCGCAAGCTCGTAGACGTCGGTGTGCTCGCCGCCCGCTCGTAGGCCGCACTTTGCGGCGGCGCGACGAGGAAGGACATCGGAGCTCCCGTCGATGGGTAGTGCGTACGGAGGCTGGATGACGAACCAGCAAGCTCGTTGGCTCAACCTCCCGCTCCCCCTCACGCGGTGCGACAACGCGCCATGGAATCGGTGGCCCTGCGGGATTATTTTCCCGTCGACGTGGGTGCGCGACCGCCGCAGCTCACGCGTGTAGCGTGCGGTGGCGGAGGTTACGCAGGAGGGTCGTCTTGGAGTGACTGTGCCAAAGCCTGTGCGTTGATGGGCTGCCCCCCCCTCCCGGCCTGCGGAGACTCCCGACTCCCGACTCACGGTCGAGGGGTGTAGCATCACGCTATGGCAGCCCGCAAACCGTGAGCGCGCTCCCGCTGAGTTACGCACTAACGGACGCTGAGCGCCGGGAGACTGAGGGATCGGCCGTCGTAGGGTGTGCTGCGGGTGCGCAAGGAGGTGCGGGAGCTGGGCAGGCTGGGGGAGCGCGGATTGGGATCGAGGGTGGGAGGAGGTCGGTGCGAGCGGCGGTGTTTGTGGACAGGGAGGCGGGTGGTGGATATTCCGGCTGGATTTTCCCGTCGCCGCTTCTCAGCAAGATGCATCTGCGATGGCTGTACACTCGCCTAGCGGGGACGCTTGCACAAGCAGTTCTCCTATCTCTCTTTGCCCACCCAGATAATGCATCTGGATAGATCCTCGACTTCTGTGAAACGCATTCCGAACTCGCTCTCATCCCCCACCTCACACATCTCTCGTTCCACGAGAACCAGATTCCCAGCCCAGTCGATCTGCGAGGGCGCCCTGGAGCCACACTGCACATCTTTGGAAGTCCTCGTCATCGCCTGGCCCATTGATCAGGCTCGTCGCGGCTGCGGTACATACCCCGATCGTGATGCTCACAGTACATGGAAGATCCGGTGGACGTTCGAGAGACAGGTGCGCGGGGCGGTGAAGATTATTGGGACGTCGCGGAAAGAGTGGTAAAAGAGAGACGCTCGCAAAGGGTGAAACCTTCAATCACGATCTCAAATTTTATTACACCGCAAAGCTTGATGGTACCCATAGCCGAAATCGACTACCGTATAGTACCTATTACATCCTTGTACCTCGGTCATTTTTCGATGCAGCGAACGTGGAGTTACTAAATGTCCACAGCTGGTGGATATCTGAGGATGCCTAAACATCAAAGGTGACCCTGTGACAGACACGTCTTGTCGCCAACGGTCATGTCCTCCGCAGGAGCATACCCAAAGCTTCCTCCGGAGTTGGAGAGAGAGATATTCGAGACGAGTGCATTTTTTCACCCGGAATGCATGCCAGCGCTCCTTCAAGTGGCGCGACGCGTCAAAATTTGGTACGCGCGTATAATCATAAAAAGACAATATGCACACCGAGCTAACTGTATATCAGGATCGAGCCTCAGTTGTATCGAGTCATCTCGACCTCTGCATTGTCAATGGGGGGAAAGCGAATGTTTCGACACCGTGATCATGGAGTCCTCCGAAAGTTAATCCGATCGCAGCCCATCCACTGGCGGGAACACGTTCGCCATATCCACTTTGTGGGCTACCGAAATAGAGAAGCTGTCCAGGACATTCTGTCTGTGTGCAATAACACCGTCAACCTTGCTTTCGGTGGATCGTACTCCTCGCTACTTCCGTTCCTGGAAAAATTGCCCCTGCAACGCCTTTCCGGCAGTTTCAGCGTGGACAAGACCGATTTTTCGGGCCCTCTCTTTGCGCAGATCACACATCTCGACATTAATATTCACGAGGTTTGGGACGACGATGACCTTCCAATCGGTTGGGACACCTGCTCCGGGTTCGCTCTCCTTCCACGACTAACCCACCTCTCCTTCAGCCAAGAAGCCATCCCCAGCTCCGTCTTCGAGGGCGCGCTGGAGCACTGCAAATCGCTTACAGTCCTCGTCTTCGTGTGGCCCAGTCGCACAGCGCGGCTCAGCGGGGACGCGGCGTACCTCAAGTTGCAGAGGGACGATCCGCGATTTGTGATGCTCGTCGTGGCGGACCGTCTAGACGACTGGGAATTCGGTGCGCGGGGTGGCGAAGACTATTGGGACACCGCGGACAAAATGGTCAAGGCGCGGCTCGCTGAAGGGACAATGCGTGAGTCGTCTCAGCCGCGGCAGAATCCTAACTGCGCTCATCACGGTTGTATAATAATACTATCTCTACTACTAGCGCCCTCCTCGCTCAAGACTGAGATCCATGAAACACTCGAGAGGGTCGAGCTGTGTGAGACGCGCGTAAAGGAGAGCCTCGCCCTCCCCAGTCGTAAGTCATCCTCGGGAGAAGCATCGAGCGTGGACTCATCTGCCCTAGAGTTGACCGAAGTCCGGCAGCACCTCGATGCCTTGGCGGAATTTCTCCAATCTTTACAACGCCTTTACAACGCAGACACACAGTGACGCATGTCCGGCCATCGCCAAGCAAATTAAAAAGGGCGATACTAGGCCGTTGGGCGTGCGGGATGAACTAGAGAGGGGATGATCTCAAAGGTTTGTCTTTCCAGTTGCTACTTCTTGAAGCAAGTGGGTTCTGACCAATGCAACTACTGGTGAACTCGGGACGGGGGCGGTTGCCTTTTCGATTATTTTTGGCAACTTTGGTTCAGACGAAAACTCAGGGAAATGGAAGCCGATCTCCGTCTACGATTTTCTTATCGAAATCCCTTTTTTGACGTCTACTGCGCCACATTGAAAATTATTGTATCAGTTCCCTTTTTGGTCGTCGTCTCTGTTGGACTGCGCTTGGTCGTCAGGATCGCGTTGCAAGATCACGTTTTCTTTCATTTCCGGTCTGTAATTCTCCAATTTCGCTCTCAAGTCAAGTGTTTGCAATGCAAACTTGGTCTCTATTCCACATTCAAATTTATAACCCAGATATGCCGTCGACAAAAAATGATAAGGATCTATTCCATCGGGACCGAGACTTCAACTCATACAGCTACTTCGATGTCGAACTCACCTACATCACGGTTGATCCTCCCCAGCTCTACTTTGACCCTCAGCTACGACAGGTTCAGCCTCACCGACGCTGACACGGACGTGCCGGTTCCATTCTGGCCAATACTCAGCAAAATTTTGACTCCACCATCGCAATCCCCTTCCCAGCTTATCGAAGCGCTCGATACAATAGCAGTTACGCTGCAAGGAAGCTCGTACTCCACCGCATTCCTTCGGCAATTCCTAGACTCTCAACTCGATCCGGGATCATTTTTCCAGAAAGCATGGCCTCAGTGCGTGGCTATAGCTTTGGAAATGCCTACACTCTTCCCGGACGGTTATCTTGAGCCGTTGACGAACGAGAAGCCTACGCAAATATACACACCACGAGAAGTGGCCTGTCTCGTCATCCACCAGCTTCTTTGCACGCTGCCCAAACTGCCTTGGGACAACGAGGAAAATTCACCAGACTTGCACATCTGGTACGATACAGAGCAACCGCACCCCAAAGGAGTCGGGGCATACCTCACGGCGCTTGTCACCTTCTTTGAGCGAATTGCAACGAATTCTTCGTCCACCAGCCCCATCACGCTCACCCTCTACGCTGCTCCGAGCACCCCGCCCGTTGATCCCACGACGCTGTTCAAACCACTGCACATTACGGGTCTCGAAACACCCTCACTCGACACTGCTCTCCTCGGGTTGCCCTCCGGGGCCTGTGTCATCTCCGCAAATTCTCACATCGGTTTCGGGCGTACGGCCTCTCAGGAAGAGATGCACGTCGGATGCTCGCCCCAGTCCCTTCCCGCCAAGCTCGTCACTCCTCCGCTGAAAGACAACGAGGTCATGGTTCTCCGTGGGTGCGAGGCGATGGTAGAGATGACCGGCTACGGGCGTACGGCGGAGCTGGCGTCGATGGTACCCGTGCGGAAGCACGACTGGAGCAGACGCACGATGCTATTCATGGACGCGCTTGAGCTCGATTCGTACGACACGTCCGCCTTAACACCAGACCTTCTTCCGGGTAACGTGGATCGTGAGCTCACAAAGGCATACACGGCGTTCGCCTCCTATGGGGATGGGATGCCATACAGCACGGTCGTGACGGGACATTGGGGCGGCGGTGCATTCGGGGGAAACCGGGAGATCAAGAGTATCATCCAGTGGTGTGCCGCCAGCATGGCCGGAGTCGAGTTGAATTTCGTTTGCGACAAGGTGAGCTTGCAGAGTTTATATTTCTCGGGAATGCGCCCTCATGCTTGTATGTCGATCTAGAGCGACTCTTTTGCGGAAAATTTTGAAAGTTTTACATCGCAAGGTCTGAAGAGACGGTGGACGGTGCATGTCGTGTTGGAGGCTCTTCGGGATTTACATCCCAACGACGCGGGTGGGAAATCTGCTTTCCATCATGTCCAGGAAATTCTGAGTTGAGAGCTGTCGAGAGTCAGAGAGTCAAACAGGGGAGCGGTTCTCCAGATTATTTTCTAGATAACGCGGCCACATCAATGTGATGCTTTCTCGCTGTGAGTCTTTGGTTCATCTCCTGCACGTCATGGTGAGCGTAGCCTGAGTCCACGCCATTTTCGTCACTTCGTTACTTCGCTTAGCGTTGTGAAACTTCGTGACTTTGATAGGAAATCGTGAAAGTTCGTAATTTGGAAGGCTTTCTATGAAAGTTCGTGAGTTAGTAATAGTATTTCTGGCTTTCAAGCGGCGGCTCCCCGGCACATCACGGAGTGATGGGTATCAATAGCATGCCGAGATTGGCCGGTTAGGTTAGCTGAGCTCACCGAACTCTGTATTCACTTTGCGCGGGGGGTTAAGTTTGGGTTAGAAAGGTCGGGTGTGGTTAGGTATGGTGTTCTGGTTAGGTCCCCAGGTATATTGAAGAAGTAGTTGAAGAAAGGACTTGTGTTTTGCTGGTATGCCGAAGGAACACTGATGGCCGATGTTCCGAGTTTCTGAACGCGCCGACATCAAGTGACGAAGATTCACAGAAACCAGGCAGAGTGACGAGCTTTCACACATTCCCATCAAAGTGACGAACTTTCACATTCCTACGCGAAGTAACGAAGTGACGAAGGTGGGTACTACTCGCCTAGCCTCCATTTTTGGCTAAAGCTCCAAGCCAAAGATCAATGCCAAGCGACTTTCATGTCGACATCGCAACATTACAACCACTTTGTAAGACAAACACGTGCCTGAATCTCCTGGAACCGAACAACCATGTCGCACAAGAACGTCGTCCGACTTACGGCCGAGGAACGAGCAATCTGCCGTGTTCGATACCGCCAAGTTGCTACCTATATGGATCCAGGCGAGCCTTTGTGTTGCGATTTCCGCTGCAATGCCTGACGTAGTGGAGTTTAGGCCCACAGCCAAGGACATACAACGACCGCATCTGCCAGGCCATCGCCGGACACTGGAAGAACGGCGCAAAACTCGAGCACGGGACAGAGTATTCAGGCGTGCTGTTTCCGTTCGGTAACAAACGGGCGGTCTGCAGGCATATCGTCAATAAGGGCATCCCGGAGGACGTGGACGGGGACCGCGAGATCGCGCTGGAGTGGGTGGAGACGCAGCCAGCGACTCACAGGGCCGAGATTCTCATGCTTCTCGGGCTTGCGGATAAAGACGCAAAGGTCGAGAGCGATGCCGAGGTTGATGTGAAGAACGAACCTGGCGACGTCAAACAGGAGGAAACTTCCCTCGGCGCGAAGCGAAAACGCGGAGATCCTGATGCAGCGGATTCTAAAGAAGGCGTGGTAAGTCGCAACGAGGTCACTACATTCGATATCGGCACTCAATGTTTCCAGCTTTCCAAACGTCCTCGACCTGACAGTGAGCCAGCAGTTCTGAAATCGGTCAAGCAGGAGCCAGTGGTCAAGACTGAGACGTAGGCCGCTTGCGGAAGCAGTAAATAATCGAACCTGTGACGAAATTTCAAGCAATATTGCTGCTGCACGTTACCGGCTCCAGATTTCGCTGCCCCGTCTGGACTAGTTCCAAATACGGCATCGTACCGAATTGGACCACACTCTCACTCTCCGGCGACGATTACATATTTTAGCGTCGTTGGCCCATCACTGTGGCCCAAGGTGAAATAAAGACCGCTGCGAGGCGAGCCAATATCCATGCCCGCTCAATAGCGCTCAATACACATTGTATACATCGGCCCTTGAATTGTTTTTCCGGACACATGATCTGTGAACAGAATTTTCACGCTACTAGCTAGGCGACATCAGCAGGAGGCACTCACCGAAGGGCGATACCGGTCACTTGCGGAGTGTACAACACAACACATGAGTGCCTGTTGATCTTCTTTGAGCTCCTTTGAGACAGGCGATTGTGATAACTGGAGTTTGCCGGCGGATGTGTCGTAAAGCAGGCCATAATGCTGGTATTTCGTCATTTTCGACGCGGAGGACTGAACAAGGGTCTCGATTGGGGACGTTATAGACTCATCCTGCACCCTCGGACCACCATCTTTCCGGTTCACCGCTGACAGGAGGACCCATGATAATGGGTCTGTAGGCCTGATGCGAATCCTGACATTTTTGGAAAATTTTGGCCGCTAGGCCTGTTCAAAATCCTGACAAAACACATCTCCGAGCCCAGAAGGCCTGGTCAAAATCCTGACATGAAGCGCACTTGAAACGCCCGCGGCCGGAAATTTTTTGAAAAATGACCTATTTTGGGAAAAAAATTAGGCCTGATGCAAAAATCCTGACATTTTTGGGCCGATTTTGGGCCGTAGGCCTGTTGAAATCCTGACAAATTTTTGGAAAACAGTCCTGACATTTTGGCCCCAAAAAAATCAGGCCTTCCCACGTATTATCATGGGTCCTCTGACAGGGCATCTCTCATATGGCTCAGCATGTGATGTTCTATCCATGCACGGCTCTTTCGCTTAGTGGTGACGTCAAAATGAGCGTCCCGCATAAAGGACGTGCTCGAATCTGCTTCTTCCGGTAAGACATATTTCTTTGGTCGAAAGAAAGCAGGAAACTAAATAACACGTACTAGAGTTGGTCTTGCGGTTCTGTTGCTGAGGCGGGGTTGCGAGAGAATGAGGTGGATTATGAATATCTGCGACTGCGGGTTTGAAGGATGGGGTCGGCCTCAACCAAGTAACTCACGTTTCCCGGCCGACCAAAGAGCGTCGAAGTCTTTGGACGGCAAGATTTGTTCGGCGGGAGTGGCGGATCGTTGCATGCTTCGATACAGAGTACATCTATCTCGTCGTCTTCCGATCGCATAGACGTCTTGCACAGAGCTCGAGACACCGAGGTGATTGTTGAACGTACCGAAACAAAACAGGCACAAAGTTTACATACTCGACTGCGCGGGCTTGGTTTTGCGGTTCTGCCGCCGAAGCGGGAGCCTAGTAAGCTACACGTCTCTGCGTGCAACGCACTGGCTTATTCCATGTTATTTTCCATGTTATTGACAGGCGCACTTTGGTGTATGTTTTCTTCTCACTGACGGTTCTTGCATTCGAACAAGTTGTGAATCTCCCAGTTCAGCAAATTGCACCACCCATCCATCAATAAGCCTCAATCCTACGAGACAGCACCAAAGTACAACGTTCCGTGGGACCTCCTTTCACTGTAGGCTCACTATGAGTGTTCTTTCTGATTCCATCTTTATTAATGTGAGCCCAATCTAGGAGCGCCTACAATACAAGTTCGGCCTCGTCACAATATAAGGGGCAAATAAATGACCATGGACTCTCCCTCGCAGCGGCGTATACCCTCCTCGGTTGCGCGCCCCGCCGGTCTCCCTCCTTGTTCCAGTCCCTATGGCGCTCTCATTCCACCCAGCCGTCCGCCCCTCAGCGCACCCCTACAAATTACAGTCCGTTACCCGGTTCTGGTGATCGGTATCACCGTCATCCAGGCCAACGCTACGTTCCTCCCGATCCTTCGGTGCAGGCCGCTGCGTGGGTGGCGCAGGAGAGAGAACACCGACGCAGGCTGCGCGGACCACGGCTCGCCGGCGGCGTTGGGGGGTCTTTCTTTTCTAGTAGGATCAGTTCTGGGCCTCGGGTGGATCATGAGTACATTCTGATCTGTGTCTGTGAATTCTACGTCGTAGGCATTGGGTCGTAGTTGAAGTGCGGGCGGAATCTGATGATCCCTCGTTAGAGGCTACAAAACATTGAGACTATGGAATATCACATCGTACACTCATCTTCAGACCGTAAAATTTCCTAGTCTGTATTAATTTCATTATTTTCGACGTCTGTATTTTCTACTATTCGTGGAATGAGATTGTCATTGAGATGTCCATACTCTGAGTACGCGCCAAGGCCGTTGTTTGGCGCAGCTTGGCTCGCGAGACACGCGTGCCGATCCCGTGATTGGAATGCTTTTGACTCGCCTTCAAACCGACGATGTTTCTTTTTCGCCGTCAAACTCTGCCTCCTGCCAGTGGTAATCCAGAATGCCTCCAGATATCTCCAAATATCTTTTCCTCTCGAATACGGCTCTCCGACGCCGAAACCCTGGTCTAGACAGGCACAGCCCATTTCAACCTACCTCCATCTCCCCGCTGAACGCAGTGAGAGGTCAGGCCAAGACGTAATTCTTCGGACTAAGCCGGCGCGAGTACATAAGCCTATGATGTCAGGTGCCGCTGCCCTGTCGGGGTTCGATTTTCTGCGAAAAATCACACACCATGCGTTCTGCCGGCCATAAATTGCTGCCTTGGCGATCCAAAATCGTTCGCTCTACCCTTCGATTCACCCAAGCTTAACATGAAAATCATCCTTGCAGGAACGACTGGATTTATAGGATCCGAAGTCCTGGCCCAATGTTCCCGGGATCCCTCCGTTAACTCCATCATCGTCCTTTCGCGCCGTCCACTTCCGGATGCCCTCGCTGTCGATCCCTCCAAAGTCCGAGTCATCGTTATGAAAGACTTTAAGGTTTACCCAGAGGAGGTGGTCAAGCAGATGAAGGACGCCGACGCCTGCATTTGGTGCGCACCTCAGCTCAGATTTCCGTGCACCACCGGGTTCTAAAATGATTTATCGAAGGTCCATGGGCCCGCCTGGGGCGCAAGCAATTCCTGAGATCGAAATCGACTACCCCCTTGCGTTCGCGCGGGCGTTGGCGCCCACGCTGACGAGCCGGGAAACTCCGTTTCGCTACATGCACACCAGCGGCGCCTTGGCAGAAAGAGATCAGTCAAAGTCGTTACCGTTCTTGCAACAACTCCGGCACATCAAAGTAAGCTGCCATTTTATTCCTTTTCCGGTGGGCTGGCGTTTATGACGGGGATGCAGGGCATGGCACAAAATAGATTGTTAGAATTTGCTCAACAGGAAGTGAATCAAGGCCGCTGGGAAACGTACATTGTTGAACCGGCCATGGTCCTTCCAAAGGAAGGCGATGTTTTGCGAAGACTTTGGGGATTCTTGGTGGGCTCGGTAAAAGTTGAAGAGTTGGCTGCTGTGATGATCGATGTTGTGAGTAACGGAAACAAGGATAAAATCTTGCAGAATGCGCAGATTGTTGAGAAGGGAAGAATTTTATTGAAATGAGGTCCGAAAATATCGAGATCCCAAATCGGCTCATAGAATTTCGCCCTTTTGTCCTACACAGTCCTTGAAGCTATGCACCTTGTTATGTAACTGGACTTGTACTCATGCATTCCAGTGCATAAGTATTCCAAGTGCATAAGTATTCCAAGACTTGCTCCGATTGCCGGACACGTCGGCCGTTGTTTGCCGCAGCTTGGCTCACGAGGCGCGCGTGCCGATCCCGTGATTGGAATGGTTTGACTCAGACTGAGACTCGCTTTTTTTTTTTGGAGCGTTTGGAATAACAAAACAAAGTCTGCAGAAGCATTCTAGGTTTGTCCGCTTGTGTTGCTGGTTTTGGGCCAGTCATGCCAGTGAGTTTTTTCCAGGAGGAAATGCCGTTACGCACAATGTCTTAACCAGTGTGGGACTCTGGCCTGTAAAAATTATCCTATACCATTCATTGGCCACATACTTACTAAAACCCCCTCTGTGAGTGTCCAATCATCCGGCAATGAGTCCTCATCCATAAGCAACCCACTCCAAGTGTTAAGTACCAATTGCTTCTTCAACGTGAGTGGGCCAAATTTAACTTTGTCCGTGAGAATACGGTCGCGTCGCAAGGCTAAATTCACCGATTTCAACCATTGATTGTGGATGTTAGCTTCGGTAAGTTTTACATCTGGATTTTTTATGACTCGGTTCACGCGAAGGTTCCAGATAAGATGCCATCCCACTGATACCAATATTGCGAACAGTCTCCCTTTTTCGGATCTAATTGCACCATTCACTGTGTTGAATCTGACGAGATTACAACCTAAGATTAAACCCCAGTTGAGTGTTGGCCAAGACAAATATTTCTTTGACCACAGTTGTCTCGTGAGAGACCATATACTTTTTTGCTCGGGAGAATAGCATTCCAAAGCGATGTGCTCTAAAGATTCGGTCACATTACAAATATTACATGTGCCGTTTCTTTCTAAAGTGTCCATATGGAACCAATAATCACCCACTCTAAAGGTGTTGTGAATGCATTTCCACAAAAACTCCCGTGTACGTCGTTGTATTGTCGACGATCGAATTGATGTCCAGATCATTGCATCGGACGGTGTGTACCCGCAGATTTCCTCGACAGAGCAACGAATACGATCCAGATTCACAAAAGTCGATTTTCGGTGTGGTGCTGGACGTAGTGAGCATATAATCTTAGTGAAAATTCTTTGCGACCCCAGCGATAGAAGCATTCCTGGAGACTCAAACATGGGGTCAATTTCCGTGTCAATTTCAACCGTCTGGATCGGAGCATTGCTAGGGAATTTAGCAAGGTTCTCTTTCACTTTCTTGAACCGTGTTCGGGCTACTCTCTCGTTCAACATGGCTACCGTGGCCTTCAGCAGCCCGAAATTAGGATGTAGTAAGTCATTTTCATATTTGTTTCTTTCCTTCACTAATGCTCGTAGTAGGAAGTCAGAGGACGCGCAAATGAGGAGCGGATTATGTCGTTGAGTATTCTGTAGTATCAATAGCGCAGTCCTCCCAAAAGTGCAGATGAAAACGTCAATGGGATGTCCTGTCTATCAAAAGTCATGGATAAAGCCATACTCTGTTGTGCAGAATCAATTACTCGCGTGAACATAAGTTTGATCTGGGGCTCAAACTCGCCGGCATGTAAAATTTATGGATGTAAGAAGTAAGTGATCATCCTCTGCGCTTCTTCATGTATGATATCTCTCCTCGCGGAGATGTTCAGCGATTCGTCAGAGGCAAAGATGCGGAATCCGGTTCCGAGATTTAACAGGCTAAAATCTGGGTCGAAGACCATGGGTTGATCTGTCTGTATTGGCATTTCAATCAGTTCCAGCTCGTTATTTGTCAGGGCGAGGTCTTCACAGAGGTCAGCATTTATCATAGTTGGGTTCCATTTTTGTGTAATACTGTCTATCAACAATTTAGCAGTTTCGATGGATTCCCCTGGATGTTCACAGTCCAATTCCGTTCGATCTCGGACACACAATGGGCATCCACAGTCCTTTCGGCTGATTCCTGAGGGATTTAATGTGTGAGGTTTTCTCAATGTTGTGGTTCTCCGGCTTGCAATTGTAAGAGCATCGTGAACTGTTCTAACATTATGGTTGAGTCTGAGACAATTTGCAGAATCACGTCGATTGGCTCGTTTATACTGTGTCACATTCACCGCTGGATGTTTCCAGACTGGCATTTTCAATTCAACCGCATTGCTTATTGACAGTCCCGTGAATTTCAGGTCATATTTTCGGGCCGTCAGAATCATACGTTTAATTTCATCTGGCAATGGAGTTTTGTTGGATATGGGAATATGGATGTCTTGCAAGAACACATTCAAGATTTGTCCTGGTCGGACATTGAGGTAGCTCTTCTCCAAAAATTTAGCCAGAATGTAATCCATAAAATAGCACCAAGTAGCGCGTTCATCTCCTTGTGCCAGGTACGATTGCAGGTTCCACCAATCAATTGCCTCGTTTCTCGCTGGGATATCCAGAATCTGCTTTCCACCGTCGGCAATATCTTGAATCATTGTCTCATGTGCAATTCTCGCTTTTTTCCATCCCAAAGGAAGACATGCTCAGCTTGGGGCGGGGGCGGTGATCGCAGCCCGACGAAGGCAAGGCGAGGGGAGGGGGCAGGAGAGTGGAAAGTGAAGGCTGGGGACATACCATTTGTATTCCACCATGCTAGATTGGACAGCAGTGGTTGCGTAGAAGAGTAGAACTGCCGAATTTGGCATTTAGCTCTGAGGCTATCATATTTGGGCTCGTAGGCTCCTTCCGCAACTATGCGGTGTAGCTCGTAGGCTACGCGGGTGGGGAGGTCACCCTTGGGCTTCGAACCCTGGCTGTGGACCCATCCTTGACCCATAGACCACTACCTGTCCCCCTTTGACTCCAACGCCGCCAGCGAGCGAGCGTGGGAAAGGTGGAGATGGTGGTGGTAACGGATCCTTTTCTCGTTCGCGCCTTCGGTACTGCCAGTGGCTGTAAATAATACTTCCCAATGTAAGAAAAGACATGAAGAAACCGATCAATGTCGAACAAGGTTGCAAGGAGTAAGATCACTGCGGAATTGCTATAGACGGTCCGCGGTAAGCAATTTGTTAAATGGTAAAGTGTAGAGTGGTTGAATTGGGAATACAGGGATCTGTTACACTTCCGATCCTACCACTGCGGGCAAGTCCCACGGCCGCGGGTTCATGGCGTGGGACCGACACTTGCCATGGTGTTGGCACGGCGTTGCACATACGATCAATTTCCCTTTGTTCTTTCATCAATTCTATCTATATAATAAACCGGGGTGGTATGATGAAAGAAGGTTCGAAATATCACGCCCACGGACCCCGCCATGGCCATCGGCACAAGTTCGGGAAGCATGCCGGGGCAAGAAGGGCCTTGGAACTTGATGCCGTTTGGGAAGCCGAGCGGAGTTTGCTGGGGCAGGAGTGTGGCCGAGATGATGTGTTGCTCTTGCGACATGGAGAAAGTCGAGAGCACGCACACCCACGGTCGCGGCATCGTAACCGAAATTCATGCCGAGCCCAAGTCGAAAACATGCTGAGCCGAGAAGGGCCCTGGCAGTTGAATCGTGCTGTGCGGGCAAATTGCGACGCTGAGCGGGATTTGAAGATAGAGAAAGACAAACTTGACTGCTTGGACATCCTGATGCTTGGGAGTTCATTGTTTAAACACGACAGGATAAGGACAACACGAAAGGGAGGTAGATGGAAATGGATATGCAGGGGAGCTCAAGGACTTAGGGCAGTGTGATAGCTTGCTGATGATTTTTTAACGGATGAATGGAGGGCAAGGAGGAGTAAGCAAAGAAGCAGAAGAAAAAAGAGCAAGAGGGCTGAGGGGGAAATGAGAGAAGTGGATTGGAGGAAGGGATGTGAGTGTACGAAGGGGGGATATTCAATGATTTTTTTCAACTAACCAATGCCTGTCAATAAAATCACCTCTTTCAACTTACCAATGCCTGTGAATTTATCAACGGGGTAGACCTAGTATCTATATATCAATCCAGCACATTTGAATGTGATAACTTGGTAGTAATATCTCATGCCTGTCAGCTTTGCTAGAACTTCTGTTTTTTTTTTCCCTTACAGTTGTCCAATGTACATAGAGGCAAGTACACCTATCAGCGAAGACGGGGCCAGTGGTTGGCTCAGAAGGTTAGTCTCCTATAAACAGATGCTACAACAACAAAAATTAATTACTTGTACCTCGTTTACTGTATGACAAGGTTAAGCCACACAACAAATTTTCTCTTTCTATTTGCCACGAAGAGCTTACCCCAGAGCGCGGTAATTGCACCCGTGAACAACCATGATAATTCATAGCAAAGCACCCTTGAACCTCTCTCGGCTCTGAAGTACGGACAATAATCGGGTACTAGTATGGCAATGACAGCGTGAATCTCGGTCGGCCACCGGCTCTGAAGGCTCGGGTACAGCACATAAGGTGCACATCCGTATTTAACTCCTACCTCTCTCTGGTCCCTCCCTAGGTGTGCGGGCCTGGTACGACTATACTGTCTCACACACACTCGCAGCATGTGAGTACCACCTCACAGCCTGGGTGCACATGCACGGACTTGCGAGATGTGTGCATCGCGCCAACAACAACTGTGCACGCGTGATTCAGCATCTCTGCACCGTGTTGAAGCCGGTAATACTTAGCCTGCCATCAAAAATTTGTGCACCCAAAAAAAATTAGGTTGTCCCAAGGCTTTTGGAAACAGCTGTAAACCTTGCCGGAGCCTCGACTAAACAAGTCAGCAACTCGGAATTTAATAAATTAAATTTGAATTGAGGACATACATCAATCGCGATGCAAAGTGCCCTTCATGTTCTTTCGGGTCTTGGATCTGTTTGAAATTTTAAATCCCAAGTAAGCAACCATCGAAAACGTAATGAATTCAGGCCTTGACGGACCTAGTGAATCTGTGACCCAATAAGTTGCTGTCCAAATAGCACGAATAAATGAACGGATTTGCGTATACACAATCCCTACAAAAATTCAACCATAAGTAAGCAAGAAGCCTGAGTCGATGAACCTCATTGATTGGTTGTGGTTGTCTTCTCAGAGTTTTGTGCGAGTGTTTGAATGGAGTTGAATATTGAATGTTGAACATAGGGTTGGAATTCCATTGAATGGCAGTCTTCGCGGAGCGGGCTGGAATGGTGGAATCCAATTTGTATCCGGATCGGGATTACTTATGTATGTACCTCGGGACCCCAGGTTGAACCATTGATATCACTCGTGAGAGAGACAATGGTAGAGAGCAGGACTGGATGCTGTCAGCAAAATCTGACATCGTGGGTTTTTTTGGCACCTCGGCCCGATTTTTGATCGTATGTGCAACGCCGTGCCAACGCCATGGCAAGTGTCGGTCACACGCCATTCAAACGCCATGAACCCGCGGCCGTGGGACTTGCCCGCAGTGTACAGGTTGAGTTGAGCTCCAGAGAGGATGACAATTTTTTTGCATTCTCCAGAGACACAGGTAAACGTGTCTTGCAAATGAAAGTGGAAATAATAATGTGGTGGTGCGCCATTACACTCTGGGATGTTTGCTGGCATCGACGAAAGCATTGTCGCTGGTGATGTCAAAGACACTCTCGACATCTCCGTGCTGGCTACCGAACATGTCTGTCATCCCCGATCGCTTGGCATTCAGCGTGCAGCGTAAGGGACTGCTAATTGGCATTGGCTTCTCCTCCGCCTCCCAGATTGTATGCCGAAGATTTACGATGACAATGACAAGTGTCGGGTATAAGCCTGCCATCTGGGCTACCAATGCAATAATGACTTCTTCGAGGTAGGCCACAAGTGAAGAGGTAATGTGGGCGGTAGTGTAGAGCGTAATCATTTGGCTGAGCTGGAATATCAATTCTTGGTCAAGAATGGTAAGCAGAATATCAGATTTTCGTACCCAGAGTAAACTGTAAATAAAGCCGGAGTCAAAAAGGATGGACAGTGCTTTTTCTCCTGACATCCGGCTATGTTTTCCCAGCAATCGTGTTGTTTTGCGATGCTGTCTGGGCATTTATATTATAAGACTCATTTTCAAGCCCGAAAGAGATGCATACCGGGCTTTTAACCCAATGACTATCGTGCAAGTGATGTTAGTTGCAGCAGAGAGGCCCCAGCCAATGGGCAAGGGTTCATTGCAAACACCCGGAAGAGGCCCAGCACCTTGATAGTTGCTACACGCGGTGTCTATGATCGTAAAAACTAGAAAGGGAAACAGGAATCAAAGTTGGTACTGGATATGAGAGTTTCAGGAGCTCACTGAACGTCAGTAGCAAGAGGGTACTTGGCGCTAAGATAACCAAAATCCTGCGCTGAACTCTGTGCTGATAAACAGCCCAAGTGCGCCAAACGACAACACTGTCTCCGACGACCATCTAATTGCTTGTTTAATAATCACGGATGACTGTGAACCTGCACAAACATTGAAGTTGAATATAGCTTCCTGTACTCCAGACACTTTGAGAACTGCTGCATTTACCAGCTTTCCTCGATCCGAGAAAGGAACATCAGGAACCATCAAGAGTCCGACGATCTTTGTGAGTATAGCCCAGACACTCATGGCCCATATAGCAGCGGATGCCACATATAGATACACCACAACCAGAAGCATGATGATAGCAGCCCGAGATCTCAGGCCTTTCCGGCTGGAAATCGAATCCGTCAAACATGAGATGGCTGACTTTTGCCACCAGAACTTACAAAATTGAATACAAAGCAACGGCGAAAAAAATTCCATATGCACCTAGAAAACCTTCAGCCAATGTGCTAATCTCCATTAATGCACTCACTGAAAAAGATGGTTTGGGTAATCGTACCAACAACCCCTTGCTGTAAATGGAATCCGACAGCAACGAGCTCCTTAAGCACGGCTACAAGCGGAGTTTGGTCTGAGTTGGAGGACATTAGATAAAAATGACAGTCCGCCGGCGGACAAGAAGCAGTTGCGGATTGGGGACTCCCGGGGTGGCGTGGGGTAGAAAGGAGGACGTACTCTGTGGGGTATATATATGTCTACCCATATCCTGTTCGCACGTAGAAGAAACAATCTATCAACTCATCTTTCCGTCAAGATGGTTGATAAGCCGGTATTCACCATACACACGCCCCACAGCATTGATTTCGGTTTCATTTCTTGGATGCACCGTTTCCTGCAAGAAGATCAGGCACAAAAATATCATGGAGATCGACAGTTAATCCCCAGGATGCTCACCAACCGTGTTTTCCACGTTGTACTCTCAATTCACCTGTTAGTCGTGAAAGTATTGTGCTATGTTGATCATGCTCACACCAACCTGTGCCCCGTTCAGATTGGTGATGTAGATTCTGCAGAAATAAAGTCGAGATGCCAGAGCATGCTCTGATCACCTGCAAGTCCTTGGACCCAGTGGTTGAACTCAGAACGGTGTTCCCGACAAAACTCTTCTCGGATCTGCGGGATTTAGAAAACTGGATGGCAGAACTCTCTAATATAGAGTTTCTAAAAACCATCATTCATTCAAGATCAATGATCACCCTGGTTTCTAAGTTTCCATTTGATGTTCTGGAAATATTCTACGCCATTCCCGTGTTTAGTTAGATGCCTGAGAGGCTTACCTGTTGGTGTGCTAACATTCTTGCTTTCTTTTGTTAATCTAGTTTTACCATGGCGAGTCTGAACGACTGTGAGCTCAGCTAGAGGAATACAGGAAGGCCCAGGGAAGATGGTGTAGCTACTTAATGTGTACACCGGGTTAATCCCTGGAACCGGCATTCATGAGGTGGACCGGCCGTGTAATTCTACCTACCTAAGTACCTCCCCATGATGCACACTGAGAATCTTTCTTAGGTTGCTGAATGTGACACCTGCATTAGGGTGTTTCACACATCCCAACCCGGACCCAAATCAATCCCAACTTGAAGACCAAGTTGGGGCACAGATCAAATTGGGGTCTAAGTTGGTAGGTAGGTAGGTAGGTAGGTAGGTAGCATTACACAGCCGGTTCCCCTTAGGAATGTTGGATGTCAAGTCGTGCCTAACCCCTCGACCTGATATCCAACTTGGGCCTCCAACTCAGTGCCCCAACTTGATGCCCCACCTTCGCTTAGTTCCGGTTGCCTAATGCATTTGCTGCACATTGGATTACTATGTAATTCTACCTCCCGCTGCCCTCCTGCATGCTTGCCACCTCCCAATGACCAGATATGTAGCGGCCAACCTAAAAATTGAAGTTTTGGAAAGCAATGAACTTGAGCCATACCTATTCAACGCTAACCAGAAAATGTCAAAGTTTCAGGTATAGAACTTGGGAAATGACAATAAACTTCATGACCCTGAAAACCCAGAAATGGTGGAGTGAGTTGGGGCGCGAAGTTGGGAGATGAGTTGTAGGTGTTTGACACATCTGCCCCAACTTGAGCCACAACCCCGACCCCAATTCGGCGAAATTGGGGTCAAATTGGGGTCCGAGTTGGGGTCAAGTTGGGGTTTAAATTGGGATGTGTGAAACACCCTATTGCCTTGAGGGAATGCTGTTCATGATAGCCAGGTCTCATTGGGTTTTGCCACGCACTTTTTTTGGCCTCTTCTGTTCTTCCAACTCGCTGGAGCATCAAAACGGATGTATTAGAAGGAATCAAGGTTCGATGACTACGATAAGATAGTGATCAAGTACTCTCAAGGCACTTGTTATGGAGCGGTACAAGGAACCGGTGCCAGAACAATGGTGACTCGGTTGATTCTGCCAAGATCATCTCGAAGACGCAATCCATGCTATGTTTGTCTGCAATCATGTACCACTAGTTGAACCCAGAGAAAGCTCTTCTTTGAAAAACTGTTCGCTTGACACTACCCACCCAGAGCTTCATGGTGTATACTCAGACCCAGGACTTCTCTTCAAGGACCTGTTGGTCAAGGAGAAAATTATTGCACTTCTGGGTAAATTGGCCCTCGAGGTTTTCGAGGTTTTTATAGTGAACCTATGTTGAAAATCAATCCAGACATAGATACTACCCCCAATCAATCAGATTGTTGAATTGTAGTCCTGGACCGGCTGTTCAACTCCTCATTGGATTTATCATTCCTTATTTTTCTTTCTTTCCGGAACTGCCCTAGAGTAAAATTTGCCCAAGGTCCCAAGGACTAAGTCCTGGAAGTAAAATGTCCCACATATCATCCTGAGGGACTAAACCTCTCTAAGCTCACAATATCTACCGATCAAGTCATCATCCTTAGATGCTATTTGAGAGAACAATTAAATGTCTTGTATTTACATGGAGGTCTGATCAGCCATGTTGATGAGCACACGACGCTCAAAGGTCCGATCTGCTTCGCTGACTGCTGGGTCGATCTCCTGATACGACTCGGACGCCTCCAGCCAACTGGACAGCCAACATCCAGGTAAGTAGGTAGGTAGTAGCTATATAGAATTACACGGCTGGTCTGAATAACGGACGGCGGGCCCAGGAATTCTCCCAGTGTACAAGAGCATGTAAAAAAAAAGCTAGGTAGCTTGTTTTCAAAAAGCAGCGTCCACCATCTCCAAATTGTCACGTCGACGAAGCGGTTCTAAGGTGCCCAGAGTCACTGCGACGATCATCATTCGAGACAAGAATAAATAAAGCGAGCAGATGCGGCGCTGGCCATGAATCAGAATGATCCACTCAGATGATCGAATCCGCTAGGAGCGCCTGGTCTCAAGAGAATCGGGTAGAAATCCAGGTCGGCTAGGTCAAAGCCGTGTTCGCGTAGACAAGCAAGTAGGCCGAATCCATCAGTACTGCCGCCGTGCCGCGGGCTCGGCACTACTTGCTTATATTCATATTCTTGTGCTCCCATCCTGCAGTTCTCTATAGTGGGTGTTATTGATGCATTCATTCAAACAATATTGCTTCCTTTCAAAAAATCACCCCTTCTGTGTTGGTTTTTCGGGTGCGCGTAAGAGATAAGCTGTTAAGCTAGAGAGCACGAGAATTCCGGTTGATAAAGGCTAGGGCAGTGCCTAACAAACGGATACCCTTTGCTGCTACATTGCGGAGTATATATACTACTACAGAAGTGATCTAGAATATTCTACAAGGTTCGACTAAGATGAGTAAGTAGTGAATAAGCCGTCTCTGGAATATTCTCCAGCAGACCAGTTGCAACACGAAGAATCTCAACATTCTGACCTCAAATTTAACCGTGAGCAGGTACTTTCAATGTTACCGTGTTCATATCATTGACCATTTTGCTTGGTTGTTCAAAATAGTGAACAGATAAAAAAATTGCTGCACTTCCGGATACATTTCCAGCGCCCTGAAGCGACTGATTACATTGTATCCTTGTCAGCTCTTCCATTATACACTTGAATAACTCAACTTGAAGAATATTCAAAGATATGTGTGTCTCTGCCTCCGTGACCTCGGCCATCACATCAGGGAAACCCCCCCCAGAAATTTTCTGCAACTTTGCCAGAAAATGCCTCAAAATATCTACAGTTCCTTCAATTGCGAAAATGTTGTGGACATTTGTTTCCCCAAAAAAAATTCCAAAATTTTTGAGAAATTTTCGTGAATTTTTGTTGAAAATTTGTCGCAGTTTTCATCGGTTTTCAGGTAATTTGTGCGGGGATTTCATTCAAATTTCTTATTCGGACACTATATCATTGGGGGTGGGCACCAATCAAATTGTATTTCAGTAGTCTAGGGACAGGAGAAACATAATGTAGGTAATTAAATTTACTACATTCTAAACCACTGGCTATTGACACTGTACAGACTCTGTTGGAAATCAGCTATACACGTGATAATGATAACTGAAACACATGTTAGCCAGAACTTGAAGTCAAAAACATGGTGGATCGCACGTACCTTCAGGGCTTTGGTGGCTGTGCCCACAGCTACTACTTGGCATGCAACACCTGTGAACACTGTGCATGACATTTGGTTAGAAATAAAATTAGTAAAGAAAAGAATATGTACCAATTTCAAGCAAGGGTAGCAACAATATTCTAGGGTTAACCAATCATATCCCTTGAAATTAGAGCTAGTTGGAGTCAGGAGCATCAAGCATACCTAAGAGACCCATAATCCAGCTTGGATGGCCCACCAACAGGACCAGAGACATGTAGATGAGCTGCTGGAGGGCATGGGGAATTGGGAAGGACACGGGAGGGGGAGGCAAGTGGGAGGAAAGGAAGAGAAATTGTTACGACACAATCAAAATCCACCATCTTTTATATGACACGGACATGACAGCTGACGTGTGAGGATTTGTGCATGACAACAGATGACAACTGCCCTTTCAATTTGGATTGATGGATTCACATGGGTGTCACTTTAGGGCTGCACACACCTAGTTTGCTGGATCTTTCCAGTTGCCCCTAGGCCCATCCCATCATTCTGTAAATGTCTGCTGAGGCTGGGATCAAGTGTTTACAATGAAAAGTTGATGAATTCCATCAGTCTAACTGCTATGCTGCTCTCACAGAAGAAGGTTGTACCTTCAAAAAGTGTAGTACTACTTCACTCCTGGGTTAATGAGATCATTAAAATTGCAAGAAAAAGTTCAAGGTAATATGTTAAATTTTATATAGGATAAGAAAAATTGCAAACTTTTGATCGTTTGTACAGATTTTGATAAAAATTGCTAAAAATTTCAAAATTTCAAACCACCAAAGAAATTTTGCGGACAAATTCCAAAAAATTTCTAGGGAGGTTTTTCCTGATGCAATTATCAACTCTACGCGCCTGTCTCTCCGACGGTCTCCATCCTGCGTTACTCGAGTCCTCTTACCTTCGTTGTCGACCCTGATGTTACCAGGTGTATGTTTTCTTCTCGCTGACGGTTGTTACCAAGTTGTGAATCTCCCAGTTCAGAGAATCACACCAGGTGACTTCAATAATCGTCAACTTAAGCCTCAATCTTACGTGAGACAGCAGCAACGTCCAACCCCGGACTTCCTTTTACTGTAGGCTCACTATGAGTTTTCGTTCTTATCACATCTTGATTAATGCGAGCCAAATCTAGGAGCGCCTACAATACAAATTCGTCCTCGTCACAATGCA
The DNA here is from genome assembly GCA_029289565.1 of Mycena galericulata. NCBI lineage: Eukaryota > Fungi > Basidiomycota > Agaricomycetes > Agaricales > Mycenaceae > Mycena > Mycena galericulata. The sequence continues at coordinate 163,690 of JARKIA010000090.1, forward strand.
AGGGGAAAATAGATGACCATGGACTCTCCCCCGCAGCAGCGTACACCCTCCTCGGTTGCCGGCCCCGCCGGTATCCCTCCTTGTTCCACCCCCTGTGGCGCTCTCATTCAACTCAGCCGTCCGCCCCACAGCGCACCCCCACAAATTATAATCCTTTACCCGGTTCTGGTGATCGGTATCACCGCCGTCCGGGCCAACGCTATGTTCCTCCCGATCCTTCGGTGCAGGCCTTTGCGTGGGTGGCGCAGGAGAGAGAACATCGGCGCAGGCTGCGCGGACCACGGCTCGCCGGGGGCGTTGGGGGTCTTGCTTTTCTAGTAGGATCAGTTCTGGGCCTCGGGTGGATCATGAATACATTCTGATTTGTGTCCGTGAATTCTCCGTCGTACTCATTGGGTCGTAGGCGAAGTGCAGATGGAATCTGATCCCTTCTTGCTAGAGGCTCCAAAATAATGAGAATATGAGATACCACATCGTACACTAATTTTCGGACCGTAAAATTTTTGAGTTTGTATTTATTTCATTATTTTCGACGTCTGAATTTCTATTATACGAATGAGATGGCCATACTCTGAGTATATATGCGCAGGACACGGCCGTTGTTTGGCGCAGCTTGGCTCGCGTGGCGCGCCGCGTGCCGATCCCGTGATTGGAATGCTTTGACTCGCCTTCTCAATCTCAGTGCCATCTTCAGACTCTTCTCTCGCCTTCAAACCGACGATGTTCCTTTTTCGTGGTCGAACTTGGATCTACGTCCTTGTAATCCACAATGCCTCCAGATATCTTTTCCTTTCAAATATGGCTTATTGACGCCGAAACCCGACCGCGCCTCTCCGAGTCCATGTTTTTGTGTCGAGTCTCGACATACACTGCACTGCCTGGGCGTTCGGATACTTTTCAATGTTGAAGCCTATTGTCTTTGGATGGCAGCGAGGGGCGCGCATTTTGATGGCCAAACTCTTTGTCCCGTTGTGTCTCTGGCTACTACCCCCGCCGGGAGACAACAAAGAATAGGGACCCTTTATAGCATGCTGGCCTCCAGGCTCGAAAATCGAGGTCCTTGTGCATCCCCTTGCACTCGAACTGTCCTCTGTCTTCAGGCACAAATCCCAAGGTTGTTCATCCTCACCTTGAAACTCAGCGCATTACTTATACGGATGACAACGATAGATGGGCCACTGGGGCGGACGCGCCGCTCATGCGTCCCCACATAGACTACCAACTGAGATCTGGGAGCGCTGTTGGAGTTCCTGCCATAACGGTCGTCTTCGGCGTCTTGTCTTGGTGTGCCGACTATTTCGCGAGATTTGCCAGCCACTCCTCTTTGCAAAACAGATATTTCACGCGCCGGATGTAGAATATATCACTCCGCAGAACTGGAAACACTTCAGTCACCACATCGTCGCGTCTACCCATCGACTCCAGCAAGTGCGGGAGAGCCCTCGCGTGCGTGCCGTTCGCCGCTTGGCCTTCATCGGGAGTTTCGAGCTCGATTTATCATGGGCCCATCCAACAGTTACCCATATTTTGGACTTGAATGCGGCATACCTCTCCGCGGTCCGGACATTTACGGAGGCGCTATCCCAATATCTTCAATTGCGCGTACTGTATCTCAGCAATCTGACGATCGACACGAATTTCCGACAGCAACTTGCTGCGTTGCCCAACATGGTCGATCTCACACTCGTGGATTGCGACATCGCGTGCCGCGTCGCAGCCCCCTTGGCGTTGAGACGTCTGACCATCTCCGGTGCGCTCAGTGAAGACACAGGAGTCGCCTTCCCACTGTCTATAGTCTCGCAAGTCTCCTTGCAGGCATTGTATTTGCAGCATACCCCCGACGGCGCCTCGGTTCTATATGCTTTCGTTCCCGGGGTCCTGTTCAACGATCTTTCCGACCTCCAGATTTCCTTGACCGAAGAAATCGCAGCACGGTTCTTCGCCTTTTTGGAAGATTGCCCGCGCCTTGAACACATAGCCATTCTCTCCGCGCCGATGTCTCTCCCGCAGAGCCTTTCTTCCGCTGCGATCCCGCGCCTCGCATCATTCTACGGCCCCGCATCCCTCGTCGAAACCTTCGTTTGTCGCCGCCCAGTCAACGCGATCGACCTGATATATCCGAGCGACTGCGAAGCAATAAACGACGCATGCACGATCACGTCGGTGCTCTACAATATTGCGCAGAACGTCGTTCCCCTTAGGTCGATGGGTCTTCCGCCCATCCCTGCTGGCCCTGTCATGCTGTTTGCCGTATTGTCCACCCTCAGCAAATTGTTCCCGCTCCTACGAGAGCTCACTGTCGACTTTTTTCAGCCTGGGGACGACACCGAGGACGCGGATTACGCAGCACTGTATCTTCTGGCCCACCAGCCATCGGACGATAACGCAGAAGGTCCATCTTGCGAGCAGTGTGATGCGGCTGTGGATTCGGATGCGGAGGAGGAACCTGCTCCGTATCGAACTGTAACCTCGGGTGCGCCCTCGCCCTATATTCCTACACATCCTGAGTTCACTTCATACAGATGGGGTATCTATCCGCGTCCAACCAGCGGAGAATCCCGACCGGGATGAGATCATATCTGATATTGCGCTGAACTCGGACGGCCTCCCCATCCGTGCGCCAACATCATTCGTCGTGCGTCGCTCTCTCCTTCATGCATTGAAGATTCTCGCTGACAGAATAATCTAGGGCATGATGGATTGGGTCTGCGCCGGCCACGTAGACTTGCCTCGACAACTCCAGGAGCTCTCCATCCGACCATTGCACCCGGTGGTCCGCACCTTGACTGTCCCCGAACAGCGCCGCGCGGTAATCGAGCTGTGTCGCCGGCTGCCGGATTTACATACAGCGGACTTTGGGTTGGGGAATCGGTGGGTTCTCGAGGGGGGTATTTGGAAGCAGGATTAATACTGCCAGATGTCGTCATGAAAGGAAGGTTGAATTTTTTGAGCACTCCACATGTTAAGATTTATAAACCTCCCGTACATTAAGTTCTGTTCTGAGGCTGAGCGGGTCCCTCATACATCAGCGTCTGTGTTCGAGGCTTCCAGATGAATAGCCGCCTCGAGATACTTAGATATGCAATTAAATTACAGCATTCCGTATCACTATCATTATAGTTTTCACGAAAACCGATGCCCATACGGAGCAATGCGGATCTACAGCCGGCTGATGATCGGAGGCTCGCGGGGCTGGATCCTCTCCAGCGCCTGTAAAATCGCCCGAGCGCATTGCGCTGGTTCCGTTTGCGGGAACTACATGCATACATGTGAACCTCAGCGACCCGCGCGCGCGCGAGGTGTCTCGAGTAAGGAAGGAAGGAAGGATACGCACCATGTGCCCGCCCTCGACGATTTGGACACTGCCCATGCTCGTCCGCGAGACATGGTCGATCTGGAACTGCTTCATTTCCGTGCCCTTGGTCCTGACACCTCAAATTTAATTGCGAGAAGGACGGATCGAATTTGGGAGAGAACGCACCCGTACTCGTCGTTGAGACAAAGGATGACGTGGATCGGGAGCTTGTCTTCTTTCGTGAGCTGCAGGAAGATCTCCGTGGGGACTTCGACTAGGTCGGCATTAGGTGAGAGGTAGTACGCCTATGGCCGCGATGAGCTGAGTTTCGGGTGAGGACGGAGACTGATCGCACCGCTTCCTGGCGTGTTGAGGACTTCAAAGTCACGTTTGTTGAATTCTCAACTGGGCGGATCGCGTGCTTCTGCACAGTAATTCTTTCTTTTCAGATGGCAGTCACGCGTGACTGTTTTCACGACGTACCACGAACAACTGAACCGCCAGGGGGTCCCACCGCCGGAAAGCCGTCTTGGATAGCTCCTCGACGGCCGCGGCCTGGCTGCGCCAAGTATTGGGCTTTGACTTTGCCCAATTTCCAAAGAGCGTCCTCAATACTTTCGTGGAGCGGGTGCCAACGGGGAGGATCGCTGCGTCCATGAAGACCAGGCCTTGGAACGGCACTGGCGGCTGCGCGCGCAGGAGCATTAACCTAAGAAAGGAAGTCAAGTCAGTCGGGCGCCGAATTTCATTGGCGCAGGCCGGACAATCGAACTCACAGCGGAGCAGAACCCGCAGAATGTGCCAGCCCCACAAAGGATCGCCCGCGGAAGTCGATGCCGTGCGACGTAGATGTCAAGAAGACGTGCACGGCACGACAGTATTCCATGGCAGTCCCTACGAGGTGTGCCAAGGTACATATCATTCAATCAGCGACTGGGCTTCCTATTGCTCACAATTGTCGCGGTATTCCGGGGTGTCAAGCAGCGCGCGGTTCTTGACTGCGCTTGATCCATGGTTCGGGTTCTCTGCAGCGTTCGGCGTCGGTCAGCAATCGGGGTCGCATCCTGGATTCGATTCGAGGACATACCGATACACCAAGCGTCTCTAATCCGGATCCTGAGAGGCTGCCGGAGGAGGTGCAGCAACACCGGTTCGTACGACTCCTTGTGCGTATTCGTCGCGTGGAGGAATAGAAGGGTCAGACCGTTGCTATACGACTGCTCGGGGACATATTGGACGGCGTCGATGTGGAAGGGATAGGCAGAGGAAGGCGCCAACGTGTAGACGGTATCCTTCATTGCCAGTCGACGGCAGAGGGCAGGGCGCGACTGTTGATCAAACATTTGCTTCCAGGTATGACCAAAATCAGATGGAGATCCGCGGAGTCGGGCCAGCGCGATGTGGGAAGCCAATCCCAAAGGCGGCGACGAAACAAAGTCTAACTGCTACAGGCAAAACTTTGCTTTTGATACGTCGTGTCGGACACTGATATATATAATATCCACCGGTTTTAATTTGGCACGACTTGTCAGTTTTCAGGCACATGGCTTGAGCTGTACTGAAGTGGTTATACTTCTTAAGTAGTACTCATGATCAGGCTAGAAAGAATTCGGTCAGAGTTCAACGTTCAACTCTGAGTTGAAAAGTGTACATACAGTTTCTCGACATCCCAACAACATCCCAAGCTTGCGGGAGGCTCGGATCAAATACCCGAAACCTTTCCGTTGCCCGCCGGATCGCCGCGTGAGCGCTCTTGCCAAGAGACTTGACTTCAAATTCTCCCCCCGATACCGTGCGGAGCTCTCCTTCTTCGTTATCCCCTAGGACTGGGTAAAATTTCATCTAGCGCCGCCGTGCAGAGTACTCCTTCCGCCGCACTTTCGCAATCGCCGTTCATGAACAAGTACCCTCGAATGCAAGGCGTACAGGATGCCTGTTAGGACACCACCCATCTGTTGTATCACGATGTTGGTTTTTTCTCTCTTGATCAGGTTCCCGAGGCAGACCTCTTGTTTCATAACCAACTCCATCTGAATCAGAAGCGGATTCAATCTACCTTACGCCACCGGAGCGATGGCCCTGCCGACCTTCATCCAATTCTGGTGTCTTTGTACTGATATAGGGCGTCCTTGAGAAGTCTTGAGCGCTTGAGAGCTTGAGAGGCTGTGGGCTTGGACATGTGAAGGCAGATCTTGGTGCTAAAATTAAACCCTCGATTCTCTTCGTCGCCGTCGCCCATGACCTCCTTGCATGCATTCCCTCCTGGAGCAGTATCCCCGACTCCTTCGGAGGTATCTGCACTCCCTGTCATCCCGCCGTCCGGAGGTGCCTCATCTCCCGCTAACCCCTCTGGGAACTCTCTGTCGCGCAGGTCCTGGCGGGAATGGCTCCCCTCGAGCTTACATCTGAGGAGTCCTAAAACCGGGACCAGCAAGTCAAAAAATGAGATTGAGTGGGAACATACTCGAGCAGTAAGGGCATACTGCACGAATGGAGGTCCTCTGTCATACTTAATGACCATAGAGAATCGGCGAAACAGTCAGCTTGTTGATTGAAGCGGCTGGGGAGCACACGCCAGCAGAAACATCCCCTGTTGTCTCGATCCCGGGGTTCCTTGCGGCCGTCAAGGTTTTGGACAACATTTTGAACTCCGTTGACGGGGTACAGGTGTGTGTTAAAATTTTCTATTGTTGTGGATGTCTAACGTCTTGCCAGACAAATCGCTGGGCATGTCTCCGCCTCACCGAACGCTGTGCGAATATGCTGCTCGCCATACATGAGACTCTATTGGAATCTGGCTTTCAGGTCGCCCAGGAACTTACGCCCGCGTTGAATAGAATTGGACGGCAAGTACAAGGGTGTTGATATATTCTCCGTTCAGCCCTAATTAAATGGATTGAAAGGTGCTTTTGGGACTTTGAGCATTTTCTGAAGGAGCAGGCACAAATTTCATTCCTCTTCCAGTATCTCAGAAAAGACGAAATACTTCGTGAAATTGGGCGGCACGATACAGCAGTTGGAGATTGCATAGCGCTGTTTCACGTGGGTCTATTCGTTGCTGTCGTTCAATCGCCTGAATACATATGTGTGATCTAGGGGGCCATGCCACGCATCTTGAAAGGCATGCTGAAAACCTCCGCACAACCCACATCGCTCCTGCTCGCAACTGATCCCAATCCACCGTCTCACGTATCAAACGAAACCCTAGAGCCCCTCGACCTCGCTCAGCTCGAGAGCGAATTTCTTGCCAACGGTCTCCCACGAGACGAGACGTCCAGCCTCCACGAGACGCTTCGGCTGGTGCAGGACAAGGAGAACGCCACCGACCGCGCGCGCGACATGGAGGATCTCGGGCGCGTACTGCACAGGGCGCTCAACGCCACCAGCCATCTCGCGGTAACGCGCATCCTGCAGATCGCCAAGCCGGACATGCCCGCGGCGATCATGGTGCTGCTCCGCGAGCTTGAACTGCAGCAGCAAAGCGGAAACACTGGGAGGGCTGCCGAGTCGCCCTCGCCGCGCGTTCGCGCGTTGACTTGGCCATTAGATGGGGTACCTGCGAAACAGGTTTCTTTGCTGCACATGCAGTTTTTGGAATTGGATCTTGAAGCGTTCAAGAAGACGAGGCAAAACTCCGAAATGGATATGGATGTGAATGTGGCTGACAGCCCTTCTCCCCTCATTTCCGGAACCGTTCGCCGGCGCGCTGGTAGTTATACGGGCGCTCGACTCCGTGTACCATGTGGATGCTCAACCTTAGTTGATTTCTCATCGACTGATCAAAAATTACAGCGGGGAGCGACCTATCGACGAGCGAAAATTCGGGCACTGCGTTGGATACGCCTCAGCCGAGCTATAATGGCCAGTTTCTCCTTGCTGAGCCTCCAAGTTTCAAGTTGGACTCGGAATTAGGTTCTCCCTCCCCGGATGAGTCGACAGCCGATGATCTCGACCTCGACCTCGACCCCGTCCTGGACCGGCCAAGTAATTCCTTCGAGGCGGCGACCGAGCTGCGCTATAGGATGTCTTTATCACATGCCTTCCATCATCTCAGCGGTAAGAGCACCTCCTACCGCATTCTGCGCCGTAAATCTAACGCGCCCTAGTGAGCGTGCCGCTTTGGACGCCGAGCGTCGTCAAAGTCGGTGCGGTGGGATACCTCTCCAGACCCACAGGCGAATTTCGCACCCTTTTCACCTGCGATAATCCATCCGGGACCTCGGGTGGGCGGGTGTCGGCGTCGGAGATCCCGCCGCTCGCTGGGTGCACGGTAGCCACCCAGAGGCAGCCACGGTCTGGGCAGCATGGGCAGGGGATGAAGGCGCGCGGTATGAAGATCATGGATAAGTTGGGTGCCGCGACGACACCCGCGCTCGGGATCAAGCGTACGTACGAGATCGCGGCGTTCGGGGAGACGGCGCATCTGATCGCGGAGAAGGCGGAGTATCGGTATTTTCAGCACCTTGACGGACCGAGGAGGTGGTTCCGCGCGAACGTAGAGGCGATCATGAACATCTATCACCGTGAATGTCTCAAGGAGGAATTGTTCCTCGGTAGGTGCCAAACTCTGTATTGAGATTGCGCGCTCTCACGGCCCATGCATACATTATATATTCGCAGTGTTTGGAGCGTTGAACGCGCGGGATCACGCTCTCTTCGTCAACCATGGGTATGCTGAAGAGGTGAGTGATTGATTTCCACCATGAGCGACTTCGAGATTGACGGAAACATTAAATTCAGCTGTTGGAGACGCGATTCCACGTTTCAGCGACGCGGAAACCCGGAAAGCCGTGGGGGCATTTCGAATTTGGGCGAGGAGATGGGCTTGTCAGTGCGACCCCGCACCCAGAGACGATGGTATTCAAAGTATCTGAAGTCGGGCCCAGCAGAAATACGGACACGGTTCTTCTATCGAGACTTCGGTTCCGCCTAGATGAGTTGGAGCCCACGACACAATGATTGCGTGGTTGGTTATACTGCGGTATAGGAGACACTTTACATACGTTCGCATTGTCGTATCGTACATACACATATTGTTCCCGACTTTACGGTTACCTCGACTAGAACACTCAAAGCATCACGCCCAAGTTGACATGGATCCCCTTGACTTGCGTGTACCTATAGAGAAACCGGTTCAATTTTTCGCTTTCCTAGCATAGAATGAATGGAAGATTGAAGGACTCACGTCGCCAACGCATACTCCCCATGCTCCCTCCCAATGCCGGACTCCTTGTACCCACCAAAGGGCACGGCGGGGTCGACGGTCTGTGCGGTGTTGATGAAGGCGGAGCCAGCCTCGAGGGCGTGCACGACGCGGATGGCGCGCGAGATGTTCTCCGAGAAGACGCAGCAGGAAAGGCCGTAAACCGTCGCGTTTGCGGCTTCGATGACCTCTGCGCGAAAGAAAGTGTATTCAGTGATGGTTGGTTCCGAAATAAACGGGAACAAACCAACCTTCCTCGGTTTTGAACTTCAACACAGCGGCCACAGGCCCGAAGATCTCTTCCTTCACGATCTTCATGTCCGGCGTGCAGTCCGTGAAGATCGTCGGCTGGATGAAATAGCCTTCCGAGCCGTGCCGCTCTCCGCCGAGGTGCACCGTCGCGCCTTCGGTTTTGCCCGAGTGGATGTACCCCATGATACGCTGGAGGCGATACTATCAGTTGATCTGCCGCGGGAGCACAAGTAGAATGGATGGCCTCACGTCAAATTGAGTTTGTGAAACCTGTGGGAGGGGTGTGAGCGATTTCTGGTTCATGAACGTACACGGATTGGCGTACCTGCGGCCCATGCTGCGTGCCCTCACTGAACGGATCGCCCGTCGCCTTCCCCAGACCCGCGACCATAGCTGTGAACTTCTCGATGAACTGATCGTAGATACCCTCCTGCACAAAGATGCGGGAGCCGGCGACGCATGATTGGCCTGCGAACGAAAGTTTAGTTTAGCTGACGAGAAAGAAGGCGAGGGCGGCAGAAGGCTGACCCATGTTTCCACTAAGCGCCCGAATTAATTATAACTGAAAGATGGATGCTGTGAATGAATGGATGAATACGCACTACATGGCGTGCGTCGCCCATTTGATGGTCTGGTCAAGGTTGCAGTCGTCGAAGATAATTGTCGGGCTCTTCCCGCCCAGTTCGAGGGTGACGACCTTGAGGTTCGTCTTGGCGGACGCTTCCAGAACTTTACGGCCAACTAGGGTACTGCCGGTAAATGCTACCTTGGCGATATCCATGTGCTCCGCAATCGCCGCTCCAACTGTCCAACCTATGGATTCGAAGTAAGTATGATGACGCCCGGAGAACAGAGAAGGATAGATCATTTACCGTAACCGTTAACGATGTTGACGACGCCGGGTGGGAAACCGGCCTCGACTACAAGCTCAGCGAACTTGAGCGCGGAGAGGGGGGTCATTTCTGACGGCTGCGCGGAGGAATTGTTGGTTCAAAACTGACCACGAGCGAAGAAGAGGAAGAATGAAGAATGGATGATACCTTCAACACGATGCAGTTGCCGGTGGCCAACGCTGGGCCGACTTTCCACGCTAACATTAGCACTATGAGGTGGATAACGTGAGCACGTAACACTGGGGGAGCGGGTGATCTACGTACTGGGAAAATTCCCTACATCGTCAAATGTATGTCAGTCAATGCGCCAACACACCATCAGCAAGACCCACAGGGGATGATTTGACCCTTTGTTGTGAGACGACGTTGAGTGAGAGGAAACAGAACGCGGGATGGAACGTACGACAACGCCGTACGGCTCGTGGCGTGTGTACGCGAGCTTATTTTCGTCGGTTTCGATAACATTTCCTTGGTTCTTATCTGCCCAGCCACCAAAATAGCGCAACCACTTGACCGACCCGGCCACATCTGTGTACTTTGCGACTTGGAAGGGCTTGCCTTGATGAGAACGGGTCAGTCAGTACATGAGTTGTTATAAGATTGGTTCGCCTCTTACCGACATTGAGCGCTTCGATAGCAGCGAATTGGTCGATGTCCCTCTCCAACAGCTCCGCAAGACGGGTAAGAAGCCTGCCTCGCGTGATACCGGGGCATTTGAAACCCCATGATGTTTTGTAAGCCTATGATTGTAACTGTGAGCCGCAAAATCGCCTTCTTATTGGATGGAGTGCCTTGTGCGCTGCTTTGACCGCGATATCTACATCCTTGCTAGAACCTAGGGACACAGCGGCGACTTTCTTCCCGGTGCCTAACGAATACCCCATGAACGATGTTATGCAAATGAATTGTAGCAGCGTACTCGGGTTTATAATACTAAAGGATTGTCAGTCGGTTGGATCGTCAAGTTGAGAGGAAAATGAACGCTCTCACTCGACTAATTCTTTGCCATCGACGGGATCGGTCCATTTCCCGTCGATGAACAGGCCAGTGTTCACGGAGATGGAGCCTTTGTAAGACGGGGTGTCGATATCGAGAGTGCACTGTCCAGGCATCGTGAGTGTTGTGGGAAGTGGGGTGTGTGGATATGAGAGTAACGGGGTTATAAAGGGCCCACACACGGCGAGGTCATAGGACCTCTCCCCACACACAATGACAGTTTCCATCCGTATTAGTCACTGTTGACACAGCTCATGTTCGAAATTGAGGTGGCGATCTAAATTTTAGTGATGGCCGCCCGCCGCCGCATTGCCGTATTTCCGTATTGCCGCATTACCGCGACGGCGCGAGGTAACCGACTCGCTACTAAATCGAATTGTGCACATTGAGGAGTCTAAATTTGCACACTAGGTCTGAATTTCGACTTTTTCTCTTTCCTCGTTTCCTCTTTGCCCCCGGAGTTTTCCGGGATTGCTTTCTATGCATCCTGTCTATTATTTCATGAAATAACTAAGGGATTCATATTGTGGAAGATATTGAGAAAGGGTTGCCGGACCCTCAAATCTGGGAAGATGCTTTTATTCTGTGCTCCCCGCTCCTCCCGGGACTCCGGGAAAAATTGAGTGTCATCATGAGCAGAATTGAATACTTTCTGCCTCTTCATTTTCTTCTACCGGGGCCCAATTATCGTCCTATCGGGTCGGAGGTGAATTTAGTCACGAAATGTCACCGGCTACGTTGTCACGCATTTGACACGCTTCTCTCCAGCGTACTTCGACACGGACACGGAAACAGAATCTGGAGAGAGAGAAATCCTTATTTTTTGCAAATAATGACCCTGAATTTTTTTTCGGGTCCCGGGGGCAGCGGGAAACACAGAGCAAAAACATCTTCCCACTGATGGTCCGGCAACCCTTTCTCAATATCTTCCACTATATGAATCCCTTAGTTATTTCACACAATCATATACAGAATGTATAGAAAACAATCCCGACAAACTCCGGGGGCAAAGAGGAAACCAGGAAGGAGAAAAAGTTGAAATTCAGACCCAATAGTACCACTGCCAGCTGTGGTCTTGCTAGAGCTGATGGGACCTCGCCTCGGCTGAGTTATCTTGAACTCCACAGATATCCATTGCTTAAATGGCTGCCCATGGCCTCGTTGTGGCGCGCCTGGAGGAGTCTGCGAGATAGTCGACGAGATTGTAGTTGTTAGGTTCACATGTCGTAGGATTAGTCATCATCTTGGGTTTTCCTTCCTGCTTTCACCCTCCCGCTGCGAGCCCCGTTGGTTCTTCTCCCCTCAGAGGCTCTAGGCCCTCTCCATTTGGTGATTAGAGTGCGATTCGCTCTCCTCCACGTGTCCTTCAGCCCAGATAGGCTTCCTTGGCTTCCTAGTCTCATACATCTTGACTTGTCTCGCACCTGCTGCTAGCAGATTTTCCGGCTCTTTTTTTCGACCTACCCCCCATCCATCCACTCTTCGGCTTATACCGTCACCGGCTCCTCGTATCGACCGCGTTTATTACGCACATTCACGGACGCCGCCGCTTTTTTCGTCGTGACGTGTCGCTGACACTCATATATGACAAACTCGGCGACGAAACAAAAGAAGAAGAAGGCAGAGAAGAAGTATCTGGATGACCAGGAAGCACGGTCAAGGAAGACAGAGAAGTTCCGATTGAAGCAGGAGAGGGAACGACAAGCGCTCGTAAGCATAGCCCGTCCTATCCCCCCATCGGCCCCTTCCATCCCGAAACCACCCACTGTCGTCCCCGCTCCTTCCATCCCGAAACCCCCGAGCCCTGTACCTACCCCCCATGACCCTCTTCCCAACGACCGTGCCGATGAGCCCTGTTTCCCCCTGGGCCACCCGGCGACTAACATGCCGGCCTACATGCGATCGTTCATCTACGATCCTCGCGCTTGGGAAGACGATGAGCCACCTCCCGTGCGAGTCCCCGATCCCAAACCTGTACGATGCGACCTCCCGGTTGCCGAGGTCTTCACCATTTACAGTGTCCCCGCCGCCCACTTGCCACTTCGACCGCGCGACTTCTCTGCCCTCCGGAGCGAGTCAGCCCATCCCTGGCGTACAATTCGACGCCGCAACCACCGGCTCCTCCCGCAGCGTCGCCCATTCCCCCATTCCCTTCCTAAACACATGCTTGCACCAGAGGAACCGCCACCGCCTCCTCCAGCGACCCTGAATCCGATCCACGGACTACTCACTGAGGATCCCAACGATCCAGTCCCCGTTCTGGTACTTCCACGGCCGTTTCGACTCCCGTGGGACCCGTACCACTTCATTCCGAGCCAGTACCCGCTCCCAGCCCGCTCTCTTCCCGGTGAGACTGTGTACGGCCCTGTACAGTCTGGCCTCGCCCTCGTCTGTGCGCGCGAGTACCCCTGGATTTTTGTCGCGCACGCCAATATCTCGGAAATTGCATGGGGTGCGCATCCTCCTGATGTCCTGGATGAGCGAGAAGATGTTTTGCACGAACTTCCCCCCGACCAGCTTGTCTTCCTGGCTGTTCTTGTCCAGATCTGCAATCTCGAGCCGGTTTTTGCCCCCTTTCTCGAACCAGCCATCGCGGACTTCGTGAATGGGTGGCTGGAGCATTGCTGTTCATTTGGCTAGCGTGGCGCGGGGTCGCGCCCGTACATCACTCCGTTCGTACGTTTTTTGGAGGGGGGTGCCTGTGGCGCGCCTGGAGGAGTCTGCGAGATAGTCGACGAGATTGTAGTTGTTAGGTTCACATGTCGTAGGATTAGTCATCATCTTGGGTTTTCCTTCCTGCTTTCACCCTCCCACTGCGAGCCCCGTTGGTTCTTCTCCCCTCAGAGGCTCTAGGCCCTCTCCATCGTGCAAATCAACCCCTTTCAAGCTCCCAGAATTTCTTTCTCACGAAAAACAGCAAATTTATCCACATTTGTTCCATGTGTATTTAGGTCATAACAACCAGTTTTCCAGGTATTCGGGAGCAGAAAAAAAGTGGGATGGTGTTCCACCATTTTATTTGACTGATACCACTCCCGAAAGGACCTTGTTGACGCAGGCGTCGGTCACCAGATTTCTGTTTATGGAATACTAGCTGCAACCCGTGCTACGCACGGTTATCTGCATCCGGAAGTCCAGACAGTCAGATGTAATCAAATTCCGTACCATAAGAAAACTGAGGTCTTGGAACTCCAACCGGGAAACTCGTCACCAACCTATGGTTGGTTCCTCGTGTCCCCGATATACCATGTTATCTAGGCAAGCCTGAATAAAGATCTAGAATTTAACATCCTTGATGCAACCCATGCAAACCACCAAGCTTCTGTTGGCCCTTGTAATTGTGTCGGCCCTCTGCCCTCGTACATTCACCAGTCAGCTTGTGCCCGAGATCCGAATTTGCAAATGAAAATTATGTCTTCCTTCACTCAGGCTGAGCCCTTGCCTACTACGCTTGTACCGAACCATGAAATAATTACGTATTCGGGTTTAGTCTGCCCTCGGAAATTGACCCACTGTACTCATGCCTTCGCTAGTCCCCACATACTAAAATTTGAATACAAAATACTGCAAGACTTTTTGAGCTTGTGTGCTTTCAATTTTGAATAATTGAGTTTATTCTGTCTGCCCACCAGTGCCGTCATATCTCCAAGCATTCCGGTCCTCGTGAAAATTTGGCGTCACGAACTCCAGGAATCATTAACCTCAAAACAGAAGCTTACGAAGGAGAGAGCGAACGTTAAATGACGGGAAACCTTGAAGTTGAAAGCCGGCCGGAAGAAGCCGTTGTTTGTCCGCGCGTGCCCAAAGCCTACGGATAACCTGATTGGCCAGTAGACTTTCCACGTGACCCTTGTCTTTTGTATAATAAGACTAGTCCAATTCATCCAGCGTCCAATAGCACCGCTCCATTCTCAAACACTTTGAAGTCAAATCCGGTGATTTAATACTGTATATACCTGTAGTGAAGCAACGCTCGAGGGACCGTGACATTTTCGTTGACTTTTTCAAAGGCAACGCTCGGGACCGTGACCCTTGCTTATGTAAAAGTGCAACAAAAATTCACGAATATTGACAAAAGTGGCTCTCACAAGATCTCAAAAAAAAAGAATGCTGATGAACCGTCTGACAATGAGGAGTATGTGTATAGCATCTAGGAATATTAATATTCTCATGTTTTTTTTTAAATGTCACGGTGGTTCAAAAGCAACGGTCCTCACCGTGAGCGTGACCCTGCCGGAAAAAAGCAACGCAACAGCCCCCACCGTGAGTGTGACCGTTGCTTCACTACAGGTATATACAGTATGTGAAGTACCTACTACTCGTTTTCCTTTTATTTCTTAGTCTATCATCAAAATGGTTGGCGTGAAATCGGTGCGCGCAGAAAAGAAAAAGGCGGAGACAGAGGCTCGGAATTTCGATGCGTACGATGTTCCTTAGCCTTCAAGCGGCCGGCCGTTGTGTACGACAAGGCGCTGGCTTGGGCGAGGGAATACCGGTTTGCAGAGCCACAAAAAGATGCGGTTGGGAAGGTGTTTGAAAAATATAGGAAAGAGGCGGATTCGGTAGGGACAGTGTGTGAAGTTCTGCCTGTGATGTGAAGTATCCTGATGAGCTTGCAGAATTTACCGACTACGGGAACGCACTTTTTCATGTGAATGATGAATGGGGAGCCTTCATGAAAATCCCCATATTTCTGAGTTCCTCGCTCAGATCGTCGTCGTCCCGAGAAGCAAGGAATAGCGGTTCAGAGAGGCCCGGGATCCGTTCGGCCCAGGGTGGCAACGTCTCGAGGATTTTCCTTTGCGCCTTTAGTGCAGCGAAATCCGAAATATACGCTGGGGCATCGCGGGGAAGGCCCCTTTCTATGCGTTCATTGAATGAGGAGCACAAAATACCCGTGAGAGCTGACAGGAATGCGGCGCGTTGGGGGTCGAAATCGCATGGATCAGGAAGAGATGCAATGGGCCACGGTCGATGGCAAAAGTATTCAATCTCGTTCCGGAATCGGATGTTGTCGCCAATGACTGAGAACTCGTATATACGATAAAAGCATGCAACAGCCGTGTCGTGGCCCCGCATACAGAAGAGTCGTGCCATCCGCGAGAGAGGACGGCGAGAGACCCTCCACCGTTTGTTATTGTGGGGATATCGGGCCCGGACCTGGTTTTTGTGAGCCGAGAGGTGCTGGATGGGAGGCGGAAGCGGTTCTGCCGTGTCCTCGTATGGGTCCATAAACCAGCGAAACATGGCCTTGAACATGGCGGTGATCATGATGAGGATTCCGGTGATTGCCGACCGGTAAATCTCCTCCTTCCACTCTCACTCTGGCTCTTCGCTGGCCCTTCTTCAGCAACACCACCGTATCGAGAACTTGAAGCTCTTTCGCTTGTTTTGCTGTCAGGCCTGCTGTCCGAAGGGGTCACCGTCCGGATACTTACCTGGCACTGGTGCGTGTGCTTTTTTTCTCGTGTGCTGCTTTTGCTAGGTGGGAGTATGCGGACGATGTTAAACCCCTATACGGCTTGGGGACCGACCTGGTGCATGCTGCGCCAGTCACGGTTGTCATGATCACCTCGACCCCCCTAATATCTCGATCGAGGTTTAAACTTGAAGGATCCGTCGGCGGAGTCACGAGCCTCTTTCGTCGCCGTTGTCGGTATTGCGATCCCTTCTCTTCTTTCGCACTCCTGACCTCGACGTTTACGCAGTCCGCTTGGACCTCTTACTTTTCTCTTCACTTTCAACGCCTTTTTTAAATGGTACCGCGAGCGGTTTAAGCAATGTGGGCGCCTTGCGGATCTAATGCGATGGAAAACGCTAACCCGCGTCTAAATTGCAGGTCCATGAACAATAATTACGAGCTACCTATAATAATCGCCCTGGGCGTCGTGGCATTCATTGCCCTTGCGATCCTCACCTTCTATCTCTTGCGACTACGTGCGCGGCGGCGCCGGCTCCTGGAACATAGCCTCCCGTGGCATTTCTCGGTGGCAGATTTCGGTGCGCGCCAGGCCCCCACCCCCCCAATGATCCCACTCGTCCTGCGCCATGGTGCGTCATGGGCTTACGCGCTCCCTTCCTGAGGTTCCTGACGACGTTCAATATCCGCTAGACTCATCCCGGTCGCCTTCCAAGAACTTCCCATTCTCCCGATTTTCCTGGTACGTCTCCGAGGACAAGCTTCTGTCGATGCGGGACTACAAAGATCCTGTGGATATGCTGGAATCGGACTCGGATCGAGGGATTGAGTATCCAGAGCCAGCTGTGGTTAGGCCGAGGGCATCGTCGCCTCCACCGGATCCATTTGTTGCGATTTAATTTAATTTGACCATTCTTAGACGCATATATTGTACTCTCCATCCCATATAATACGAGTAGCTCCGTCGCGGCGGGGTTTACAATCGGGATGGCTTCCGCGTCGCATTTTTGGTTTAATTTCGAAGTTGAGCACCATCAACAAACAGCGCACCGAAGTCCAATGTTTCGACCTGCACAGTACTTGTCTTATATGATATCTGCTCCACTGCCACTGACAGTTCGCGGCGTCGCCACAAGTTCGCCATGCCTGTCTACAGATTGGCGCCGTAGATTAATTTCAACTACCAGTACGCTCAGTAATTCAAGGCAGGCACTGAATTGAATCAGGATTTTCATCTAGCCCATCGAGTTTTCTTCAGTTACAGTACATGAACTCAAGTTAATTGATTTACCCCTGAGCGTCGATATCTCAGGGCGGGCGCCTCCGTAAAGCGATGCATCAAACGACAAGACATATGATCTAGGGTTTTTTGATGATTCAACCTCTTGACAGCCAATGACAGGGCCCAAGCCTGCCCAAGCTCTCTCCTCCACGCCCATGACCAGCGCCCAGCTGCCAAAACTTTTTTTCATACTGTTCTCTCTCCCTCTTCTGGCCCTCGCGGACACACTCTCGAATGTCACTATCGACGATACAAGTCCGCTGATAAAGTACCTGGGCACCTGGGAGCCATCGTCCTCACATCTGTCCGGCCTGGATTATGGCGGAAGCCACACACTGAGCAGCGACGCGGCGGGGAGCGCGACCTTTATATTCACCGGTGCGTCGTACATATGTTTGCTCTGGCGTACGACGAACCAAAAGTCTGACGCGTCCAAATCCACTGAAACGTAGGCGTGGCCGTGTACTACTTGTCACCACGATGGCCATACGCCGTGAGCAGCCGGTTAAGCATTGACGGGGGACCCTCGACCCTCGTCAACCTGACTGATCCCAACGCCTCCCCAACACCCGCGGGTGGGTCAGAATCCGCGCCATACTCCGTCGCGTGGTCAGCCACGAACCTGGCGAACACATCGCATACCGTCCTTGTCACGTATGGAAACTACATCATCGTCGATGGTTTCATGTGAGTACCGGTTCCTGCACTAGATTGTATCCCGACATCCATATCTGGCTACAGCTACACAGTCGACAACGAAACACCCACGACGACCTCCTCTTCATCCTCTTCATCCTCTTCATCTTCGACTATTTCGCCATCCAAATCCTCAACAACCACGTCGGCGACCCTCGCGGCAGCCTCTGCCGGCGCGTCCATCGTTCCTTCGAACTCGCACGGGCTGGCCATTGGCTTAGGGACAGCGTTCTCCCTGACAGCCGTTCTAGCAGCAGGTTTCATCGCCTTCGCCGTCTACCGCCGACGCAGAAAGCGTCGAAACCGCGCAAATCAACCCAAGATAGTCATCGATGAGGACGACTGGGGTTCTCCCCAGCTCCGGCGCGGCGATTACGCCGCCGTCTCCACCGTCGCCATCGACCCCTCCGACGCGTCGTCAAGCCGTGTGCTGAGCGCCTACCCTGCGAGCGGCTCGGAGTCTATGGCGCCCGCAGTGTCGCAGTACCAGGATTTACCGGTCTCCCGCGGACAAATGGCGCCGAACCCGTCCCAGGGCTCGCTATTCTCATCCTACAGCCAGGGAACCCATGCGCAACCCTCGCAAGGCGCTAGCGCGGCGTATCCGACTCGTGTCGGACAACTTCCCCCAGGCGCCGCGTCGCCGGCCCTGTCCCTGTCGCCGCGTCCATACATGCCCCCACAAACCTGGTCAACGCCAGTCTCCGAATCGTCCAGCGCCCCCTCCACCGTAGACCCTCCAGCAGGCAACACACATATAACGCCTCCAGTGCCACGCGTGTCCTCACCCCCGGCGTATTCGGAGAGTTAGGATCGCTTCCTAATAGTAATACTCACACGTTAACGCCCAGTTGACGCCCGTAATTTATTCTGTACGACACCGCTTATATGTACTTCACGACATACCCAACAAGCATCTCGGCATAGTGTAGTGTATCGTTCTGGTAGGTAGATGAGGGAACGGCCCAGGTATCTATTCTTGTTGCAAGTTTCCAACGGCGCATGTTCGATCTATGTCTTGTATTTACGATTCTATACTACAATATTAATATACTATGAAAGCCTCAACATGCAGCTCAGGACAACACGCAGAAGACCAGATTGAAAACGTCTTGAAAGCTTTATGCCATCCTGAAACCTATCGGTTGAATTGGAAATTTCTAAGTCTGAAAAGCAAGTTCCATGCCAAATTAGTGGCCGGTGTGGGAGAGAAGAGAAAAAATCATGGGAGCTCTTTTTATTCAGCTCACAACGAAATAAATTATACTCCAGCGGATCTGAACATGTCGACGCAATGTTAAAATTCAGTTTTTTTTCGACGCGTTGACGCGTCGTGATCACGTGTACCACCGGCTATACTCCGGCCCGGACCTAGAATTTTAAAAACCACAATAAATTTCAGTCCGTTCATGCATTCACGCATCCTTGCCCGCCTGTGCAATGTCCACGCCCATCTCGGAGCAGCTATTTCCGGCGAGTTCCACCTTCTCCTTCCGACTCTTCTCCCCTAGCTCCGGATCCAGCAAAGGTGCGCGCAGTGTTACTTCCGACGTTCCCGCCACACTGGGGGACGGATAGAGCGTTACTGCGCTATTCCCAGCAGCCGAGAGCTGCAGCGACGGCACGCTCAGCGCTGCCCCACCCATCCTATGTCCCCCTCTCCGCCGTCCCTGCAGCACTTGTACCACCTCGTCCTCCATCTCAAGCATCCGCGGAGGCGGCAGCGGGTCCCCGAATATGCCCCCAACAGCCTCGAGGCGCTTTCCGCCCGTCTCTACACACACGAGCCATACGGCGAGTCCCGAGAGCGCGCACACACCCGCGAGGACGAGGTAGTACGCACCTGCGCTACCGCCGCGAGAGGGGAGCGCGCGCAGGAGTGGCGGCGTCGCGAGACAGACGACGCACTCGAAGAACCAGTCGCAGGCGGTGGTGATGGCCATCCCGCGCGCGCGCATGCGCAACGGGAAAAGCTCCGCGCTGAGGAGCCACGGGACGGGACCCCAACTGAGGAACAGATCAGCTAAAGAAAGCAGGGAGGGAAGGGAGGACGTACGTCGCGCCGAAAAAGAAGAGGTAGAGCCCCATGCCGATGAAAATCCCGCGGGGGCCGGCGACATACGCGAGCATACGCGGCCAGTGGTCGACGTAAAGCTGTAGACACCCGACGAGCACGAGCGCGCCCGCGAGGGCGATACTGCCGACAAGAAGGAAGCGACGCCGGCCGAGGCGGTCGACGAAGAGGATCGCGGGGAGGGGGCCGACGGCGTAGAGCAGCGCGCAGCATGCGGCCAGAAAGAGCGCGCGGGAGACGGAGAAGCCTGCGCGCGTGAGGCCCTCGGGGAGGAAGTGCAGGATCGCGCTGATCCCGTTGAGCTGCGCGAACGTGCGCGTGATGAGGCCCATCCGCGTACGCCTCGGATAATTCTTGAAGAGGTCGCGCCACGGCGCCGCGCCTGCGGCGCGGTCGGCGTCCCTTACGCGGCCTTCGAGCTCGAGTGTGTCGGCGATCGCGTAGTACGTCTGGTTCACCCCCTCGTCCGTCACGTCCCCCGCTGCGTGTAGGTCCGCGAGCGTCCACAGTCCCTCGGTGCGGAAGCCATTCTGGATGAGCCAGCGCGGGCTTTCTGAAATGGCGAACGTCCCGAGAACTAGCACCAGTGAGACAGCAGCTTGAACACCGTACGGCCCGCGCCACGCGTGCTCTGCGTCGCGCTCGTTAGCGAAGAAGGCGTACCCGACCCAGGCGGAGGCGGCGTAGCCCGCGTTCATGCAGAGGGCTTCGATGCCCGCGAACATGCCGCGCGCGTTGGCGGGCGCGATCTCGACCTGGAATATGGGGACGGTCGTGCTGAGGATGCCCGCGCCGAGGCCCTGGATGGAGCGCCCGACGATGAGGATCGCGAAGTTCGGTGCGATCATCTGAATGCAGGCTGGAAACGCATTCCAGCACAAGTGGGCCTCTGAAGAAGCAGAAGCTCACATGCGATGAGATAAAGGACAGCCCCGATGCGAATAGATTTCCGGCGTCCGAGGTAGTCTGACGTGTATGCGGACGCGAGGGCGGCGAAAAGAGCGGTGACGCTGAGGCAGGCAATCAAGATGGCTGGAAAGCGTGAAAAAGCTAGCCAATCAATGAGTACTGGTACACACCTGGCAATAAAGGAGGGATCGCCGCTGTCCCGTTCTTGATTTGCTCGGGCGTAACTGTGGTGCCGTATATCCGCTGAATAAAGGACGGCTGGACTTGGAATGCAGCGGTGATGCCCTGTGAATAGCCAAATAGTGCGTCGCCGAGCGAGGCCAAGGCGCTGGAGATGTAGAGGAGGGGCTTTCCGGCCATCTTGCGGGGATAGCGGACGGTGTAGACTGTGGGCTTGACGGCTTGAGCGATTTTGTATCCAAGAGTCATATCGGTAGACAGGAGTGGGCCCGCTTAGGCTCAGAGACGAAATGCGTTTCACTTGTACTCCCAGCGGCGCCAGGTCGCACTTGAGTTTTACTTGAAGAAAAAAACTTGGTGGAGGCTTGACTTCTTGACAGTTCCAGTGTATAGACGTCGCCTTGTACAGATCTTTGAGCCCGAGATGTTTGAAGTAAACGGGCGGGGAGTTTTGAGAAGGGATCGAAGAAAAACAAGAAGTATGGAGGACGGGGACGAAAAGAGGCACATTGTTATGTTTCAAAGCCATCGCCTTCGCAAATGATTGCCGACATGCATGCCCTCTGAATCAAGCGTCCTCCACCAACCCGTACGGCTCTACCACTCTCCGGAAGGCTTCCCGGGCCAATCTTTCTACCGCTCCAAGCAGGAATCCGATGATTATCTAAGCTTGAAGCTGAGCTCGCTGCTCACGTTGGCTCGTATAATGATATATTTTGCGCACTTGCCACTCGCACGAACTATGCTTATGCAACAACTTTAATTTGGTACTTACTGCATTGCTCAAAAGCATCTCATCCTGGACGATTACACTGGCAGCATTCTCTTTGGTAATCGAAGAACGGGGTTGCTTCTAGTAGCTTGGTCATGGTGATTGAGAGGTATAACGGTTTTACGTGAGGCCCTCCGATTCACTCAAGCCACCTTTCCCCCAATCGGCTGTGGTTTTTGGCGATAATGGTCTTTCTCAACTCACAAGCGATCCTGTTGGCGCTTTCAATAACCACGGTCATTGGACGGCAGGTTGTTTTCGAGGCATCGAACGACAGCAGCCAGTGGACGACCTTTCCGCGCCCTATCACCCGTGTAGCCGTCATCGGCGCAGGTCCAGCTGGCCTCCAGGCTGCAGCCCACCTCCTGGCTGCGAACCTCACTGTCCGTCTGTTCGAACGAGCTCCTTCTCCGGGTGGCAATTGGTTCTACACAGAAGAAATACCTATGCGAGAGTCTTATCCGTGAGGAATCATATCCATTTCCATCCTCGCTCTCAAACGCAAATGTCTTCTGTTTCTCAAGGAACAACACCTTTGAAAGAAAACAGCCTGTCCCAGACGTCCTTCGCGCGACCATTTACTATAGAGAAGGAGACGATGGGATTTCGTTGAAGGGTCGCTGGAAGGAGCACTGGCAACCTCGTCCAGTGTGGTACGACCTGCATACAAACACGCCCGCAGTATGTCCATCGGCCACGTCTCTGTGCTTATCGAATGAAATCGGAGCTGTGCAGACTATCACCGCTCTCCCTGGCCTCGTGTATCCTGCCAATACTGTGCGCACATTTCTTCGAGGCCCTAACAGTAGTCTCATTCTCCCATCTGTAGCCTTGGTCAGTTTCTGTGCACGACGTCCAACGACTCGTTCGCGGGTATGCCTCTCTGAACGGGCTCAATGCAAACGACAACCCTATCTCGCCGTCCGCTGCGCCGGTCGCATCGTACTCCACTCGAGTTGAGAGTATCAGGAAAGACAACGCGACTTCGATGTGGACCCTTGGACTACGTCATCTTGAATGGCTGGGTGGATCGGATCGCGTCATCAAAGCCGACTTCTGGACGGAGGACTTCGATGCAGTGGTAGTCGCCGTGGGGAGTTACACGACGCCTTACGTTCCTGCTATTCCAGGCATCGCCAATTGGAGCAAAGCCGTGGAGGAAGGTCACTACAACATGTATCATTCGCATGCCTTTCGGCATCCTGAGCGGTTTGCTGGGAAGGTGCGCGTCCAGCCACCCCTCTTTTGTGACGGCGTTCATACGAATTACTGCAGATGGTCCTGATTGTCGGAGGATCGATATCCGCCACGGAAATAGCTCGAAGCATCGCTCCGTTCACCAAGCGCCTCCTCGCCAGTGTTAGGGTGAGTTCGTACTCTGCGTGTTTTCGTACTTGTAGAAAGTTGATACTTCTCCATCAATTCCTAGCCTAATCGTTACCGCGACGGATACGGACTGGATCTCTTGTTAAAATTTCCCGCAAAGGCTGAAATAGTCCCGGAAATATCATCCTTCGACCCATTGAGCTCTGATGCTGCCGGAATCAGAGCTGGGGTAATCCGCCTGGCCAATGGTTCAGAACTGTCCGGAATCGACGAGGTGAACGAACTATTTTATTCCGTCATTGAACATATCGTTGAATTATAAGGTTATTCTCGCCACCGGGTACCGTCGCAACACCTTCCTCCCTGATCTGTAAGTGTTATGAGCCTCCAAGCATGTCCGTTCAACCAATCAATACTCGACGGCAGTGTCGATTCCCGGCTGAGCAACGTCTACTGGACGGGTCATTATATCCAAGATCCAACGCTGGCATATGCATCCGGTGAGCGTCACGGTTGCCTCCCGTCCGTCAATCTGCCCCGTTCACGCTTTGGTGTGAATTCTCCTAGTCCCCCGTCCCTGGACCCACGGGCGATACCAAAGCTATGCCTTTGCCAAGGTATGGACAGGGAAAGCGCGCTTGCCGAGCCGTGAGCGGATGCTTCAAGACTACCAAGCCCGTCGGTATGAGTTCGGCGGCGCCTTGGATGTGTTACCGCAGGAAGGTGCGCACCCTCGTGCCATTTTCTTCTCACTCAGCTCTATGGTACTGATGACGGCCTCAGCGTTAGCACGCCAATACGTTACCTGGCTCAACAACGAGTCTTTGGAATTTGGGGGGCATCTCGTGGACCCTCTTCCTGTCGAGTCAGTTACGGTTCCCGAACCCCACCTCATTCATATAATATGTTCAACGCACCTGATCTGATTCCTCTCTTCCCAGAGCACGAGAAAGCGTCGCGTACTTCGTTAATGCGCATTGGAAACAGGTAATAGCCGTGACCGTGGCTCATTAATTATAATGTCTGATGAGTTCCAATACAGAATTGGGGGACGAACGAAAATTACACTCGTTTCGACGAACTCCCATCCAGCGAGTGGCCGAGACCAGGATCAGAGGCTTTCAAAGGGGAGATTGCGTCTTGGTGATGTATGTTCTTGTTCGAATATATCCATATGGTCTTTATGTTTGGAGGCTATCGATTTTCAATCTACGCCTCAGTTGTAAAGTGCTCTCTCCAGTAACGCAAACACGGTCTATAACAAAAGTATATTGAGGAATCGATATTAGCTCTTAGCGAACTGGAATTCAGAACGATATCAATTTGCTTTCGTCGGTGTGTACCAAGTTCGTGAGTTATCTGGGATTCAGCCCGATCAAGCACGGCAGCACCAGGAAAAGTGTATATCCAGTAAATGCTCCCGTAGGCCACCCTTAATTCACCTCTAATTTTGCAGGCCAAATCCGGACTGCAGCGGATCGGCTCGAAAAATCTTCCGCCAGCTGGGCTAGAGAATTGTTGTACACCAAGCCGGCTATTTTCCATTTCGTCTGATCATCCGAACCAAGTCGAATTAAACACGGGGGAATTCAGAACACCTACCTTGACTAGCGCCGCGCAACGGTATAGAGTACCGTTTGCGGTTGACCTCGAACAAGATTTCCAACGGATCCAAGAAGCTGACATACTGGACTGTATTAGATTGTATTAGGGCTGTTCCTCACGTACTTCAGCCTGAATGTGTTCCATGCCATCTTCTACTCCAAAATTCAACCACAAATTCGGATATTCGTCACGTTTGCCTAAGCATGGGCCAAGAATGCCAGGAGGTTGCGTTTTGAGTATCACATGAGCATTCACTATAGTATGGGCCATCGTTGAGTATTATTATAGAAGACGCTAAAATACTTGTGTCATCCGAGCCGTTAGCCATCAGGTTGCGTACTGCAAAAATGACATCTGATGGCTCGCATCGCAAAGTCGCTAATCAAGTGCGCGATTTCAGTCCCGATCAGACTCTCGTTATTACTGTAAACCTCTGCGCAACGTTATGTTAAAGTACACCCACCCTCTCCGCAGTATTCCCACTTCGCTCCCTATTACTCACGTAGATTTTCTTGTACTTTTCCCGAGACTGTTAAAAGATCCTTGTTCAACTGTCGCGTAGCCAAGATTCGAAATAAAACACGACTATTACTTGAGTTCCAATCAAAATAGAAAACCCCGCGACACGCAAACACCAACTCCGGCTACCTAAGATTTCAAACGCTTGCCGCAGTTGCTGGCCACGAACCTCCATCCCGGCCATGAGTGGGTAATAATTATACTAGTTTGTCTGTTCTGCTGGATCCCGGGGCCATCCCGGAACTTGATGGCTCCAGGCCTGGAGTAAATCCCTTCAGAAACGCAGTCCTCGCGTCCCTCGTCGTCATTGTGGATGGTACACTCGCTTCAAAGAGGATTCCTACGTATGTACACAGGTCCAGAATTGTGGCCGTGCTTTTGATGCTTCATCGACTGACCCTCTTCGAGCCTACTCAAGTGGTTGGTTCAACGTCACAATTTTTATCTGCTCAACAAACATAGATTCGAGTCTCCTTTGCAGAAACTAGTCCTAGGATTCAGGGTGGAGGCCGAAAACTCAATTACGCCGACTCGGATAACACCGGCGGCTAATAAATTCAATTCAATTCAATTCAAATTCCATTAAAGTGTATGCGGGCCCCTTGGGCCCATGTAACACTGTACGTAGTGCAGTAAAGGTAGATCGCTGGCCTGAGTGGGAGGCAGTGGATGGCTAGGATACGGAGGGAGGGTGAGAGAAGTTGCCGAGAGGGTGTGGGTGATTTTATGTAGGAGTGCAAGGTGCCAAGTCAAGTCAAGTAAGCTAATTGGAACATGTATGAGACAGAAACTGAGAAAGAGGAAGGGAGGAGAGGAACGCTATAGCGCGTAGCGCGGGAAGCGTTCGGTTGCATGCACGAACACGAGCACCGGCTTGGGGTTGGCTTTCGTGGCAAGCAGGCGGCGGAGGGAAAGGTCTGCGGTGCCCAACCGCTGAATGAGGGCAAGGCGTTGGCGACGATATCGGGGGCATGCGAGGAGGTAGTAGGAAGCTGTCTCCGGGAGGAGGCAGAGGTTGCAGTCAGGGGAGGGGGCGAGGTGAAAGCGATAGAGATATGCGTGAGGACGCTGCATTGGGGTCGGCTGAGATCGGTGTACATGCGCGCGATAGCGCTGGAAGGTTGGGCGTCATTATCTTCGTGGTTGACAGGAGGTGGCGATGCAAATTGTTGGCGGATCTTTACTATTTCGGAAAACGCCGGCTTTCTGACCGTCTCACCCATCTCCTCATGGCGCTTGCCCTGATGGGCCCGGAATTGCACTATGCTCTCCGTCTCGAAAGGCTTTCACGACTCCCTCCGACTATCCGGGTCAGTATCTGGTCAGCCTCATTCTTCAATTTAACATACTCATGCAAACATCCAAAAGCGGCTTGCAAAAACGGCCGCGAGCGGCTCGCTGGAAAGCCTGCGAAGACTAGAAAAACCCATGAAGGAGTCGCCTGAGAACGAATCAATGCTATATCTTCCCGTCTTCTACGCGAATCTGGACACGGACAGCATCCCACATCCTAACGACGTCGACACACTATCACCATCCCAGACTGTCGTCTCTGTTCTCATGAGAGCATTTATCTCGCTCCAGGCCCTCGAATCGTTCCCCCACTTACCTCCCGACATATACACTGTTTTCTGGCCGCGTGCGTGGGCCTGGATTTCCTTTCTTGATACCTACGATATTCACACACACTGTCTCGCCAATGCCCGTGGTTCGGGGGCACGTAACGCAAATCGCGTGCATTATCTGCAGAAGATAGCACATTTCAGGACCCACGCTCGTGAAGAAACCGCTATACTCATCAATTCCACCGAGGGTATCTGGACCATGGTCGCGGCAGTGTGGACTCTCTGTGTGGAGCGAAACTTATTCGCGGGGGGTTATGCTGGGGTCGCGGTGGTGTGCAAATTTGTGGCTTCTCCTATCTCCCGGGCACAGCTCAATGAAACCATTGACGCGATGGGAGGAACCCAGACGGCTTTGGCCGCTGTTGTAGTCCAGCATATGGAGCTTGTCGCCTGCAACCCGCAGAACCCCCTGACCAGTGGTAATCTATGGACCCTGGAGAGTGTGCTGACTTTTCTTTTGTACTGCGCGGACAACAGGAAATTCCTTTCGCCCCAGGTATTTGCGGAGCGTGGCCTGGCGAAGGCGCTCGTGGAGAGTATATGCTCTTTGAGCCGCATTAGCGCTCCCAAGTGGGGGGAATTGATGAGCATGTGCTTGCATCTCTTCTATTGGACTGTCGGCTCCGACGGCCATTTAAACGTCTGTATGCCACTCGCTCTCAAATCGGGTCTCTTGCGGGCCATCGTCGCCTGTGGAAATTGCAACTCCAGCGTCACCGACACTTGTCGAGTGATTCTCACCCGGGACCTTTCACCGTCTCTGGCATACTACCATGTCCTTCGTCGTCTCTCCAAGGCGCTCCGCGACGTCAAATTTGCAGATATGCGCAAGACTGCAATATTTGCGGAGTGGACGGAATTTGTCGAGCTAGCCAAGTCCCGGCTCAAGATATTCAAATTCTTTAACTCGGACGAGTTCGTGTCTTCCAGAGCCTGCGAAAATACAAAGGCAGGTCAGCTGGTTCAGAGCTCTAGCGCCTGTTGATGGGATACACTAGTGCGATATAATCGACCATGCAGGAGAATTCAGCGTCTGTTCAGCGTGCCGACAGCGGTTCTACTGCTCAGAAGACTGTCAACAGATCGATTGGGAAGCTGGCGGGCACAGGGACGCGTGTAGCGTCCTATCCAAAGCGGCTACGGGTACGTGGAACAGCATTGATTATGCTCATTTCTGAAGCCATGGAAAGAAACCCCCGAGAAGCTGGGCAAGCGAGAATTATCCTTTCTCCGCGCACTTGTCCATCACGACTACTCTAGCAGGAAGCACGACCTTTGGCTGAGACAAATCTCGTTCATGCACCTCTTCCCATCGATGGACTTCTCATTGCTCTTCGACTATTCGAAGGGTGCCTTGTCGATCAAAATCATTCCCAATCAGGGACCCCAGTCACCCCACAATCCTGACGCCCCCGATGAGTCGCAAACCACCGTCGCTTTGAGGTCCGATGGCGAGTCAACAACGAAAGACCCCCTTGACATTGACGGGCCTTTCCGAGCCGCGCAAGCAGCCGCGAGCGGCGGGCGCATGGAACTTCATCAAGTGCTAATTGCGTTGGGGAAGGATATCGTAAAACGATCGGTCCCAATGCACTCCAGCAGCGTGGCACTGTTCGATGGATTGCGACGCATAGTAAATGGGATTGAGAATGGTCTCGATATATCGCAGTCTCAAGCACAACAGCACTTTCTCGCGGAGATCAAGAAATTGGAGGCGGAAGAAGGGGCGGGAGTAATACAGATACACTAAAGGGGCCCCGCTACGAGGTGTGCGTAGTTGATTTGCTACTTCGTTGAAGAAGAATGTTAGCATCTTTATCTCCGATCGAAATAAAGCAAATGCCAGACTCGCGGTCAGAGACTCAGAAAGGATACTGTAAACCGCGGCTTACCAAAGAAAAGACAAAGCCCAATTCTATTGACCCAGATGCATTTTATATAGAAAATTCGTAGGATCACATACGGGATGAAAGAGAGAGCCGGAATAATGGACGCATGTCGAATTGCTCGTAGATATTTTGGGGTACTCGGACGTACGAGTGACAATAATGGAAACACGTCGAAATGGATCATAGACATTGTAGAGTGCTCGGCGCAAGAATTCTGGCACGGGAAACAAAGCTATCGTGATTTAGTTCAAATTGGGAATGCGGGGAATAAAAAACCGGAATGCGGAAGCGCTGGCATGAAACGGGCTCTAAATATTTGGAAGAGGTAATACACAGCTGAAGTCAGGAGAGAGTCGGTCAGGCGGCAGGAATTACTTAGGTAATACTAATAAAAACGCAGTAGGTAATCAACTGCACAGTGACCGTGTTTGGCTGATCTCCGTGTATCTTACATTATAACACCGCAGAACACTAGTTATTGGTGCACATTGGATGCTCATATGGACCTGGGAGGTGTTTTGCACGTCTAGGAGGCATCTGGGTCAATATCTGGGCCGAAAAAAATTTACCTACAATTTTTTTTTTTGGTGGTCGGCCCCTTGGTATAGAGCTTTGTTGGTAGGGCATCAAACCCTACGTATTACGCCCACGGGCGTAACAATTACGGCGTATTTTTATTACGCCACGCCCTCAGCCGTCCGTCAGCACCAGGTAGAGTGAACCAAACGGGACGGGTCCCGTCCGTACAGTCCGTTTACGCCGTATTTACGGCTTTTGCCAACACAAAGGGAAGTTTGAACAATTTCAGGGCTAACATGGGGCTAAAATGGTCCCAGTCATCCTCGCACTCCAGAAAAGTCTGCGCCCGGCCTCAGACACTCCAAAATCAATCGGATTCAAGTCCTTAAATAAGATCGGAGCTATCGGCGGGTCCGGCAAGCTTCATCAGCCTGCGCGGGATCACTGATATATGGCGGCACTGATCCCGGCACTGCCCCACAGTGGTTCCGCGATGGTCGGCATGGGGTTCCGTACGATCCGAGTCGTTCATCGTGACCCTTGGGATGCTGATTTGCTAACGCGTATTTTACGCGTAAACGGACGGTTACGGGGCTACGTTTACGGGTTGCCCCGTCACGTCCCCGTACCGTCCGAGACTGTGTCAAGCCTGTCGACGGTACGGGGACGTACCCGTTTTTACGGGCCGTCTGTCCGTAAAAATACGGGACGGTTTGATGCCCTATAATTGTTGGTCGCTTGCTCCCCGTTATCGAACACCCGGGCCATATCTGTTATACGAATCTCTGATCGACAGTTCCCGTAATATTCTCTTGTGTTTCCATTATGGCGGTCAATGTGCACATTTAATAAAAACAGGATTTTTTTACCCTTTCAGTGGTTTTTTGGCTGTTTTGAGCAGATGACTGAGTTTTTTCAGCCGTTTGCCATCACCTCATTCTTTTAGCCCACCTCATGAAAAATTTACGACCTAAAGCAATTTTTATGACCGCACATCAGAAAGGTCCAGTAGCACTGGTTGTAGACAGAGTAGCAGAGTCCTGTTCGAATCGGGGGCATGCAGACACGGGAAAAGTTGAGGGTATAAGAAGACAAAAGAGTGTAGGAAAGCCTGGCTGCCACGGTGGGCATCTACATCCAGTTTCTAGGGAGAAAGCTTTAGAAAAATACATCAGTAGACTCCCGTTCGATTCGGGGCTGGGCCATATGACGTGTGATAGGCTACTTTTATTTATTTGTTTCAACTTGCAAAAATAAAGGAGACTAAGAGGTTGCGGGAGGAGGGATACTGCTACTGCTGGTAGTTACGTAGTACTGTGAATTTGCCATCTAACCTTCACAACACAAACAAGGGAGAAGGTCAGAGTACAGTACTGTATGGAGAGGTTAGGAAGTAGAGGGAACAGGCTTGGTAGCACTGGTGTGCATCCACATTCAATAAAAGAGAACGAAGTTCTGTGGACTCCCGTTCGAATCGGGGCTGGGCCATTGCTTTCTCAGATGCTTTTTTTTTGATTCAATTACCCAGGAGATTGGAGGGAAATTGTGGAGGAGGTTACCGGACGGCTGAAGGTTGATTAGCATCTACTTGTACTTATTATAATAGTACATACTCCAGAATACTAGCCTGGATTATGACTGTTCAAACTCAACAGAGGTACTCTGGAGTGTATTACCAGAGTTCTCAGAAAGGTCCAGTCGTGCTGGTGAATATTGGTATATCCTGCAGGGGACTCGGAGTCCCTGTTCGACTCGGGGGTGAGCCATAAAGTTGTAGTTGAGTTCACCTTTTGCCATGCAAACAAGGGAGAAAAGCGGGAGTGTAAGAAGGTTACAAAAGGGAGTAGGAAGCCTGGTGCCCTGGTGGGCCCCTACCTACATTCAGTTCTGGAATCGTAGCAAAGCTTCAAAAGACACCAGTAGACTCCCGTTCGATTCGGGGCTAGGCCATCCTCGGTTTCAAACCCCTTTTTGCGTGAAATGTAATTCTTCAAGAGATTGGAAAAACATGATGGAGGTAACGAAAAGGTCAGAGGTTCATCAGCATCTACTTGGTACAGGCTCCAGAATACAAGCCAGAATTATGACTGTTTACACTCAACAGACGCACCAGAGGATTTAGCATATCACTAGATTGTTCAGAAAGGTCCAGTGGGGAGGCTGGCGGTTGCAGTAACTGAGTAAGAGTGGAACACGCATCGGAGTCCCCGTTCGAGTCAGGGGTGGGCCATAGTATCGACCCAGGAAAGTATACCTTTTTGCATGCAGACAATGAAGAAGGTCAGTGCACTGTATGGAGAGGTTAGGAAGTAGAGGGAAAAGGCTTGGTAGCACTGGTATGCATCCATATTCAATAAGAGAGAACGAGATTCTGTGGACTCCTGTTCGATTCGGGGCTGGGCCATGCGTTGTGGGTATGAGCTTCTTCTTCTTCTTCTTTTCTTTTCTTTTCTTTTTTGATTCAATTCCCCAGGAGACTGGGAACAAAATGATGGCTTCAAACTCAACAGAGGCACCAGAGTATCTGACATATGATTGTGATTTACAGGAAGGTCCAGTAGTGCTGGCAGTTGTTAAAGCAGAGTCCCCGTTCAATTCGGGGGGGGGCATAGTATCGAAGAAGAACCTACCTTTTTGCGTTGCAGACAAGGGAGAAAACTCAGAAAAGCAGAGGTGTAAGAAGGCCACAAAAGGGAGTAGGAGTGCCTGGCTGCCCTGGTGGGCATCTACATTCAGTGCATTTGAAGACACAAAAATACATCAGTAGACTCCCGTTCGATTCGGGGCTGGGACATGGTGTAGGTGTTTTGCAGATACATTTTTGTTGAAATTGGAAGGAAAGAAAGTTACAAAAAGGTCAGAGGTTGATCAGCATCTACTTGTATTTATTATCGTAGTACAGATTCTAGAATACTTGCCTGGCTCATGATTATTCAAACCCAAGAGAGAGGTACCGGACTATATGCAGTATATTGCAAGGAAGCCTGAAGGTCCAGTTGTCCTCGTGCACATTTGCATATCCTGCAGCGGATTCGGAGTCTTCATTCAAACCGGAGGTGGGTCATAGTATAGCAGAAGAGCATACCTTTCGCGTTGCAGACAGGGGGAAAAGATGTCGGTGTAAGAAGGTTACGAAAGGGAGCAAGAACACCTGGTAGCCCTGGTGGGCATCTACATTCAGTTCGGGTGAAGGTATGAAAATAAATCAGTAGACTCCCGTTCAATTCGGGGCTGGGCCATAGGATGTTGGTGTAAGCTTTCTTTTTACTTTATTTCAACTCGCAAAAAAGGGGGAGGAAGGATACTGCTACTGCTAATAGTATTGTATACTGTGGATCAGCACCTTACTTATTGCAACTGATAGAGCACATCGAATTGGTTGTTCAAACCCATATACTCTGAATTGTGCAGAAAGGTCCAGTAGCACTGATTGTAGACAGAGTGGCGGAGCCTCCGTTGGAGTTGGGGTGGGCCATAAAGTTGTAGTTGAGCCTCCATTTTACTACGAAGACAATGGGAAAAGGCAGAGATGTAAAAAGGCCACAAAGGAGAGTAGGAGTGCCTGGTAGCCCTGGTGAGCATCTACATCCAGTCCGGGTGAATAGACAAACATAAATCAGTAGACTCCCGTTCGATTCGGGGCTGGGCCATGCGACGTTGGCAAGTTTTTCTTCTTACTTTATTTAGACTTGACAAGGAGATTAGGAGGTTGTGGGCAGAAGGATACTGCTACTGTTAGTAGTACTGTGGATCAGACTGTAAATGATAGAGCACACTAGTAAATCTGTTATTGGAGCCCAATGCAGGTGCTGGAGTATTTGCAGCATATTACTCATCAATTACGCAGAAAGGTCCAGTAGCACTGCTTGTAGACAGAGCAGTGGAGTCCCGTTCGAATCGGGGGTGGGCCATGAGAGTTGAAGCTAGTTTACCTTTTGCCAGCAGACAAGGGGAAAATGTGTCGGTGTAAGAAGGTTACAAAATAAAGTAGGAGTGCCTGGCTGCCCTGGTGGGCATCTATATTCAGTTCGGGTGAAGGTATGAAAATAAATCAGTAGACTCCCGTTCGATTCGGGGCTGGGCCATTGATAATTCACATTGTTTTTTGATTCAATTCCCCAGGATATCTGAAGGGAATGACGGAGGAAGTCATGAATGAAAAGGTCAGAGGTTGATCAGCATCTACTTGTACTTATTATAATAGTATGTACAGACTCTGGAATAGGAGCCTGAATTATGATTATTCAAAAAACTCAAGAGAGAGGTACCGGACTATTTACAGTGTATTGCAAGATTGCAGGAAGCCTGAAGGTCCAGCCATGCTGGTGAATATTTGCATATCTTGCAGCGGATTTCGGAGTCCCCGTTCGAATCGGGGGTGGGCCATATCTTGAACAGAAGAAAAGCACACCTTTTGCGTTGCAGACAGAGGAGAAGGTCAGATCACTGTATGGAGAGGCTGGGAGGTAGAGTGAAAAGGCTTGGTAGCGCTGGTGTGCATCCATATTCAATACTCGTTGGCGCGATTGGGAATTTAGTGGACTCCCGTTCGATTCGGGGCTGGGCCATACACCATGCATCCAGGACTGATTGTTTTGTATTATTTTATTTCAACACTGCGACGAAGGAAGGATACTGCTACTGCGAGTACAAGAGCGTCCACTGAGCCCTCGGCTTTTTGTCGGGACAGGTTCGGGGTCTAGGCTATCCCTTGATTGCCGAGGGCCGGGCCGGTGTGTGTGGCGCGGAGGTGTTTGTCAGCAGTCCCTCTGGTTGTCGTCCACCGTCGTCGATGATCCGCTTCGACACGCTCCCGCCGGAGGTCATGCAGGCCATGTGCACCCCGATGCACCAGATCCTCCCCCCGACGCCCCTCCCCGCCGCCGCCCCCTCCTCCTCGTCCCACCCGTCCTCCTCGTCCCCCTACGCGCCGTACACCCACGGTCAGCAGGTCCACCAACCGCAGCCCCTCTCCGGCGCCCTCTACCTCGGCTCGCTGAGCGCGGTGAACGACCACCCGCTGCTGCGCGCGCACGGGATCAAGCACCTCGTGCAGGCGCTCGAGGCGCCGTGGGCGCCGCCGTGCCGCAAGGAGGACGGGTTCGTCGCGTATAGCATCGATATCAGGGACAAGGAGAGCGTCGACCTGCGCCCGCACCTCGAGGCCGCGTGCGTGTACATCGAGCGCGCGCTGCGGAGGGGCGAGGGCGTATTGGTGCATTGTCAGCAGGTGCGATTTTCACTCCTCTTTTCCATTCCTATTCCCATTCGCTCTTATCCATCCTGATCCTTACTGACCATCTCCATCTCTTCATTTATTCTATATATTTTATGCTCCGCCAACGCAGGGCGTCTCCCGCTCGCCCTCGATCGTGATCGCGTACCTGATCCGCAACCACGCCATGTCGTACGACGCCGCGCTCGCCTTCGTCAAGCGCAAGCGCGCGTGCGCGAAGCCCAACCCCGGCTTTGCGCGCGCGCTCGTCGAGTGGGAGGCGAGCTGGCGCCGCCCGCAGGTCGGCCGCCGGTTCACGTCCTAGGCGGCTCGCCGTGGGGCGGGGCGGCGACTGCTACGTTTGCGCTGCGGAGTGCGGAGTGCGGAGTGTCGCCGCGTGGGGCGGGCCGTTCGTAATCCTAATCCTAATCGCGGCGCGTGGAGGGCACGCCTCGTGTGCGCCTCGTGCCGGCCGCGAAGCACAGGCACCACAGGCACACCAACCAACCAAGGGCTGATACATCCCACGCGCCACCATGTTCCATGTATTCCTTCCTGATTCCTCCTCCAATCGAATTCGATCTCTTGCGCCACCGCCATCTCACGCTCTTGGCTTGGCTGACGCGCATGCACGTCTTTTTTGTTCTAGTATTCTGTTTTGTTCTCTCCTATCCTGTCCGTCGTCGCTCGCTCGTATCTCCACGTTCCCTCCCTGCGTCCTTCCTTCGTTGAACCCCTCGCTCCTTGATTTATTTATCACTCCATCTCCGTCTTCCGTCTCCTGTCTTCCGTCTGTACATCCATCTCTCGTTCCCTGTACATACATCTTACACTTTACACTTTACACTTTACACACTACACGCTTCGCACACCATACACGTCTGGGGCCGCTGTCGCTTTACTTGTTTTCTTTTGCTGTTTCTGTTTTGGTTTTGCTTGCTTTTTTTTTTTTTGGGATATATTGGGGTTTTTTGGTGTTTTGTTTGAGGTTCTTGGTGTCTCGCCTGGGCAGGGTTTTTTTGAGGGAGCGGGTGAGCGGGTGAGTGCGCGAAGCGCGTACTGTATTGCTTATTTGCGTATCGGCGACTCGCGATATTATGTATACTCGAGAGTCTGAGTCTGAGAGTCTGAGTGTCGGGCTGTATTCAGCTTCGACGAGGGTCATTTCGTCGGGTGTGGTGTATGGCACACCCTCCCTCCCACTGAGATGAGCACATCTAGGTTGATGGGAGAGACCCGGGTTCGATTCCTGGTGCCCGAGTAGAAAGTGCTTTGAGACATTTTTTGTCAACGTCACAGGCACAGATAAAAGGCCGAGGAGGACCTGGCAGATTTTCGAGTATATCTGAAAGTCTCAAGTGAACTAAGTAAGCATCCGCTGTTATTTTCTGGATTTGCTCCAATCCAGGGTTGGTAAGATTCCGGAGAATTTCCTGGTATAGTGAGTCTAGCAGAGGAGTGTTAGTCGGGCGTGGTGGATGGTGCACACTCCCTAGAAAGACTTCTTAGGAGATCTCGGGTTCGATTCCTGGGACCGAATTAGGTCAAATATCCCTCTGTCTTTTTTTGATCGTCAAGAAATTGAACTGACATCTCGTTACAGGACTGATAGGTAGGTAGATGAGTTGAGGGAATAGAGTCGGGCGTGGTGTATGGCACACACTCCCTCCCACTTGCAAACGAATGCTGAATTTGATGAGAGAGACCCAGGTTCGAGTCCTGGGGCCCGAGTAGGCACAGCCGCGAAAGGCTTCTTTTATCAGTATCACAGGTCAGAGGCAATGCATTCTGAACATCAATACTCACGTTGAACATAAGGTTTATTCAGCTTCGAAGAGGCTTATTTCGTCAGGCGTGGTGTATGGCACCCGCTAGCACTCGCTCCCTTATACTTGTCAGTCCCCTGTGGAGGATGATGGGAGAGACCCGGGTTCGATTCCTGGCACCCGAGAAAAAGGTGAAGTTGGTAGACATTTTTTGTCAACGTCACGGGTAGGTCGACGGTCGGAGGGGAAGGAGGGAGATTTGATTTCTGAAAGTCTCAAGTTGAACTTTTTTCGAGTTGATTAAACTTAGGGTTCGGAGAGTTGGCGGGTATAATGAGCCTGGAGATGGGTGTTAGTCGGGTGTGGTGTATGGCACATCCTCCCTCCCACTTATTTGTTAGCTAGGTTGATGGGAAAGACCCGGGTTCGATTCCCGGCGCCCGAACTAAGTGCTTGACGTCGATCCTTTTTTCGGTCGTCAAGGAATCGAACTGATATATCGTAACAGGACTCCTAGGTAGGTAGATTGGTTGAAGGTGAGGGTACTATCATCTCAGACTCTGTTCACCGAGGTGGAGGGGTCTGAAAGTGGAAGGCCCGCCGGCGGCCGTTGTTTTCGAGGAGGCAACGCATTCTGAAAATCTCACGTTTAAATATCGGGCGTTATGCTAAAGGGAGGTTCTCTAGACCGCATTCAACTTTCAAGAATCAATATCACTGTGGCGGTTTATCCAGCTTCGACAAGGAGTTTATCGTCGGGCGTGGTGTGTGGCACCCTTCCTCCAACTTGCGCGCTACTGCCCAGTCCGATGGGAGAATCCCGGGTTCGATTCCTGGCACCCGAACTAAGTGGTCGGTAAATCCCTTTTTTCGCTCTTCAAGAAATCGAACAGAGAGGACTCGTGCCAGTCGGTAGTATCAGACTTTCGACATATTACTTGATTGCACTTGATTGCACTTGAATGGCCTTGAATTGGCCGAAAAAGTGCTCAAGAGACAAGTGGTCCAGCCAGGTCCGACTTTCCACAAGTAGAAAAAAAAGTTTTTTCTATGGGAAGCACGGTCAGTTCCCCGCCCTCTCGCAAAAATTTTTGAGTCCATTTTTTTCCATTCAAGTGATTCAAGCCATTCAAGTCCATTCAAGTGACAAGAAATCTGTCAAAAGGCTGATGAGGTAGGTACATGTCCGTAGGTAGGTTGAGGGAAAGTCGGGCGTGGTGTACGGTGCGCACTCCCATTAATACGGATGAGGGAGAGACCTGAGTTTGACTCCCGGCGTCCGAACTGAGTAGTTTCAGTCAATGCCTTTCTTCGATCTCCAAGAAATTGAACTATATGCCGCGACAGGACTAATAGGTATTAGGTATACGGGCTGACGGAAAGGGTATCAAGTCGGGGGTGGTGCATGGTGCTCACTCCTTCCACTGGTGTAATCGGCCCGAATATATCTACGGTGTGCTTCGCTTAGTCACCACCTGCTTGCGAAAGCGCCAAGTTGGGCGTAGGCCAAGAAAAAATTCTGTAAACCTATGCTCAGCCTATTCTCAAGCAGTTTTCAAGTTGAAAAGGACACTTTTATGATTTATCAAAGAGTTCAGTCTTTCAGACGTGGGGTGGTTGCTGTACACCTTAAACTCCACCCCACAGGGTCATTTTAACAGTTCAGAAACAAGTGGAGGCCAGTCTTGGCCCATGACGCCAAATCGAACCTTGTGAAAATTTACAAGTCCATCAGTTTTTCAAATTAAATCAATCCCTCTTGGGAATCTCACCAGACAGTGAAAAGAGGCCTTTTGGAAAGAGGAAAAGAAAACCAAAGAAAAACTGAATGAGTAATAAGCCTTGTAGCAAGCAAGTGGTGACTAAGTGAAGTGCACCATATGGGAGACCCAGGTTTGACACCTAGGCCTAGCGCTGGATCCCTTGTGTGTTCATCGTAGCTTTTTTACCTGCCTCATACGCCGGAAATCAAGCGGGGAAGCAGCGTGGCCGCAGCTTTTCAGACTTTAGGAACCACCAATCTCGGAAGTTGAGCCATCCAGCAGTCCAATGTATTTTGATGGAGGCTGTCTGTATAGTACTCTGGACTCAATTCAACCAAGAATTAATTTCACGGGACCATTATCTGTGTCCACTCAGGCGCTGGGATTCGGGCTTTATTCAGCTTTGAACAGGCTTAATTCGTCGGGCGTGGACTCCTTCCCACTTTTGAATTATTTATTGAGACAGACAGCTGTGGCGATGCAGTCACGCATCAGCAAACACCGCGGCCCGCCGTTCCGTGCCTCTCTTTCTTTCTCTTACCACCATCTTGCAATTTACTCGCGGGCCGCCTCCTAGCGGCTCAACTTGCTTTTCCTTTTAGTTGTCATGGCTACTCTCGAGCTTGTACAACTTAAAAGACTGGGTTAAGCTCAGTCTTAATACAGGGACGATGACCAGGAGCAGCTGCAGAACGCAAGGACTTGAGGACATGAGAGTTGTTATGAAAGAGGGTTTCGGCCGCTCCCCTCCGAAGGTAGAAACACAGTCCAAACAACCGCCTCTTGTCTGTGTCCTTCATGCGTCAAGACCGTATTTGACACTTCGGAACCTCAAACAAATTTCCTTCCGTGCCATGTTCTCAAATCATCCAGATAACTTGAAGAATTTCAAATCTTCGGTCGTACAATGCAATCCTCAGTCCCCACCGCTTCCACGCAAAATATGTCAGTGCTGCGAAAACCGTCCAAATTCTGGATCTCGGCGAACATTTCTATCACCTTCACTTGACATATCCTCCTCTGTGCTAGAATATGGACTAAATTCCACCGGGTCGCAACTCTCGAAGCTATGTACTAAAAACTCAGATCTTTGTGGTCGTCATGCTGGCTGCTTCCGAGAATGCACTGTACCAGGCTGAGGCTGAGTACGTGTCCCGATATCACTGTTCTAACGTTTTCCTTCATCAAGAGACAATGTGGTTGAATTGTCCGCGTCCAGCGCGTCCAAAGGATGCGTCGTCGACGTTACTCGCGGTAAGCTGGTGTAATGCCGCCAAGTACGCAAATTGAATAACCTCAAACCCACTCCAGTCTAAATAACCGTACCCTGCGGACTAGGCCTTCTCTGCTCGCAAATTCGGAAGGGAAAACGTCCAATCCATTGCTCCATATCGCAAAAATTGCAAGTATCGTATTCCTCATGCGATGCGACGTACGGTGGTCCGCAACAGGTAACCTCACCGGTGCGTAGCCATTGGTTGTGATTTTTCTAGAATGGCAAATATTTCATTTCCGGGGTGCGCTCAGTCAAAGCCAGCGATGGTGGGATATACTATCGCTCCTCCTGCTACATTCATTTTCGGTTTCGTTTTCGAAATTCACACTCCTCAAACTGAAGTTGAGTTCCTAGAGCATCACGGTTCAGCTCTCCACCCATCGCTGGTCGACGCGGATATCAAACACACGTCGAATGGATCCCACTAGTGCAACGTATCGTGTATGTGTCTTTCTTGGGCATAATATCTTCGACCTCAGCTGAATCCACACGGTCAATAGGCCCTGAGTGTTGAATACGTTATTTCGAAATAAGCCAGCACGTTCGACGTCTGTCCGTGTAAGCTAATGCCTCCTGCGCCAATTTTCCTGTGCACATACTGCTAATCATCACTCGGCCTTGCTCTCCTAGGCTCTGGACTGCACGCAAATCGTTCTCAAGACCGCTGTACATCCACACGGGCGCCTCTTTTTCTCGGGTTCCCATTTTCTTGCTTGCTCCTCTAAATCTGCCGGCTTTCCTGGGCCTCCGTTTGAGTCAGGTCACAAAATTCCAATGGTTTCTCCCCGCTCGGCGTCGAGTACGTATTCTGGAATATGCCGAAAGCGCCCGTCGCCGGATCACCGTTGCCGCCGGGACTATCCAGGGTTTCCTTCGCCCTCCGAAAATTCCGAAATTGGTAATAGGTCTGTTTACTAGCGGGATACGGCCTTGCTCAACCCTCCAAAATTTCAGATCCAGATCAACCTCAAGATCGTCATGCGCCGCTGGGCCTCAATTAATCCCACATAGAAGGCCATCGAAAGAAGTTTCATCGCCAACAGATTGCATTCCGGAATGCGTTACTTTGAACATTCACTCACGTCTCATGCCGCCCCGCGAGGCACTGTTGATGTGGCAGAACAGCGGCAGCATTGGAGATCTTAACAGATCGCGTTCTAAAAGGAGTGTGGTAGGTACACCCGCG
Organism: Mycena galericulata; assembly: GCA_029289565.1. Classification (NCBI taxonomy): domain Eukaryota; kingdom Fungi; phylum Basidiomycota; class Agaricomycetes; order Agaricales; family Mycenaceae; genus Mycena; species Mycena galericulata. The sequence goes on from JARKIA010000090.1 coordinate 204,350, forward strand.
TGGCCAACCGATGAAAGTCAGCTCCTCATTCTCTGTGTGGAAACAATTTGGTTGAGAGTCTTCGAACGTATGGGCGCGGAGTGGTGGCGTAGTGTGTCTCCACCGCGTTCATCAACAACATAAACTAGGTCTGTTCGAAATGTCCTACGACCGCTGTCTCCGAGTGGTATCCACATCCGAATCTTCTTTAGTCGCTGTCGCAGGGGTTAAGGGACGAGTCAAACCGAGAATATTCAGGGCCATCTCCGAAACCGCGCTCGGAAGGGAGAGCTGATGTGCTTGGCAGATCGGTTGTACCTGATGCGCAGAGTATGAAGATCAAAAGTCGACTGTTGCTCCCGCTTTCCTCGTCGCAAACTGCGGAGAACGACCTTCATGCTTATTTTTCATCTCCTTGCGCTCGCGGTCGGGCTGATTTCTGCAACGACAACCTTCACCACCAGTTCTACTATCGGCGGTACCGGGACGAGAGTGTCCATGTCTTTGTCAACGTCTTCGCTGGCGGTCTCTGCCCTCAGCACAACCACCTTAGGCACAACGACCCTGGCTGTTTCCCCGACGAGCTCTACCCTTAGCATAGCGACCTTACCAGCTACAACCTCTAGTAGTCCTATCATCAGCGTAACCGCGACGAGCAGCGTCTACAGCACCTCTCAGAGCAGCATATACAACACCGCGAGCGACACCTTCACTTCGGATCCCCCTGACGCCACGAGCCCGGTGAATTCCAACGACACGGTTGCCGAACCCGAGTATTCTTCAGTCGACGCAACCACGTTTATCCTTTTGACGGATCCCCAGCAGTGGCGCAGCGATCCGTCCTCGGAGAGACTGAACAACTGCAGCGCCCTCAATGTCCAGCTGAACACCCTGGATGGCGGGGCGACCTGGCCGAGTAACCTTCCCGTTTCTGTTCCGGGCCAGCCCATCGGGACGATCACTGCCATCGTATTTAGTGGGGATCTTTGCCAGACGGGCGGCGACTACAGCGCCTTGGATCAATTCACTTATTCACCACCGACATATTTCGGAGGAAGCGAACTGGTCCGTGTTCGAGCGCTCTATGTGAATGTACCACAATTCCCCCCACAATACCCGGTTACTCCATTAAAATATGCTCCGAAATACTTTGGTCTCGGAAATCATGGTAGGGACCACTTTTCTGTGAACTGGCCTTGCTGATCTCGTCATTCTGTAGATATACAGACTGCTTACCACCCGCCCGTTGGATGGAGCGAAGGAAATCTGCACTGGTCTAGTTCAGACAACTACTGGCGTTATCAAATGTGGAACTTCATCACGCAAATGCATACTGGTGAGTACTTGTGGCCTCCTCCCATCCGATTCATCCTAAAATTGACCCAGGCTATTCCGGCGAGAGCTCCGCCATATACCCTATCGCGTGGCAGGACATTGACTCCGATTATGGGGAGGGTACATTCAAGTGGAAGGATCACTCGCTCAACTACGTGATCGACATGGGCCCCTTCGATCTATTCCAACTGCACGTGTACGGAAACGATTCCGAGTTCGGTCGGCAAAGCGGGATCACCTGGCTCCAAACGAACCTGGCCAGTCGTGGACAAGTCCGTCCGATAATCATCGCGCAGCACTATATGTTCTCCTCGACGTGCGACACGGGCGGTATCTGCCCCTCGTGGACCGCAGCGCAGCGCGATGCGCTCTTGGTGGTGCTGGCGCCGTACAATATCATCGCATTCGTCGTCGGACACGACCACGGCACCGGCCCTCTCCCCGCCTGGATTCCCGTTACATACAACGGTGTCACCCGCCAGGTCGCAGAATTGCGTCCAGGGGCCGCATTTTTCCAGAACACCGCACTCATCCGCGTCTCGCCGTCTACCATGGATGTCGTGTACGGAAACTCACGCGGTGGCGCTCTCTCCTGGACGGATGGATTCAGTTATAATATCTCATTTTCGGACCAGGTCTGGGTGAATTTTCCCAACAACAACGCGAATTACTTTGGCTCACTGAATAAAATCTATGTCGACACCCGCGTGGTGCGTGCGCCATCGGGTCAATTTATTTTCGGCGTCAGCCTCGCGCGCGCTGGGGACGTCACGAACCGGCTTACATGGCAGATCACGGCGGGCGCATCTGGAGGGACGAATCTGCAGAACATCACCGTGTCGGGTAACTCACAGGGTACATACTTCCCCGGCCAGGGCGGGATGTCTGGCATCTACGTGGATATGTCGCCGGTGGTTGTACCCGCCGGCTCTGTCGTGGTCGGGGTGTACTTCTGGCAGAAGGGCAATCGTGTTGCGCCGGGCATCGTGGCGCTCGACCTAGATACGGGCGTGGAGTCCAACATCACCAATACTGACATGGGTGCTTACTTCCCACCTACCGGCGGATCTACGAGCTTGTATGCGAACACCAACATGGTGAACTCGCCGACAGGCGCCACGGTACCAGCTGGATTGGTGATGGGGGGCATCGCGCTCTATCAGCAGTTGAACCAGATTGCGCTGAAGGTTTTGTACACTTGTCAAGGTATCATTTCCTCCACCGCTTGGGCACAACAGGGGATTCGATGATTTACTTCCTATTCTCGCAGATATTGTATGCCAGGCCTCAGCCGCCTACGGCCAATGTGGCGTGCGTACCACCGATTCCACTCCCATTCTTGGAATTGAACAGATTATGTTCCAGGGCACCGGATGGACTGGGCCAACCAACTGTGTGTCAGGTATGTTGATCTCGTTGGAAACAATCTGTGCCCTAGTTAACCTCTTCTTGTCAGGATTTACGTGCATCCGAGATAATCCTTGTGAGTCCTTTCGGCTGGATTTGCATTGTTTTCTGAGCTCCGCCAGTCTTCTTTCAATGTCTTCCCTCTTCATGATTCGGCGTATATCTCGAAATACTTTCTGTACAGTGGTCAGACGGTCGATGGGAGAGATGGGAGACTGTTCGAATTCCTGTGCAGCTCTCACCAAAGCAACGTTTCTGAGAATATCAAGTCAAACTTCTGGGACTCACTTACACCGAACCCGCAAGTCCTGGCTGCTTCCTCGTGAAACATATTCTGTTGATTGTCACCGCTTCTAGGAATGCAAAGAAAGAGTGCATACCCATTCGCGTCCCATTACCCAGGATACCGTCTCTCTGTGACATTCATCTTCGCCGTCCTCCCATCTTGAACGTGCAAACGAGAGCGAGTGCGCTGTGTGTGCGTACCTTGATGCGGTGCATGTACATAGGAGCCTAAGTCGACGGGGGAGCACGCCGAGCGCGTGATAGCGCAGATCGAGATGCGGGGCTCGACGCCTGTGAAATTAAATAAGCGCGGAGAGATTAAGGTAAGGGAGCGACCACAAACCTTGATGCGTTGGGCGGGCAGTTGCGCGTAGCCATTTCTACGTTCAAGCGTAAGGACGCATTGGAATCCGCCTGTGTGTATTCTGCAATACTCACAATGGCGGCATTTGCGCTGACGCGGCCCGCGTACTGTGCGGACAGCGGGCTAGGTCGATGTGATCTAGTCCACTGGGTGAATTGGACATTTGGGCAGAGAGAAGGAGTAGCTCGCTGCTCCGGGTCGGTGTCGACAATATGGCACGAGGGTCCTTCTCTTCTTACTCGCTTCTCCTCCCGAGTTGTGTTCTCACCAGCGACGTGTATCGATCTCAGCGCTATAGCAATTGGATGCCAGACAGGGAGCTGGTCGTCCGCGTCGTCGAGCACGCATCAGGAAAAAAGACTTGTCTAGGTAGCGCTGGTAGCGCTACGGTAGCGCTACGGTAGCACTACCAGTGCTACGATGACAAGTCTTTTTTCCTGATGCGACTCATCGAAGAAAGAGACAGACACCTGTGGCGATGCAGTCACGCATCAGCAAACACCGCGGCCCGCCGTTCCGCGACTCGCTTTCTTTCGTACCACCATCTCGCAATTTTACTCGCGGGCCGTCCATGCTACTGGCAGCGGCTCAACTTGAAACTCATTTTTTTCTTTGCACATTTTCTGGTGAGCTTGTATAGGACTCAGTCCGATGCCATTGAAAATGCGGAAGATACGGGGACGATACCAGGAGCAGCTGAAGAACGCGCAAGGGCTTGAGGACATGAGAGTTGCTATGAAAAAGGGTTGGACCGCTCATCGCCGAGGGCATAAACACAGTCCAAATAACCGCCTCTTGTCTTCGTCCTTCATGCGCCGAGTCCCTATTTTTGCATAGAAATCCTCAAACAATTTTCCTTCCGTGTCATGTTCTGGAGTAGGGTCTCTGAGACATCCCTGCTCGTTCTCGTTGTCCGATACAGCCCGAAATTCACTTTCGACTCTCGGAACCCATATTCTGACACCGGAATAAGATGGGGATGGGCGCGCGGACTCGGTGCGTGTTTGCAGTTTGGTGGTTCTCAGCGCATTGACCGACTCTGCCGAGGCGCTTGATCACGCAGAATTTCTGCGGGATGTTTTCCGTAGGAATTATAGTCTCTAGGATGTCGAGAGCTAAATCTGCGCCGCATCGAGGGAACGAGGAGTAGTAACAACTACAATCTGTTGCCGCTGTCACTTGTTGGCATTGCCCCCGAGCGAGAAGAAGTCTATTTCGCGGGGATGACATGGTGGTGGTGGGAGCTCCCTCGCGTATATAGGCCTCAGTTGATCCCACAGAGGCCGTCGCCGCCGACTTTCGATCGCTCCTCGCGGCCGGCGGTTGGTTTGTTTTCCGTAACTGTATGTTGCAAGGCCATGAATCTACAGTAGATTCATTTGCCAGTGGTATGTGCTGTACAGTGCCAACGTCCTCGTGGTCCGGTCGTTTCTCGCGGCTGTGGTCGGGGACCGGCAATAACTTATGAACCTTACCGGAAAATCCCCGCCGCTCATCGCCGACCTTCGGTCGCGGGGGGTTGGATTGTCTATGGAGGTGAAAGTTGCCATACTGTGTCCCACTCATTAAAGTTTTCACCATACGCTGGAACAACTTGAAATTTGTATTATTGCCACTGGTTGTTGATGATCGATGAATTCTTCGCCAATTTTTGGTCAGTAACGACACTGACTGTGAGAAGTTTCATGTGTCAGGTAAACTCACAGTAGTACTAGATGGCAGGTGTTGATTGAATCTTCGGTCTTGTCCAATTAGAACTGCATTGAGCTTGTCAAAGTGCTATCTGCGTTTCCCGGCAATAGATTTGGCCGCTGGGGTTATGTTACTTCTGATGCTAATCTCGGTGAATAGAAATGTTGGCATTCTTATGTCGACGAACAAAGTGTCGGAAAGACACTTTTATCGACGACCTCAAAACGGATAAAAGTGTCATGCAACAGAAATGTCGGAAAGCCCAAAAAAATCTTTGAATAGTGTCGGAGTATCAAAAGTGCATTTTGACCACCATACAAAAGCTTCGTAAGTTTATAAAGAGGGAGAAATAAACAAGGATTGTTGGTGGAATCGGAGTAGTGGGGGGCGTGGGACGCCCACTACCTTGCCCACTACCCCAAATAGGCGGACCTCTTAAGGCGTATCAGGCACGTTGCCAACAACGAGGCCTGTTTGCATCCCCTGACTCCTAGTTAGAAGCTCATGATGTACATCCGCCATTAGTTGATCGGATCCTAGAACTTCTGTCGCGGTGCCTCGGTTGACATGTGCGGCCAGATCGAGAATGGTGCGTATAGCGTTACCTGTCTAGCCTTTTGGCTGCCCCACTCTACCACGAAGGTCGCAAAAACTCATTTCCAAGCCAGCCACAATTTGGCCTGCTCAATTCGTCCTGTTCAATTCGTCTGGTTGCGGTATGGCAGGATTTTCGAAATTGTTCTTCAATGTGACAGAGAAAATCATAGAGACGCACGAAATCAGATTCTCCGAGCCAAAGCAGTGCCCGGCATATGGCGGGGATGTCGAAGCCACTTAACGATGTTTCCGCCCCGGTAACCCGGAGACGGGACTGAAGAAGCACGAAATCAGATTCTCCGAGCCAATGCAGTGCCGGCGCCCGGCATATGGCGGGGATGTCGAGAGCCACTTAAAGCCTGCGATGTTTCCGCCCCGATAACCCGTCATGGCGATTGCTCCAGGGAACAAGGAGGCATACATTGGGTGTGTCTCCTTCTCATTCCGGTGATCCTACCACTCACGCATCTGTAGGGCTTTCCTCGAGAGTATTATTTACGGCAAGTGTCCATATTTTCCGTGCTCAAAGCCTCAAACAAATATACTGCTGACTTCTCCCCCAAGGCATATACCTTTCCGCTTTCGCCGAGTGTTGTAGACTCATCTGGCTCAAACACAAGACGCAGAACTTCAAGCATGTGTACTTTCTGATAACAACCTGTCTGATGTTCGTTCTCATCACCATGGTGTGTTCGCAGCACACTTTCTCTTCAAGTATGGCTCTAATCAACACTTCACAGCAATGCGTCCTCCAGACCCTGCGCTGCATCGTGGCTTTCGGTCCAAACTTTCTCCCTCAATTGCGGTTCGGCCCCTCAGCTAACGAAATAATGGACAGACCACCCTAACCTGGATTTTGGGCCACCCAATTTGCCGTTAGGTGTGATATCCGACGCCTGCTGGTTATTCCTCACTCCGATTGCCGATGCGTTCATCGTACGCTCTCTCTCACCATCTCCAACGAGTCAACCCAGCATTTGACCTCGATTCAGATATATCGTACCTTTGTCATTTGGAATCGGAACGGGCTCATCATTCTTCTTCCTGCTATGCTTTTCGTGGCCAATGCTGGTCAGTGATTCTGGCGTAGTCTTCGAAGCCCAGAGATATTGTCCATTTCTGACATGTTGCGTGATTCAGGCAGCTCGATATGGCTTACGGTAGTCTTGCCTACCTTGAATACGGACGCAAGGCTCCATATTACCGTTGAACCCTTGGATCTGTTTCTGTCTCTCACTCTTTGTACCAATGTCATCTGTACCGGTAAGCTTTTCGTCTCGGAGATCTCCAGACAAGTAGCACAATTGATGTGGATTCCTAGGCCTCATCTCATTCCGTATCTGGTATATCCATCGTCTGGTGGTGCAGACAGCTGTCTCGAGCGAAGTACGCACTTTGAAGGTTGTTTCTATTATCATCGAATCCGGTGAGCGCTACGCTTAGTTTCAGCCTGACCGCCCTGAAGAGCTCTTTCTCTATAGCTGCAATATATACCCTACTTCTCGCTGCAACATTGATCATCGACAGGTTTAATATCTTCTTGAACTACGTGCTCTTCGCTTGCGTGCGTAGACCTCGTCGTTTTTAATAAACTTCAAGCTCACCGATCAGTTTTGTAGATATCCCCCACTATCGTGCGTACTTGCTTACTTCTTCCGGTATTTTGCTAAACACGGGGTACAGGGATTGGTCGTAAGCCATGCTCACCATCCTTCTCCCCTTCGTTCTCGCTCATCCTCTGACCAGTTCTCATACATCATCATCCGCATAAGCCGCGGCACAGCCTACGGCGATACCACGGGCAGTATTTCCACCATCGGCTTCAACTCCGAGTCCCAGCCACATCCCAACCTCACACATATGTTCGCCCCCAGGCAATCGAAAACTCCGACGATATCACGCCCAGACTTGCAACAGATTCGGAGTGATCCGGATGTTCATGAGGTTGCAGCTGCGGGTGATAGTACTGGCGAGTTCGAACTTAAAGTGGGATATTCGGGCAGAGAGACGGTGTGACATCTTTTGGACTATCATTCGAGTATTTGGGCAGAGCCATCAGCAGAGGGTCTACCAGTGACCACTTGGCCGTGTGATATGTAAATGATGGTAGACCGGGTTCCTTTCCAGATGCCCGACCTGGGAGGTCCACAATGGAGTCTTTTGTGCCTCACTCTCACAGGTTTGAAGATAGCGCAAGCAACAAAAGAGGAGGGCGTACATATTTTCGGAACAATGTGTCCTGCATCAACCTGGGCTCGGAAGAATGAAGAACATGCAAGACTCTGAGTCTGACATGATATAACGCTGACGATCTAAGTTGCCTCATTTTAATACGAACAGAATTATGGCAAAATCCTACTGGAACAACCGCGCCCCAGCATGATAGCTCTGTACGTGCATCAAAACTCCGGAATCACGATATCATCCTCAGTTTCCTCCGTGAAATCCGATTCAGTCTCGATATGGCGCTCTTTCGCCCAGTCTGCGATCCTATCGAAGTTGCGGCATGAGTGTACAATGTCGAACCGTATTTCTGCACGCTTGACTGCAGGGTTCCACTACCAGACAAGAAGGCTGATGTCGGATTCGCACATCAGGGACTGGCGCAAGAGATTGACGCAGTGCGCGAGGTGCGCCGGGGTCGGGAAGGGAACGGTGGGGTTCCTCGTAGTGCTATTGTAATATTCGGGATGCAGGCCTTTCCGGATTTGATTCTGTGTTGGAAAAGTATACGAAGGGGTCATGATTTAGTGTCAAATGCGACTCACCAAGCAATGCAGCTGGTGAAATACTTCCAACTGGACAACTCAATCGCTCAATTCACCCGACCGCGGGTAGGTCTTGTTGGAGACGCACCGCCTGGCTTTTCGGAATACTGGAGACGCTGACTATGTAGAGAGAGCACGGATGTGCGTGGATCCGCTACTATGTGATGACGGGACCTGCACTGATACAAGTCCACCCATGTTTTATCGACTTCGTCGGATGGTGGGGACTGAAAAATCCCATCGTTCCCGAACTTCACCACTTCATGGTCAAGCACTTCTTGTGCCGGAGCTGCAGAATAAATTAGATGTCTTGACCGTGCAGAACAAGTAGCTCACAGTACTATTTGAGACCCCCACTTGGCCACCCCACCTAGTTGGCCACTAGAGATCTAGAAGGCCGAGGCTTGATAATTAAGACTGGGCACTCTATACGAACAGAGTACGACCTCCAACGGAGGTACAGACCGAATTTCAGCCGAAAGTGATGGGTTGATCGAACGTCACGGCATCGCGGATCGGAATCCGAGGCGTGGGGACATCAATTTCTTGACATCGGACCACGCGCCTCTCTTGCCGTGGCCATTTCTCCACCGTTTCTTCGTCGATCCACGACTTTGGGGGCTTGTTCTGATCCCCCGATGCTGGGCTTCTGTCTTTGATGCTACTTGATGGCAATGGCCTCCACTACTCTCTTTGCGCACTCAGGGAAACACGACTGCTTTTCTTTAGTCAGCCGTGCTGGCCACCATCGCGGTAGATGATACCTCCATGCTATCGGTCTGGAACCTTACACAGTACTTCTCACTATCCAATCCTTCATTCTGAGACATATTTCGAAATTTTATCCATTCACCTCTGATGGCTCTGCAGATTATTATCTCAAACCACCCAGTTTCAGTCTTGCCAATAATCAGATTTTTTGGAGAAGCTACGAGCATCTTGGAATGGAGTTGGGTGCTCAGGTATGTCGCAATACCTTCCATTAATCAGCCTGGATTCTAATTTAGCCCATCTAGATGTCTGTTCCACTTGTAGAATGCTCATTCATTCCATGACCCCGATTTTGGTGTTTCGCGATCCATCGGACCTAGATTTCTGGCCTTTCGTATACCTCAAATGTACACAACAACTAGGTGAGGTAGTTAATATGATCCCCCTCTATGATTTACTGCGCAAGTGGCAGGCATTTAAGACCTCAGGCCATTATTTAGCGGGGTGGCCAACTAGCCTGTTATTTGGCCGTGTTGCACTGCCACACAAAATAAATTCACTGCGTACTCAAATGTTGGGATATTTGGGAACTTAAGCTCTTGAATGCTTCCTAGGAAGCATGCCTTTGTTCTGACACAGTTGGGCGCAGGGAGAGTCAGCGGACAGATTGAGATTGAGGCATGAATGCTTAGGTGGCCAGGTAAGTGGTCAAATATAGTAGAGCATATCGTGGCTTGTCACATCGAACTCGTGGACTGGGGGACTACCAGAAAGCCATAGTACGACGCAAACAAGGCCGGTGATGGTCATAAATTGGAACGCAAGGAGACGTTCGAGGTCGTTTTTATGCCGTGAATAAGCATGGATGGGGGAGGATGGGGGCGGCGGACGAAGCAGGGGCTCGATTTCGGGGTCCTGAGAATCGCGGCCCTCAGAATTATTGCCAGGCATGGGCACAATGGGCAGCTCCCAAATATGAAAGGTGGCGAGCTTGCGATTCAATGCGGATGTCCCACTCACGAATTTCGGGTCCGTGAACGTAGTCGGACGCGAATCGGTTACGACCCTGTCAAGGACGAATATTTATTTATATCCAGAGAACTTAGCCATCTGGTGAGGAGAGCAGTACTTAGCGTACTAAAAGAAAGATCTTGCGTCTAGAGCCATCCTGGCCAGGTATGCCAGTGGAGTGGTAATAGAACTTCAGTTCAGTTCAGTTCAGTTTAGATCACATGAAGAACCTGATCGAAGCTTCCCAGTAATCAGCGAGCCATTTTTAGGATGGAGACGTCCTTTTGGGAAGCTTAGAAGCACCGCGATGTTTTCCACTGGCAATGGATTCCTTGCACAATTTAAGAGAGTTCATGGTATCCAGTTTTCGACGTCATCCGGGAGTGACAGCAGTTCACGATGTGCGTTCACAAGTCTAGTGTCAAGTTCAAAGGGGAGAGGCTGACCAGATAACGGGCCCCATCTCGCTAACGTTGGATAGTGGATTGGACTTTTTCAACCGCAGATCGGAGCGTGGCAAGCATTCGGAAATTTCTATGATGTTTGCAGTTACGAACCCTCCCAAAACCCTCCCATCAAACTATCATCCCAAATGTCGGACCCAGATACAGCGGCTCTTATTGGACAGATAAAACGGCTGTAAAGTAGACGGCAAGACGAGTGCGACTTGTTGGCGACTTGTAGAATAAACCATGGTTTCGTGCCACTGTGTTGGCGGTGACAAGCGGCAGCGGTACTTGCCGAGGTCACGCGTTCAAATTTCATCTCCGCCACCACGTGGCACTTTCCAAGCTACATCAACATTCAAAGCTGCTGTGCTCCGCGAAAACACAAAATGAGCCACACACCATTTGACATTCAAGAACTCCTAGACCATTGCATCGGTTTTCTTGCTGGCTTCCCCATCGATCTCTGCGCATGCGCCCTGGTTTCGCGGGCTTGGGTCCATGCATCGCAAAGTCATATTTTTGCATTGGTCATCCTTCGGGGGAAGACTTCCAACGACCGAGTCCTCCAATTGCTGGAGGTATGGGGTACGTCACCGCACTTGGTGCGACACACACAGCGCCTTATCATCGAGCTCAATGCAATCGATGCTACCCACTTCCTACGGATCTCCAACGTCCCATTCACCCATCTATCCAATCTCATTCTTTCAGGTCGGGTCCTGGATTCTGACACCGCTTCTGCCATTCAGCGGCTACTCAGTTTGCGGACCCTCCGCTCCGTGAGGCTGATGTGCCAGTTCCAGAAGCGTGGTTTTGTGCGAGAAACCTGGGCGCGCGCCTCTCCTTCCATCGAGCATCTTGTTCTGGGAGGATCGTTCGGCGAGGACACCCAGCAAACCTATATTGCCCCGGAGCCTGCGCAAACCTCGCGCGCCAAGTTGAAATCATTCCACATCTTCACGACCTCAGGTGTGACTCCGTGGTGGTGCCAAAACGAGGGCTATTGCCCCTTCGACGTCTCCGACCTCAAGTCATTCACGTGCGATGCCAGTCCATCCTTTGCTCAAATCGTTCGGTCGCGAGCTTTTTCACCGGCTCTGCCAATGATCGAGATTCTGACGTTCCATGGATTCGATGTGCGTTTCCCCTATGTCTTGCTCGTTGATGTGCTCATGTATTTATCTATAGTTGCTCTGCGCCTTTCCAGACCTGAAAGACTTCTCGCATCTGCGGCATCTGGACGTACTGGTCTCGGACGATCCGGATGCTTTATACCTTGCAGCAGGGCTCCAGATGCTCTCACCGCATAATTGTATCGAGACATTGATCCTACGAGGGTCGAGGATTAGACCCATCCCAGCGGATACCTGGCGTCAGTTCGACCATGCGATGTCTGCGGAGCACCTGCCATGCTTGAAAACGGTCTATATCCACGGGTGGGCGGAACCGCCGGCGACCGGCGCTGAAGAGTATTTCCCCGTATTGACGAAAAGGAAGGTACTGCTTGAACTCGGTACGTTTCGGTCGTCTTGGGGTTCAAATATCGCTTATTTATCGAAGACTCCCCTTTCATTAGGTGGCCGTCCGCATTGGCATTGGACTCAGCCTGAGATCTGGCCGTATGCGCCCATGTGTGAGTGCCCTCAAACGGCGTCTTCGCATACTGAAACGTCTCCATAGAATCAGATGGATCACTTTGGTCGCAAAACTCCATGTATAACTAAACACGGAGTCTTCTTAGCGTGAAAACTGGCCTCCAGAATTCGACATGATGTTCTCGGCTTCCTGCCAAGCCCGAATCTTCCCAATTATCTAGTGCTCTCATAAATTTAAACCTTGAGATCGTGCAGTCGGGTCTACGAAGTCCAGATATATCTTGGTTAAGTTTTGATTTTTACCGCCACAGATCACGTCCTCGCAAGCAAGCCATACAGTACTAATTATTGAAATTTGACAGTGTTTCTGGGGTTGCCGTTCTCATTCACGCGTTCTGGGCTCGACGCGTTCGCTTTCATAAATAACTTTCGAGCTCGCGTTTTCATCACGGCCCCGATGTGCACGATACCTCAAAGGAACCATCGAAGAGAATATTTTGGGAGCTGTCGTTCACAGATTTACATAACAGATATGAGCCGGGCACTGGATAATGGGGAGCAAGCGGAACAACAGAGCTGGAAGCACAATCTAAAATGCGTGGTTGAAAATTACTATGACTGTCCCCATCCAGTCCATGGCAAGACACATCACCACGACGCAACCTTCATGTTACTCGGAGACTCCGAATTTCCCGGCCCTGTTTTCGGCCACTCGCTCGCTGGGAGGTTGTCGAACCGTGTATAGTTTTCGTGCGACAACCAGTTCTGTCGGAAAATTTGAACCGAACGTCAGTCATTGTGTTTAGATCTGACATGTGCATGCTATAGGGAGGAGAACACTTACCGCTCTCCAATACCTATGCACGAAATAGGCAATACTTTCTCTTGCTCTGGAAAGAGGTGGGGTACATGGGCCGTGAATAAATCAGATGAGATTGGAGCGTAGGAAATATGACTGACTCAACAGGGAGAGGTTCAACCAATGCCCCCCCGAATTCCAAAGATTCGTTGTTGAGCCAGGCCACGTATTGACGGGCCAGTGCTGAGATTCTAGTCAGTAAGTGATACATGGGGAATAATGAAAACAAATAAGTGCTCGTGCCGGCCTCCTTACCTTCCTGCGCCATGAAATCTACAGCGATTCCGAATTGGTATTTGTGGTCTTGGTAATCCCGCCACATCTGCTCATGGCTCGGCAAGCGAGCTTTCCCCGTCCATACCTTGGCAAATCCATAACTCTGGTATCGCCCATGCCTCCAAGGACGCGATACTATGCGCCGAATTTCAGCATGAACGGGGTTAGATAACGGACGGGCGACGAGCGTAGTGCTCACCGGACGTGTATGCCAGCGTCGGATCGTGGATATAATGACCTGTCCAGTATACATTACTCAGCCTCAGATCGACGCTACAGTCGAATTAGTGGAAGACAGAAGCTGAAATCGTTTAAAATACGCTCACAGATCCGGGAGGAAAGTGTTGCGACGGTAGCCTGTAGCGAGAATAATCTTGCGATGCAATCACATCAGACATTAGCCACTGAGTTTGGGTCTACTCACTTCATCGATACCAGACAATGCCGAGCCATTGACCAGTCGGATTACTCCTGCTTTGATTCCAACATCATCTGCGCTCAGTGGATCGAAGGATGATATTTCCGGGACGATTTCGACCTTCTCCGGGAAACTGAATAGTATATCGAACCCGAATCCGTCGCGGTAACTATTAGGCTTGCGGGCATATATCATCAACTTGCTAGACCATAATGAACTGAGGCGGGACTGACCCTAACGCTAGCGAAGAGACGCTGGGTAAAAGGAGCTATAGCTCGCGCGATGTCCGTGGCAGATATCGAGGCTCCGACGATCAGAACCGTCTGAAGTATCCCGTTCAGATTCGTGAAAACGAAGCACATGTGGATGCGTACCTTTCCGGCGTAACGCTCGGGGTGCCGATAGGACTGTGAATGATATATGCTGTACTGACCTTCCTCCACAGCATTGCTCCAGTTGGCGATGCCTGGAATAGCAGGAACGTAAGGCGTCGCGTATCCTCCGGTGGCGACGACTACTGCATCAAATTCTTCCGTCCAGAAGTCAACCTTGATTCGGTTGAATTCCGACAGCCGTTCAATACGGCGCAGCGTGAGGGTCCATGTCGAAGTTGCATTGCACTTCTCTATGCTCTCGACCCGAGTAGAATACGACGTCACAGCGGCAGAGGATGGAGAGATTGGCTGGTCGTTTACATTGAGCCCTTGCATGGACGCGTATGCGCGAACAAGTCGCTGGACGGCGTGGACCGATGCTAACCAGGGCTATGCATCGCACGTCTTGCATTAGGTATTGAGGCGTTAGAGAGCCAAGCGGCGCACCGTATTAGGAGGATATTTGACGCCGGGGAGCTCAGTCCCAGTCTACCCGCATTGCTGATTGAAAACAACCAAAGTCACTGGACAAGGCACATACTGAAGGACCGTTTAGATGCAGGTCGTACCACACGGGACGAGGCTGCCAGTGCTCCTTCCAGCGCTCTTCCAATGTGGTGCCATCCTCTCCTTCTACATAATAAATCGTGGCAGGGAGGTTTTCTGGAACATCCTGCTTTTTCTTGGACGTGCTGTTGCTAGAGAAAACAGGTATCGGTGCGGAAGAGAAGAGTAAATGAACAGCACTCACGGGTACGATTCTCGAGCAGGTGTTTCTTCGGTGTAGAACCAGTTTCCACCCGGAGAGGGAGCTCGTTCGAACAAGCGGACAGAGAGGTTCTCGGCCAGGAGGTAGGCCGCAGCCTGAAGACCTGCCGGCCCCGCTCCGATAACCGCCACTCGGTTGATAGGGTGCGGAAAAGTCGTCCACCGGGAGCCGTCATCATCTGACGAATTGAAGGCCGCCTGCTGGCAGATGACCGGAGTGATTGAGATCGCCAACAGGATAGCCTGCGAGTTGAAGAGAACCATGGTCGCCAAAGACGATGTGGAGTGGAGTGACGCAGTTGGCGCTCTGCTGGCGCTTTAAAGACTGACGAGACTCGAGTTTCGAAGGCCGCATTGAATCCTTAGCTTCGCGATTAGTCTCGCAGTGCGTAAGATGCGTCCTTCGATTACTCCACCCCCCGAGGCCGCCGAATAGCTACCCCCAGATTCCCGCTAGCGCAATCGCGATGGATGCGTCGAGGGAGGGAGAAGCGCCGGATCAAATGGGTCAGATCCGCATCGGTGACTTCCGCCTCCCCAGTTCAACACGGTCGCTAATCGCTGGTACATGTATACTATGATGTAAGCATGTCGAGACGAGAAACGAACTTCGAGAAATGAACTTGAAAAATGGTACTGGTATAATAGTATTTTCAGTTCCTTTTTCACTCCCTTTTTGTCTCAAGCTCAGAGAATAGCATATCATCCCTTCCTTTTTCACCCAATTTCGGTCACTTTTGGACTTGGTCTAGATTTCTTTTCCCTTTTCAAACCTTTTTAGATGCAAAGTTGAAAAAAAACCGGGCCAAAAACGAAGCAAACCCGAGAAAACCTATCATGGCTTATAACTCAAAAGGGATTTTTGCGACACCTGAAGTCAATGCCAACTGTTCCTCCTGTAGCACCGAGGCAGCTTACTCGGAAGACGCCTCCATGGGAGGTGGCCGCATCCATGGGCATAATCTATCTACCCTTAGCAGTGATCAATATCGACCGGGACTCGGTGAATATATAACGCACTTCAAGCTATCCTACTGTCATGGCTGGATCGTGGCGCTCTCTATCGCCAACCACAGTCTTGGAACTGTCCGCTATTTTGCCTTGAGACTCGGAAGGCATTCGCACGCCTCTCATACCCGTCAATATCGCTGGTCGGGCCTACTCAATCCTCAAATGACCGGCGCTGTTGAACCTTAAACCTTGCCTTAAACCAAAAGCACTGTTGAGCATCAACCGTCATAATCACATAAAGCTACGCAGATAGGTAGGTAGCATTCAACAATCATTCCTGTTGAAAAATTGCACCATATCATCCAGCAACCGTCCCCTAGCAATGGTCGCTCACGCCCGACCCGCCGTCGACACACTTCCCTACCGCACACTGTCCCACGTACGAGATCACGCCCTCGTCCCCGCCCTCGCAGAAGAATAGCGAGCTGTGCCCCGAGTCGACCTCGACCACCCCTGCGCAGAAGAGCGCCTGGTCGATCTGGCCTTGGTAGTTCCCTGGACCACGGAGTAAGCTTCAACGTACACTAAGACGAAAATTCAAATCACCTTTAGAAATTAGGCTGGAGCCGCAGTATGTGAGGCCGGGGTTGCAGTTGCTCGCGTGCGCGATGGTGGCAAAGCAGGCAATGCCCGCCAGGAGGTATTGGGAGAATTGCTTCATTGGGTATGAAGTGAGTGGATGATTTATCGAGGTGGGTGTTATCGTTGCAGCCTGGCCGACTCTTGCAGCACAGACTCTCTTATACTCTTCCAAGTATCCTAGAATCCGTTCCTCGTCGATGTAACCATGGGCTACGCAGGTACTGTTCCTGCGGTCCCTGAGTACAATGTCCAAACAATGTCTGATGTTTGCCCTGAAAATTGGCGGTTTGGCAGTTCAGGACGCTTCGAATCTCTTCCAGAATGTCCAAAGTCAATTAGAATGTGAGCCGGCCAACTTGATGCTCCCTTGGTAGGGTCCGTTCCTTGAAATTTGAAGTCAGAAACCCGATGAGCGTCGACACCTGGTACGTATCTTCTTGCCATTGCCGCCTTTCAGTCCGGAGATAATATCCTGACGTCCTTGCAGGCCAATCGCAGCCCCCAGGACCCGGAGATGCCAGACATGAAGCGCACCCCCTTCCAGGACTGCTTCTACATATCAGGAAACCGTCAAGTCTCCGGACAATTAGTAGCCTTGATAAGTTCTCATCGGCGGAGGTATGAGATCATTCGGAGCTTATGACGTGTTGGGGACGTCTAGGACGTGTCGGGGAATATTTGAATGCAATGTAAGTGACTTGAACCAATATTATCCCGGCACTGTTTGGTCGGCATCGACACCCTGCACGTGCCACGTGAACGTATTGCCGTAAACACCCAATAAGCGCCGCCCTCTGACTCTCTACGAGAGCGCCCATGTCGATGGCGCTGCGAGTCGTATCTTTCTTATGCCTCTTAGCATGTGTTTCCGCCCAGGCGCCCGTCCTCCCCCAGTGTGCCCAAGGCTGCGCAAACGAAGCTGCAATCCAAGTCGGATGTAGTCTGTGCGCCCCGCGGTTCCATCCCCGCCTTTCTCGCTGGCTTATATGAGACTTGTCGTGAATGCGTACTCCAGCTCCGACCCCGGATGCCTGTGCAAGACGGCCTTCACGTCCACCGTCGTAGCGTGCTCGAAAACGACCTCATGTTCCATGACGGAGCAGGGCGATGTGAGTGCCGTTTTGCAGGCGATGTGTGGCGCTGGTGCGTTTCCTAACCCATCCAGTGGAGCTGTTTTGGCTGATTTGGCGGGAAGCGTCGTCTGTGCCGAGTTCGTCCTCAGGTATTTATATTATCTCGCTTGCGCCCCCATTCCCGCTTCACGATTTCAACTCACGGCGTTCCTAGGCGCGGGGTCTTCACCTAGCTCCACCCCGCCCGCCAGCTCGACCTCCGCACCGCTGAGCATGAGCAGCAGCACTGTCGTCCCGCCGTTCAGCCCACCGCTTTCGCTTCCGTCTTCAACCTCTGGTAGTGGTTCATCTACCGCTGCGTCAGCCACGGCTCCGCCGAGCGGCAGCAGTAGCAGCTCTGCCCCATCTTCGACGTCGTCGACTGGAGCTGCTTCGCGGCCTGGGACCGCAGTGAGCATAGCGCTAGGGGTGGGGATATTCCTTGGACTGGTTGTGGTAGCTGGTTGAAAGTTTGGCGCGCCTCAACTTCCACGGCCATGTAATGGTGGTGCTGATTTTTATACAAAGAAATGTGTATTGTATTATTGGTCTGTATGCTGTTAACCAAACCTCCTTCGTACATTTTAAGCACTGTCGTCGCCGACGATCCGATCCTGCGCTTCACCGCAACCTCCGCGTCCGCGTCCTGGTCTACACTCACCTTCAATTTTATTTCACCGAGCACACAGCGGCTGGAGACGCCCAGTGCGATACGTGCAATACGTGCGCATCAAGCGCGGATTCTCTTCTACGCGGCGGCCCAGCAAGTGCGCGTTTGGCGCTCCACTGGCGCTTTAAAGACTGACGAGTTGAATCGAACCCTTAGTTTCGCAATTAGTCTTGCAGTGCCCTTCGATTACTCCACCACGAGGTCGCCGAATTGCTATCCACGGATTCCTGCCAGCGCAATCGCGATGGATGTGTCGAGGGAGGAAAAGAGAGGAAGCCCTCGAATCAAATGGGCCAGATCCGCACCGAGAACTTCCGCCTCCCTCAGTTCAACATGATCGATACTCGCTAGTAGCTCGCTGGTAGACATACCTATATAGACGAAAAATGAATACTAGTAATTCACAACTTGGCAGATTTTCATTTGCGTGGCATTCAGATTTATGAACCCAAGTAGCATCCGCCAATTTTTTTGCAAGCCGACGCAAATGATGAATGCAGAAACCGAGACACAGTGAATTATAGTACAAATGCAGAGTCCATCCCTAAATCTAACCACCGAATATGTACAAGTACATCTACCACGCAAACCGAGAACTAAATACACAATAAAAATACATACAACGGAACACACAAGATCAGAACACGACACCATCCCATTCGCACTGGAATGCCGGGAGATTCCATTCACCCTCGAACGCGGGGAGATCGTAGGAGGATGAGGAGAAAGAATACGCCGTGGGCTCGTAGACGACTGGTGGGAAGCCCGATGACAGCTGCTCAGCCAGCAAGTGCTCGATGCTGAGGCCGTGGTCGAGGTCGAGGCCGAGCGGTGGGGCGAAGATTGCCGCGGAGTCTACGCACCCCGCCCCGAAGAGGTCCATGTGCGCGCCGGGGTAGTGCGTCGCAGGGCCGGCGGCTGCCGCGGTCGGCGGGACGCTGGGAATGGAGCACTCGGTTTCCATCGCTAGACATGCCGCCTCGAAGGTGGGGTCCCACGTCCAGTCGCCCGACGCGGTTGGCGATGCGGGGAGTGAGGAGATGTGGCTGGAGGAGGATGGGGAGGACGTGTATGAGGAGAAGAGCGTATCCTCCGGGGTCGTCGGCGGTGAGTAGAGGGGGAATTCGTCGTCGAATGAGGCGGCGGGCGGAGAAGGGGAGGAAAAGAGGTCTTCTGTGGGAGATGGGGATGGGGTCCACGCGCTTGTCGACGATTCGGAACAGGACTCGGAGCTGGGGGAGGGCAGCGCGGACGGAGTCGAAGAGGCGGGCTGCACGATGTAGGGGAATGAGGCAGACACTGCTCCGGAGCGCTTCCTGCGCCGTTCGCTGCTCGGGACACAGTCGTGCTTCGCTCGCATGTGCTTATGGAGGCACGACGGATCCGCAGCGCAGTAAGTGCACTTTGGGCAGATGTGCGGCCTGAATCCGGTGCTGAGAAAGATCATTAGATAGTAGCAGGAGCAGGAGTGGGTTTAAACGCACTGTTTCGCGGTGTAGTGGGTATCCATGTTCGACTTCTGGAGCGCTTTGTGGGTACAGCCTTCCATTGGGCACGGAATCATGCTGATCAACGAGGTTAGAGATGGAGACTGAGAAAAACGGTTTCGACTTACTGTTTCTCCTTCTCCTCAGTTGACATGTGTCGCTGGTTATGGCGCTTGAGGTCAGAACCCCGTGCGTAGCTCCACGGGCAATCCTGCGCGGTGCAGCGGAAGCGCAACGGTGGGCAGGGAGGCGTTTTGCCAGTCTGACAACAAAGGCGTCAGCGAACACACACAAGCGAAGCGGCGACAACTCACGATGGGGGACTTGAGGGATTTGGAGGTGGAGGCAGTGGCTACACGCGGCATCGTAATGGCGGGATGGATATAGACGGGAGGGGCAGATGATAGCTCGGCGGGCAGCGGGATGCTTCCAAGAGTGGGGATTCCCTCGCCCAAGCGCGCCCGCTTTATAGCACCCCATCGCCCACCCCGATGCGTCCAAAATCCTCGAGCAGTGACGGATTGGTTCGCTAAGAGGCGCGAAAACTGCTATACAAGTAAAATGTTTGCGGAGGTTTGGGAAAGCGCGGGCCCAAGCGTTTTTGAGCCACTGGGGCGGATTGGTTGGGCAATAATCGCCTTTAAAGGAAGGTCTCCAGAGACCCCATACGGTCGAGTGGCACTTTGCAACGCGAACAAAGACTTTGTCCCGGAATGGAAATTCGCTTGGACCGTTATTGTTTTTTTTGTGAAGGCTGTGCGCACGGGTTACCGGACTGTTACCGGGGGAGTGTAGTATTGAAGATAGTTGAGTGTAGGAGTACGCGCCCCAAGGCGGGAGGGGCGAAGACATCAAGTGAAGACTCCGGTCGTTTGCAGTCTCAAGACGGCGAGCTTGCCAACGCTGCGACGCATTCCTAACGGCAAACCGGACCCATGTTTGAGGTGTAGCCTCCCTGGAACGTTGATATTTCCCTGAGAAGTTCGTTCCCTGCGTCGAATGGTGTACATAGACGTACTGCGTCGACTTCAGGAAGAAAACGGATGAAGCGAAGATGAAGTACATAAGCCGCATGGCGCACCGCCACGGTGATCGGTGATCGGCTTTACATCCGATGGCCAAGTCCCGATATAGAGTCAATTATGTTGCGATTATGGCCGATACTTCTCAGACAATTTTTGCGCAGCGTGGTACAATACTAGTATGGGTTCGAATATCAACTCTCCGGGCGCTCCCTGAATCGGTGGCTCGGAGTTGGAAATCAGAAATAATAGATTCTAGTGATTTTTGAGAGAGATCTAGCCAGGCGCTGTGTCAGTATTCAGGATACTCCTCCTAATCAGTAAGTAGAGAGCAGACTAAGTAACTTATGAGGAGCTGGGTCGAGGATCGGTATAACCGTCGGTGTACTCGGCAGTTTCAACTCAGATAAATCCTGCATGAGCTATCCGCGCACGAGCCTGCCCTTCGACACAATTATATGCGTAACGTCAGAAGGAACTTGGTATATACAGTGTATGTATGTACGCGGGGCGGGGCAGGATAGGGTAAGATACAATACTGATTCAGGAATGATGCGAATGCGAATTTAGAACTCGTGTGTGCGGGAGGTACAAATACATAAGTCGACCATGCATTTGGATTCTAGGAAAGAAAAGAAAGGACGAGAGCAACGTGGAGAATAGTTCGGAGGAGATTAACTTTAAGTAAAGAGCGGACACGGGGAGAGCCAGTGCCGGAGTAAGCGATTTTGAGGACCCCAGCGCTGTACGACTGGAAGGCAGTCTAGAGCGGGGTGGTACCGTCTAGTGTGTTGGTAAGGTTCGAAATGGCGCCGGTCAGCTGATGAAATTCCCAGTCGTCAACACAAGCGAAGAATGGAGCAGTTTAGCTAGCGCGTACATCCGGCTGCCCAATTTGAACCAAGACGAAGATGTTGCCGACTGTCACGTTCTTGATTTTCACTATCAAACGAAAGACATTCAGGAAAGAATAAGATCGTGGAAATGGGTGAAGTAGCTTGGGGATACCCACCGTCGCCAATGGAAACGTTCACGTTCCCCACGAAGATCGTGATATTCCCGATCTCCGTATCGACATTCCCCGCCCCGGCGCTGACGTCGCCGCCTCCGACCGTCACCGTCGGAAGCGACACACTGCCACTCGCGGTCGTCGTCGGCGGCGCAATGGGGACAGAGGAGGATGCGGAGTCTTGCCGCTTGAGACGCTGGAGGAAGGCGCCGGTGTCGGCGCTGGCGGTTTGGGTCACGGATGTGGGGGCGGAGACGGTGGAGGTGGCGGTCCCGGTGCTGGTGGAGATGGACGTGGCGGAGGACTGCAACGATGGAAGGACATGCGGGTGAGTACGTGCGTAGGGAAATAGGTGCAGCGCGGTGAGCACGAAACGCGTGAAGGGAGGGACGCACAAATGCGCTGAAGGCGTTTATGGGGCTGGCACCGGGGAGAGGCACCGAGACGATGACTGTGATGTTCCCAATCTCGATGTTCTCTATGCTTTAAGACCAGGGCTGCCGTCTGAGTAGATGAACGAGTAGAAAGGAGATGATCTTGCTCACTCGATATTGCCCACGGAGATGGTGACGTTCGTTACGCTGTTGTTTTAGTGAGTGGAGATTCTTCGTACGCAGCGAAGGACACGCACGTCAGGTTGATATTCCCCAACTTGGTGGTGATATTTCCCAGCGTCAGTCCAACACTCGGTAGCTATGCATCCAGAAAACATAAGGTATAAGCTTTATATCCGGATTAGAAACTCACGCTGACGCCCACGGTCGCATCCCCTCCGCCATCTCCGTCGGCGCGTCTTTCAAGCGCGGTTCGCCGGTCATATACGCAAAGAGTCGCCTCAGGTGCATCCCCCACAGTGTGGCCTGCCGTGAGGCAAAAGGAGAGGAAAAGACTGTAGAAGAAGAGAGCGAAGGCGGCGGGCCTCATCGTGGTGGGGAGAATGCGAAGTGAATCTCAAAAAATACCGAACATTGGTATTATATCGCGTATCCAGGCAACGTAAATCGAAGTATTTTCCAAGTTGCCGTTCGACTTGCCCTGGGCCCTTGACAACGGGAGCGTCAGAGGTGACGTTGTTGGTTCGAACCGCGGGAAACTCGGATCGTCGGCAAGGTCTGCCAAGCCCACACAAAATCCAATTGATTTTTGAAAAACATAAATCGAGCCGACCCCTGAATTCGACTTGGAGTGCACAACAGGAATTTTACCAAGCACCGCACATCGGACACAGACGACTTAAACCCAACGAAGATTAATGTATACAGTCAATGCACCTGCGACGACGCTCGGGAGAACGGCGCCTACAAGGCGGCGCAGGAAGCGCTTGCCGGGAGACAGCGGCGCGCCCTCGGCGCCGGCCGCATCGATCGCGGCAATGTCGTCGTCCGTGAGGGCTTTAAAAAATGAGACTCTAGGACTGGAAGCAAGATTGCGCAGGAAAAGTGCGTACCGAGGTCCCCGGCATTGAGGTATCCTTCGAGCCGTTCCTTTTTCGAGCTCGTACTGTGTTTGTTGAGGTGAGTTTAAAGGAAAGGAAAGGACAATGGGGAGGGAACTGACGTGACGACGACGGCGCCTTTGGCTTTGGTCCATGCGAGAAGCACCTGGTCGTTACTCACGCCGAGTCGGTCCGCGATGTCGCCCACCGGGGCGTCGACGGGGCCTCCAGGGAGCGACGTGATGGGACTGCATGCGAATGCGAGTCAGCTTGGTAGGATGATTTGGCCATGAGGGTACGCACATGAGCGCGCTGTATGCTTCAATCACGATTTTGTGCTTTGCGGCATATTCGAGGATGGGAAGCTGGCGCGCGTAGACATACGGGTGGAGCAGGATCTGAAGGCGGCGGTTTCAAATCTACGGTGCAAGGACAATAAATCATCGTGCAACTGACCTGGTTCGCTACGGGCTTGACTTTCGCTGAGGCGAGTAAGATGGCGAGGTCGCTGACTTCGAAGTTGCTGACACCGATACTTCTACATACAGGCACGCGTTCAATAATCCAATCGGACATGGAAAGAAACACGACGACGACGTACTTGACGAGTCCCTGCGCTTGGATGTCTTCCATCTCCTTCCAAGCAGTCGGGATATCCGGGACCGCGAGGCGCGGGTGGTGTATCAAGTACAGGTCCACGTACGACACTCCCAACTTCGAAAAAAAGTCATATTCAAATCCGTGCGCCGAAGAGTGAGTGGAACGCAGACGCACGTTACTCAAGCTGTTCTTGATCGAGGTTTTGATATCCAGCCCGTCCGACCCGGAGTACTTGGTCGTGATGAAGATCTCCTTGCGCTCGAGACCGCTCTCACGGATGGCGACGCCCGCCTCGGCCTCGTTCCTGTACGCTTGCGCCGTATCTGCCAAAGCCGTTTTCAATTCCAATTTCACCCTCTATACCCAAAGGTGCAGGTAGGAGAGAGAGTGAGGACACACCGACATGGGAGAACCCCAGGCTAATGGCCTGGTCGACTTGGTTGATGGGACCGTCCCCGTTCCCGATTTTCCAGGTCCCGAACCCGATGCTGGGGATTTCGCGCCCTGGGGAAGTGAGTGATTCAGGTTTAGGTTGAACGGTGCAAAGTATAGGATGGAGGTAAGGTGTGGTATGTACCGTCGTTCAAAGGAATGGGGTCCCAGGGCATGGTGGAAGTGCAGGAAAGGTGGTGTCTCGTGTATCCATGTCGCCAAATGACGTGAGACGCGGCGGGCCGTCGGCAGTGCCGGCACAGAAGGCTAAAAATGGCTAGATAAGGAAACGTTCTCACACTGTTGCACAAGTTGCGGCTGCTTCTTTCTCAACTGTTTCCCCCGAGTTATAAAAAAGTGAGGTGAGGGTTTCTATTAATATTGATTGCACGGTTTGACTATTGGAATCCTACAACGGCAGAGACTCGGAACTTCCGAGTCTGAAGAATTCCTGGCAAATTCCTGGCAGGCTGGCGCCGTTGCAGCATTATGTCAAATAACTTTCCAACAGCCCTCGGCTTGGGTAACCTGTCCGGCCAATCCAAAGAGCGCTTGTCTGCGATTGAACTACGCCTCCGAATCTGCACAGTTTCCATGTCGGAGAATCTTCAAGTTTCTATTGTATGGAGGATCGAGACTGCAGTCTGCAATTTGAACCTCAGGGATACCAGTTCGCCTGGAGTTCGAGGAAAAACAAAACTTTCGTGCTCAAGATATAAAGACTCACAAGCCGGAAGATGGGGGAAAAAATCTCGGGGAGTCGAACTCGGAGCTCGACCTCGACGCTTAACGCCAAGGTCGGCGCAATTCACGGCTCGGCGACATGGATGCAAAGTCCGAGTGCGCCGCCTTGATTTGCGCCACGAGGCACCCGAAGGTGGGTTTCGGATCGGCCATCGCCATTCTATATCTGCGCCACATCTCAGAACTCTTGACCCTGGCCGCGGTTGATTGAGACGTACCTTGGAAGCGGCTTCACGGGTGAGTTTAATTCCAATACGATCCGCGCCGATGGCAATAGTGACGGCGTCCACGACCTCCACTGCAAACCGAGCTCTGTTCTCGATGCTCCCGCCGTAATCGTCCGTGCGCTTGTTGCTTATGTCTTGAATAAATTGGTCGATTAGTAAGTAACCATGGCCGGCTGAAAATTTTGGATATGTTAAATGAGAGCAGCAAAAATTGACTCATCACAAACCGTATATCTCAACTCCATCAAATCCGGCGCGCAGGGCGTTCCTCGCCGCCTGTGCATACAGGCCAACATATTCCTGAATTTCCGACAAGGTCTCCTTTGCGGACTCCATTTTGAAGTCGACATATGAGAATTATGCATCTTCCTTGCGCAGCTGGTTCGGGTCTGCCGCGCGTCCGAGAGTCCATAGCTGCAGAAAAAAATGGGAGCCAGATGTGTGCACGGAATCTGTTATCTGCACACGACCATGAGAATTTGCACCGATGTTCTCCTGAATGAAGTCGACACACCTTCCACGCAGCGATCTGGGCCTCGCTCCAGATTCCCGGGACATGCGCAATCCCGCCCGCCCGCGCAGCGATAAAGGTAGCCGATGTAATGAGCAGCGTGCCGGGCGTGCTTGCACGCTGGTTGTAGCACTCCTTCATCACGGGTAGAAGGGGGACGTGGATTGGACGAGCGAACTCGCGTTAGGGGCAGCGAAGACGACACGGTGCTGAAGGTGGAGCATGCCAACGTTGACGGGCTGGAAGAGCTTGGGTACAGAGGCAGGCATGAGATAACCCTGGGGCCTGGAGGCTCGAGTTTGGTTCTGAATGAAGAATGGTTTGTTCTATGAGACAGGAAATCATTGGGTGAGAATCCGGGTCCTAAACCTTTGTTCTTCAGGTTTGTAATAAACATTTAAAAACCTAGAGCCAGATAGTTGAGGCAACCTATCAGCATGTGGTATAAAAAGTGAGCATCGAGTGAGATCGAGGCCCAACTTGAAGGTGGGCAAAGCTCAGAACTACAGCGTTTCGTTGGCGCGGGAATCTTAGCGGCAGAACTTCTGACGGTGAATGCCCGAGTACCAGTGGGAGTCTCGGGAACAGTTTTGCGGAGCAGAACTGAGAGAACCCGGTGAGATCCGTAGAACCCTCTGCCTTGGAAACAAGGAGGAAGTTGAAGAGGAAGGAGCCGGCTCACAGCCACATCCGCCGCTTCCGCATCACATCTCGGTCACGTCCGAGTCACGCTTTCTTTTGTCAGACGACATCCACTCTATGCATCGCGCATTGAGGATCCTTGAAATTGTGGACATGGTCTGTGCGCAAGCTGGAGCTGAGGGCCTCCTCCCTCTCCCCGAGGGCTCTGCGCGCGATCTATCTGCGCTTGCCAGAACATGCACAACCTTGTGCAATCCCGCGCTCGACGTCTTATGGAGGAGCCAAGACACCATTGTGAACCTGCTTAGATGCATGCCCAGTGACCTATGGGAAATATTTCCTAAGTCAGCTATCTACGGAATTGAAGATATCGTACGTTTCCTTTTAATTTCGTCACCGAAAATGACTCTATGGCAATCAGCGTCTGCGGCGGGCCATAATTCAGACCGACTGGGGGCGTGCTCAATTCTATCTCCACCGTGTCAAGTCCTTTGGCATGCACGGATTTTTGGGGAGCCCAGATTTCCTCGAGACGCTCAGTTTAGGTCTCGCCGGGGAATGCTTGTTTCCCGATCTCGAAAAGTTCGAGTGGTATCCTCACCCTCCCAGCTTACTTCCTCACGTACGGCTTTTCATTACCCCTCGTATCAAGGAGCTCTTCATTGGCTGCATCGAGAAAGTCTCGCATCTATCTATCCTTTCGAATCTCGCCACCAAATGTCCATCTCTTACCAAAATCTCGATTTTCACTCAAGGCTTGGCAACCGTCGAAGATATTCCAACATTGTCCATGTTTGTCCGTGGCTTGACCCATGTCGAGTCGCTGGACTTGCCTTGGCTGGATGGGACAGCGCTTGCCCATCTCGCAGCACTTCCCAACGTGAAATCATTACTTTTCCGCCAGCGACTTCTCCACCCGTCGCACTCAAATTCTCTATTGCCAGGTCGCGCCCGTAAACCCGCCGGAGGATTTCCGGCCCTCCAGCGTCTCGATTTCATTTGTGCCGCCCTGCCGTGTGCTGCAGAACCTTTAGCCCTGGGATCGAATTCTCCGTTGGTGGAGTTTTATATCAGTGCAGATGCAGAAGAGCCGACAAAGAGCGTTTCTCGAGAGTTCTATGCTACTCTGGCACTTCATTGCTCGCATTCGTCTCTCCAAACGATACGCATAGGGGGGAATGATGGGAGCCAAACCGCACCCAGTGTGGATCGGATCAACATGTATGCTGTCGGACTAGAGATACTGGAACCTCTCTTCTCCTTCGGCAATCTCGTGCGCGTGCACCTCGCACACCCGGTCGGGTTTGATCTGGACAATGCCGCGGTCCTCGCGATGGCCTCTGCATGGCCTCGCCTTGAAAATCTGGCCCTGGTCACATCCCGCGATCGTCATATGGATTCATGCGTCACCCTCGAAGGCATCTACTCCTTTGCAAAGCACTGTCCAAATCTGCGCACCCTCCGAATGGTGTTCGACGCCACTATCGTCCCCAAACTCCTGGATCACGCCCAAACCAGAGTTGCGCAGGAAAGACTTAACTTCATGGATGTTGCGTCCTCCGCGATACGCAAACCCCGACGCATTTCGACGTTCCTATTTAAAATCTTTCCAGGGTTGAACAGAATCAACACTCTGTTCGAAGACTTGACCTATAGCGATGACCCGGACGTCGTCGTAGATCCTGTGATAGTCGCTTCGCACGACCTTTGGAAAGATGTCGAAGAAGCGCTCCCCGCATTCCAGGATGATTGAGTAATCCATTCCTGCCTTTACATTAAATTCCATGATTGACTTTTCCCCCGTAGTTGCTCCGATTTTGGTTCTAAATAATTCCGTCCACATGTTATCTCCCAGTATAAACCTGTCTCCCGGGGTTTCCACTATCTCTTGCCTTGCCCATTGGCTCCATAAAATGACCTCAACTCGGGTCAGCCCGAGAGCCAGCGAAACTTCTAAGACGCACCCACGGCATTTAGACCAACTTTATGCAACGACTTCTTTCTAACATCGTCTTCTCCGATATTAGACCATAACAACGCTGGGAGTGTAAACAAACAGCTAGACCACTAGGTCGCAGTCCGGCTTCCCAGATGAGCAACTCCAAATCATATCTGCCGGAGCATCCTATCCAACATTTGACTATGATAATCAATCGGGCTTTCGGCTCAAGTCCGATAGGCAGACAAACTTGAATGAAAAGCCATTCGAAATCCTAGAAAAGAAATCAGGAAGGAGAGATGTACTACACGGGAGTCCTTGAACGCCGCTACTCTTTGCGGTGCAAAATATGATAGAAGTGCAAAATGTTGGACTGCGGAAATATTAGCAGAGATCCCCTGAAAAACCAAGTCGCTCGACATCTTTGTTTTTTCAGTTTAGGGGGCAAAAAGTCTTCCCGAGATTTCTCACCGCTTTCTGTCAAGCGTCCTCCATCAGATCTTGTTCAAAAATGATCGTGTCCAGCACTGCAAGCCGCGATGCAAAAGGTGATTTTACAAGCGCACCCTCCCACCATCTCAGTTACAATTCTCAGAGATCCGCTGTGCAATTCGAAGAAAATTAGTTTCAAAAGTCGCTCACATCACTCTTCAGATATTTAGATTATTTATTATGCTGGCTTTTCGAGTTTACGGAGCACATGTTCACAGCGAAGAGTTCCAAACTGATACTGGCCATTGAATTGACTCCCGAGGAGATTGTAGGACGAAAGGACAAAGAAACCATAATTACACTGAATGCAGTCCTTCTTCCGATGCCATGTCTTCGACTTTCTTCCTTCGCGCGTAGTTATCTCATTCCCAATCCACCCGGACAAGCGGTTGATCGTACACATCGTATCCCTCTGCGTTCTGGATCGTCCTCATCCACGTCTGCGGCCGGTCATCGTCATAGGGCGGTGGTAGTCCATACTGTTGAAATTTTGTAAGTAAATTCAACAGGTTCACTGGAACTAATGTACCGCCATTGACGTAGTACTCATACAGAGTTTTATCATCTAGTGCTCCCAGGAAATCCGTGAGCGCGGCTCTCGCTATCGCCAATTTTCCGTTCGGGGTCGCGCCGTACAGGTAAGCCTTATAATTCCTCGGAGATCAGTACCGTGTATTCCGTAGGAGGACGAGTGAGAATAAAATTCACATAGCCATTGTTCACGACGCAGCGGATCCATACCCGATCTGAGTTGTAGACCAAAACAACGACACGTCCAAGCTCGTAGTAGGAATGGGGCCCGAACTCTGCCAAAGGAGGTGATACATCGTGTAGCTCGGCGTATTGAGAGTCGTGAGCCCGCTGAGGTGGTCCCGCGCAATAAATGCGTACGCGTTGCTGGCCGGTCGTGCCTCGGACGGTGACGACCGGTGCGGTATTAGGCCAGCCCACCCAGCGCGTACCGTCGCTGTACTCTCCAGATGACGGGCATTCGTCGGACTCGAGGGGGTAGAAGAGCGAGCCGAAGCCTTGTGGGGAGGTGAGGACGAGCATTTGCGGGCTGCTGGGAGCGCTGGGGAGCCCCGAGAAGGAAGCGGTGTTGGCTACCACCGGGAGCACGGCCTCGCCATTCGATGCGATCTGCTCGGTGTCGCGGCACATCCAGAGCTGTACTGTAAAATTTGCCATGTGAGCCTCTTAGACAGATACTGAAGAGGTAGGGAGGGGGGGGTGTTCACCACGGTACTCCCTGACCACAGAGTGGAGGTACATGAATCGCGGCTCAATCCCTGAGCGTTCAGGGATCCATAGCTCGTAGTCGAAACCACGACAGGCGTTACGGCCCTCCGGACATTCGAGGGAATAGCGAGCGCCGTGCTGCGGAGACACAGAGTAGCAACAGAGAGATGAACAAGGAGGCCAGCCATATCCACGAAACCAAGCGGTCGTGAGCGGTCAATAGGTTCTGGTAAGCTCCCTCGTAGTCATCTCGTTTGATCCATTCTCAACGAGCGCGCATTTCAGCTGATGCCGGGTACGAAAGGTGGTTTCGTGGTTCGTAATTTTGGTTGAATATTTGGATTATGAAATGTCGCCTGGTGGTCGAGGTGTGGAAATAATCCCAGCGAGGCTATAGGTTGGCGAGCACATGAGAGAGAAGCCAGCAGCAAAGAGGTAGAATATGTTTGTCCTATGGGTACATGATGGTCGTACGAAGGCAAAAGGATGGCGTAGTACATGGGAATAAACAAGAACAATGTCCTGGAATCATTAGGTAAGTGAGTCTAGGCCATCCGTAGTGGATCGCAAGCTTCGTGCTGCTCGCACTGGCCCCCGGGCCATCGACCCAACCAATATATATTCCAACACGAGGATACGGAAGCGTCCTTTCATTTCGGGTCATTTCAAGGTCATTTTGCTTCATTTATTTGACGGATATTCTATCTGCAGTTCAAAGTCGAGACCCGGTTTCAGCGCCACTCACCGAGTATAGTGAGAGACAGAACAAGGGAAGAAGCAGAGTCGTCAATAGCAAATTTGCGATCATCAGAGATCTGATGGCGGACTTTCAAATGCGGAATCGGGTGGCGGTGTCGAGATGGCTCGGACAGGCGGGCCGGCCACCGAACTCGTCTCCACTCCAGTCCGACTTGGACGCTCCGTCGATCACATGTCCTCAGTTTTCCACTTGTTGGTCTCAAGGAATATGTAGGGTTACTAAAGTAATTAATGAACCCAAATTCAAACTGGTACTAAATACTGCGGGGTCGACGGAATCGTGTCGTGCCAATCTCCTCGTCACCCACGAATGCCAGTGGGATAGGAAAGGTGCGAGAAGGAATACCATTATCCGCAGCCGATTCTGGAGGGGATTCTTGAGCCCGGGGAGATGTCACGCCAGGTCCAGGACAAGATGTGTGTGAGGGACCCTCTCCGACGTCTGCGTGGGGCACGGAATCGCCACCACTCCAGTTAAGATCGTAGTGAAGGGCTTCAAAGGCGTCAGATTGTGTGGTCGGAAAATCGTCGATTGAGAGCAGCCTCTCCAGCACTTCCCTGGATTACGAATTTTCGCAAATCAATGGTGCGAGAAAATGAGGCGAAACGTACACGTAGAATGCAGAGGATTGCCAGCTATCGGTGCATTCATGGTCAGCGAGTACACACAGATGCTTAATAGATGTACACATACTGCTTTTGCTGAGCCTTCAGCAAGTCAATCGCCTTATGGATGTGCGCGAGATGCTGCGCTGCGTCTGTCGGAATCACAGAAGGGCCCCATCTATCGAGTAGTAGGACCATGGCAGCGGTGAATATGGGCGTCTAAAAAGGCAATGGAAGTCAGTGAATTCATAATAATCTACAAATAAAATTACCATACTTGGCTGAACACCAGCGGGGTGTCGGGGTGAAAACGCCGGTGCGTTTCTGCAATTGAAATGCAGGCGCAAGCAGCAGTATTGCATATTTCTTGCGCGGGGAGACCCTGAAGATGCGCGTCGGAAGGACGATAAGCTACGAGGGCCACATAAACACACCGTCTGGGTCGTTGGGCGCATCGCGGGCAGGTAGGGCCGGTGGAGCATAATGCGGGTGTAATAAAAGTAGCAATGCAATGCAGCAGACTGACGACCGAACACGGTGTCGACGCGGTCAGGGTTCCAAGCCACTGAATCAATTTAAACGAGAAAGTGAGATTCAGACACGAGCTGCGTGTCTACGCGAAACTGGACGTACGATGGGCGGGGATGTGGCTCAACCACTTGTCAAGTGTGCTCTCGAGCTGAACGACAGCGCCCGTCACATCTCCCATGGACACCCTGAGACGATAAATGGTGGTGCTGTGCTGGAGAATACGTGCATCAGACGACGCGATAGGCCCGGGAAGGAAATGGGACATACAAATGCGCGGATTATGAAGTTGAAAATCCGGTACAAATCTAGGAGAGCCGAAAAGAAGGTAATGGTGGAGGGTGCCTCTAAAGGCTGGCGGCCGGGCCCAGCTTCCCCCCAATACTCGTCGTCGCATTCCGTTGGCAGGCGGATGTCGGTCCTGCGCAGTAAGTGTATGAGCTGCCGAGATCGCCGCCTCAAAAATGATGCAAGACACACTCATGAGGGTCTAAGTAGCTTGCACGACCTAATATGGCGCTCTGTTCGCTATCTAAAAAGATGAGGGTCCTGCTTGGAGTCGTGAGTGGTATGGATCGAAAAGAGACGCAACAACTCGCCAACAGGCTCGGTTTGCGAGCTCGTTTTCGATTGTCGTAGGGGACGTCCGGTTCTTCTCCCGATGAGCGCCGATATCGTGTGCCACCCTCATCCCGAAGCCGATAATGGACCAGCAGTATCGAGGAGTGGATGTCCAGCTAAGGAACTCGGCCGCGAGCTGCGATACGAATCAGAGAAGTCGATTGGAGGACAACAGATAGTGGACGGACGCAGTAAGCTTGAAGGTCGTATAATGTGGGTTGCTGGCGTAGGGTGTGGCCGGAGAGTGCAATTTGATTGTACCATTCCCACCCCCGGCCCTCCTCGGATATATCAGACGCATCCGTCCCCGGCCCGCAGAGCGAACCAACCGCACAGACAAGGAGCACCGTCGCCGCGAATCCGCTGTGGTGCATGTGCAGCCCTTCGCTTATAGATTCGAGGAATGTTGGACGATGGAGCAGTGGGACGAACATGTTGACGTCGGAGAAGTAGAGAGATACAAGGGCCGCCATCAGATTAGTCTCTGGGAAAGCATAGTGCACAACACTTGGGTGAACCTCCGACTGCGTGAGATATGATGTCGTGATTATATTACCGTACACGCGAGGGTGGACGTACGGGTTTCAGTGCCCAGGGTGTGGCGCCTCGATAAAGTTGCCTTGGCTGGCCTCCAGACTTCGCGGAAACTGCGGCCCTAACGAGCATAGCAGCGCTGGATTTCCCGTGGAACCCAGGATCGGGAGGAGGGCCCTCGAGAGACAATGCACGGAAACTTTCCGCGATGTCGTTGAATTCAGAGTCATCAGGGTGTGGAGGCGAGGAGGGTTTTGTGAGCCAATGAATGTGGTCAGTCACCGATGGTCCCCATTGAGGTGACGTTTGTCGGAGCGTTGTCTCCGCGGCTTCCAGTCGCGCCCGCAGATTTTCAATGTAATCATCATCCAAATCTGAATTCTGGGCGGAATCCTGGTTTCGAAGCTGTCGGCACGAGTCAGAGGGTTAGGGGGAGGAAATGCTTGGAAGGATACCGCAGCTGGTTCCGCGTATGTGCATACGAAGTCATGGGCCAAACAGCGGCCACATCGCTCGCCCCCGTCACCTTCGCACGGCGTTAGAGGTTCTCGTTGGAAAAAGATAACATTACTGACAGCGTTCTGTGTGGTCGTGAGCCGCGGCTTGACGATTCAAACCGTAACGTACTCTTCCTTCGCCTGCATATGGTGCATGCCCGTCCTTTTCTCTTCGTGGCAGGAATTTGTCCCCCGCTTTCGACGCTAGTCGACATCGTGGTTCAGGTCAAGTCAGACACTGCCTCTGTCTCGGTGATCCAGACGTTCCGGTGATCCGGGCCACGCGACAAGAAATGATGCACCTGAGCGATTACTAAACTGGAACCCGTATCCCACGGTTGTTTTTCTACTCTTATCAGTACAATTCCACTCCGCTGTGAATTCAAGCAGGAATAAAACTCATAATTTCCAAAGAATAAGTTGGATTTACGACCCGTAGACTTTCTAAGGCGAAGGAATAAGAGACAAGGGAGTTCCGTATACGACTCATATTGCGAGGTATATTTTCCCTCTGCCTCTATCGAAACTTCGAGAAAGGTAAAGTCTTAGATGAATTTCACTGGCGGTTGTATTATTCCCCAGTTTGTAGTATCGGAGTTCCAAGGCAATATTATAAACGGTTCGTGCATTCGACAGTTAACTTGCATATGACAGTGTCTAATGAATCTCAAGGATATCAAAGTCTCCGATCGCTGTGAGTCGTCGCCTCTCTTCAAAACCACCCGCCATTGGTTTGTCCCTCAAAATATTTTGAAGTGCCTCCATTACGTCTGCCGTTGAAGACCGCAAAGGAAATATCCACCGTCGCGTCTGACCACCTTCCACTACCTTCATCATGTGCAGCTGCATACGCCCCCCGCTGGCGCGCACTTGTGCCGCAAAGTTCGCGAACCCGTCGAGATTGCCCGCAGGGGAGATGGTGACGTCGCACGCCACGTCGGGCCTGGTAAAGTCGAACAGGATACAAGGCGTTTCATCCGGTCGAACGCGCGCGAAATTGAGCAGTCCCGGAAGCAGTGCCTCGCGGATCCCAATGTATTCGTCGTGCATGACCGCCCGCAGGAACGACCTGTCCCGAGGACTGACGTCCGAGTAAGCTAGATGGGGAGTGAGGCCCGGGTTTATTTCAAATCAACGTAAGGAAACTTACAGCGACGCAACGCCTGAAGCTCTTGACAGGACTCCCGATGCATGCCATATTTCCAGTCGTGAATCTGGCAAGATTCGGAACAATAGTGCGCCATTTGGCAGCGGGAGCACCGCCGGAAGTCCGTTTTTGTTGAGATCGCACCGCACTGCAACTGGTCAGTGTCTGCCTTCGGGGAAGCAATTCCACCAACCTCAACATTGTCGCATGCGCGGTGGGAGACATAGCCGACACCCTCGTACGCATTCAAGACCTTCAGGCGCTCTGCGATCAGGCCGCCGAATTTTGACCAGCACTCGGACAGTTCCGATGCACGGTAGGTGGTGTCCCAATCCTCCTCGCCCGTGAACGGGAGTGCGATGTATACCTGCATCAGGACTGTGCGATATACGAGGGAAGTGGAAAGAGTGTCGAGTGTCCGCCGCAGTGCGTTGGCAAACAGACTATGCTCCCGCAAACCGCATGTCACGAGTGTTGAGAGAAGGCCGGCCTTGAGCGACTCTGCGATGGCGTGATATCCCCCTGGTTGTTTGAAGTACCACACCAGGGATAATAAATACGCCTCAATGAGATAATTGTCCCGTTCGTGGCTCGGGAAGTCGGCTCCACTGAGTACACCTACAACGGAAGTCATCGCAGCCATGAGTCCACGCCGCAGGAGCGCCTCATGCAGGGTAAAGTGGATGGGACCCGCGGCCGCGATGACAGAATATTCGTGCGCCAGGAGTTGGACGACAACGGACAGAGAAAAGGCCTTGTTGCGTCCACTATCCTGAGCCAACACGCGGGTTATGTGTTCCACAATGAGGGACGCGAGAGCATCACGCGTGCCGCCAGCACCCTCTATGGCCTCTTCCAGGTTCCGGGGTACGCTGATGTTGAGAGTGCTGGAGATATATCCGCAGATGGTAAGGAAAGCGTTGTCTTCAAGTATATCCTCTCCGCGCAACCGCACCGCCCACGAGCGCACAAGAACCACTCTCACGCCGTCCGTGGCGTCGATGACCTCTGCGCTCGGGGGATGGTACGACATCGCGACGATAATGGAGGCGTAAAGACCAAAGCAGCGCAGGGCATCCCAAATGGGACTGATCGCGATGATAGCCTCTCGATGAGTATCGAGCAAGTGTATCCACGACCAGGTCCTCGGCCACAGATCGCCAAATGCGCTGGCGGGAATAAGCTTCTCTGAGAGGAGATACGATATCGCTCCGAGGCTCGCGTAGGCGCGCGAGATTGCGGTCACTAGCAACGCGGACCCGGAGTCGAGGAAAGGCGCGTCCAATTCCACGAGAAGGCGCGGGATATCGGTGGCATTGAGGCCAGCAAAGAATACAGGCAGGAGTAATGCACCACATGGCTTAGCATCCGTGACATAGATGGAGAGCTTCACCAGTGCGTCGAGGGACCCTTCTACTGCGGCCGCCGCGCGGCTCTGAGATAATGAGGCAGATATTCATTCAAAGTTTAGACATATACGGGCACGAAAGACGACTCACGCGCAGCAGAAGAGGAAGCTTGGTGAAGTTCCGTCTATGGAGGGAATCGTGCATTTTGGAGGTCCGGAGAAAGTTTGTGGCCAAGTTCCGAGATTCTTTGCGTACTTGTAGTATGAATCCCGAGTGGCATCGGGGCCACCCATAGGGGGCTTGATCTGAAAACCATTGTTCGCCCGGGACCATTTGATGGTGGCCCAGGCGCAGAATCTAAAATCGGAATCTGATCACGATAATCAGTCGATGTACTTGCGTTGAAGATCGGAGGAGCTGTTCCCATACAAAAGACGGGTTCACGTTTCCAGTACTCAGCCCGAGCTACCCGGGCCGTTGCGGAAGCTGCAGCTGACAACTTGAAGGATTGACTACGAGGTCTTTTTACGGTAACACCCCAAGGCAAACCGCGAACGCAAGAGACTGTCCTGCAAGCGGGCCTGAAGTCAACGCGTAGCGCGCGCTATCTACGAGAATTTGAGACGTACCGAACTGAAGTGAGACCCGTTTATGCAGCAGGAAAAATCCGAGCGAATTGTCAGTGGAGAGAGCATTTTGGTTTGAGATCAGAACGAAAACCTACCAAGTCGACAGAAAAATATGTGGAGAGGAGGATGTCGGTTTTAAATGGAGGCCAAAAAAAAAATTGCAAAGTCCAACCATGCATCGACGGGGAGTCGAACCCCGTGCACGGTCGAACAGCATACCGTTTGAGCTGGAGTTATCGAAATCGGGCACGTCAGGTTCTCTTCTCTTTGAACCAAATACATCCCACATCACGCGGGCGTCGAACCCGTCAGTTGAAAGGTTTATCTGGTTAAAGCCGTGGTGCGTATTCCATATACACCTACAGTGATTGAAACACGGCAATTGCAACAAGAAGTGTATCCATCGTTCGTGTATCTCAATCGAAAAAGATCCCCCCATTGATCGAAACCTAAGGGAGACAAGCGCGTAAGTGCTTGCGGAGATCGAATAAGTTTCAGACTACGAACAGTTTGCCCTTTATGACACTCAATCAGTCGAATCCAACGATAAGTTGGTGGCGCCTACCCGTAATGAAGCTCGCTTCTTTGGAAACTAGGAACGACACCAGACTGGCGATATCTTCCGTCGCGCTGTGGTAGGTGCTCGTAAGTCGTCATATTCGGACACATAATACTGTACAAGACTGACCCAATTTGTTTGAGGGGCGACATCTCCTTGAACTAAATATCACACCGTTAGGCGGCATCTGGCGGCGCGATGGCGAGTGCCCACCTGCTCCTGTATCCCGTCCACCTTAGCCACTGGATCGAGTCAAGTTGAATATGAAGAGCTTGGAGCAATGCTGCAGACGTACGCATCGGCGTATCAATCACTCCGGGTGCGTATGCATTCACAGTAATTCCACTCGCTCCGAATTCCAACGCTATTTCTCGTCTGTTGAGTAGTGGCTGCGAGACTGGGAGGACACATTCGACGCACCGGCGGTTTGAGTGAGGCCTCTCACAGCGAACTTCGAGGCAGAATAGGGCGCTACCGTGGCGAAACCTGCAAGCGGGTCATAATTTTATCCGGCATAATCCACCAGACTACCAGTACCTTGCTTTCCCGCAAAGGATGATGCTCCGATAATCCGCCCACCGCGGCCCTGCTTCATCATCTGGATCCCCGCGTACTTGTAACAAAGAAACGTCCCCCGGGCATTGATGTTCATAACCCGGTCCCATTCCTCTGCAGAGACTAAAAGAAAAAGAGTCAGAAGAACCTGGATCACCCAATCTGTCGGCTTGGTTACTCTCGGTGAGCGGAATCATACGGCAGACGACCCCCGCATTCGCGACCATCTGCATCGGATCAGCAAGGATAATCCTTCGTGATGAAAATGGAGCGAAAAGACTAACGACATCCAAGCCGCCATGCTTCTTGATGACGAGCTCGACCATCTCCTTGACCTGATCCTCTTGAGAAACATCCGCAACGTACTGGGAGCTGGCTCGGCCCATCTCTTGTATTTCCTCGACCAGGGTCGCGAGCTTTGACGAATTGCTCGAGATGTCGTTGACAGCGACATCAAACCCATCGCTCGCTAGCCGGAGGGCCACAGTCCTACCTATGCCTTGCGCTGTCCCAGATGAATCAGTATTGACACAGAAACTTGAGCCGGATAGCTCGCCTACCAGACCCAGTAACGAGCGCGATTCCTTTGGATGACATGGCGATGGTGACTGGGCGGTGGGGTGAGACAGACTACGGAAGACAGTGAGCGAAGATCGGCTTTATGTGCGTAGGTGGGGGTTCAGAAGGCACCTCCGGAGAATTGGGACGCCGAGCGAGTAATATTCCCGCCGCTGGAAAAGTCATTGGCGGCCGCCGGTGGCCGCCAGTGACTCTTGGTGGCTATTGGCAGATGTTGAGCGAAGATCGGCTTTATGTACGTAGGTGGGCGTTTAGAAGGCGCGTCCGGCGAATTAGGACGCCGAGCCGCCGAGCCTGGTGAATCATCAGTAGCAACGTAGAGCGATCTGCTCTGTTATGCGATCTGCTCGCTAATCCGGTGCCGCCGTCCGATCTGAACCTCTGCGGCACACCGTTTAGGCCGCTTTCAAAACTCGTATATAAGGAGTATTTTAGCAGCCTATTTTTGACAGTCTTAGGCCACCCAGGGATACAAGTCTCACTGGTCATTCAAGTTGCTTGACATTCGGTGTTTAAAAATATGTACTGAATATCAGTCTTTGATCATCATTGATTTTCTGGGGTTGTACTCTCCGTGAGGGCGCGAATTGAACTCCGGCAAAAGTGAATCAACTTGAATAATGAAATAATACACGTATAGAAGCCGAACGTCCCACCAGTCTGGCGAGCTTTACCAACATCCTTGAGAAAGCCGAAAATCTGGATACCATTACAGCCGTTTGCATGTATTCGTGAAAACACGAAAAAGTTTTGCGCGGGCACGTGATCTTTGCCGAGTGGCGCCGAGCCGGGCCGGTTCTATCTGCAGCTGTTCAGCATCAAGTATACATCTCAGTTATGGCGGAAAACACACCCGATAACTTGAAAAGAGGTAATTGAAACGGCCGATCAATCTTTCATTCCCTGGCACCAAGTTCGACCGCTCGGCGCCGCTCGGCATCGGTCACGTGCCCGCGCAATTTTTTTTTTTTTCGTTTTTTCACGAATACATGCAAATGGCTGTACTTTGAAGTCCTGATGCATTCGTACATGTCGGAAATGAAAGTTTGATAGGGCCTCAAATTTTTTGTTTGTCTGCCGAAAGATTCAGGTGAATGGGGACCCAGGTCCGATGCATATAGCAAGTTGATGGAAAGTTGAACCAAAATTGGAGAAGCTGTTAAAGTTGGACCCAACAACTCAGAAGTGATAAATGGAGACCATCCAAAAATGATTCTCAAAAGCCTCCTAATTAGTCTCGAAAATATTTCTGAAGCGCCTTCGGGGAAGGGCGGGGTTCAGGATGTTTGGGACGCCCACTTGCGACTTCGGAGTTCAAGCGACTCAGACAGAGGACAAGGAGAGAGATGTCCCAAATCAATATTTGGGGGTCGCTCTCCCACGCCTTTCGGCAACGGTCCGAGTGTGCAAAAAAACAAGTATACAAGTCAACTTCAGGTTCATCGCTCAGCTAGTGGTCTCCATGAAATTTGCTCGGGTTTATGCTTTCGACTACTTGGATCGATTTGGGGGTACAATATTCTTCTTTGCCTGGCTTTTCCTCCGCAAGGAGAGTCAATAATTGGTCGGCAACCACGATCTTCGTTTGGGTATTTTTCAATCATCCCCAGGATAGCCAACAGTCGGTCTCCTCATACACCGCCAAAGTGCTGGCATGCTGACCCCAGCTGGGACGGTCACGCGGCAGACACATGTAAAAAAGGGTGGATTCTAGCTTACGGCCAGCTGGTAGCCAGCTGAACCACCCAGTTTATTTTCCAGCTGGAATCTACCTTTCAGTCATCTGGCGGCTACGTGAATTAATTTCCTGGATCCCAGCGGCAACTTATATTATAATACACGCTACTCAGAGTAATCTTCTCCTGAATCATGGTATAGGTCTCCTTCATCCAATTCTGAACCTCCCGTGTCCAAATCATCGTCACTTTCATCCGACATCGCTGCTGCCTTCGCGCTTCGGGTAATCTGTCGCCTGCTTCTATTCGCCACCATGGTATCGGTTTCAAGAGCACTGGTGCGACGCCTCCCCGGATTCGATTTTCTCTTCTTCCCGGGCCGAATCTCAGTGTCTTCTTCGAAGTTGGCTTTCCTTTTTAACGTCGCTGCTGCTTTTTTTTTGGCTCGCTTTGTTTCCAGTGTTCCACGCAGTGCCGTCGCGAATTCATCATGTTTTTGACGCCGGTCTTCAAACAGGGGAACCGGAGCGAGGAGATCTCGAGGAAGTGTCGCACGGAGGAGATGGGCGTTGTGGAATGCGTGCGAATTGATGATATATCGGTCGAGGGTGTTGTGGACAATATAATTCTCGGTTTTTTCGGATTCAACTCGTTCTTGCATTTGCATGCGCACACCGGTGGCTTCGCATTTTGCAGTATGGCAATTGTGCTGAACATTGACGTTGAACTTGATGTTCTGATGGGTGCTGTTAGTGAAGGAAGCTTGCAGAAAGCATTATATTTACCTTGGCCGGAAGTATAGAGAAACAGGTCTGTGAGTCTGGACGCACGGAGACTGGCATTCCATACAGCTCATCACGCTGTGATGATATTTGGAAAAGTTCCAAGACGACGAGAACAACAGAATCATTGTTCTGTAAGATGTCGGAGATTCGTCCTGATATTGTGCAAGTCTGTAACTTTTTAGGGTCCGTGTCATCCAAAGGGGTGAACTTTACTTGCCTTGTCAGTTGCGGACTCCGCGAAAACCCAGGAACCAATAAAACAATGGTCCAGTGACGCGCTGACTACATGATGACATTTGAACCAAGTCGACTCAGCAGGGTAGAGCCCGTAATTGTTCGCCCGTGCTGCACTAGTCGACGCGAGTTGATGCCCTACTCTCTGACTTTCCCCCCGGGGCACAGGTAGTGGTTTAGCGTCTCCTTCCAAGTGTAGTCAATAAATTGGAGGGATCAACCGAAATGGAAGTCCGCATGATACCATGCACTAATATCTTGTTTTCTGTCCATCCGAGAAGCTTCTGGAGCAGCGGATGTTTTGCGATGAACTGTCGGACACCGGGCCCTGCTGTTTGCCGGTCTCCGCTACTACCGTGACGCCACGATCCACCAGTTAAGCGGTGTTTCAGGCCCTCTTGATCGCCTAGCTGGATTGCAATGTCGCGGCTCGGTGAAAGATGGTTGGAAAATATAGAACAGAAGCGGAAAACACCGTTGAAGCATTCGAAAATTTCCGTCATGACACCGATCAAAGGTCCGAATTCAACGGCATCGTCATCTATATGGACGAGAAGGTGGTACTTGATTTTAGTGATGATTTTTGAGGGATCAATCATTGCGCATATGTCGAGTACATTGGCCACCGCAACTTTGAGATCTTTCTGAGTACAGACATGATATCAGGCGAGGGCGGATGAGGCAGAATATAACAAATTACCCGATATTCCGCCAAGTTCCGTATCTCCGGGACCCACAATAGAGCAGAGAGCTCACC
This sequence comes from Mycena galericulata, assembly GCA_029289565.1. Lineage (NCBI taxonomy): Eukaryota > Fungi > Basidiomycota > Agaricomycetes > Agaricales > Mycenaceae > Mycena > Mycena galericulata. The sequence goes on from JARKIA010000090.1 coordinate 246,207, forward strand.
GGCTGCTTTCCAGGCCATGAACTGGTGCTCCGTGACCAAGCCGCGCACATGAAATATATTCGTTTGTATGAGCGTCTTGAATTGACGCCCAATCAGGGAGCCGGCGTATTGCATGATATATTTGGCTCTAATGGCATGAATTGACAGCCCGTCCGTGGTCGTTGACTGAAGCCGAAGAGAATAAGTGCGTTTCTGTTCCTCTGACCACGGCGTGTGCGATATATGCCAAATATACTTGACAAGTCCGAGCAAAATGGTGTGGAGAATTTCAACGGGCGTATCTCGGGTTGGATCGAAACCTGGGCTCGGCCATCAGGAGGGAAAACATGGCAAGAACATGGAAAATACCTTTCATTGTGAGGAAGGGACTATAAATTTTATCGCTGTTTGCCCGTGTCCACTGGACAAGCTCTTCCTCTATATCTGTGTTGGAGCGAGTAGGGTTGTCTTTTTTAATCTGTTTGAACCGAGAAATCAACTGATCAATCCAATATTGGGTATACATGTCCTTGACTCCCGTCTCTGTCTGAGAGTCTTTGACCCGCTGGGAGACTCCAGAACATGCAAGTTTGACCTGGTTTTCTAATTCACCAAGAATATTTTCCTTGGTGCGAGGCAGCCCGGACTGAATGAACAATACGTGAACTATAGTCAATTTTTAAGAGCGAGCTGTGCACCTCAAACAAAGCATGGTAGCCGTCGTTGCTGGCCTTTTCTTTCTGGGTGCCGCCGACCTGGCATTTGCGACAGAAACGGTTTCCCTTCCCGCCAATATGGCCGGAGATTTCGCTTTGCATCGGATTATCCGAAGGGCCCGAATTGACGTAGATGCAAAAACATGTCGTGTTGCCGTCTTCGTCTTGAACTTGCACTGGATTTGTATGAGTGGCTCTAATTATCACATCAAGATCAAGCGAGGGAGACATGGGGGAAAGAAGGACTCGACCGCAGTCTTGAATTCCTTGAATTGCTCCGTGGCGGTAGCATTGGGTGACGTCGAGACAAAATGTACATGAAACTCCTGCTGAAGAGCTTGACGGGGGAGATTTCGGTGAGTCATATATGCGTTCCAGTGCTTGTTCCAAGACTTGGTGCGGTTTCCCGATACATCATCACTGAAATAATCAACGAAGCTGTGATATAACGGATGTCCGCCTGCTATGGCACGCTTCGGATTAGGCATGCGACTAGGGTGCCCAGCCTCTACTGTTTCCGCTGCCAGAATGGATGAACAGAATACGAAGGTGCGAGCACTATCTATACCTGTCCATTTCGGAATTTTGCCGTCGTGCTCAAGGTCAAGATAATTTGCAACAAACTCATCCGCACAGATGAGAGAGGTTTCGGTGTCTTTAACTGTGGCCTCGCCCTGACTTGGAGGTTAGACCAACAGCTCGGAACGAGAATAAAGACAGACTTGATCATCAAAGGATATGGAAAACACATCCGCATGGAGTTTATCATGGACGATGATCCAACGGACAGGTATAACAAATAGTCCGTTTTTGAGACGCGAAACTTCATTCACATAGTAATGAGAAGCACCAGAATCATACATGGGACTCAGCATGTCGAGATCCATATTCTTGCACCACTTTTGAGCATGCCAGATCTCCCGAATAATCCCGTCCTTCGGAATCTCTGGATATACATGAATGAGCTTCCGAGTGGTCGGATTAGACCAATCCTGTAGAATTCGGTTGAGAGGGTGCAGGAGCAGAACATGCAACAAACCTGGGCAATAATTGCTGTTGGATCGTTCATGAAGAACACATTACCCTGAACGGACTTGCACGGAATGGTGGGAACTCCGCATTCAGACCTAATGGATTTCTGAACTTGGCGGAGACGGTCAAACGACGGAACATCTTTGCAACCCGCTTCTTTCAGCGTCCAAAGGAAGACGCACATCTGGGAGCTTGAAATGCGCAGTCGAGGTAAATTGTCAATAGAATCGAGTAGAAACATCTGGTAATGTGAGTTTTTATTTTATGCATGAAGCAATGAGTGCGCACCATTTTATTTGGATAAGGGAACCATTTTGCATTGGTGGATGTTCGAGTGGGGCCATCGGACTGAATTCCCTGGGGATCAGGGTCTTCAATGCCTAACAGGGGAACACGGAGTCAGTGAGAGGCCATAGTATTACCGGGGAGTGCAGAAAAACACGGCGGGATGCGTGTCCACCTGCGCGGTGCTGAAGTTTCACTAAAAGGGACCGCGGTCCCTTTTAGCGCCCAAGTCATGTGACCGAATCCGAACCATCCACACTCGCTCTCGACACTCACCTGCATTCGCCATAATCTCGCTCAAGAAGTCGTCTTCCTCATCCTCTTCCAGGATCTGAGTCCCCACATCAGCATTTCCAAACCCCAGCTCGGTCGCCACAGCATCGGGGTTCAAGACACCCAAAGAGTCGGCTTCCTTGCGCAACCGCTCATGCAGAATTCGGGGGTCTTCTGGGTCGTCTCCAGCGCTAAAGTCAGCCCCGCTTATCTCGTAGTCCCTCCACATTTCGATGTCCTCTCCGCGCGCTGCATAGGACCGTGAAGGACCCGCATTTGGAATATCCAAACTTGGTGCCGCAAATCGCAGGTCCGTGGTCGCGGATTGAGTCTGGCGCTCGCGTTCCAACTCCTTGAGTCGCAAGCTTTCATCTTTAGCCAGCTGGGTGCTTTTGAGGTGCTCGGGGGAAGTCAAATGTCTCGCGGCGCTCCCAATCAATATCCACTTTCCAACGCAAGTTTTACATTGAACTTTGGAATGGTCCTCACTGTAACTGAAATCTGTGCAACTTTGAATCAAGCAGTTTCGCACATGCTCTTCAACTTACCTTCCTCACGTAGCTTTGCTTTTGGCGGCATTGGTCAAGAAAGCGGTCAAGTTGGTGCTAGATCGGTTTCCATGGTACCATGGACAGCCTCCGACAAGCTCAAAGCTTAACTTTGCGAATGAATACCTTTAAACTCTCTGATTTGTCGGCGGAATCTCCACGATCAGGGTTGACCTCCTGAATGCGGTTATTCAAGGAGCACTTAATGTCGAAACATTCTCTTCGTCTCCCACCCCCCAAATGCCTCCCCGTCCTGCCTCTCCAGATGAACTCGACGACGACTTGGCCCAAGCCATGGCCCAGAGCTCTCCTGATCGGCCAGCGCAATCACGTGGTGATAAGAGGGCTCATTCGGAGCTCGATTCGGACGCAGAAGAGACCCCTCAAGCCGTGGCACCGTCGGGGCCCGTCAACCAGAATCTCCTCTCGGCAGTTCAGAAGTATGCTTCCAAGAAGCGCCTCCGCACCGAACAGAAGACGGAACTGGAAATCTTCCTGAAGGTGAGTATCAAGCGCAAAGCACTGTCTCTTCTATCCTAAATCTTTCTACCAGGATCCTCCGGCCCTGCGCGAGGCAAAATCATATGCCCGTAGCCTCCACCTTGAAAATTTGATCAGCAAAATCGTAGTCGCCACTCCACCGTGGCAGGTCGGCGATGATTTGAACGTATGTTGATGATTACCACCTTTCTCGTTTCGTTCCCTTTAACGTGATTCAGAAAAATATATATAGTTACGCTACTGCCATTATCCTGTCCGTCAAACTCAGCGCGTACAAAGGCAACACGCCGAAGAATATTCTTTTTGTGCGCCATCTTCGTTCCCTTGTCCCGCTGCTAAACTCTGTGGTCAAGGCAATTCTGAAGAAGCACCGCTTCGATCTCCCTCCAGGGATTGAGCACAATCCAGCAGACTGGTCTAAGGTCACGAAGGCCGTCCAAGAGGCATTCACTCAGTTACGATCCAAGTTCAAAAAATGTGTACGCCAAATCGATTCCTTATTGCCGTTGCTCCTCACATCGTACATCTAGATCTCGAGCAGTGTCAAATCCAGCCCGACGGCCGAGTTACTTCCGAAGAAAGAGCGGAAGAATATTTTTGAGCTTAGTCCAGAACACCCAATGTGAAGTCAACGTTCATCTTTGTGCTCGTGTTGGCTTCATGGTATGTCAATTACCTTGTTTTGACCGTATCACTATGAACAAACCTTGGCAGCGCAAAACATTTCTTCAAGACCCGAGCTCGACGTATTGGACAACTGTCGACAAGGAGCTCGCGAAGATTCGGAAGCAAGCCAAAGGAGATACTGTCCAGATCAGCCGGTACGTTGTTTACAAAAAAATATCGACCGCATTGTCTCATAGTTTGTTTAGCGCATTCCGCCATATTCTTAAGAAAGACCGCGCCGAACATGGCATCGATAATTACGAAATTGAGGACACCGTTGACCCGTTCCAGGAAGGAGTTGACGAGATCATCGAAGAACGCGCGCGAATTACTGCCCATCCCGACGCTAGCGATGCGGACAACGAGAACTAGTAGTAACACATTTGAGTACAACGATATTACATGCAGATGAATGGATTTTGTTCGTTCACGTAGTGGGAAATTGTATAAGTCGGGTAGTGTATAGGTGACTGCTCACCCGATAGCCAGCTTTCGGCCCAGCTGGCTTCCAGCTTCGACTGGATCCAGCATGTATCCATTCAGTATTCCTCTGGATTCCAGCCTTGATGAAAGTGGCCACCAGCCTTTCTCCACATGTGTCCAGCTGATAGTGCCCAGCTGGCAGCCCATCAGGAAAACAGAATTCGTCTGGCTGTCTGGCGACGGTGTGGCGGCGTCTGGCAACGTCTGGCAGTATGGCGATTCATCCGCCAGAAGGCCAAAAAATTCAAATGCATGTTGATGTGCTGGCACTTGCGGGTTATTGACCTAACACGTAAAATACCCATTGCGACATAAGGTTACAGAGGTGAAGTGTTAGTCTCATCGAATGGATTCGGGGATTTTCTGTTCAGTCATTTGAAACTCCGATCAATCACGCCATTTGACGTGATGTTGGTTGATGGCGATGCGACGCATCTCTCTTTCTACCCCCACTTGCCCTCCCTTGTTTCCGCCACATAGTCATACATTGCACTCTCTCGCTACAGCTCAAGTCCTACCAAATGAAGTCCTCAAGACTCTCAAGGCCCAAACCCTCAAGCCAGATCCTCGAAGCCATCTTCACGCGGCCACGCCCCAAGCGCTTCACAGCACTCAAGAAGAAATCATCGTCTCGCTTTATCAAGCCCTCAAACTGTCTGTCCTGACGTCTTCCTGGCCCTTATGAATCTCTGCCCTGTGTGCTGCTCAGCTTATCAGCCATTCATGGGTCTTGTCTTCCTCAAATCTTCAAGCGCCTCGCTCTTTCCTTTCTGCTCTTTTCCGGGTCTAGATCTGGCGCAACAACCACCCAGACCGATCAATGGGTATCATGACTTGCCGTGGAGGTGGCCGTGGGCCGTGTACAAGGGCGGGAAGGTAACATTTTGATGGTACGTGCTTGCCCGTTTTGCAAATGTACGCATACTGACTGTTTTAGTACTTAGCGGTTCTCAATGCCCGCCATCCGCTTTCCTTCGTCTGCGTCCCTCGATGGGTCTCAGTGCGCATTGAGATACAGGTATGTTTCCTGCGTCGTCACTTATCGCCACCATTAATGATGACTCAGGTCTTGGCTTGTGTCCGACTCACGACCGTCTTCGTCGTGCGTGTATGATAATATAGCCTCTACAGTGTAGTACAGTAGGAATACATGGCTCTCATAATACTACCCACAATCAGTTTCTAGCGCCAGAACTGATTCTGGCAATAGACGTGTCATTATGCTCCCAGATGCAATTCTGGCAGTATGGCGTGCTTGGTTGGTCTGCTGCCAGGCCAGCCAGATGCATTCTGTTTTGCTGATGCCACGTGTGTGCACTTTGGCGGTGTAGCAAACGTAAAGAACTGGCATAGATCGGGTGTCAGCCATCACTCCGACAGTGATTCACAGACAGAACTTTAGTTCTGCGATTGTTCACAAACAGAATACTGTACCATTTCGACCGTAGGTTCACGGTATGTCACCTGTCACTGCACATGTTCATTTTCTTTGATGTTCATTCCTCGGCTATCACGGTAAAATTACCATTTATGGTAATCCAGCAACCGCCGGAGGAGAAATTCTCACATTTTTTAGCCTATTTGGGCCAGAAAAACCCTCCGTCACCGTCACCTATACCCAATAGGTTCAGTTCACGACCCCCCGTCACCCGTCACCTGAACCTATGGTCGAAATGGTACAGTAGTTTGTGCTATGGAGACCGAGAATGTCTCAGAACGTATCACGTACATGATATGACAGGTGTCGGCAAAGGCGGCATCTCGTCATTGCATAGCTTTTCAGGCGCTTACAGTTTCTCGAGATGTTCTAGGCCTTCGCACCGTGGAAAATGTAGAAACAACCAGGATAATTCACAAGCAATAGTTTGTGCTTATGGGTACTGAGACTGTTGCCAACTCGGTTTTAATGTGCTCAATAGTCTCGTATGTTAAACTTTTTCACAGCTGCCGTTCAGGCCGTGTCCCATCAAAATATTTTCGTGCCCGCCAAAGAAATTAGATCGCCGTCGGCAAAGGTGATCTGTTTCAGGAGGAGGCACAAACCAAGGTCGCACATCCTTGACGATACAGGGCTCGCCACACGGGCACCAAAATTTCTTCAACCTTGTAAATCAAGATAATCCCGGGCCTGAAAGGACGAGAACCTGCTTATAAACTAGTACTTAGAAGTTAGTACTTAGGATTGGGCGTTCTGAGTCTGCTATGAAAATGAAGATCTGCTCCTGATAAAATATCAGAGCCCTTAAAAATAATTCTGTTTGTGACCCGCCGCTCGCCGGCCTACCACCTTCATTCACAAACAGAACTTTAGTTCTGTGATTGTGCTCTAGAGTACCGAAAATGTCGCCTATATTAGCATGTGACTAGGGCATCATTGGATCAATCAACAAGGCCATACACTGACGCCGATACACATCAGGTTTTTGACACTTTGCTTGTGCGTGCTTGTACAGTCTTGTACGAACCTGTACGGGCCGTAACACTGCCAGACCATAGGCTATGCCTGAAATTAAACCACAACTCGAAAAATATACCTGCGGGCATTAGGAAAATGACTGAAGTCTAGGGGTATTGCGACCTTTATGTGAAAAAATAAAAAATAAAAAATTCCAGAAATGATCCCCAAAATGCATTGGGATATGTCAGAGTAACCATGTTTTGAGGTCTGGTGGAGTTTCCGACAAGTATTAGTGGTCTGGAGTCTTGTTTGAGCCTGTACAGGTTCATACAGGACTGTACAAGCACGCACAAGCAAAGTGTCAAAAACCCGATGCCAGTGTCGCGCTCTTTTCAAGTGAACTCGATCTTTGCGCGATCCTTGAAATGTCTGTGCCTGCAAACTTTCGCACTGATGCTGCATGCAAACGACCCCTTGAACCAGATTTTACCACTCCGGAATTTGCCCCTTCGAAACGGCTACACAGATTCCATGCTTCTGTCCCAACTCAACGAGCAGACACTGCGTTGTGTTGAATCTCTTGCAATGATTTATCCTAAACATTACAAGAACAAATGTCTCTCCCTCAGTACTCCCATTACCTGACTAACGACCAAAAAACTCGCACTCTACGCCACATGCTCGACAACTCGGATTCAACTTCACCGCGCATAACTCACAAAGCCGATCTTTGAATGCAGCCATAATTCACCTGGAGAGCTGCACAACGATTAATTTGCTGCTTCATATGTCATGTTATCGAGGATCAAGTGCGGCGAAGATGACCTCCGCGGTCTCGCCATTCTCGGTAATATAAACAAGAATATTCGAACCCACGCACCGCAGGAAGTGAGAAACGAAGAATCACGGCTGAAGGACCTTGCTGCTGCTACACTGGAAAGGGCGAAGAACGATCTGAAATGGTATTTAGACTTGACTAGAGACGGCTTTGACTAGAAAATGTAACAATCTTAGGAACAATGTATTAAGAAATGTACACCATAGTTATTATGCGAACTCACAATAAATTTCCGTAGTCTAATATTCTGTTTGTGCCCCGCCGCTCGCCGGCCAACTACTTTCATACATCAGATGGGCCGATTGACCAGGGAATCGGCAACGCCATCTGCACGTGGCCATCGCTCCTTGCTCTGAACCGTTACTGAGCCTTCCCTGGAACCTACTTTCAGGCTTCACTCTCCCTTGAAGCTTTGCATTGGAAACGGCTTACATCCCGATCTATGCGTGCCTGATTCCAGCCGGCGGACCAAACCGAGCGGCCGCAATGAAACGAGTATGTGTCTGGTCTCTAGGACTCCACTTCTAGCGATTTATCGACTCAACTTCATGTCTGCTCCTTGCACTACCCGGGTCGATGATGTTCTTGGCCCGCAAGGTCCGCTACCTATACCATGTGTGCGTATGGACCCTCGATTTAGACGCATATATCTGTCGATGATCTCCGTATATAACACCCCAAGTCTCGAGTCGGGATCATCGTTGCGTTGCCATGGCTATTTGCGGGCCACATCCTGTACGTATTTTCTCTTCCAATGAACTCATTAGAAGATTACCCGGTGATTATGAAGCCGGATCCGAGGACCTTAGCAGCATTTACTCGGTACTCCTTTCCCGCCTAATTTCATTTCGCTCACAGGCCTGTGAGAGTTCAACGTATCGCACAAGTCGTGTGGAGCGTCTATTTCGCCGCTGGTAAAACAGGTAAGGATGAAGCGCAATGCGTGCACCAGCGGCGGACCGACGCATTCCGTGCGCGTATAATAAGCGGAGATCTCTTTTCGCCTTTCACACCTCTTGGCTACTCCACGAGGGGAAATGTTCACCAACACGGCCTTCGCGATTTTCCTCGCCTTCACAGCGACAGTTCTTGTGACCTCGAATCCTACAGGAGCCCTGAATGCTCCCAAAAAAATTGGTCGCCGATGCACCGGAGAAATCGCATCCCTCGCCGATGTCGCAGCGGCAGAGGAATGCCTTACCATTGTAGTACGTCCGACGACTCATTTTTTCGGATAGACGAATTTCAATACTTGCGCTAGATCAACGGATTCACCGTCCCAGCGGGGGAAACTTTTGCGCTGGCCCCTCCAGACGGCGCGACGGTATTTCTCACTGGGCCCATAACCTTTGGGTTCCTGGTAGGAGGGTCCTGTCCTTTGTAGTTATTTTTGAATATTGAGCATGTTCTCAAGGAATGGGCAGGACCGCTCATGGTACGTTGAGATCCCTTTTCGTTAAATTTGGGTGCTCAGATGAATGCCAGACTGTCTCCGGCAAAAATGTCACCTGTTCGTTCTATCTGGCTCTGTCTTGTTCTCCCCTTCTCATTCCTAGAAAGTCAACGGAAACTCTAACCAGTTATTCGGACAAGGAGAACTGTACTGGGTGCGTTACCATTAAAATTGGTAGCCGCTTTTGAAGAACGTATTCTACAGGATGGGGTATTCCTGACGTTTTTCAGCCACATACAGCATAACTCTGACCTCCTTCCAGCAAGGCATAAACGGCGGCGTCACTAAACCTGACCCTATGCTGCGCATCAACATGGGAGGCAGCTTCACGAATCTTACCCTTGTGAATTCCCCTGGACGAGGGATTGCAATTGGTGGGCAGCGTTCTTTCCTGCGGGTAGTCCGGATCTCATACTTCGAAGGTGGATCCTCCTTAACTGTTAGCGATATCGATGTCAACAACTGTGAGCCGCCAGGTAGTGTTTGTCATAGTGGGATTCAACCGTGATTATCCCTCCAGCGGCTGGGTCAGCTCCCAACAACAAATCTGGCTCGAACCCCGCAGGTGCTAATACGGATGGCTTCGATGTATCCGCAAACGACGTTACCATCGAGTCCAGCACAGTATCTAACCAAGGTCAGACCCAAGTCATTCCTCCGCGCACTGATCCCTCTAATTTCTTGTCGCTCAGATGACTGCCTTGCCATCAACAAGGGCACCAACATCGTATTTACCGGAAATACTTGCAGTGGCGGACACGGGATCTCTGTTGTAACCAGCGGGCCTTCATCGAACCACCTGCTCTAGCTGATTACGGCTCAGGGATCGATTACCAGCGGCGTCACCGTTTCGAATGTCCAAATCACCGGCAACACCGTTACGTCGAGGTGAACATCATCTAAAGTCCTTGAAAAGTCCTGCTAAATGTTATATATACAACTAGCGTGAATGGACTTCGCATCAAGACAGACGCGATCGCAAACGGGTCCACCGTCACCGGCATCGTGTACTCGGACAACACGCTTTCCGATATCACGCAGTTCGGCGTACTCATTGACCAAAGCTATCCTGCGACACTAGGTGAAGCGTCACTTTGAAATTAATCTCTGCCACTCATGCATGCCAAATAAAAGGCACCCCTGGGACGGGGGTGATCCTGAATGTACGCTCTATTTCGTGCTATAGGAGTTGGACTCGTCTGATTCCCGCCATTTCCAGACGGTGACGTTCACCGGGACAAACACCATTTCGGTCGCCTCGTCGGCAAAGCAAGTTGAGGTCAACTGCGGCAGCACGAGCAGTTGCGATGGGTGAGGGACTTGCCGTTATTGCTTTAATATTCACTGAAATGGGGATGTCCCAGGACCTGGGACTGGACGGGTTTGACCGTGACGGGCGGTGCCGAAGGGGCCGTCAAAAATGCGCCGGTCAGCGGGGGTTCGTTCTGATTCGGAGCAGGGCAGACATAGCTCTCCGTACGTTGAATCATTGCGTTGTACAGTATCTCGAACGTCGTTCTTACTATTTGAAACATCCAAATGAACAATAAATCAGTCCGATAACTTTATGTATCTGAACTCCCGCAGTGAATGTGGGCACGTCCTCACTTGTGGTCAAAACCGGAAAGAGACTGTCATTGTTCCGTCGTCGCCGACTTCCTGCCACCTCGAGTTGTACTACGGTAGACTGCCCACTAAAATTCCACACCAGATGATCATGATTGGTTTAATTTGGCACGATGTTTCGAGACGGAGCCCCGAGTTCCGACCCAAGCGGAACGACGCAACGTGGGTGACGAGATTCTGACTCGTGGGGTGCGAAGAGAGGCCAGCGTGTGAATTATGATGCATCGGCACGATCGGCATGTTGAATTTAAGGCGCGCGCGGCGTTCTCGGACTTCTTACAGTGCTGCTATAAAGTGCACAGCTTATTGGAATCGCGGAGATTAGAAAGCGCCTTTAATGGAGCACAAGGCGGTCCCTTTTTTATGGAGGACAATCAAATCAACATGTCTTCAAACCTAGACTAAACAATTAGAAATAACTTTTTGCAGTGCTTAGGATATGTGCAATATTTATTTTACCCAACCGACATGTCCAAATGGGGCAATAGACAGTTTTCAGCCGTTGCCCCTCTATCTGTGAAGATAATCTCTCGAGAATCCGTGAATCTCTAGCAATGTGTTATATATCCATAAGTTTTCCCAAGGCACAATTTCCGGAAACTGAAGGATAATGCTCACGATACAGGGGCAATAGCTGAAAATTGTCTGTTACCCCATTTGGATATGTTGGTTGGCTAAATAAATATACCACATACCCTAAGCACTGCAGAAAGTTATTTCTCATTGTTTAGTCTAGGTTTGAAGACATTCAGGCAAGAATTGAGTGAGTTGGAGGGGCATTAGTGAAAATCAGTGTTTTTGATAAAAATTGATCTGCGCCTTATGTTCCGCAAATAGCTGTAACAATACCATGAATCGTCAACTAAGCTCCCATGCTCCCTGGTTATTGAAGTGTATGGGTGTTCTATTGCGCAAGCATTGCACAGTATTGACGTTAGCTGATTTCCATGACATAACATAAACTTGTCGCCTTATAGTGATCCCACTGGCCGCTTGCTCAGAAACCAGCTAAACAAAAATCAGTGTTCGCCCTAGGGCCTTAAAAATTTTCGGCCCAGCGTCCCGACCTTAATAAGGCCTTAGATTATCAGGTGTACATTGTACAATCTAAAAATTTCCATTTTTTCGCCGCCATCCCCCTCGATGTCGACTAGGGTCTTGCTGCAGCAATATTTCTACCAGGGAAAAAACAAGACCTATTTGGAGGTGCAGAGAAGCCCCGTACTCGGAAACTGTCGGTGCGTGTGATAGAGGAGGAGGAGACTCCCACGAAGCGGTCGGCAGAAGAAATGGAGGCATTCCCTGACGAGATGAGGAGTAAGTAATTCTCGTATTTTGGCTGTGCCAAATACCGTGAGAATTTTTTCAATCGAAGGCCTTATTGGCCCTTAAGATTAAGGCCTTAAGGAGCTGGCCAACACGATATAAGGCCCTTAGGGCGAACACTAACAAAAATCTAGCAGCCGGTGACATGTCTTATCGGCGCCCATGAGTGCCAAGTGACTCCATGTCCAAAGCCATGAGATTACCCGAGATCCAATAAGACACTCTGTGGCACCACAACCAAGCCTCACCGCCGAGTCACCCGTTTCTTCGTGGCGCAGCGGCGAAGGAGCAAGCTATCCCAGTAACATCGGCGGGGACGGGCTCAGTCCAGTGATCGTATATGATCTCATGCCGTGTGTCCTACCGTATCTTACAGTATCTCATGATCCCGTACGGTTCAAACTTCGTGCGAGCTCAGGCAGGCGAGCTTGCGAGCTGGCCTGAGTGGAAGGCAAGGCAGTCAAGCCGAGGGATCACTCCCTTGCCAGCACAGCCGGTCTTGATCAGATTCTCACGAATCTGATCTCTCATCCCTCTGCCAGCGCGAAGTCCACGCACCGGCTTAAAGGCTCTGCTCGCGTCCCTCTCGCCCTCCTCACGCGTTTTTTCCCGCCCTCCTCCCGTTTTCCCTTTTTGTTTTGTTTGTTTTTCCGCTCGCGCTTGGGCTGCTTTTTGGCCTCCTCTTCCGTGCCTTTCGTGGCCCAGGCGCGCAGGCTCGGCCGTTGCCGCGATCCGCTTCCCCCCGACCCGGACTTTGCCGTGCCTTCACGCTGCCCCGCAAAGTCCAGTCGGCCGGAACGGCCGAGCCTCCCACACACCCACACAAGACCTCTCCTCCTCTCTCTCTCTCTCTCCTCTCCCCCTCACAGGAGCGATCCGACGAGGGGCGACCTGCCTTGCTTCGCAGCGCGGTGGTACGCCTACCGCTTGCCTACCGCACTGTGGGAAGTAAATGTACTCACATGGAGTGCGTAAGCACTATTTACGCAAAAAAAGCACTGCCATTGATGGCATCATTTTGTAATCCTTTTCCGGGTACTTCATCAGAGCGTCATCAAAGGTACTACTTCCTGGGTACTACATCTGAGTTCCTTCAGGGTATTTAATACGAGTGCTCCTAGAAAAAGCCAAAAATCAGCGTGCGCACAAGGTAAGTCATTCATTGCTTAAGCCTGGCGCGGCAATTGCCGCCGATCAATCCCGATCAAGTCTTGGCGGCCCTCGCTCCGCAACGACGAGTTTCTGTCCCGCATCCAGCTCGCTACACGCCGTGAAGCCTCAAATCTGCCACAACCCATCCAATTTGCTTGAGCCTGCTGGGCTTAGAGCGTCAACTTGAATAACCCGTGTAGCCCGCTGGCGCGGCAGTGCCCGCTATTCTCATCACCACCAGTACTTATGTCCTGGTCAATTTTCTGACTATCTGAGTTTATGGTCCTACTCTGGATGATACAGCTTAGGAGATCCGAGAAAGTTAAACCCCAAGGTAATGCTATTCAACCCAAAACTCGCTCGGTCACTGCTGTGCGTCGGCCAGCTCGCATTGGGCCTCTTACTGAATTCTTCAGCTACATGCTGGGTGCGTGGCGTCAATGTCTGGCGTAGTTCCTTGTTTAAGGGATTAAAAACATGTTTTAGATACCGGTTTATAAACAGGGCCGTTATAAACTGGGTTACTAAACTGACTAGCTAGCATACTGTACCCCCAATATTTATCATTTTTCAGCCTTCTTTGAGCCCACAGCGACCTACCTCCAGCACTGTATATGTTTCCTATTCACTGAGATTAGTCTGGAGGCTGTGGGTGGTATCTTTGCATATGCGGAACCTTATCCGCTAACAAATTGGTTATCAAGCGTTACTTCCATCGCGGGTAGTTCAAGTGTTGTGGATGGAACTGATTTGGTTGGCGTCTTTTGAAGTCTCAAAAACCATGGTCAACGAGAAAAAAAAGGACTTTGCTGCTGCCCAGCAAGCTCCGAAAAGATGAAAAATCCGACCCATTTAAAAACGGGTTTATAGCATTGGCACTTTTCAGATTTTTTGAACTGGTGTTGCCGATGGAAACTCCCTGGTCCGTGTACATGCAGAAACGTGAATTGCCACTTTTCAGATTGTTTTAACGGGTGTTGCCGACGGGAACTCCCCGGGCCAAACAGGCACACATGTAGAAATGCGAATGAGCACTTTTGAGGGTTTTGGATCCGTTCTACTGGGTATCAACGAGCGCAAACATGAAAAAGAAATCAAAAAAGGAAGGAGGAAGGAGAGAAGGGAGGGATTCAGTGTAAATTGGATTATCCATTCACTGAATATAAGCCTTCAAGTACACTCTATCTGGAACCAAAAAAATATGAAAGAAGAGCTCGGAACCTGACAAAATCCAGAGGAATTGACTGGATAAAAAATTGGGATCTCAGATAAAGCACAGTGCATGTAACTCAATGGGGAGCATGTATATATATAGTATAGACAGTCAATGAATGAATGAATAGATGGTTGTATCTCCGGGCTTGACGCAGTGTGCACAGCGGGCACGATGCATCGGGGCATCCAAAATGGACCCCATAACAAATGAGGAACAAACGACGAACCTTTGTAAGGGGCCCGGTACATTTGGTCACTTTACTCGACACCTGTAGTTGTAAATTAAATGCAGACGAGATGGACATGAAAGTAAGACGCACACAATTCAGAATTTTGTGCATCGCGCACACAAAATTCCACGCCACTGGCAAGGCATTGAAAAAGGTGAGGAAGGAGACATTGAACCCACAAGAGAGCTATGGGACAACGGGGGTCGATTTGTGAACGCACCCGCTCTTGGCTGGGACTCGGCAATGCACGGCAGATGTAGGACTGTAAATACAGCACAAAAATGGCACGAGTGCAATGCTTTAGGGCTGATAAACTGATATAGCATTGCGGAAGGTTCAAACTCAACCAATGAAATGGCCGACGCGCAAGAACAATCAAATTCGGATGTGCAGTGTCGGCTCAGTTTCAGCTCTGAGGTGAGTCTGGGTGCACGCGCCAGAATTTCAGAGAAAAGGCACCCCATAGACATTCAGAGGAGTAGTTATTCTGTTCAGAAAAGGTTACATGGCCAAGCTAGAGGTGTACGATGTCGAGGTTTGTCGAAGGCAGATAATTGTCACGTGAGAAATTATCTGCCAGTCACGCAAGTTATCTGCCATCACCCATTATTGAGGCAGAAATGGAACATATTGAGAAAGTGAGTTGAGGGATCTTCTCAGTATTCTTTTAGACATATACCTCATTATTTAAACGATTTTAGAGGCCAGGGATGTGGAGCTACAACACGCCGTGGCAGATAACCGTAAAGCCACTGGCAGATAACACCCAGCTGATCTAATCATAAACCCTTTTGAGATCGAGTTTGCGGGAATTGCCGACGGGAACTCCCCGGGACAAACAAGCGCACACGCAGAAACGCGATTTAGCACTTTTCTTAAGTTGGCCACTTTTCGCCCTAGTCACGTGCTCCCAATAAGGAAATTCGCGTGTCATATTTGCGATTTTCGCCCAAGAGGGTAAATCACTGGCCGGAGGTGACGCCGGGCTGTGACAGTGACGGGGTGCCACCAAGTCAATTCATTCCAGGTCTCTGCAAGGCCACTGCACTCAGGACCAACGAGTAATTACAAGACAAGATGATATCAGGCAGAATACAGATATTAGGCAACATGAACAAAACTGTAGGTAAAATTGAAGTAAAATCTAGGTTTCTACACGTCACTCTACACGCGCCGTATGAGCAGGGCGCCGCACGGCATATGTACGGGACGCCATTGGTTGGCATCCACCGTTCCCAACACGATGCCGCACGGTGCAGTGGCAGCAGGGTCACAACACGGGGACCTCCCCGATCCACCCGTGCTTCTGGGCAGTGGGTGGCATGATCCCACAGGTCACTGGACGGGCACAAGCGGAGGCAGTAGCGGTCGGGAATGCATGCAGAGGTGGGGGAGGGACGGGGTTGGCAGAGGGTGAGGATGGTGGAGGGTAGATGGGAGCGGGAAGGGAGCGAACGGCATGGTGGTGGTTGGTGAGGAAGACGTGTGAGTGACTACAGTCACAATGAGCGGCGAGACGGTGGTTCTGCAGCAAACATGGCACGCGAATTTCCTTATTGGGAGCACGTGACAAGGGCGAAATCTCAAAAACTCTTTTCTTATCGAGTTAACGGGTATTGCCGCCGGACCAAACAAGCGCACATGCAGAAATGCGCCAAAACCACTTTTTTTGAAAACACCATAAAAACCCACTATAGTAATAGCGGGAATTTTCTCAAGCTATTGACCCTTACGGCGTCATTTCTTGCTTCCCTGCGAACGCCGCGTACTTCATCTGCCTCGTGTCTCCTTTCCGCCTTTATATTCTGCATCAAAATTACCTCAGACATTGTGTATGCTCCCTGTCCGTGGTTTGTACAAAACTATGTACAAAAATAATTTAATTATGTCGGATGGCATAGCCTGGAGCCAATCTTCAAGGTTGGCCTACGGAGATCGACTTCTCGGATGTCGCCGACCGCGTCCTTGGACTTCGTGACGATATTATAGACTGGGCTCGTGATAGTGGCTCCCTCTAACAATCCCCCGTCTGGCTATCCTTTCTCTCCAAAATCGGCTACAAGGTATTTGCTTTCGGTCGATCTCCTTCGGGTTGTTTCAGAAGCGGCCGAGCTTGGGAAGCGGTGTGGATAGTGAGTTTCTGACCCATAAAATTTATTTAACCTAACTTCTATTTAGTTTCGGCCCCAAAGGTCGAGCCATCCTCACCTCTGCTATAGACCATATCATTTCGGAGGCTCTCCATCCCGAACAGATCCATCAAACAACGGCATCACTCATCAATTCTCCTCACGAATGGGACAAAGAGGACCCAGACTCCGAGACAATCTCTCCCTCTGATTTTGTCGATTATATTCTGGTTCCTCACGCTGCCACTATACTCATTGCAGACAACTTGGAGATCGACTTTGAAGCGGCCTTGGAGGTCCTCTCAGCAAGCAGCGACTTTGGAGACTTATCCAATCCGGGCCCGGGTGATCAGAACGGTCAGAAAGTGGCTCGCGGGAGATATTCGTTCGCACTGAAAGCCCTGTGCCTCCGGCAAAACCCAGTAAAAAGTCTGAAGGTCCAACAGCAAGCGTAGGTGGATCTCTTTGACAACATAGCAACCAACTCAACTTTTGCAGGCTTCGCCAGTTCGGAAATCAAAGACCACCACCCTAGCCAGTTTTCCACCGCCGGTATGCCCTGCTCTGATATTTAATTTAATTACTCACATCCTTCCAGCCAGTTTCAAAGAAAAACTCTGCCAAAGAAGTATGTAGATTGTCTGTACTGAATGGACCGACCTCACCCACTTCACAGGATTCTGGAGAGACGAGCACGAGAGATGGCAAGAAGAAGGGCAAAAAAACTTCGGCGCCGGCACCGGTGCATCCGTATGGAACCAGGAAGTCGCAAGCTCGTGGAAAGGTAGTACTCATAGCGTGCTATTCAGTTATTCGGAGCTCGCCACCCACAAGGGTGAACCTACTTCTTGATCTCGACATGCATTTCGAACCCATTCTCATTCCTTTCGCTGTTTTTGCTCGTTCTTTTCCACTAAAAGCTTACAATACTCGAGTATATTCCAGAATAGACGGGTAAGGGCTCCTAAATGTCCAGCGAGCCCAACTCAAGTACTCACTGTACACGGCTATCCCGGATGTCATAGGAATTTGATAGAATTGATGGCCCATAGAAATCCGACGATTTTCTCCTCGAAGTTTGATGGAAAATCGTCGGAATCCTCTGGATATACGAATCGTAGAAATCCGACGGTTTTCATCTCGGATTCATATCATCCGCCCAAACTACCGGCCTCCGCCCCTCGGAATTTGAAGGCTGATACCCGTGACTCGATTACATACACATCATTCTGCCCGCCAACTGCCTGCCGTGCTGGCGCGCCGGCCGCCTCTCCTCTGCTTCCCGACACGACGTAGCCTAGACAATTGCATCCCGATGCACACAATTGTGACCTGCAATAAGTCGAATTCCATTAAGAACCACTGCCTGGGTTGGGATTACTGCATGCATTGGTAGTGTAGGGTTTTATATAAAGCTACCAGATTATGGTATACCTCATGACAACCTCATGATCAGGCCTTAAACACTGAAATGATCAAAAACTATACCGACGCTCGGTACCTGGTCCTTGACAAAGTCGGCAGTGCCATGCCAGCAGCTGAATCTAAGATGGTATTCTGGCCGGACTCAGGCCAGAAATAAACCATGCACTCGTGAGCGAAGGGCCAGATATGCCTACATGCAATCCCTACCCAGGCTACTGTGTATGCAATAAACGGCCGTGTTGATGTCACTGTGGGTCAACGGACTTAGTCCTGCAGATTTTAATAGCATGTCTGCACTCCATTCCCTGCATTTTCACAATATTTAATGTTACCGGCTGGAAAATATTCTCAAAACCTCCATGAGTCTAGATTACAACTTACTCTTACATTGTGTCCATTCGAAACGCAAAGCTTGCGAATCGGAAACCGAATCGCGCAAAATCCGCGTCACGTGGTCGCGATTTCAAACTCCGCTTCTTTCCATTCCCCACCATGATCTCTTCCATCGCGCACCATCGCACGTCTCATTTGGCCCAGCGCTGGATCAGGCCGGTACATACAGTCATCCTACACCGTATTATTGACTTCAAATACCCTTCCCAACGAAATCGACCTCCCTATCGGCGGATTTGTTGTTCTACCAAGATGGTCGCGTAAGTCTCTTGTCCCTTTCTCGTTTTCTTCCAAATCGTGATATATGAGTCTTATTCTAAGGCGTAGACCTCCCGTGAACCCCGATCTTCGCAAATATTCATGATTGCCAAGCGAAAACGTCGGTACGCTTCTTCATTTGGTTTGCGAATGGTATTGACAATCCATCTCCTTTATTCTCCCTATCTTTCTTTGCAACGTATTCCTGGGCTAGTCCTCACTCATTACATCCCCAGCTCCCGGTTCTCGGCGCTCCTCTGCAGCATGACGCGGGTTGGACAGTGTCGATGTGAGAGGAGCGCGTCGGCGTCCCTGTCGGCGTTCCCGATTGTGTCTCTGCGTCTCTGCGGCCGAGCCTCCGTTACGTCTGTGCGTTTGTGTCTGCGGACCCGACCACCGCTGGGCTAGTGTGCGCTCTCATCTCTCATCGCTCGGCAGTCGTGCGGAGAGAGTGTACTCTCGGCACACTCTTTCCTTCCGTTGCCCATTCCCTTTTACTCCTTCTCCACCTCCTCCCGTATCGATGTGATACTGAACTATTCTTCGAAAAAAGCTCGCTCGCGGCAAGTGCGTCATTTCAAAGAGGCGCTATTCTTTTTGGGTGCGGTTTGCTCCTCCCTCCCGCACACCCACAACTTGCTCGCTAACTCCCCGCACACAGGCCTCGATGACAACACGCTCGCCATCTTCTTCATCGGCGCAGCTATGTGCGTGTTTCCTTTTCTTCTTTATACGCCCGCCGTGTTCACGAAAATCAGGTTAGCAGTAGTTACATTTCAATATCCCCGAGTCTTGTTGACGGATGTATGATAGCTTCGCCCTCGCGCTGGCCATCAACCCGAGCTCCGTCACTTCTACTGAGATGACGAACAAACATCACCTGGAGTAACGCATTTTCCGACCCGTTCGTCTTTCCTCCCTTCCGCCTCATGCCTCGGCCAGCTAACTTCGTCACGCGCCTCGCAGCTTGTTCACCGTCGAGCAGAACTACCCGTTCTTTGTGCGTCCTCTTCCCTGACTAGATGGAGCAGCAATCTGAGAGAGAGAGAGACCACAGAACAACGCGCTCGCGGCCGCGAACAACATCACCATCCCGCCAGTGCATGCGCAGTACGTCCTTTCTTCCTCTACTCCTCTCCTACTTATTCCTATTCCCCATTCCACTCGTCTCTTCCTCCTCCTTCTGCATATCTTGTCTTCGAAATTCCACGTCGAAGTAACCTCGCGGCACCCAACCCAGGGATGGCTACACCACACCCTCACCTTCGTTAACATCACCAACATTTGACGATCTCGCCACCACCCCCGACTTTCCCATGCTGCCGCGCCCAGCTCCGCCTCTGCGTTTGCCACCGCTACAGGGGCGAGTGGAACCGGGACCGGCGTGGGCGCGAGTACGACGGATACGGGCGCACGTGGGAGTAGGACGGGGCAGCACTCTAATTGAGTACCTCAAGGTATTCGCATTGAGCGCCTAAGGCACTCATATGGAGCCGGTTTTTTGCAGAAAAGCACTCCGATTGAGTTCCCGAAAGGACTCAGATGTAGTATTGAGTAGCGCTACATCTGAGTCCTTTTAGGGTACTACATTCGAGTTCTTTTACTTCCCACAGTGACCGCGTATAATGTGTATATTCGTGACGACCACCTCTCCTCGTTCATTCAATCGGCAATTACCCCGCCCAACTGGTGAGCCGGCAGACGGCGCATTCCCAGGGATCTGGGTAAATCATATGCAGTGCCTACTCAGATGGACCGGTGTTGAACTCTAAACTAAAATGTCCTTCCTGCTACCGGCGACTTCCGCCGCGGCTTGTAGTAAGACTTTGGTTGTACATCGGCCACAAAATTCGAAATAACAATGAACATAAACCATGTCGATCCGTGCAATTTTACCTACCTACCTACCTTCGTGCCCAAACTGAATTCTTTTGATCCGCACCTTCCGTTGTACAATTGGCTGTAACTTGTGTAAGGAGTGACCCAGTCCTTGTGAGAAGGAAGATGGATTACGGTGCAAATGAGGATTGTGGGTAAATGAAGTTATACTTCAGAATCCGCGTAAGATACATACAATCGGTCGGACATCCTCGTACTCGGCCTTACTCTGCGGTAAACATCAGTTTCAATCCATTAAAGTGCAGGAAAAAGAAAGAA
Organism: Mycena galericulata; assembly: GCA_029289565.1. Taxonomy (NCBI): domain Eukaryota; kingdom Fungi; phylum Basidiomycota; class Agaricomycetes; order Agaricales; family Mycenaceae; genus Mycena; species Mycena galericulata. The sequence goes on from JARKIA010000090.1 coordinate 267,290, forward strand.
CTCACTCCCAAAGGAACATCGCATCCTCGCGCCAACGCTCCTCATCGCTCACATTCAGCTCCTCGTATCCCTTCTGTCTTGCAATCAGTGTATGGTTAATCGTCAGCGCGCCAACCTCGTCCCCGTTCGCACGGTACACACCCTCCATCATACCCCACCCATCCCACAGCACCTTTCCCACCATCCGTCGCAGCAGCTTGACCTCCGAGCCCGTGTACCCAAAGCAGTCCTCTATCACGAGGCTCGCGAGCGGAGCGGGGCGCAGTTCGAGGTAGCAAATGAGCAGCTCGAGGAAGCGCGTATTGTCGAGGTCGAAGTACGAGTTGGTCGGGAGCCCGGCAGGGTTGCTGTTCCGGAGCTGCGGGAGCCAGTTCCCCTCGCCACAGTGGACGCCGATGATCTTAATCGTCTGCATCACGGGTAGGAGGGCGCAGCCATCGCCGCTGCCCGTTCCCGTTTCCCCTTCCCCGCTCGCAGGCACGTGCGTGCTCTCGAGGTCGCGCACGAGCGCCCAGAAAAGCCCCGCGGGCGGAGAGCGGTTCACATTGAGCGTCTGCAGCCCCGCGAGCCGGTCGAGGAACGGGCGCCACAGCGCGGCAGGGATAGTGCACAAGTTACTGGCCCCGAGCCACTCGAGGTGCTCGAGCCACGCGAACTCGGGCAGCGCGGCGAAGATCGTCGCGAGCACGAGATCGCCGTGCACGTTGGGCACGATCCAGCTGAGGCACGCGTCGAGCGCCACATCGCGCGGCCAGCGCTCGTTCGCGTAGGTTAACGCGATCGACGCGGTCTGCACGTTCGCCGCGGATGGCGTCCACAGAAGGAGGTCGTTCCCGCCCGCGGTGCAGCCATTGTGGAGGTCGATCATCATGCATTTGGGCGGCTTGGGCATGCGCGCGGAGAATGTGCGGTATAGCGCGGGGAGGTCTTCAGAGTTGCTGAGATGGAGATTGAAGCGCCGCAGCTTTGGGCTGTCAAGCGCCTCGATGAACTGTGTGCAGTGCTTGGGACTACCGGAGAGATGGAGGTCGCGGAGGACAGGGAGGGAGATTGGTCGGATATGTGATGATGGAGGGTCAGAGAAGCCGGAGAGTTTTAGTTGGTGGAGCTGTTGGAGCTGGCCCAATGCGAATGCCAAGCTATCCCAGCGGATGGGTTGCCAATCGGTGCAATATATTTCAAGAGAAACTAGCTGGCTGGGGAGAGGCGGGAGGTACGAAATGTTGGTGTACATGCAGAGAGAGCGCAGCGCGGGGAATGGCGGAACGTCTGGCTGGACTAAAATATTGGGCGCACAGAAGCTGTAATTGTCGATCGATAAGTCGGTGAGGTGAGGGAATGGACCAGAAAGTAGGTCCATAACGCGCTGGCTGTACACAGGAAGTTTGAGGTGGATGCGCGCTATCCGTTCCGTCGTTTTCAGCACGTCGCACACCAAAGTCTCGACGAGAGGGAGTCCAGTGTCCGCCGTGACGATTAACAGAGAGGATTTTGACCGCTGAAGGCAGGCACTCACCCACGCGTGAGATTTGAAGACGACGTGACTCCAGAGCAGTGGCATATCAAGGGCGATCCGCCGCCAAGCAAGGCACACATGGCTGCACGCAATCCAGGAATACTCCGCGAATGAATGCTCGCACATCAGGAGAAAGATCTCCGCAACGATATCCGGTGGCAAGCGACTTATTGGGAGCTTCGCGTTGTGTTCTGAATCTGGAGGCGGTTTCGGCGGAGGGTCAAAGACAATGAACGGCGTAGCCCCAGATATAGAGGACATGGAACGGAGAGGAGGGAACGGGTCCCAGGAAGATAGTATTAGTGGGGTAACCGAGGGCTGCGAGAACGCTTGCGGTGCGAAGAGTTGAGGGCGGGTAAGGTCAGGCTGCCGGCGCTTAAGGGAGACTTGTCGTTTGAGTCGCTCCCACAGATCTAATGGACAAGGCAAGTCAGGAGTATCATACAAACACAATGGGCCACGCACCGGAAATGGCCACAGGCTTCATACTCACTCTTTCGCGGGCGATGGATGGGAGGCAGAAACAATTGGTCGCCTCGGTGGGAATGTGCAGTTAGCGCGGCGTGTCACGTCCTCGTCACCGCGTCACTTTGCTTATGGAATTTGCGAAAGTCCTTGTTTTTTTCTGAAAAATTTGGTTTGAATGTTAAAAAATAGAGGATCACTGTGAGCCAAAACCTTGGATCCATCATATAATACTTAACGTTAATTCACAGTGACAGTACGATCGAATTCGGGTTGAATACATTTTTGGCGTCGATCACTCGAACACTTCAACTCATACTGGCCATTGAATTCCACGTCGACCACTATCGTAATCGGCACCATTCTATGTAGGGCGAGACGGCGAGACGCGTATGTACATCTGTGGATGAGATACGCATCCCTATCAGACGCGCGGCACTTCATAGCGTGTGAATGATGCCTCGGCACGATCGGCATGTTGATTTTAGGCGCGTGCGGGGTTCTCGGCGCTCTTACAGGTATACAGGTGGACCGCTCGGTGCAGTCGGGGATTCTGGACGTGAACGGCGAGAAGAGAGATCCCGGACGTTCCATCGCTGTCGTTACAAAGGGCCTCGCTCGGTGTAATCGGGGAAATAGGACCCACCCAGTGAACATAGAGAGGGCGGCCGTCCATTTTCGTTGTGGAGGTCAAGGGAATAAATATACATTCATGACGTCGGCGCTGAGTCTCAACACAACAGTAAGGTAAGCTTAGCAAGCGAATACGTAAAATTTCAGAACATGGCTGGCCGAAATTCGCTGTGACGTGGGCTGCGACGACGCAGAGAGACACGGTGCGCTGCGGAAATAGAGGGGAGTTTGCGCAGCTGAGCTTCTTTCAGAATCTGGCGCCGAGCATAAGTTAGCGCCAGTGGCCGCACACTTGGAACAATAAACACCTCGATCTCATTCTCAAGCTGTCGTGCCTCCCGAATATATCTAAGCACGGTAAATGTGCGGCCCTTGAAGAATTCCCGAAGGGCGACGCGATACGACTGGGAAAGGCTGTCTTGTCGGATTTTTGAGACCTTGAGCTGGAGACTACCCGGGAGTTAGAACGTTCAAAGGTGAAGAACCTAGCGCACACCTGGTCAGCCTCTGCGTGTGACTTTCTGACAGCAGTACGCCAGCCTCGATGGCCGTGAAATACGTGTGTTCAGTGGTGGTGAGGACAGAGACCAAGATTTCTGTAAGCCGGGTAGGCCACGCAGCTCGCAGGGCGCATACGACAAGTGTGACGATGCACACTGCGAGTACGATGTTTCCGGCCGCTGTGGTGGGCTCTGGCAGAGTCGACGTAAAAAGAGACACGGATGTTTCCGCGACAGTGGACATTGAAGTGAAGACTGGGTGTATTCCAGCGCGAGCCGCCCTCATTTATACCCGTTAGAAAGCTGTTGGTGTGAACATATCATGAGCCCAAAGCTAACCTCGTAGACACGCTCAGGACGTAAAACACATCGCACTCAGTATTTGATGTACAGGATCGCTGTCTATCAACATTGGATGCCTTCCCGGTTGGTACAGATTGAGCGGTGAGTCGCGAACAGCATTTTATTGTTTTTGATTGGCGCGGGCAACGCGGCTATGCGTTTGGCTGATTTTATAGTAACCTCTATCAAAATTCTCGCAGGTCTCCTTGTAGATGCCTTTGGCTGTCTTCCCGTTTGACATTATCCTTGACGGTGATACTGGCGGTTTTGCCATTCTAAAGTCAGGACTATTTGCCACGACCACCATCATCTCCGATCGCATAAATCGTGACTACGACCAGCCTCCCCTCATCATACACTTAAAAGGTGTCCCCTTGAGAGCAGGATTTGCCCCGAGCTCACGTAGCTAGGCTAGAAGTGTGTGTGCGCAGAAAAACTGTACCTCGACGTTATTTTGGGCCCGGGTGACCGCGAACCGTGGCGTGTCCGTCCGGATTAGTTGCCTGAGCCTCGGACCCGAAGCCACAGCAATCTGACATGCTTGAGCTTGAGAACAATCAAGTTATTCAATATCAATCTCGAGTTTCGACGCCCTGCGGTCCATCAGTTGTATCTTATCTTATTGGCCATTATGGAATCGCATCTTGTCGGCTCTTATCTCGACCACTCATCCTATCTTATCTTATCCAACCCAGAAATCCATTTCAAAGCAGCTGAGGGAATTCCTGGTCCAGCCTGGTAGCGCAGTGGTAGCGCTGTGTCGTAAACTCAGTAGCATAACAATAAATAACATGCTATTACATAACATATTAATAAAAATTTTAGCTGGGTGCCCTGAGCAGGCCCGCTATTTATTTGCTATTTATTTAACCATGAAGCACCTGAAACGACCCGTATGCGCACTTATCCCTATCAGACCTACAGCAGCGTACCCGAGTGATGTTTTACCGTGTCAATGATGCCTCGGCACTAAATCGGGATGTTGATTTTAGGCGCGTGCGGCGTTCTCGGCGCTCTTACAGATCTACAGGTAGACCGCTCGGTGCAGTCGGGGATTCGGGATGTGCACGGTGAAAATGGAGAACCCAGACGTCCCATCGGCGCCCTTACAGGTCTACAAAGTGTCCCGCTCGGGGTAATCGGGGAATTAGGACGCGCCCAGTGAACGAAGAGAGGGTGACCGTCCATTCTTTTCGTTGTGGAGATCAAGGAGATCAATATACATTCATGAGGTCGGGGGCCGTCTCAACACAACATCAAGGGAGTAATTGATTGCTTAAAATTTCAGAACATGGGTAGCCGGAAATCACTACGACGTGGGCTGCGACGGCGCAGAGAGACGCTGTGCAGCTTGCGCAGCTGAGCTTCTCTCAGAATCTGGTGCCAAAGATACGTTAGCGCCAGCGGCCGCACACTTGAAACAATAAACACCTCGATCTCAGTCTCAAGCTGTTGTGCCTCGCGAATGCATCTAAGCACGGTAAACGTGCGGCCCTTGAAGAATCCTTGAAGCGCGACGCGATACGACTGGGAATGGGAAAGGGTGTCTTGTCGGATTTTTGAGACCTTGAACTGGAGACTGCCCCGGAGTTAGTGCGGTCAAGGGCAGAGAAACTCCGGCGCACCTAATCAGCTTCTTGGTGTGAGTTCCTGGCAGCAGAACACCGGCCTCGATGGCGGTGAAGTATGTATTTTCAGTGGCGGCGAGGGCAGAGACCAAGTCATCTGTAAGCCGGGTGGGCGATGCGGCTCGGAGGACGCATCCGATAAGTGTGAGGATGCACACTACGAGTACGATTTTTCCGACCGCGGTAGTGGGCTCTGGCAGAGTCGACATAAAAAGAGATAGTGATGTTTCGCCGACAGTGGACATGAGGATGAAGAGTGGGTGGATTCCTATGCGAGCCCCCACTCATTTATACCTTTTCGAAAGCTGTTGGTGTGAAAGTATCGTGTATAAAGAATGTGCTCAAGCTTACATTCATTCGGGTGTTGGGCGCGAGGGGGTGGATGAGGCCCCCCGGACACTGCATTATCGGAGCTACTCTAGGAAATCCGCCGTTCGCATGTTGTTTTACTCCATGGCGGACCAACCTTTGATGTATAAATATTCTTTGTCGCATTTATAGGGTGCTTTACGGCCCATTTACACCAGGAAATCTGGACCAATGGGGCGTACTAGTACGTATGCCAAAAAAATATCATGCTCCGCGCAATTTACCTCTCCGGCAGACCTTGCTCATCTGAGGGCTTATTTACTCTGTGAGGCGGCCACAGCCTGAGGTATGGGTCATATTTAGGGTCTGCATTACTCTACTCCGGGCTCACCGTGCTAGTACATATGCCAAAAAAATCTTTCACTCCGCACAATTTACTCCAAGGGAGACCGACCTTGCTCATCTGAGAGCTGACTTACTCTATGAGGCGGCCACAGCCTGAGGTAGGGGTCATATCTGGGGCCTGCTTTACTCTACTCCAGACCGACCTACAAGGGAGTGTCCGGGGGGTCTGGTGGAAGTGTGGGAAATCCTGAATCCGGGCTGTAAATGATATCCATTTGGAGATGACGTGCATCGTGATGTGTGTGGAAAGAAGAAGGGATTGTGGATCTTGCAAATAGAGCCTTCCAGCAGCTGCTGTAGCTACTGGCGGCGGTGCGCCCAATGACAGCCTGATTCAGCCTCCGATTTGGCGGACCGTTTGGAAATTGGAGCTTAGCTCCGCAAAACTGTAATTGGAATTCAAGCCCCTCCGTCACGGTCGTCATCGTCGTAGCTGAGAGTTGTGCTGTAATTTGAAATCTATTGTTCTTGTTCCCCCAGGCAGTCCTGACCGTCTGCTGTACCACGCCGAGGAAATACACATCGCATTCGAACTTCGTCGGGCATCGCACATTACTAGTCTGAGCAATGTCGGATAAGTGCATCGTTGGACTCCGCTCGAGTCGATGTCGCACACACCCGTCATGGACTGGTATGTAACCTACCCCGACCTCGACCTCGACCTCGAACGGACTTGATCCCGGGCCATTTGGAAGCGCCCTATGCCCGTTTAATATGGGGAACAAGACAAGAATTCCGCAAAGAGCTGTAAGTGGAATTCAAACTCCTTCATCGTCATCGTAGAGAGTTGTAATTTGTTTTGTAATTTGTATTCAATACTTCTGTTCTTGTTCCCGCAGGCCTAACCGTCTCAGTCGTGCACCATGCCGAAGAAATACACATCGCGTTCCACCTTCGTCGAGTAACCTGACTCACCTGAGCATGGTGAAGACGCCACGGAGGCTCGCAGCGCTCTCGGATGGACGATCTCGGGAAAGCTAGACTTGGTCACGTGCTACTGACTACCACAAGGAGATGCGACGCGCTATGCGGCTACAGCAGCCGCAGGTTCCCCCCTCCAACAAAAAGGACGTCCTCGTCCGACAAAAAAACCCTCTAATAAAACCCACTTGCATGCTGCACAACAAACCCCCGACCCGACAGTGGGACCTCCCCATGTAACTCAGCATCCGACAAAAAATCGTAACGCAAACGAGGGTCGCGTTCCGGAGGCCGACCAGGGAAAACGACGGCATTCCAACCACTCCACCAATGAGTGAAGAGGTTGTACACAGGATTGAGACCCAGTGCAAGGGAGTGGCCTTGCTGCGGATCCTGCCAAGGCCGGAAGATCTCCGCAAGCACATTGAGATAAACTCGCTGCGTTGGCGGCAGGTGCTCCGAGCCAAACCACTCTGCCCAAGGTCGCCACTCAGCGAGGTAAATTGCGCGCGCAAGTTTCTGTTCCCGCCCGAGCTCCAGCGGCAGTAACCTTGCTAACGAGCGCGCGAAGGGATCCGAGATGAGGCCGTATGTCGTATGGAAATCTGTGGGCATGTCGACAGTATCTACCGCGACACTAGCGAAAGAGCGCGGAAGATCTGGGGGAGTAACGTCGACAGAAACATTGCAGAGAATCGGCCGTGATTCGATACCCGCATCAACGTAGGTACGAGCTGGGTTGTGGAGAAGGGAATCGGTGTCGACGATGGCGGCGGGGGGTGGTGAAGTCAAGAGGACATCAGCGACGAGCCCGACGAGGTCGACGGAAGGCGGTGGCGCCAGCTGAGGTGGGCGCACTGTGGCTACTCTGCAGGATCTGTTGTCGCCGACAGAAGAGACTGTGGATGTGGCTGCAGGGCGCACACCGCTGGCTGAAGCTCGGCGCCGCCGGGATCCGCGTGAGATGCGGCGCTCCGCATTTGTGCGACGTTCGAGGGCCTGCGCAACACGTATCATCTTCGTACACGCGGCCGATGCTTCTTGCAGAATCCCGGCCTGGGTAGTGGTGTGATGAGGGGATGGTGTGTGAATCGGGGAGCCAGGGGGTGCGGAAGGATGAGAGGATGTGGGATGGTGCCGAGAGCGAGGCCGGGGGAGATGTACATGGATGACTGGGAGGAAGGTCGGATTTGGAGGCAGTAGCATCTGCGTGCCAGCCATAACCTTCATTGTAGCTGCCCACATACCTAGGGCATCCTGCTCTCGCAACGATAAAACCCTCCCCTTGCTCCCTAAAACTTCCCGATCCCCGAAGTCTGCCTCTCCGCTTCCTTCGTAGATGAAAGATCCTTCGCGAGGTGATGGCAATGGCGAGAGAAAATGTGAAACATAGGACATGGTTTTTGAGACTTTTTTGGGGGCCAAAGATTAAGGAACAAGTGGACAGAAGCCAGGAGGAAGAACGAAGCCAGAAAAAAGAAGCAGCTCTGCAGAAGCAGGTGGATGTACTCGCGCCGATGACGTGGTCAAAGAAGGGGTCTCGCTGAATGCAGCGGTGGGCTAGGATGGCAGAAGGTGGCTAGTAGGCACGGGGCACTCGAATCCACTCCAATCACCACGATGGAGACGCCACGGAGGCTCGCAGCGCTCTCGGATGGACGATCTCGGGAAAGCTAGACTTGGTCACGTGCTACTGACTACCACAAGGAGATGCGACGCGCTATGCGTACAGCAGCCGCAATGGCCATGGTTGGACTCTGCTCGAGTCGACATCCCATACATCGGTCTTTGATATGTATGCAACTTATCCCAACCCCGAACTCAACCCCCCCCCCCCCCGATTGCAAATCCCACCCCATCCTATCCCACCGTGGTATAATCGCATCCCATTCCATCCATATACAAAACACAAACACAAAAACGAACACAGAACACAGAGACACGAAATAAACAAAATAGAAAATAGAAAATAGATGTACCGTAGATACCAATAAGTAAGTAACTTCCCTCCGCCCCTCCGCATTTCCTTCCTTCCTTCGCCCGATAAATTAGATTAGATTACCTTTGAAACGCTGCTGGACCGTCGGAACACCGCTAACAACACCTCCCTTCCGTCCCCCCACCACCACCGCCCGTCGAATCATTGCATTGTATGTCGACCATTGTTCTTGCTATTTGAAATCAAAATAGAGAATGAAGCAGTCCGATAACCTTATGCATCTGAACTTCCGCCGTGAACGTGGGCACGACCTGCTTGAGCCTCAAAGCCGAGAAAGATATTGTCACCGATGTCCCCCCGCCGGACGTGTGACCGGAAATTTAGGTTCGACACTTCGGCGCGAGCCAAAATTTGGCGTGACCGACGGAAAAAATTCCGACACCCCAACGATATGGCACATATACTGTTCAATAAATCAAATCAAGTTGAAATGGCACTCAAAATTGACGAGATGGCCCAGAAAAAGAGTTAAAACACCGAAATGACATCTGGTAAGAAATAAAATCGTGAAATGCCGTCCTCCAATGAATTAATTTCAAGATGCCACCCTATCCAAACCATCTGAATGACACTGAAAGGGAGAAAGAGGAGATGCGTGGTTTTGAAGCCGGCCCACCATATCAATCAATATTGATTGCCTAACTGATGCCGACACATCGGATGACTGATCTATCATACCGGCATCGGTGACTCATCAGATGCCGAACATTCAACCAAAGGTTGAAAACAACCGACTATTAACCTTCGTTATAGTCTGTATTCCACTCACACACAGTGTTGCCAACAGAAATCGCCAAAATCTATTGGTATTTACATAACTCTCCAAACAATAATGTATGGCCTTCCAGGACACATATCCATATCCTGGTTTACTCGACACTAGATTGCAATTAGAACACCAAGGGGTTTCGGGTATCTTCGACGAAAACATCCCATGGAGCAGTGGTGCAGATCCTGCGAGGTTGAGAGCCTCCATGTCGGGTGGTCAGTGGAAGAGAACGAATGAAAACAATTCCTTCAGAAGGTATACAATCAATTGTTGCATTATTGACCGCCGGCCAGTGATACGGAATAGGCTGCGGTAGAAATTCTTCATTTCGCATGGGTGTTGACTAGGTCCACGGCGTTTCTTTGGTTCGGTCGCATTTCAACTTTACCCGACAGATCTTGTCATTTCAACTTTTTTCCGTGAATATGTCATTGCAACTGCTGCTATTTATTGTACAGTACATGGTCCACACAACGATACCCAGGTGAAAATTTTGGCTTTTTCACGTCGCTGAGACGGTTTTGGGTTTAGCGTCACGCAAGGCCATTTTCGACAGAAGCCTGCGTGACGCGGGACTGACGGCTAAATTCGGCGCCGACACGGGGCGCGTGACGCGTGACTGCCGAATTGAACGAAACTGTACAGTATGTATAATGTATATTTATGACGACCATTTTTCCTCGTCGCCCCATTCAATCACTCGTAAACCAGACTGTGGCCCAAATCGTTGGATCCACAAAGTGGTAAGTCACGGTGACAGTACGCTCGAATTCGGGTTGAATACAATTTTGGCTCGTCAATTAGGGCTGCACGCCGTCCCGTCGACGGGCACGGCCGTCGTTTTGACGGGTCCTGAACGGGAACGGTCCGTCACGCGACGGCCGTCATTTTACTTGTGGGAACTACCGAGTACGTTCAAAATCTGTGGCCTAAAATGTGTGTTAGGCTTACATTTGCGTGAAATATGCCTTTCCAAAGGCTATCACTTCGTATTTGACAGTTTATAGCGTGTTTTTAGGACCCGTCGACCCGTTGACGGCCGTTTTCGACGGGCCCGGCCGTCAAAAAAGCAGTCGAAGAGCCTGATGGAACGGGTCGGCTACCCGTCGCACGGAACCCGTAGAACCGGCACGACGGGCACGGCGTACAGCCCTATCGTCAATCACTAAAATACTTCAACTCGTACTGACCTCTGAGATTCCGCGTCAACGCACCACCGTCATTATCGGAACCATTCTCGTGCGAGACGGCGAATCGCGTACAGCTGTGGATGAGATACGTATCCTTATCAGCGGCAGTTGAGTTGTTAGCGTGGGAATGATGACTCGGCACACAGTCGGCATGTTGATTTTAGGCGCGCGCGGCGCGTGCGGCGTTCTCGGGGCTGGTCTGCAACGAGCACCGATCGGTGTGTTAGGTCTTCAGGTGATGCGCAGTTATAATAGAGAGCACGGCCGTCCCTTCGGTGTTCTTACAGGTCTACAAAGTGCCCCGCTCGGTGTAATCGGGGAATCAGGACCTAGTGAGCATAGAGAGGGCAGCCGTCCATTCTTTTCATTGTGGGGGGTCAAGAGGATCAAATTACATACACGACGTCGGGACCCGTCTCGACACAACAACAAGATAGCAAATTGAATACATAAAACTTTAGAACATGGATGACCGGAAATCACTCTGACGGGGGCTACGGCGGCGCAGAGAGATGCGCGCTGCGGAAATAGAGGGGAGCTTGCGCAGCTGACCTTCTTTTAGGATCTGGCGCCGAAGATACATTAGCGCCAGTGGCCGGACACTTGAAACAATAAACACCTCAATGTCGGTCTCAAGCTGTTGTGCCTCCCGAATATATCTAAGCACGGTAAATGTGCGGCCCTTGAAGAATTCCCGAAGCGCGATACGATGCGACTGGGAATGGTAAAGGCTGTCTTGTCGGATTTTTGAGACCTTGAGCTGGAGACTGCCCCGGAGTTAGAGCGTTCAAGGGCAAAGAACCTAGCGCTCACCTGGTCAGCCTCTGCGTGTGAGCTCCTGACAGCAGTACACCGGCCTCGATGGCGGCGAAGTACGTGTGTTCGGTGGCGGCGAGGGCAGAGACCAAGATATTTGTAAGCCGGGTGGGCGACACGGCGCGGAGGGCGCATACGACAAGTGTGACGATGCACACTGCGAGTACGATTTTTCCCCCCGCGGTGGTGGGCTCTGGCAGAGTCGACGTAAAAAGAGACACGGATGTTTCGGCGACAGTGGACATTAAAGTGAAGACTGGGTGTATTGCTGCGCGAGCCGCCCTCATTTATACCTGTTCAAATGCTGTTGGTGTGAACATATCATGGATGAAGAGTGTGCCCTGGTCCCTGAAGCGGACTTCGCAGACACGCTCAGCAGCTAAAACACATCCCATTCCGTAATTTGATGTACAGGATCGCTGTCCATCAACATTCTGCGGCGATTCATGACAGCATGGCGGGGGGACCGGGGACACGCGTAACTAAGGTAACTTTGCTGATGTCGGTGGAGTCGGTGGATACGGAATTGACCGGAGTTCCTAATAAGATGACGGCCCGTGAAACTTCGGTCCCGGAGACATTTGGTAAATGTGGGGGCGATGCTGCTCGTTGTGTGAACACTCGCTTGGGAGGTCTTGAAAAAACTTGAAACGTACCAAATTTCTTTTCTCTCTTGTTGGAATGATAAAAAGCCATCTTGGCGTATCCCGACATTTCGGCTCTGAAGATCAGGAACTCGGTCCCCATGATGAGTTTTCACTGCGAGTTGAAGAACGAGGAAAAAGCTTCAGCGGGATGTCGGCCGTCAGAGATTTTTACGCCTGAGGATTCCATACTCTGCAGTGGGATCTTCTGGTGTGGGAGCACTCAGAGAACCGACGATGTCCAAGTAAGATTTGTTGTAATGTCTGTTTATAAGAGACTACAGAGAACCAGAGATCTACTGGTGGGACCTTCACCTGTGGCCAATCTCTACGTTGAGCAACAAGATACTGTACGGCTTGTGTACTGTTTTAGTACTGTTGTTGGAGAAAACGTGTCGCTCGGCAGAGATGAACATGATGATTTCAGCGTGGGTGCGACCTTCTCAGTGAATGCACCGAGCAGTTCCGTGGTCGAGCGCTTATTTTTTGGAATGAACAAATGGGGCATATTTACACGATGACAGGGTAGCGATGAAATATGGAAACTTTCAGAACATGCTGTGGAACTCATCACCGCAGTGAGACGCTGCACGCTACGTCGGACCAAAATGGGGTAGGTACGCCTATCTCAAAATCTGACGCCGAGAAATTCGAGGAAATGCACAATCAGCCAGCATCCGAGTACATGCTCTGGCAGAAACATACCTCAATCTTAGTCTCTGGATTTTCTACCTCCCACAGGCATTTAAGCTCGGTCGCTCCAGCATAGACGACGTAAAATGGAAACCGATGTTTCGCCCAAAGGGTACATCGGGCTGAAGAATGGATATATTCCGCCGCAGGCCCGCCCACATTTTTTTTGAAAGCTATTGGTGCGAACGTAACAATTTGGTCAGTTCCCCGCAGCTGACCTGGGAGACTTGCTCAGCGGCAAGAATAGAGTGCCTTCTGATAAAGATAGCTGTTCATCAACCTTCTTCGGTTGCTATTCATCGAGGGCGACCGGGGAGTCCGGGACGTACGCTTCCCTGCGTAACCATGGTAGCTTTGTTGGCCCGAGTCGATGCCGACATTATACAAGTGACCTGGTTTATAGTATCAACGCGTTGCTTAAATACTACTAGTATTTTAAATAGCATGGCTTGGATGATTGTGCGGCTTGGGACTTCGGTGCCGGAGATGTCAGTCAAGTGGCTGCGTTGGGCTGCATCGGGGATTATGCAACTTGCTTGCGAGTGCTTTTACGCGTGAGTACAAGTAACAAGCCATCAAAGATCGCGCGAACACGCGAACACAAGCTATGGGGGACCGGCCGTGTAATGCTACCTACCTACCTACGTATCTATCCAAAAAACCGCGCGACCTCCAAATTTTTTTTTTCTGAGGTAGTCCATTGGCATCTAGACATCTAGTCTCGTTTACCAGACGCTATAGGGCAGTCGCTCGCTGCGCTCGCGGGCAGGAGGAGGAGATATCCAACCGGAGATACCGGATCCACGGAAAATGTTCCGAGTTTACACTGCAAACGGGACATATACACTCTCCATGTCGATGCATCTATCCCGTTTACCCAGGGAAAATACACGATTTTTGATTAGTATTCGGTGTCTTGGCTCTCCTTGAAGCCGCAGAAGCATTCAATATATCCCAAATAGTCCCTTACACTCAAAATTTGCCCATATAACGCTTACTGTGTGACCTAAACATCGCGACGCGTCTGGAGTACGAATTGTGACATCCGTGACTTCCATCACGGAACGCATCCTTTACGATCAAACTGCACCAGATGTTAGGGCGGTGATCTCGCGGTTGTTTTGGCATCATTTTCTGCCTCGGATTTGAAACTCCGCTGATCCCCCGCAACGCCCTAACATCTGGAGCCAAGGGGCAGCCACCGGAAGAACCCGGGACACAGGGTCGTAGGGTAGGGTGGGTCTGGGACCCCTTATTTCACTTTTTGGAACTTGTTCGGAAGGCTCTGAAAATGTGTTTAGAAGGGCTGAAAAAAAATCGGATTTTTTGAGTACATTTGGGGGTGGAATTTGGGTTGAATGGTGAGCAATATATTCATCGGGCGGCACGGAATCCACCCGGAGCACCACAGATTCGTGCAAAAGGGCCTACATCAACCGCTGATTTCAGTGCAAAAATTCCCATTTCGGCAACTTTCCTGGAACAAATTACCCGATTTGGGTGTGGATGTGCTCGGCTAATAGGGTAGGATGGGTCTGAGGCCTCTTACTGCACTTTTCCGACCCTGTGTGGCAAATTTTGAGGACGGGTGCCCCTTGTCTGGAGCCGAGATTACTAGACATCATTTCTGCACTTTTATTTCATTGATACGCGAGGACGTGAGCCAAAGATCACACGCATTTTGTCACTTTGGGTCCGGAACAGTCCCACGATGCGTCGGTTGGATTCCAATACCACTGGTCACGATGTCGCAGATACTGTGCAAGCCTGGAAGACTCCAATTGCACGAGTCAGAAGGAAATGACAGGCCCCCCACTTGATGACGCCGCATCGGCGCGGTCGTGATCCGACTTGTGAATGCTGTGCGTAAACTGGTTCAATGTCATCGAGGCCCGGACCGGACTGTATTTCCCTCCAGGATATAGGTCGTCGGGGTCAAATCAAGTCCTTACTTTCGTTACTTGTCATCCCCAAAATGCATTTCACCTTACACTGATGAACCAGCCGACGTTCCAAGCGCGAGCTGAACCTGAAACCAATCAGGTAAGCGGCAAGGAGGTCGGAAGGACTATGAAAGTGTGAGTCGGATCAATTCAAAGCTCAGCCGAGCGAGAACGAGACGGCAACGACAAAGGCCAGGTGTGAGAACGACGTAGGACAGATCCGAGGCAAAGGGGGATCGTATTGGGAGTAGTACTGGGTACAGAATATATAGTAAGTAAAACTGTCGCAAAAGTCGCTTTTGCCTTATAAGGGGTTAGGAACACTTACAGAGTTATAGGCGGGTTACAGACCACTTATGAGTACTTATAACTATCTTGCACCCAGGCTGTAAGTGCTTGTTATAATTTCTGCGGCCTTTCTCTGTGACTGTCTGATATCTAAGGGCCCACATCGGCTGTCGAACATCACACAATGCTCTAAAAATTGCCAAGCTTGCGGAAATAAATAATTTCAATTTCCTGCCCATAATAACCAGTCAAAGTCCGCTACATCATCCGCCGTGTCATTGGACTCATCAGTCGTACCAATGCATTAATGCGCTTCGATGCTTTGGTACTATCATGCCGTGTCACTGACTGCCCCGTGAATGGCTGTGTGGACGCGGCAGTCTCCAACTTACTCAGACAAGTTTAAGTTGTTGACTCGTTAAGTTCACAGGCTTCTTACCAGATAGATATGCAAGCCTATAAAGGCTCCTCTAGCGCTAATGTGCTAGTCTCCGTCTCGACCTTGACCTCGAACATGAGCGCTCAGCCCAGCAATCTGATGTGACGGCGTAAATTGTTTTACTTCGTGTATCAATTAGATGTATTGTTTATCACAATACACGAATGAGTGAGGAATTCGATCAACTCTTGCAAAGATCGCGAGTGTCGATAAACTTTCCAACAACGAAGAATCCCAAGTGTCTTTTGGGAGTGGCGAAGAAATATGCGAAATATCCTGAGGACCCTCGTGTTCCGTCAAAGTCGAGACGTCCTGGACGTAGGCTGTAAACGATAAGAAGGTCAGTAATTCCGGTAGGTTCAATACAATTGAGGCAGTAGGTCTTCCTGAAGACCAGAGGGCGAGTTTAGCAACAAGGAGGCCTTGTTAAGAGAGGTTTCGAGACAATAGTTCAGTGTTCTGAGAGACAATAAGTTTTGGCAACACTTGGTAGTATTCTGCAGGCAAAATACAGGGGATAAAAGTGCGACGTATGTTTTTACATTCAGGGCTGTATTTATAGGGAAGTGGAAATGATAAGGAGATAAGGGAATTTGATATAAGAGACTTGAAACCGATCGAAATGGTTACGATACAAATACAAATAAGGCAACCAACAATTGGGAGAAGCACACAATTAAATGCAATATTGGCAAACCGCATGGTTCTTGTGCCGAGGGAGTTTTGCTCTTGGTTTGCTGGAAATGTACCGCTGAGCTGGTTTGAGGTCCATGATCATCTGAGCGGTGGAAATCCAATTGCACAAAAAGTACCGCATGGTCAATTTTCTTGAACAAATGTGATTGGAGGATAGCATGTGAATTCCCTGGGTATTTGATATATTTTCTGGACCCGAGATCAAGGGGTGAAACGATCAAGATAGTTGTTGATTTATTGTTGATTTGACCAACAAGTGCCGACGTGATTCACGTGTGATCAAGATTTGCCTTTTTCGGGGTGATGGTGTTGAATCACAGAAGTGGAATTTAAGCTTCTGAACCTCTTGTCTCGTTTTGATACGTTTTCGAGAATTCTGCGATGACGATGTTCCATGACACGTAGGACTGTATTTTGGGAACATTTGAATCGGTTTATGGCAGAGTTTTGGAGGTTTAATTGATTAACACGAATGTGGTATCACACTGACATGCTTAAGCTTGAGAACAATCAAGAACAATCTCGAGTTTCGATGCGGCTCATCAGTCATATCTAATCTTATGGCCGTGCAATCGCATCTTATCGGATCTTATCTCGACCGCTCATCATATCTTATCTTATCCAACCCGGAAATCCATTATTTGGTACTTAGCGCTGTGTCGGAAACTCAAATTCCCGCTATGTATATAGTGGATTTTTGGGGGCATCTCAATGGTTTCGCTTGCGTTTCATAGGTTTTCCTTATATGGTGCGCAAAACCTATATTTGGTGATTTGCTCCGAACACGGCACGTCAACTTCATCCCTTGACTGATCCCCCTCTACGTCACCGTCCGATTTCCTTCCTTACAGTACCCTCGCTGCTGCTGCCTCGCACATTCCATCTTCAAAGTTTGCAATGGCCTTCTTCAAAATCAACGGTCTCCTCGCGCTGTCTGCTGCTTCCTCTGGGTCTCCTACCACGATTTCTGCCTCCTTTGCCGCGCACTCTTAGTCGACGTCCGTGAATACTGGTGCTCACGGACTTTGCTCTATGCTCTTAACCTGTGACTTGTCCTCCGACGAATATTGATTCTCATTCAGTCGTCTGATGGAGAATTTGGCCAGCTATTTGCGTTACACGCTTGCTTGCAGCAGATTTCGGTTGGGCGGCTGTCACCTGTTTAGGATTGCTTAAGCAAAACACGTTGAGACGTGAAATTGCTTAAGAACGGGATTCAGCGGATTAAGCGGATTAAGCACCCACACCGACGATTGCCAAATTTAGGCACGCCGGACTCACTTTTTGAAATGCAAAAATTCGAACAGTGCTTCCTGTGCACTTAAATTTGTGTTGAATCAAGTATTTTAAGTATACATATAAGTTAGATTGAAAGGGAAGTCTAAACCTCGAATATCTGTTCTCCCGAAACAATTCATTCCAGCTCAAAACTCAGTCCGAGCTGATATATGAACTGAAATTTTTGCTTTCCAGCACTGAAATCCTGCTGACCCCGTTTCAGTCCAGTGGAAAGCAGAAATTTCAGTTTAGATATCAGCTCGTTCTGAAATTTGAGTCAGAATGCATTGTTTTGGAACGTCTGATACAAGAACTGATACTTGAAGTTTAGGCTCCTCTTTCAATCCAACTTATATGTATACTTGAAATACTTGATTCAGCTCAAGTTGAAGTGCACCGGAAGCACTATTTAAGTTTTTGCATTTCAGATAGTGAGCCCGGTGTGCCTAAATTTGGTAATTGTCGGTATGACCTATATACCATGTATAACTACATAATACATTGTTTCTCCTTGTGCCTGACACATTAAACGGATTCAGCAGATTCACCTGCTACATCAACTCCAGCAGATTTAGTAAATTCACCTGCTGGATCACCTTTAACGGTTTTACCTGTTTAAGCGGACTTATACGCCCAATTCACCATAACTCTGGTGGCCATCAGAAGAATGACAGACTCTGAGCTCTGGGAGCGAAATATTTTAGTAGTTGCACTCGATAAATTCATTGTACACACCACACTGGAGTCGAAAGCCATTGGAGACTTTTACCTACCGTGATGATTGGGTGAGCCATATCCTTGCTGGGTCCGAATTCACGCTGAATTGTGGCGAAAGGATGGGGCTGCCAATGGACATCAGTAGCAGCATCCATACACGTACTTAACCGGCTGATGCTGAATCTTCGTACCTTCGCTCGCGCCAAGTATCGCGTCGATTTTTTTCCTATCCTAGATCGTGCTACCGTTCGAGGTCCGGGGAGAAAACAGTGCCTCGGTTGCATGCGCTGGATGTTGGGGAATTGGATTCAATCGTCAAAATGGTGCGTGTGTTCCGTGCCGCTGTTCAGAGATCAAACTACGATGCCATATTAACGGTGTGTTAGCCGGGAAAGAAAGGATATCTGCTTAAAATCAGATCCCCCGAGACCGCTGTCGGTGGATTTACCTTATACGCAGGTCGCCGAGGTGGTCCTATCATGGACGACAATCCTCGCAGTTCGTGAGGCACATCCGATCCCTCGCGCCTTCTGGTCGAACAGGGAGCGCCTTCTGACCCGTCGTGGTTTGAAATTGAGCCAAAGGCCCTACGAGTGCAAAAGAAAATGGGTGGCTCCATTGTACCTCTCGTCTGTATTTTCTCGGCAACCAATTTACATCACCACTGGCAGTTTAAGTAAAACTTCGTGCCCTACGATGGAGCACTTGAACTAGATGAAAACTAAATTGCAAGTCAGGAAATTCCTTAGCATGCAGGTGAAGCAACGGAGCTCATTCGGAGAGATATCCAGGATGAGAGCCACACAGTTCCCAGGAGGTAAGGGAACTCAAGGGGCTACCAAGATCCGAAAATTTTACATCACCTCAAATTATGGGCCAGTTCTCTCTGGGGATTCTGAAAATCAATATCCGGAAGTCAGAACTTAAGTGGTTGGTGAGTTGGAGACCAAAAGATTATTACTGCATTTGGAAGAGGACATGGGTACAGCCACTCCGAACACAGTAATCTGGCACGTGCTCGGATCGCGGCCCGGGGGCTCGGACCTCTTCTCAATGGGAACAGGAGTTTCTGGGGGGAAAACAGTCTGGGGACAACACAATTCAGCCTGGATACCCACAGTCTTCATCCCCAGCCATTTTCATGGAGTTGGCTTCCATATTTTGACAACATGCACAAAACCGGTGGATACTCAAGTCTAACAGCGCAAAAGAAGGCGGATTTTGCCTAGAAAGATTCACAAGGCCCTGATAAATTGCTATATCAAGTTTTGAACATTATTGGGGGTAACCTCGCTATGCAGTGAATTTTTTGAGAATTTCAGGCCATCCCCAAAAAGGAATTTGATGGCATCTGGTGGCTGTGAGAGGGAGGGAGGGGTCCCCGACTCTCTGAGAAAAAAATTTCGACGTCCGGTACATTTTTCGGGTATTGGCAGCCCCTTGAGGGAACTACACCGGTTGGATGGATGGCTACTTATTTGGTCCAGGACCATTATCTAGATAAGGGCAACAGATATTCAATTGCGACCAGTCTAGTCTCCCGTAGTCAGACTCCACAGAATAATATGATAGTCGATATTATTCCAGTATGGAGTCTGATTCAGTTGGCAGGTGTCATACCGTACTCCGATTTGACATGATCGAAACGTGACTTCACGTGCGTCTTGGGTCGGGCCGATTTTACCCGACGCGTCAAACGCGTCGCGTATTTCTCTGTGTGCACATCCTCGCTGCTCCCCTCATGACTGACCTTTTCCTCTGGAGCTCCTCCAAAAAGTACAGTCTCATTGGACACATTCCAGAGCCTGCCCCGGTCCTATCCGTCCTATGACGATCAGTTAGAAGGTGTCTGCAAAGTCTCGACGGCGTTTAATCTCTGTGATAAACCCGACTGGTAGTGGCAAGATGAACTACTACACAATATATATTACTGTTGTACTTGCCGTGGTCAAAGATCCAACTCTATTCCTTTCCACCAGTTCCCTGAGACGAGGACTTAGGAACAGATGCGCTCTTTCCGTTTCCGTGCAGAAATATGAAATGAAGTAACGAAATTTTCAGAAGACTGGGATTGTCAAGGTTGGGGGAGCTTTTGTTTAGCCCCTTGGAGGGCGGAGACTTCAAAGGGATTTATCATATGCCGAGTCCGGCTCCAAGTACGCGACCTGGAGAAGATGTCATCCGAGGTTATAGTACTACTCGCAGGACATTAGGAAAGAGGGAGGTCGGATAAATCTGTTGAAGTTCAAGCAGCATGGTCTCCAGAGAAAATACAGAGGGCAAGTGTGGAGCAGAGAGATTGTGAGATGTATCTTAGTTTAAGTTGATTTAGCATTTTAGGCTCAGACTGTCTGGAACAAAGGCGGAATCGCACTCCATACTTGAGAAAGGTGTCGAAAGAGTACATTTTTATAGCAAACTTGTCGACTGCGGAGTGGAAACGGCGACAGGAAAAGAGAGGGACGCGAACGCGACTTACTCGCTTCTCAAAATGGTCGCGCCGGCGAATGCCGAAGTTCACGTGCAGTCACGTTTCGATCACGTCAAACCGGAGTCCCCTAAAGGGTGTGCCAAGTGATTCAGACTACGACCAGTCGCTGTGTTCGGAGGAAGCATGCGAGGTATGCGTGTGACTTGGCAATTGTCCGTGACTGTTTCAATTGAGCCCTAGAACGGACAAGTTGAAACAATACTTTGTGTTTTTGGATAGAGGACTGGCACAAAATATTGATAGTCTGGCGCTACATAGCGGGCTCTGCCGCGAAGCAGGCTACATCAGTTATGTCAATAGCACAACATTAAATAACATGCTATTAACATGTTAATGAAATTTCTAGCGGCGTGCCATCTGAGGAGGCCTGCTATTTATTTGTTATTTCTTTAACCGTGAAACACCAACCCAGGAGTAGACCTGCGGCGTGTGAATGATGCCTCGGCACTGGATCGGCATGTTGATTTTAGGCGCGTGTGGTGCTCTCGGCGATCTTGCAGGTCTATAAAATATACCGTTCGGTGCAGTCGGGGATTCTGGAGGTGCATGGCGAGAGTAGAGACGTTCCATCGCGGTCCTTACGAGGCGCCCCGCTCGATACAACCGGGGAATTAGGTTCCACCCAGTGAGCATAGAGAGGGCGGCCGTCAATTTTTTGGTTGTAGAGGTCAAGGAGATCAAGATATATACATTCATGAGATCGGGGGCCGTCTCAACACAACATCAAGATAGTAATTAGCAATTAGCTACATAAAATTTCAGAACATCGGTGGCCGGAAATCACTCTGACGGGCTACGGCGCCGCAGAGAGACGCTGCGCGCTACGGAAGTGGGGGAGGGCTTGCGCAACTGAGATTCTTTCACGGTCTGGCGCCGAAGATACATTAGCGCCAGCGGCCGGACACTCGAAACAATAAACACCTCAATTTCCGTCTTGAGCCGTCGTACTTCCCAAATGCATCTAAGCACGGTAAAGGTGCGGCCCTTGACGAATTCCCAAAGCGCAATGCGATACGACTGGGAATGGGAAAGGGTGTCTTGTCGGACTTTCGAGACCTTGAACTGGAGACTGCACTGGAGTTAGAGCGTTCAAGGGCAGAGAAACTACGGCGCATCTGATCAGCTTTTTGGTGTGAGTTGACATTGGCACCCCGTCCTCGACGGCGGTGAAGTACGTGTTTTCAGCCGCAGCGAGGGCAGAGACCAAGGTATTTGTGAGCCGGGCGGGCGATGCGGCTCGGAGGATGCATCCGATAAGCGCGACGATGCCCACTGCGAGTACGATTTGTCCGGAGGGGGTGGTGGGCCATGGCACGGTGGACGTCAAAAGAGACACAGATGTTTTGCCGAGGGTGGACATTGGGGTGAAGAGTGGGTGGATGGATTCCCGCGCAAGCCCGCCCTTATTTATATCTTTTCAAAAGCTGTTGGCAGCCGATGCAGTGTGGGTGCGGGAAGATGATCCTCAGAATCCTCAATCCATTCGGTTGTCAATCTATTTCGGGGCGACCCAGGGGGGGGGGATTTATTATACTCGCGTGGTCCACAACATGAACAACGAGTCTACCGAAGACAAACATGTAGGAACATACGGGTGGTTATCCATACATAAACCTACAAAATGCCAACAGAGCACACAATCATTCCACACACAGAAGGCGCAAATCTGCGCATATCAACTGGTGACGCGGAGGGTGATGGGTGTGGGAAAGAATGGATTTTGAAGGGATGAGCAAATAGACCCTCCAGCTTCTGGAGCTATTGACGGTGGTGCGCCGAATGAATGGCAGCCTGGCTTTACATGGTCTGTCCCCCCCGTACGTACGTGTCTATGAGCCATGCCGAAAGTAGAACATTCCCAAAAAATGCCAAATGGATAGCTTGCAGACTGCGACCACAACGGGAACGACTGACGGCGGTGCGCCTAATGATGGCAGCCTGATTTCATCTTCGTCCCCCCGTACGTACGTGTCTAAGAGACATGCCGAAAGAACAACATTACTAAAGATGGATAATTTGAAAACCGCGACAACCAGGCTGAGTTTCCTGACCAATGTGGCTATGTAAAAACTCATGATGAAGTGGAGGCCTAAAAATACACCCCCCAATTCATAACGGCCTGGAGCATAGCCACCCATCTTAGTCAAATCGCATTGACTCGACCTCTTCAAAATCGCTGTCCACGGAATTCCATTTGGATTCAGAGTGGTTTGGAAACAACTGCGTCAGTATCCATCTTTATGAGTAAAACTTGAACTGCTCGTTCTGGTTCCGATCTAGTTCAACGGACTTCCCACTGGGAGTCTGGGACTAGTACTGAACCCCCCACCCACCGAGTTGCAAATCCCATCCCACCGGTGCCGTGGTATAATCGCATCCCATTCCATCCATATACAAAACACAAAAGCGAACACAGAACACAGAACAGAGACACGAAATAAAGAAAAATAGATGTACCAATAAGTAACTTCCCTCCACCTTCCTGCGCCCTTGTGACATAAATTATATGAGATTACCCCTTCCCCCGCCCCATCTCAACAACACTTCCCCTCCATCCCCCCACCACCGCCACCGCCACCCCCAACACTAACCCTCAACCTTTCCTCCGCGCCCCCTCTCCCCCCTCCTCTCCCTCCCCTTCCCTTGCCTCCCTTACTCCACCCGCCCTTCCCACCCCCCCAACTCCCCCACCCACCCCCACTCCCACTCCCACTCGCACCCCTTACGCTCCCCCCCGCCTCAGAATACCCCATCTCCCTCTCCCTTCTCTCCTCCTCCTCCCTTTCCCTCAGAACGCGGAGCACAAGCCGCCTTGCGACCCACGCAAACACGTCCGCGACGCCCTCCCCCGTGCGCGCGGAGGCGCGGAAGTGCGCGGCGCCCGCGCCGGAGGAGGACGGGAGGTCAGGTTCGAGGAGCCATTGCGTGGAGATCAGTTGCGCTGTGGTGCCAGAGGTAGAGGTGGAGGTAGAGGTAGCGCCGCTAGGAACGGCGGTGTTCGAGGCGGACGGGGTGGAAGTTGACGTTGAAGTTGAAGTGGAGGACGCCACGGCCAACGACGCCGCCGCGCCCAGCGAGGCGAACGACGCCGCCCCGGCGGGGAGGTGCTGCGGGTACGGCAGCGGGCTGAGCGCCGCGCTCGACGGGCCCTCGTGCGCGCGTGCGCCGGTGCCGTTGGCGTTGGCGTTCGTAAAGGAAGTAGTAGTAGTGGAACTAGAATTATTGAAGGAGGTAGAGGAAGCGAAAGAGGGGTTGGTGAGGATCGGCGCGAGCGGGGGCGCGGGGGCCTTTGCTTTGTCTTTGATGCCCTTTAGAGTCCCGTTGGGCTTCGTATTCCGGGGCGAGGGCGAAGGCGACGATGCGCCCGAGTCCGTGTCCGCGTCCGCGCCCTCGGAGTGTAAGCTCTCGCGCGAAGCCGAAGCCGACGAAAAGCGCGCCCTCGCAGGCGTGATCGTCACCTCGGACGGCGAGCGCGTCGTCGTCGTGTGCCCGTTTCCGTTTACGCGCGTCGGGGACTCGTACGACCCGCCCGACACGTACTCGGATGCCTCCCCCCGATCCCGCACACTCCCGCCATACTCACTGCCCCCGACACTCTCCCGCGCATCGTGCCAGTACTCGCTCGCGCCGTCGCTGAAGACGCTGGAGGAGGGCGTGTGGTACACGGTGAGGGTGCTCGTAGCGAGGGAGGCATGCGAGGCGCGCGTGCCGTGCGGGTGCGGGCGCGTGCGGGAGGAGGCGCGCGAGGTGGTGGGGTTGGTGAAGGGGGAGAAGGAGAGCTGGGAGGTGGATTTGCGGTGCCCGTTTCCGGTGGGGGACGCGGGCGCGGGGCGGAGGATTGATATCGGGTCCGCGGGGGCGGAGGCGGAGGGGGGCCGCGCGGTGAGCTGCGAGGAGGCGAGGGCGTCGTCTGCGTCTGCGTCCTCGTCCTCGTCCTCGTCCTCATTCTCATCGGTCGGAGTCGCTGTGGATAGGCTAAGCGAGGACGGCCCGGGTGTCGGCGGCGGTGTATCCGGGCGCGGGATAAGCGCGCGGACGAAGCGCGCGCCTTGCGCGGCGGAGACGACGCCTTCTGCTCCCGTTCCTCCTTTTCCTCCTCCATCCACACTAGCGCCCGCACCGCCCTCCAGTAAATCCACCTTATTCCCCACCACCGCGACACAAAACCCCGGCAGCTCGCCTTCCTCCACGGGCGCCTTCTCGCGGAACTCGGCCCACCACTTGCTCAGCGCGTGCAGCGTCTCGGGGCGTGTGACGTCGTACAGCAGCACCGCCGCGTCTGCGCCGCGGAAGAACGCGCTCGCGAGCGAGGAGAAGCGTTCTTGGCCTGCTGTGTCCCAGATCTGCAGTGTCACCGGCTCGGCGGGGTCGACGCCGTTGGGAGAGGGGAAGGGCGAGGGGAGGGTCTTGGTGATGAAGTCGGCGCCGATGGTCGCGCGGTAGGAGGTCGAGAAACGGGAGGAGATGTACTATTGAAATGTGAGTGAATAGATAGGGATGAAGCCACACGGAAGAGACGCACCTGGCCGCGGATACTGGTCTTTCCGACGCCCGAGGCGCCGATTACGACGACTTTGAAGGTGGGCATGAGAGTGAAGGTGCGGAGCGAGGACAGGGACAGCGCACAGATGTCCCTGGGCGCATCAAGAGAGAGAGAGAACAGTCACCCGTCACGTCGGAGCCTGTTGCCAAGCATGCCACGCAAACGCCTCTCTTAAGATCTTGTACTCATCTCGGCGACACTTGCACTCATTCCAAACTCATTCCCGCTGGCTCTCCCTCCTGTACGCATCGGTGGTGTAAGAACACGCGTCGACTTCTTGCGTTGACTTCGGCGGAGGATTGTTGTGACGAGTTCGGGGTTCGACTCCCCGTCCATGCATGCGTTAGGCATGTGGGTGTTGGAGTAACAACCCGAACAGTCCGCGTTGGACTCAGCAGGACTCTATCGGACTCACCTACCGCGGGCGCGACTGGGCGCGCACGCCAATACCACATGTATGTATAACAACGGACTCATTATTATTTACTATTACTCTTATGCGCGCTGTTCTCACTCGGTGTTTACTTGTCCCCGTACGTAGATTATATATCTATGACTCTTTAGCTATGCAGACTCGTTTGTATTTAAGTAGTAGGATGCTACGAATTTTATTCAGTTCAATCCTCGTTTTATTCCCCGTTCAATAGTGGGTTCAGTAAATTTTTGCTTTATGTTCCAGTTTCCCGCGAGCTCTATCTCCGACTCCTCCTGGCCGCTCCCGCTGAAATGATCCAACTCCTCGGTTTATAGAGACGGCACAGTCTTTCCCTCTCAAACTGAGACCGGCACCTTCCACTCCCTTCTCGCCTCACCGACGTATCTCGGAACACATCCTGCGCTGCCTCGCTCGTACTATCTCCCATCTACCCTCGGTTCTCCAACCCTGCGCATCGGTGGTGTACGTCAATGTCTTGCGTAGATCGACGAGGTATTTATACTATGACGAGTCCGGGGTTCGACTCCCCGTCGATGCATACGAGAGAGAAGCGATTTTTTCCTCACCGCTGGCCCGGGCGCAATCTTCTTATTCCGAAGGTCATCGTTACCAATAACAATATTCTCAAATACTCACTGATTTTATTTGTTTTCGAGTAGTGGGATTTATGCTTCCACCGTCGCTCTACATCCACCTCAACCTCGGAACACATCCTGCATTGCTCCCCTCGTATCTGGTCTTTCCTCGCTAGCCCTGCGCATCGGTGGTGTACGGACACACACGTCAGTGTCTTGCGTGAGTGGCAAGGTTTCTTAAGGTGTCGTACTATTGACGAACTCAGGGTTCGACTCCGGATCCCCGCCGATGCATAAGAAGTCCAAAAAGTAGCTCCTTTTGGTTGGAGGAGCGTTGAGAGTTAAGCACTCTGCCGTTCTCAACTTCTCACCTCTTCCACATTGACATGTTCACAGGCAACCTGTCAAAGCTTCCGGGCCGACATAGTCGGTCACCCGCTAGATTGAGGCTCCGACTTGTAACCAGGCTAATTTTCTCATTCCGCAGGTCACCTTTCATCCTTGGAAATCATACATGTAATCTCAAATACTCGCTGAATTTGTCTTCGAGTAGCGGGCTTGGTGCTTCGGATTTTCGCCCATCGTTCTATGCACTATGTTGGACTGCTTTATCTGTGGAATTTCTGCTGTAAGACCGACGGGACTACTTACATATCTCGCCCTATCGTCCTTTGCACATCAATGGTGCAAGCCCGCTCGTCACCTTTCAACAAACGATTTGAAGGTTGCAATGAGCTCGGCGTCCGACTCCCCGTCGATATATGGTCACTGTGTTATAATTTTTCTCTCGAACTTGGCCACCACTCCATTTCATTTCACTTGCCGGCTCTCGTCGCCGATATCTCGACGATAAAATTTCAAATTCTGACTCCTGACAAGTTCGGTTTCAATTTACGAATCTACCAGATCTTCCTGTGCGCATCGATGGTGTAGGGACACGCGTCAACTCCTTTGTCCAACACTTCAGTCCATAACATGTGACGAATTCGGGGTTCGACTCCCCGTCGATGCATGCATCATTCCAGTGGGTTCAGTAAATTTTTGCTCTAGGTTCCAACTTCACGCAAGCACTATCTCTGCCTCCTCCTGTTAACTCCCACTGAGATAATACAATTCCTCGATTTAGAGAGCCGGCACTGTCGGCACGGTCTTTCCCTAATTTCCAACACAAACTGGCACTAGCACCCTTCAACTCCCTCTCGCCTCACTCACGTATCCGGAACACATCCTGCGCCACCTGCTCGTGTCTCCTCTCCCCCTCTCCGCGCTAGCTCTGTGCATCTGTGGTGTACGGACACACACGCCAATGTCTTTCACAGATTGATAGGTATTCATACTATGGCGAGTCCGGGGTTCGACTCCCCGTCGATGCATTCGAAGTGTCTGACGTCTTTTTCTTTTCTTTCTTGCGACCTACCTGATTCGTCCAGGCGTATGTCTCCTTCATCTCAGCACGTTTCTGTCGAGCCTGCGGACTCCTTGCCGAAGTCACCTTAACACATTTACTTGTGCCCGTGCTCATTGCATCGCTCACACATGGGGTGGAATCCCAATCGCGCTGCTCTGAAATCGGCACTGCTGTACCCTAGATATTGTACTTCGTGGACTTTTTTTATGCGCATCGGTGATGTGCGGACACACGTTGATTCCTTTCTTTTCTTGTCTGGAAACGAACGTTGTGACGAGCTTGGGTTCGACTCCCCGTCGATACATGGTCGAAGTGTGGGTGTTTTTTCTTGCCACTGTCAGAAACCAGCACCCCCATCTCCACAAATTTTTATGTTCAGCCTGGCAGCTTTCCTTCCGGATGTCAAGTTGAAACGCTCTCTCCATTGACAATTCGAGCGGATATTTCCTGCTGCACAAACTGAGCTCAACTCACCGGCTGGCATCTCAAATAAATTCCATACCTTTGAAGACGACTTGAAGACCGTTGCACATCAGTGGTGGAATCGAACGCGTCAAGCAAGCACTTATTTCGCCACAGATCATCGGGTTCGACTCCCGGTTGATGCTTGTATGTATCGTGGATCAGAGACTTTTTCTCTGGCTTCTTATCATTTTCGCTCCAGACTCTGGCACGCCGCCTCAAGACCTCACCCGAATCCATTGTCCAGTTTGCGGCCCTGAAATCTATACTCATCGCTATATGCTGGACTGTTTCATCTGGCGGGGTACTGCTGTACGCCAGATATTGCACTTCATCAAGCTCATGGACCTTCAAAGTTCATATGCGCATCAGTGCGTCAACTCCTTTCTTCTGTGATTGGATGGTTGTGTCGAGCTCAGGGTTCGACTCCCCGACGATGCATTGTGCAGTAGGTCTTGGGTTTTTTTTCAGATCTTTCAACGAGTATCACACTCTTCTTATCTACTGACAGCCATCCGTCGCTAGAATATAGTAAGAATTTTCGACCTTGACTTCTGTTTCAGTTTACGAATCTGGTCTGGTGTTTCTGCTCCTCGCGCCGGCCTGGACTAATCTCTTTCCGACCCTTCTCGACTGCGTATCCGGCTCCGTGGGTTGTCCTGCGCGCATCGGTGGTGTAAAGACACTACTCCGGCTGAATGTTGTAACGAGCTCGGGGTTCGACTCCCCGTCGGTGCATTGCGCGATTGCAAGTCTTGTTTTTCCCTCAGTTTTGCCAAGACTGCCTGTCATTCCGCCTTGTCTTCCATACTATACTTTATAGCCG
Organism: Mycena galericulata; assembly: GCA_029289565.1. NCBI lineage: Eukaryota > Fungi > Basidiomycota > Agaricomycetes > Agaricales > Mycenaceae > Mycena > Mycena galericulata. The sequence goes on from JARKIA010000090.1 coordinate 296,222, forward strand.
ATCGCGATTCATGGTGTCAAGCAACTCGGCAGACTTTGCCGATCATTCGCCATTTCCCACGGTTGGACTCGTCGTCACCTCTGACGCTCACGTTGCCAAGGGAATAAAAAAACTCAGGGGGTGTCGAACAAAAACTCACGAAGCGCTTCGATTTACATATATATCAAAAGTCGGAATTTGTTGCGGTTTCCAGACTAACCCCCACAATGAGGACCGCCGCCCCCTTTCTCTTCTTCTGCGGTATTTTCCTCTCCTTTTGCCTCACGGCAGGCCATAGTGTGGACTCTGACAAGGACACACCTGAGGCGACTGTTTGCGTCTATGACCGGCGATCCGCGCTTGAAAGACGCGCAGACGGAGATAGTGGAGACGATGGGTCTGTGGGTGTTACCGTGAGTCTTCTACCTCCAAAATCGATTCGTATATCAAGCTCAAGCCTTCCCTTGTGTTTCCTGAATACTTAGTTACCGAGTGTTGGATTAACGCTGGGAAATATTACCACCAAGCTGGGAAATATCAACCTGACGTGTTTATTCTTCGTTACATACAAATAATCGCTAACGCTGCCATTCCAACGACAGTGTAACGAATGTTACGATCTCTGTGGGCAACATCGAGTGAGCAGGATCGTCTTCTTTGCGATCCATTCACCGACTCTAGGCGGCCGCTCTCTCTTGAAGCATAGAGAATATTAACATTGGGAATATTACAATCATCGTCTCGGTGCCTCTCCCCGGCGCCAGCCCCATCAACGCGTTCAGCGCATCTGTACGTCTATTTGCTTCACGCCTATTATTTTAAAATCCTGTTTCGCGTTTTCCGCGCGGTACTTATTTCCTACTCATGTTCTTGCATCCCTACAGTCTGCCGCCACTTCCATCGCCACCAGCACCGGGACCGCCACATCCACCGTCTCTCCCCCCACGTCCGTAACCCAAACTGCCAGTGGCGACGCCGGCAGCTTCCTTCAGCGTATGAAGCGGCAAGACTCCTCCTCGTCCCCGACCTCACCCCCAACGACGACAACGAGTGGCGTGTCACTTCCGACGGTGACGGTCGGAGGCGGCAACGTGAGCGCCGGGGCGGGTAATGTCGACACGGAGATCGGGAATATCACGATATTCGTAGGGAACGTGAACATTTCCATTGGTGATGGTAAGTTTCAATTCAAGTCTCAGTCATAATCGTCTTCATGTTCCATTCTTCATAGTGAACGTGAAGAACGTGACAATCGGCAACATTTTTGTGTTGGTTCAGATAGGGCAGCCCGATGTACGATAACTTAACCTGCTCCCTTCTTCGCCTATGTTAACGTTCATTAGCTGACCGGCGCCATTGAAAATCTCACCAACACACTGGACGGGACCTAGTATGGGCTAGGACTTAAAACCCTACCGGTTGTACGGGCTCGTACTCAAAACCACTGGCTCTCGTTCTCGACATGTAGCTAGAACTCTGTCTTTGCTCCTTGTCACTTGTCTCCCATTGGGTGTTTACACGTCTTTCCTTCCTGGTTTCTTTCTGGGAACTCAAATGGCTTCTCGTCCGAGTTTGTCTGCCCATCGAACTTGGGCCGAATGCCCAATTCTTTATTATACAAATGTTGGATAGGATGCCCAGGCACAACGAACCCCGAGAAACAGAGGAGCTCGAGCATTGGCCAACGCCACGACTCCGCATGCGCCACGAAGCCGAGCCAATGTGCAAAGCATAAAATAGCGAAAAAATCCGGGAGGCAGATTTATACTTGAAGACAACATGTGGATTGGATTGCCTAGAAATTAAATCTGAGAAGCTACGGGGGCAAAAGTCAATCATGGAATTGAATGTAAGGGAGGGGACGAATCACTCAATCATTCTGGAATGCGGGGAGCGCTTTCTCGACATCTTTCCAAAGGTCATGCGAAGCGTCTATCACAGGATCTACGACGACATTTCGGTTATCGCTATTGATCAAGTCTTCGAACAGAGTGCCGATTCTGTTCAACTGTGGAAAGATTTTAGAGAGGAAGGTCGAAATGTATCGAGGATTGCGTATCGCGGAGGACGAAACACCCATGAAGCTAAGTCTTTCCTGCACAACCCTGGTTTGGGCATGATCCAGGAGTTCGGGGATGACAGTGGCGTCGAACACCATTTGAAGGGCACGCAGGTTGGGACAGTGCTTCGCAAGGTAGTAAATGCCTTCGAGGGTGACGCGGGAATCCATATGACGATCTCGGGACGTGACCAGGACGAGAGTATCAAGGTGAGGCCATGCAGAGGCCATCGCGAGGACCCCAGCATTGTCCAGATCAAACCCGACTGGGTGCGCGAGGTGTACGTGTACGAGGTTGCCGAATGAGAAGAGAGGTTCCATTACCTCGAGTCCGACAGCATACATGTTGATCCGATCCAAACTGGGTGTGGTATGGCTCCCGTCATTTCCCCCTATATGTATCTTTCGGAGGGACAAATGCGAGCAATGCAGTGCCAGAGTGGCATAGAACTCCCGAGAAACGCTCTTTGTCGGCTCTTCCGCATCTGCAGTGTGCACTGATATAAAACTCCACCAACGGAGAGTTCGATCCCAGTGCTAAAGGTTCTGCAGCACACTGCAGGGCGGCACAAACGAAATGGAGACGCCGGAGGGCCGCAAATCCTCCGGTGGGGTTACGGGCGCGACCTGGCAATGGAGACTTTGAGTTTGACGGGTGGAGAAGTCGTTGGCGGAAACGTAATGATTTCACGTTGGGAAGTGCCGCTAGATGTGCGAGCGCTATCCTATCCAGCCAAGGCACGTCCAGTAACTCGACATGGGTCAAGCCACGGGCAAACATGGATAATGTTGGAATCTCTTCGACGGTTTCCAAGCCTTGAGTGAAAATCGAGATTTTGGTAAGAGCTGGACATCTGGTTACGAGATTCGAAAGGATAGATAGATGCGGGACTCTCTCGATAGAGCCAATGAGGAGATCCTGGATACGGGGAGTAAGGAAAAGCCGTACGTGAGGAAGTAAGCTGGGAGGGTGAGGATACCACTGGAGCTTTTCGAGATTGGGAAACAAGCATTCCCCGGCAAGACCTAAACTAAGCATCTCAAGGAAACCTGGGCTCCGACAAAATCCGTGCATGCCAAAAGACTTGACACGGTGGAGATAGCACCTAAGGGACCTACGGCGCCATTATGTCAGGACCTCTTAGGTACCTTTTCTAGTAGTGGTAAAAGGTACCTATGAGGTCCGTAGGAGGCGTCGGAATGGCGGAGGTTATGTAAAGCTTTCCAATAAGGGTAAATTGCTGGCACACCTTTCCTGCGGCTGTCGCGCCGACGGCGTGGCATCTCCCGACATGTTCCCACGCGTGTATTTCGCGGCGGCCTCCTTCGCGCGCCACTCTCAATTAGCCCTGGAAATCTGGATCGTTCCTCAACCTTGGGTAAATGTAAGTACTGTTCTTCCTACACAGTTAAAACATTCCACCAGTGCCGGCAATAAAAGTTCAGACTCGGAGGCCTTCGGTCATGGTTCAATCGTGGTTAGCCCAATCGATAGCTTATAGGTTGGACTTTACATTAGGCCCTGATGCCAGAATCTACCCTGCATATGCATTGAATAGTTGATGTGTACCCATTTTGGGGGCCAACGGCGGCCAACAGCCTCCAATGGGTAATCCAACTGATTTGTCTTACTTCCCTGTGTAGCATCAAGTTTGAAATCTCTCCCTCACAACGCATGACTGCTTTTTCTCTCTGAATATGTATACTGGAGCCTCCTTCAAGGTGGGCAGATGGCCTCCCATCTCTAATTGAGCTCCAATTATTTTGGTATGCTCTTCATTCGGTTACCAAATTATGCTCAAGGAACCGAATAGGTTGACATCTGGACATCCAAGCTAAAAATCTCGTCCTGCTTACCCTTTGTGGGCAGCAGAAGGCCTCCGCCTTCGATTCCATCTCTGGATTCCTTGTCTGGTACTTGTAAAATCACATTCTCAATCCTACAGAAACATATTATTGGTACCTTTCTAGCTTTTATTTTTACCCCATCTAGGCGTCCTGTTGGAGGCCGCGACCGCCTGCTTCGGCTCTGTTTTTTTTTTTTGGAAATAATTCAACACATCTACTGAACTGCCCAATTAACAAGACTTGCATGTTTAATGGCTGATCAACAGCCTTCAAGATGATTCATTGACAGTCAAGCCGGATGTGGAAGGCCGTTTGGAGGCCTTGATGGCCTCCGTCGGAGGCCTCGATGGCCTCCTTCGCCTCCAGTATATTTTTAAGGAAAGATTTGGACTCATCCAACTTACTTTAACAATGTCTGTGCACCTCCGTTGCGGTTGCATGTGCTATAAAGCGTACATAGGCTGTTCAAATGTTCGGAAGAGTTCGAATAAGCCTCGGGTGGAGGCCGGGCCGGACGGTTGATCGGCCAATCACAAGGAGAATAAACATCGTTTAGCCGTAAAACATTTATTGTGGGCTAAATACTACACAGAAACCTTCCTCCCAGGCCCCAAATGAGAGCCCTAGATTGCCCGATCATGCAATAAGTGACAGATCTTATCTCCTATCACCACAGAAAAAAATGTTTTCGGCGTGCACAGGAAGGGGCTGAAGTCAACCAAGGTCAATAATTGAACTTCGGGTAAATTGCCACAACTTCATTTCAACGACATGTAAAATGAGTCGGACTGTGGCTAATCATCAAATTGAGTTGGGGCAAATATAGTGCATGTATTCAGGTGTTCAGTGGTATTTATTAGAAGGGATAGAAGTCAAATTTAGAGGGGGGACATCGAAAATTCACAGAAGGCTCTGGTGTACTGGAAATTCTTATATATTGCACCCTATCATACCTATAATGTGTGCATAACATAACCTGAGGTAATCCTGTACTTTGCGTGCATTGTACACCGGTAAATGGGTGGATAGACTCTGGGAATGTACGAACAGGAGGCCTCCGATTTACAGATCAGAAAATGATGGCACACCATAAAATTGAGGTGCCTATAGTTGAATGCTTACATTGAGAGTCAGTATCAATGGTTAAGCATTTCTAGGCCCTAGGGAGGCAGCCATACTCTCAGTCCGACAAGACACTCTCCCAAGTTGCATGTTCACTTTTTTACTATCCAGTCATTTCAGCTCAGTCAATTGGTTCGAGACTTGAGTATAAATCTCCTGGCATTTGAATGTCGTTAAATCACAGGTCCACATAGGCATATCAAATCACAGGAACGAATTCAACTTGCAGCGGAGGCCTTCGGCCTCCAGTGGACTTGTGCAGGAGTCGGTCTTTTTTGCTGGCACATACATTGAAAAACCTCCCTCAAAGTGTACTGTGCATGAGGAATCCAGAAGGCAGTGGAATACTGCCAGGTTGGAGAGAGCACCAGCATGGAGGCCTTCTTTTGTAGCCTGAGGTTCCAAAACAGATGGTGATATATGAAATAACAGCCAAGGAGAATCAATATTCAATCGCAAAAATTTACAGTTGCGTTGCTACAAGCTGACAAAAATTCAACAGTGTAATAAAAGGAGGCCTCCAGCAAAGCTTCTTCAGATGTGATTTAATAGTTGAGATTTGTGATTGAAAAGGGGAACAGTCGAGTCCCCCTAGTTAGAATTACGCCTTGATGTCTGAACTTAAATTGATAGGTTCAACAAAAAACCGGAGGCCCACTGATGCCGCCATCATCACCTCAGTCATTTCACCGAACCATAGTTAAACTCTATATTTGGTGGATTAGACGCGAAATGTAATTGTTCCGGGGGACTGGGTGGACAAGATTCAATCCCGTGGCCTGGTTTGGTGGAAACAGAAGGCCTCCGACCTACAATTTTGGTGTTACTGGCATTGTGCAGACAAATACTTCCGATGAACCATTCAAGGGCCCTCAGGCATATAATATGGGTATTATTGAGCAGCAGTTTACGGGGTAGAAATTGTATTTACAGCCGCGCGAAGGAGGCCGCCACGAAATACACGCGTGGGAACATGTCGGGAGATGCCACGCCGTCGGCGCGACAGCCGCAGGAAAGGCGTGCCAGCAATTTACCCTTATTGGAAAGCTTTACATAACCTCTGCCATTCCGACGCCTCCTACGGACCTCATAGGTACCTTTCACTACTACTAGAAAAGGTACCTAAGAGGTCCTGACGTAATGGCACCGTAGGTCCCTTAGGTGGGAGATAGAATTGTGCACGCTCCCAGTCTGCGTGAATTATGGGCCGCTGCAGACGCTAAGTTCCATAGAATCATTTTGGGTGACGAAATTGAAAAGAAACGTACGATATCTTGAAGTCCGTATACATCTTTGTCGGCATTTATTTCCCATAGGTCACTGGGCATGCATCTAAGTAGGTTCACAATGGTGTCTTTGCTCCTCCATAAGACGTCGAGCGCGGGATTGCACAAGGTTGTGCATGTTCTGGCCAGGGCAGATAGATCGCGCGCAGAGCCCTTGGGGAGAGGGAGGAGACCCTCAGCTCCAGCTTGCGCACAGATCATGTCCGCAATTTCAAGGATCCTCAACCCGCGATGCATAGAGTCCTATGTCGTCTGACAGAAGAAAGTGTGACTCGGACGTAACCGAGATGTGATGCGGAAGCGGCTGTGGCTGTGACCCAGCTCCTTCCTCTTCAACTTCATCATTGTTTTCCAAGGCAGAGAGTTCTTAATAGAAAGGATGAGTATATATCTCAGCCATGGAGTTAACGACTCTATTGAGCTACCTAATAGAAAGGATGAGTATATATCTACAGGAGCCCGTAAGTAGATGTAAGGAACGATATAACTAGGGCGCACGTACCTCAGCCGTGGAGTTAACGACTGAGGGACGTGACACAGTGACATAGACTATATAAGGAAGGTGTCACGTATAACAGGTTTTACTGGACAAAACCCCAATGACCATGCATGGTCATGAATGGCCATGCATTTTCATGCATGAGCATGCATGACCATCCATGAATAATGGGTGAGCATGAATGGAGCATGCATGACGACCCATCCAGGGCCATCTCAGAGTTTCCATATCATGCGATGCCATCCATGGCCACTGCATGAGCACTTACATATTGAGGACTGACTATCGTGACCATGGATGGCCCATGGATGCCTGCCATTCATGCTACCATGCATGGTCATCCATGACCATTCATGTTGCCATTTATGACACATCATTATTTTCGGAACCGTTCCACATTTGGCAAATCCCGCCATCCAAAATAGGCCAGCGATCTTCTCGGCTTGTTTCTTGTCCTATTTTGTCATGTCCCGCCCCACCCGCTGCCATCCTCTCACCTGCCCAGGTTCTGGTGCCATTGAGTCTCCGGGAACATTGATATCACCCTGCCTTTCCCATGCCTTCAATGTTAGTCACTGCACCCAAGTATATGAAACAGACTTTCACCGCTCTGCCTAGTATGTCTCTCATGCCCGAGAAATTTTTATGGCGACGAAAGGACTCCAATGAAGGGCTATATTGCAGTACTGGAAGTTCAAATGTTCTGGGACTGAACCAACAAATTATACTCGTGCAGCTGCTAGTAGTTCAATTGAACTTAAATAATTTCTGGGCCCCGGCGTTCCTCAACGGGACCGGCCGCCGTGCTACCTACCTACCTACCAAATGCAGGAATGATGGCAGGCCCAAACAAATCGGATGAGGAAATATGAGATCCAAACAAGTAGTGTTAGCATGCATGGCCATCGATGGGAAAACTCAGTGATTTATTCACGTACTAGCTTGCCATGCATGGCGCACGAGGGGTCGTGGACAGGTGACCATGGATGGTCATGAATGCCCCATCAATGCTCATGCATGGCCATCCATGACCATCCATGACCATTCATGACCATGCATGATCACGCATGGCCACGGGGGTTTTGTCCAATAACGACCGCCATAGTCACGGATCAACACGAGGATCGCGAGCTGGATAAATAAGTAAGAATGGAAGTATAAATATAAAGAGACCGTTTTCAACACTCCCCCTCAACGAGCATCCGTACGAGGTGCCATTCCCAACATCTTGACAAGTTTCTTGTGCCGTGGCGCAGGCAAAGGCTTGGTAAATAAGTCGGCGACGTTCTCCTCGGTCGGGACGTAAGTCGGCAAAATGCAGCGCGTGATGACGGCTTCGCGAATCCACCAGTAGGCGATGTGGATGTGTTTCGTCCGGCTGGACACCTCATCGACATTTTCGATCATGCGGATCGTGGAGTGTTATCGATGCGAAGTGAAGTAGGGCCAGGCTGGAGGAGACCTAGCTCGAAGAGAAGCGAGCGTAGCCACATGATTTGGCGACCAACGTGAGTACCGGCGTAAAGTTCGGCTTCGCCAGATGACAGCGCCGTTGAAGTTTGCTTCTTCGCTGACCAAGCGAATAAGCTGGATCCCAGGAAGACGGCGTACCCGGAAATGGATCGGGCATGATCCTTGGAGTTAGCCCAGTCCGAATCGCTGTAGGCGATGATGTTCAGGTCGTCATTACCACCTAGAACAAGGACGTAGTCACGGGTCGTCTTCAAGTATTGAATGATCCGTTTAACGGCTTCCCAATGAGCCTCGCCGGGGTCGGAGCTGAATTGCGCGACGGCCTGAACTGCCTTGGCAATATCGGCGCGGACGTAAACAGCAGTGTGCATGAGTGAACCGACGGCGTGCTGATAGGGAACGTTGGCCATGCGCTTCTTCTCCTCCGGAGTCTTCGGAGACTGTGATTTTGAGAGCGGAGCGGCCGACGTGTTGACTGGCGAGTACGCGGGTTTCGCGTCCTGCATTCTGTACTGAGTCACAATCGAGTCAATATAGAAACGATGTGAGAGGGAAATGGTGCGATTAGCGCGGTCACGAATGACCTCGACGCCGAGAATGAATTTCGGCTCTCCCAAGTCCTTAATCGGGACATGCGCGGAAATCTGCTTCTTCAAAAGATTGACCTCTGCGACAGAGGAGCAGTAAAGTCCGAGATCGTCAACGTGAGCGCTGACAATGGAGATGGCCTTAGCCAAGCGACGAATAAAGACGCATGGATCAGCGACGCATACTCGGAAACCTAGCTCGACCAAAATGGAACGAAGCTTACGGTACCAGAGAAATGCGGACTGTTTTAGACCGTACAGCGCTTTTCGCAGGAGCCAGACATGATCCTCCTTTCCACGAACGGCGTAGCCCGGAGGCTGTCGAACATAAATCGGTTGGTCAGGATCTGTCTCGCTGTTGAGAAAGGCAGAGTCGGCATCGATGAGGTGAAATTCCCAGTCCAGCTTCGCAGCTAGAGTCATTAGGAATCGAAGCGAATCTGTCTTCACAACGGGAGCAAAGGATATCGAAAAATCGATACCTGGGCGTTGGGGTGTACCCATAACGCAAAGTCGGGCCTTGTATCTGGTGATAACGCCCGCTGCGTCATGCTTAATAGCATACACCCAGAGAGACCCGAGGGGATTGACTCCAGCCAGAACCGGGACGAGTTCGTGCGTGCCCAGTGTCCAAATGCTGTCGAGCTCGACTTCCATCGCGCTCTCCCACTCGGAACGCTCGGGAGATTCCACCGCTTCTTTAAAGTTGCGGGGAACTTTGCCTGGAGAAATAACATGAGCGTACTCAAATTCCTCCCATGCTTTCGCAAATGCGGAATCTTCTGCGGCAATAACAGGATCCTGCGAACCTGTAGCGTCAGCTCCCCCTGAATTAGGGTTCTCCGCGGCAGGTGCAGCGGCTACGGCATCCGCAGCAGCCTTTTCTGCAGCCTTTTGCCGATTTTCGATGACGCGAGCAGATGGCGGACGAGGAGGTGGAGGAGCTTTACGGACTCGAGATGCCCGTTGATTGGGTTGAGCAGGTGGTGCGGCGTTCGCTGGTCCCGGATCGGGAGCAGGAGACGGCGCACGAGGTGGTGCAGGATCGGAAGTTGGAGGTGAAGAGGATGGAGGGCTGGAATCATCATCGGAGTCAGTCGAAGACAATTTGAGGGATGAATATTGGTAAGAAATCTCCCCCTCAGCCTGTAATTCCTCGGAATTGGACGCGTCGTCGAACCGTACATGCACAGAAGATGCACAGTTTCGCTTCGACGGCTAGAGAGTAGCACGAATATATATTTGTGAATATGAATATTCGCCGAAATCTAAAAATTGATATTCGCATTCGTACGAATATTGATGGCGAATATTTGTTGCTTAGTTAGCAATATTCGCGAATATTCGTGAATATGAATATTCAGTGAGTATATTGAGAATTTGGGGGTTTAGTACCACCAATGAGTTGCTGAGGACACTTTTATGCTATCCTGTGAGTTTAAACATTGTCAAAGACTCATACGAGCCCTTGTCTTGCATGTTCAACCATTTGATGGACCATCACACTTGCTGTGTTCAACCTGTCACGCAGTTGCCAAAGCAAAGATGTCTCTAAAGTGGTTGGTTTGCATATGAATTACAAATCTAGTTGGTGTAAATGAAGTGTGTTATGATTCCAGAGAGGAGATGTGTTAAACAGACCCAAATTTACCATGCTTGATTGAAATTTTAGCTGTGTATTACAGCCACAAATATTCGCGAATATCAACTTTCCTGAAAACTGATATTCGCATTTGCGCGAATAGCACAGCCACAGCGATTCACGAATACGAATATTCGCAATTCGCGAATGGGCAGGCACGAATATTCGTGATATTCGCTACTCATGCTACACTCTATCGACGGCCGGTAGACCTTCCAAGCTTTTCGAGTATCTGCATACCCGACGAAAATAACTTGTTCCGCGCGAGGATCTAGCTTCTTGCGCGAGACTTCGTCGTTGTAGAGGTAAGCCACGCATCCAAACCGATGAAACGATTTATACTTGGGCTGTTTCCGCTTCGGGAATCGAACGGAAAATGGGGTACGGAAGTTGAGAGCGCTGGAAGGGTTGCGATTTTTCGTGTATACGATGTAGTTGCAAGCCTCTGCCCAGAGATTGAGAGGAAGGTGAGAGTCGATGAGGATGGTGCGAACGCGATCGAAAATAGACCTGTTTTGACGTTCAGTGACACCGTTCTGCTCGGGCGTGCGAGGCGAGCTGGTACTGTAAGAAATACCGTGTTCCTTGAGGAACTTGAGCCATTCATCATTGATGAACTCACCGCCGTTATCGCAGTGCCAGTGCTTGAGTTTTCGACCTGTTTCCTTCTCAACCAACGCTAACCACTCCTTGAACGCAGCGAACGCATCGCTTTTGCGTCGGAGGTAGTACACCCAAACCCAGCGACAAGAATCGTCGGTGAAGGACATGGCGTAGTTGGACCCGTTCAAAGATTGAACTGGAGCGGTCCAGAGATCCGAATGGACGACGTCAAGAATATTCCGCGTTCCAATGGCCGCGGAGACTCTACAACGATGCAGATCAGCCTAGACAGTCGAATCGAAGAAAACGCGCACATACATACATGATTTGTGAATCAACATTGACGTCCACCCACGGCCAAGGGCTGGCAGGGTGCATGCAAACATGTAATAGCAGTGTTAGGTTCATGAAGCAGGTTCAGAAACTGGTCGAACCTTGCAAAGGATATGTATTTGAAGTACAAGCGAGACGACGCGTCGGCACACAGTATTGATGGGGAAGGGGTCAGCTTGAAGGGGCACGCGATGGAGCAGCTTGAGGGTATGTGAGCGCAGTGTAGTTAGGGAAATAGGTAATGTCGAACTCACGAGAGGGTATCTGCGGAGCACCAATCAATGTGCCTCAGGCCGCACACTGTCGTGACGGTGGGGACAGCCATATGCATGACGCCGCGCGCAGCGGAACTGGCCGAGGGGGGCGACGTACCGTTGTGGCAGAAGTTGACGCGGACGTCGGCGGCGCCGGCGCTCGTAGGCTCTGGCTCGGGGATGAAGATCGCCCTGGATATCTTCGCGTGCCCGCCGGCTCAGACTGCAGACAGGGTGAGTAATGCGGATGGGAGCGAGCCACGCACGACGTACCGGTGGCGGATGATGCTGTGCTGCTCGCGAGGAGACTGGAGCACGGGTTATCCGCTCACGACTATGCGGGTGAGCTGGACGACAGAAGGGTTGAGTAAGGGCACAGGAGGGGGGGAGGGTAACACACCTCGCCGGACGTGTGCATGTCGACGACCTTGTAGGTCCGCGTTGCTGCCGTTATGTGAGAGACAAGTCTCAAATACAGCCCTGGTAAAAACAAGAGAGAGGCCGTCGGGGAGGCCCAGCTCTACTGCGTCGGATAATGCGCCGCCGTACGCGATGTCGACCGTGAATCGGCGCTACGGGTAAGCGCAAAGGCGGGGGACAACTTGAAGACCACACCTCGGTGTGGAGAGCATCGCGTGGGAGTCCTGAAGGGCTGGATTGCCGCCCTCTGCCAGTAAGCTCGCTACAGAGTGTGAGCAAACAGCCTAACCATGGAGACAACGGAAAACACCACTTACAAGAACCAAGACAACTTGCTGAACTTGCAAAAGGGTCGTAGCGAGTGTTGGATAGGTTTGAAAGCGGTGATACGACGATAGAGGCAGCAGAGATGGGAAAGCGGGGAGCGACGAAGTGGGGGAAAAGAGTTGGCCACTTTTCGCCCTGGTCATGTGCTCCCAATAAGGAAATTCGCGTGTCTTATTTGCGATTTTCGCCCAAGAGGGTAACTCACTGGCCGGAGGAGACGCCGGGCTGTGACTTAGTAACGGCGGTGCCACCATCTCGTCAACAAGTCAATTGATTGCCCTTGAGGATGAAATTTGAGCTGTGAGGCTACTGCACTCAGGACAAAGGACTTGGAGTGAGTACAAGATATTAATGAGTGATTAAAAGATTTTAGATAGGAGGGCATAGACATTAGGCTATCACGTTCCCGATGTTGCATAAATCAAATGCGGAAAAAAACTTCCGACGCCCGAAACTTTTTTTCTTCAAAGCTCAGATTATCCTTACATTACATGTCTACATACTATGTGAGTGTAAGATGCCCATTCTCGAAGGACTAAGGCTAAATCTGAGCAGAACATGTGTAGAGCACATCCGCGAGTCGCTGGTGATCAGATTGATGCGATCAAATGAACCCGAAACTGTGCCGAGCTTTCCTGCTCTCGCGTTGATTTTGCCCAGGTGCATTGTGGCTCGTTATATAGAGTAAGTAGCTCATCTTAGATCATATTTTTTCTAACTGAGCTACGAGGTGTCTAGGATTGAGCCACTCGGGACTTGCCGAACTTGCCGGCAAAACCGGGATCAGCTGATTTGCCTTCTCTGGGTTCAACTCAACGCAACAGCTTCACACCTCTGTAAGGATGCTTTCAGACAGGGCACTATCCAGAGCCACCCTAAGACGACAGATGGTTTCAATTTTTTTGCCTCGCAAGTTTTTTGTGCCAAAAAAACTAACTTTTGTACAGGTTTAAATTTTTTTTTTTCATCATCCGGAAGATGATAGAGAACAATGAACATGATGCAAGAATGAGGGGAACTGCTAATCAAGGGAATAATATAGGGAGCAGGACGAGAAAAATGTTGATGTGGTGGAGGTGTACAGTCAACCGGATGCCCCAAATGGAACTCTGCCCACATTCTGCTCATATTTGGCCAAATTCCTTTGAGGATGGGCATACCAGACTCATCTACTATACACAGATGTAGTGTAGAGGTGTTTTGAGATCTATAAAAAAAAAAGTTTTGGGAATCCGCAGTTTTTTTCCGGATTTGAATTATGCAACATCGGGAACGTGATATTAGGCAACATGTACACGACTGCCAGTGTAGGTAAAATCTACACGCGCCGAGGTACACGCGCCGCAGAGCGTACGCGTACGTACATAATACAGGACGCCATGGTCCACATCCACCGTTCCCAAAGCGATGCCGCACTTCCCGATCCACCCATAAACGCTGGTGGCATGGTTCAGGTCACTGGCAGTGGAGGGGGGTTGAAGCGGGGGCGGCGGCCGAGCAGGGGCGGGTGGGAATGCGCGCAGAGACCCAGGATAGGGCAGGGGATAGCATCAGGTAGAGAATAGTGGTGGGATGGGATGGTAGCGGACGGCGTCGTGGTGGTAGGTGAGGAAGATGCGCGAGTGACTGGAGTCACAATGAGCGGCAATGTGTGGCTCCGTGTGCAAACATGGCACGCGAATTTCCTTATTGGGAGCACGTGACCAGGGCGAAATCTCAAAAACTGGGGAAAAGAGAGAAGAGTTGTTGACGAGTATTGTCTTTGCATCCATTTACGGTCTCAACCACTTTTTTGATGGCACGTGGGCTCTGTGCCTGGGCTGTGCAACATCCGGGCCGGGCCTTCGGCAAGGGACTTGAACAATTTCGCTTCATCTCCCCATCTTATGCTCGCCTGCCGTCCTACTTATCACTTTGCACGCAAAAACCGACTTATTGTCGCAACATCTGGGACGATTCCCATTTGCATAGGGCCAATTTAAAAGTCCCTTTGATATTCCGCATCGTAATGCTGGAAATCTGGCTAATTGGGCCACATACTCCCACATTGCGGTATTCTGAAATGGAGAAACAAATTAGTGGTAAATTAGTAAAGGAGATTTTTTCCTGATGGAAGTGTGTCGACGTCATTCGGGAAAACATCGGCGCAATTTCTCATGGTCGTGGGCAGATAACAGATTCTGTGCACGCAGCTGGCTCCCATATCTTCCTGCAACTATGGGCTCTCGGACGTGCGGCAGACCCGAACCAGCTGCGCAAGGAAGATGCATCCTTCCCATATGTCTCCGCATCTGACGTCAAAATGGAGTCCGCGAAGGAGACTCCTCGTCCCTTGGCTGTGACGGAAATTCAAGAATATGTTGACCTGTATGCACAGGCGGCGAGGAATGCGCTGCGCGCCGGATTTGATGGAGTTGAGATTCACGGTACAGTGCCCGTCATCACATCACGGTTCCGCTTTTGGCAGTAAACAAGTCAAAACTTTGAACCTCTAATTACATTACACCCTCATCATGAGTGAACCTAAAACGTCTCGGAAACACTCAAAGGATGCATAAAGAAGATCCCTTGTGCTTGGTTAGTCAATCAAAGAAGATTTTATTTTTTGTTGGCTGAAAAAGTGAAACAAACCCTAATGATGGCATCAAATTCCCATATTGGGTAGGGTTAAAGTCACGTGTCTAGTTTGGACGCCTGCGTCGAAATTCTGTGGTCTGTTACCAGACCATTTGTGAGAGCTCAGCACAATATGAAACATTATCAAAGCATCCCTGCTTCCTTATGAAGGCTTTGCCTGTGTCATACTGGTGATTCGGGGCAACTTTTTTTTTCCTGGACCCTGAAAAAGTGAAACACCGTGGGAAAAAATGAGTTTTTGTGCTCAATCGCATTCTTTTGGTCGGTTTCATGGCCCAGAAAATCACAGAAAAATCACAAAAATTCCTTTGCCCCCGAAAAACACGTGCAGAGAAGTGATGACGGGCACTGTATGTGATGAGTCGATTTTTTCGCCGTTGTCATTCAACATATCTGAACTTTTCCAGCCGCCAATGGTTACTTGATCGACCAATTTAGTCAAGACGTGAGCAACAAGCGCAAGGACGAATACGGCGGGAGCGTCGAGAACAGAGCGCGATTCGCCCTGGAGGTGGTGGACGCCGTTACCAGCGCGGTTGCCGGGGATCGTACTGGAATCAGGCTCAGCCCGTGGAGCCGTTTCCAAAGTACGTCTCAATCAACCGCGGCCAGGGTCAAGCAAGAGTTCTGAGATGTAGCACAGAGATGGGGATGGCCGATCCGAAACCCACCTTCACGTACCTCGTGTCGCAAATCAAGGCGGCGCATCTGGACTTTGCGTACATCCATGTCGTCGAGCCGCGAATTGCGGGGGATGACGACGCCATCGGTCACGATTCAGATGGCAACGATTTCCTCCGTGCGCTCTGGGCGCCGAGAACACTCATTTCAGCGGGCGGATATACACGGGAGAGCGCGCTCTCGCGGGCGGAGAACGAGGGGGACCTCATTGCCTTTGGGCGGCGGTTCCTTGCGAATGTGAGAGTTCGAAGTTCGTTTTCGGGACTCGGACTGATTTTCTCTGTTCGAATTTTAAGCCTGATCTTCCCGTACGTCTCATGAAGCGCATTCCCCTCAATGAGGCAGACAGGAAGACCTTCTTTCGCGTGGAGAGTGCAGAGGGATATACAGACTACCCGTTTGCCGGGGAGGTTGCGGCTGAAGCGTGATATTGCAAGGATTTTCTTTCTACCTAGTACCCACTGGCACCTGAATGTAAGATGTTCCATCAATAACTTGATTCGCCGCTATCTTTATCCTTACATGACATCTCGGAAGCGCGTCCTGAGCGTTGTGTGGGATTCTTCTCTCCTCCTGCCTTCATGGATGCGCAGACGACTGTGAGCCCTGAGGCGAGTCCCGACAAGGATGGTGAGTCTCGGGATGCGCTCTTGTTTCTTTGTTGCTCGGTCTAACAGTGCGACGAATACTCAGACGACGGATGTACCAAGATTTGGTCCGTGTACACCGCAGCGGCCGAGAAACACGATAAGGTCCTTATGGACAGTTGGATGCGGGATATGAAGGGCGTACTGATTTTTGTGAGTCCTCGACACATGACGTTGGATGGCCATTAGCAGCTCACAACATCAGGAAAAAAGGATTTCCTACGTTGCTGCCAGCCAGGCTCTGAAGGATCAGTAGCTCTGGTAGCGCTGTGCAACTGATCAGTAGCCTTTGATAGCCTCGGGAGCCTCCCGCCCAGGATCAGTAGCGGCTGATAGCCGGCACGCCGCGGATCGGTACAGTAGCTCCGGGAGATGGGTCAAAAAAGGAAACAATGTTTGAGTGTCTAGTTTGAGCCTGGAATGTGGAACTCATCCTCTTGTTCATCTTCCGGGAAATATCCTCTCCCAGAACAACGGGGACAGGTACCAAAGACATCAGCAGATTATCCGGACGATTTGCGAAAAAGCGCCAAGTCATTCAAAGTCCGACACACGTGCTTGATTACGTGCCCGATTGCGTGATTGTTTCGACGCCAAACAACGTTGGTTGATGCATCTTGCTTTCTTCCCCCATCTCCCCCGTCCCTTCCCGTCTCCCTTCGCCCCGTCGTGGCCTCATGTTACCTCGCACATCGGCCCTTCAAGCCTCCAAGCTTCAAGCTTCTCACTTGTGTACATGTCCCAACTGATTCCTGTGTCAAGCGGCTGCTTCAAGATCTTCAAGCCCTCTGCTGTCGACTCAGTGTCGAGGACGATCCCTTCCCATCAAAGCCTCTCCTGTCTCTTTTACCAATCACTTTCTCTATCCAAGCTCCACTGTGCGTGACTCGCGGCCTCATCAAGCCTGTCCAACATGCAAGAGTTTGCTCCTCCCGGATCCATCAGATATCTTCGTCGCGGATCTTCCCAAGTGAATCATGAATGTCTTTTCACGCCCGTCCCACGGTTTCCTTCGGTTACCGAGCTTTACGGTGTCTTCTCAAAGTGCGGCTACAGTTGTGAGTTTCCACTCCTATGACACCATCATCTCTCACCTTTCTCTTCTTTCTTGTACAGCGACAATTCAAACGCCGGGAGCGTTTTCGGCACCCTGTACCGACCCGTGTGCCCGCCCGTGTCACACCTGCCTGCCGTTGCGTGTGCCGGTCCCGTAGGCTGCACCCTTGCTACGCGCCTATTGTCCCGTCGTTGCTTGCGTTGGTTATGTGCATATGTCCAGTTTTTGTCCCCCCTTCCATCCTCCGTATCGTCGTGCAATCATGTCTTAGTACCCGTGAATTGATCCATTTTTGCATTACTTTTGTGCTGTACGAGACAACTATATGAGTTACTGCTGGATATTGGGCACTATCGAGTGCTACTGAGGCTGCCTGTCAGTGCTACAAAGAGCTACCAGGTGCTACGATACTTCCATGCCAGAGCTACCAGCGGCTATCAAGCCTTGGCGGAGAGCTACGCGGTGCCAAATAATGGGGACTTGTCGACCTGGCTATCACAAGTATCGGAGCTATCAGGCGGTACGTAGCCATGTGATTTTTTCCTGATGAAGCCTGGTTGTGTTGCGTCTTGCGGCCCTTTTCTCCTCAATCCTCACTGCATTCATTATCCAAAGTTACCAGACACTCCAACCCGACCCGAACGACAGAGTCGTGGCCCTATTGACAAAGATCTCAATACATACAGATGTCGGAATTTGGGAATGGTTCCATCAGTGCCTTTCCCTCTGGTACACAGCCTGATGCCAGTACTGTCTCGTTCCAACCAGCCACCTCATCTCTTCTATGCAACGTCCTGTGGTTCACCAGCCTTTTCCTGAGTCTTACGTGTGCCTTACTCGCCACGCTCGTCGACCAGTGGGCCCGTGGATTCACACAAAAGATCGAGGTGACAGCAGCGCCAGTTATACGCGCAAAGATATTCTCATATCTCTATTACGGACTGAGGAAATTCGACATGCACACCGTTGTGGACCTCATCCCCCTATTATTGCACGCGTCACTCCTCTTATTCCTGGCAGGCCTCATAGCCTTCCTAGTCCCCGTCAGCCCGGTCCTTGTTGCTGTCACGACCATCTGGATGGCCTTGGTTGCGATCGCGTATGGCTTTCTGACGATACTACCGCTTTTCCGGCCCGACTGCCCATATTGGACTCCTCTTTCTGGTCTACTCTGGCGTCTTGTGCAGATGCTACAGAATTTAGCATTCCTAACCTTCCGCGACCACAACAACCTCTCCCGTGGCGGACCTACTGCAGGAATAATTGAACACATGGTGCAACAGGCGACAAAGATCTCGGAGGAGAGCGCAGCCCGAGACGTCCAGGCCTTATGTTGGACTGCCAGGTCGGCGACAGAGGATGAAGCGCTGGAGGTATTCATCGACGGGATATCCGATGCAATCT
Organism: Mycena galericulata; assembly: GCA_029289565.1. Lineage (NCBI taxonomy): Eukaryota > Fungi > Basidiomycota > Agaricomycetes > Agaricales > Mycenaceae > Mycena > Mycena galericulata. Next base: position 315,080 of record JARKIA010000090.1, read on the forward strand.
GGACCGCAGACGGAAGACGTTACACCCATGATAATCTCATTTTGGGCCTCCTGGAGAACCGCGACGCTGGCGTGATGTCTAGAATAGAACTTGAACGGTTCCTCTTGGACTGCGAAAGGGCCGTCCTTCCGGCTTCAGGTGCCACCCAACGGCGAGTTGTATGTCTCAAGGCGATATGGGCGATTGTCGCAATCTCGGAGGATACCATCGGGCTTTCGCGGTCAATCGATTCCTTTGCCACATCCCTTGTTGGGTCGCAATGCCTTGCCGTGACGAACTGCCCTGAAGTGATGGACTATATCCCGAGCGTTCGGGCGCTTTTGCTTTGGAATATATTCCAGAGCCTCTGGACTCAAGTTCAGGACATATTATCCACTTTGAGTGACGGAGATGAATTGGAAATGGGAGAAGCGCATCGGACTCCCTTTTCATTTGCCTACAAAATCCGCCTGGAATTTTCGTCGATTGCGCGGAAGATTCGAGCCCTCTCCACCTATGTGCGGACACCGAGAATCGAGGAACTGGAAACCCTCGCGCAGGTTATATTCCACAGGTCATGGGCACGCGACGCCGTATCCATCCTCAATGAGTCTCAGAAATACTGGCAGGATATACCCGACCAGATAATACTGCTCTTCTTGACGGAGTCGTCAAGAGCCGCGTCGCCATACAGATTTGAATCCACATGCAATATCATGGATGCCGGCCGGATGGAGTTGGAGTTGCGCGGGGCATCGACATCTTTGAAAATATCCTGCGAGACTTTATTCGCAGATCTGGTGAATGACAATATCGAAATGTTACAGCACACACCACATGTACATCACATCGACAAGGTCCTTGGCTACCTTCTTTCAATGTCCCATCGTGAATCCCGGCCTTCTCTGAGCTTCATCAAGAACATTCTGATTTATCTGGCCAACAGAAACTGCACTCCAGCAGTTATGTGTCTCTTTGAGAGATACTCCATAAATCTCTTCTGGCCTCGTATTGCATCTCGAGGAAGGAGGTTCAAGCCCTTGGGTTTTTCAGACGATACTGTGAAGGTTATCTGGGAGCTCGCAGCTCTGGTTTTACGATATGCCGAGGATGGCAGTCCGAACCGGGCCTCATATCAGATCCACTTCGAATTCCGGATTTTAGCGGAAATCGACGAAGCCACTCCGGAATATGCGTCCACTATAGCACTCGTCAAGTTGAACATATTGTCGGGAATTTACCGACAACATCTTGGAAACCCTTTTGTTATCGATGAATTGTTGCGACACCCGGTCCTAGCCACTACGGAGACCTTGAAAGAACAAAAAGCAGGCTTGCCTTTGGCTGGTACGGAGAATGACGACATTCGAGAAGAACACCGGAAGATATTCGTCTCAGCTTATTTGGAAGCCTGTCTCTCGGTTGTAGCTGATTTTCTGATGGCTTGCAACTCGCCTACCATGCCCTACAAGGCCGCAGAAACATTATCTTGTATCAGCTTCCCATTCTTTCTACTCGGGAAGTATATGCACCGAAACCCTCAGTTACATCTCGCAAACTGTGTGCGAAGCCTTGTTCACTCCCAAATAAACCACTTACACGAAACAAAATCGGAGTCGCAATTAATTCAGCCACTAGTTGCTTTGCTCAACAAGAGCATTCGTGGTTTGCTTGGGGATCTGAGCGCTATGTGCTCCATCGAAGACACGTTGTGTAAAGTAGAAGAGGAACGGCTCCGCGTGTCCGGCCTGCCGTCCAGCTAACATACGGACGATTTTTGTAGATACAATATAAAATCCATATCTATTTCCTGAAAATGGAGATCCGTTTCAAAATTCTCTTTACATCGTACGTTGAGGACTTCACCAATATCGGGGAAATAAATCATACGAGTGTGAGCACCATTGACAGAAATACTCCAGTCGGAATTCGCCGCTGCACACCAGACCACTTTGCAAATTTGTGGATGAGCTTGAAGGATAGGAACGTCCAGAGGATAGAGCAAGTAACGAAAAGTAACGCTTGGACAAAAGACAACTATTTTTGGTGGTTTCCCCTTCGCTTCGTGTAACTTAGTAGAAATACCCTTCTCAAGATAGATCTACAGCAATGTCGAGTGGCTTGACGAATGTACTATACTTATTATCTGCCATTGCTAGGAAGACTCCTTTCCACCTCCTTCCACTTTTCATGCGAAACGTCTGAAAGCTGCAGAATTTCCCGAGGTATCTCGGGGTATCGATCGCCATCATGATCGGTGCATATCGTTGTCAACTCCAAAAAGAGGGCAGAGAGGAAGCTCGCCACGGCAAGCGGGTCGGATATACTACTGTGGCCGACGTCCAGGGCCATAAGGGTGTGTTGCTGCACAGGCTGCGCCACCGTCGAGATCGGAACAACGGAAGTGTCAAGAAAGATTTGGAGGAAGCTGAGGGAAGGACAGTGGCGCGCAATTGCGGGGAACACATTGAGCGTCAGGCGTGCTGCGGGATTTTGTGCATGATACGCAGGTGTCACGAATTCCAGCCGCTCGATGCGCGGCCAGGCGGAAGTCATTTCGATGACCGTGGCGTCGTCGATGTCGAATCCCATACGGGGCTCCAGCGAGACCTCTGTGAGGTTCGTAAAACAAAACAATCCTCGAAGGATATGCCCGGTGATTATGTGCATGTCGTCTCGCTCCAAATCATCTTCCCAATCATTCGTGAAGTTGATGCAACTCAGAGCATCGTGCGACAAATGGGCTGCCAGAGACGAATAAAAGTCCCGCAGGTACAGCGGCTGGTAGGGAGGTGTGAACTCGGTGATGAATGAGGATACTGGGGCCTGTTTCATACTGCAAATCAAGGCGGTGGTGAATTCCGGAGTCGCTGCGTCGATTTGTAAGTATTCCAGACTGGTAAAACCCAGTTGAGCTGCGTCAGCATTGGGAGCGATGCGGATGCGCGGCGTGAACTCGGAAGGGTGTTGGAGGACAAGGGACCTCAAGGTGGGAAGCTGCGCGATGTAGTCGAATGCTTCTCGCCCGAGATCCGGCAGCGATAGAGACTTCAAGCTGGTAAGATTGGAGACGAAGGATGTGATGGACTGCCGAAGAAGTGGCCGATTCATTCTATGCCACCCAGGAGTGATAACGGTTACATCAAGCAAGCCTGGGTACATGATCCCAAGTTGCGGAAGCAAAGATATTTGCGAATCTGGTCCATAAAGTCCGATCGTTATGCGCTGAATTTGGGCTCCAAGAAACATGAAGATATGGGGGAAAGCGCTCGCCGATTGGGGGGACCAAGTGAGGTCCCGAAGGTTTGGGCATAAGAGGTCGCGCGGTAATGACGTTTGTAGCTGCTGATATAGGTCAAGGTCGTCAACGCACACGAGGGCCCTGATTCGATTCAAGTACACCATGGGTCGTTCCCAATCCAACGGCATAATTCGTCGGGCGAATACCTGGACCGAAATGCGTCATCAGTTTCTGTGGCCCCTCATTCCCGAACAACTCACCGAGGAGTCATGGTTTTCCGTAGTCAGCGGTGCTTTCCAGACATCATCCGGCAGACATTTCAAGATATTCAGCAGGCTGCGTTGATAGAACCACAGCATATCCAGGGCAGGATCTTCGAAGGCTCGGCATACTCTGGCAAGAGCGGAAAGAGCTTTAGACTCATCCGGCCTAGTTCCTGGGGTGTCCAAAGATCGGGATCCAAGATGGGAGCAAACATTCTCTACAATTTCTGCGATGGAGAGGGCCCGATGCATACTGGAGTCCTCGAATCGTGGAGGTGCAAACGGGAGACGAAAGACGGACGAGCCTTTTTTCAGGGTTAAGATGAAGTCCAAGGGCTGAGCGCTGAGCGTTGAATCACTTCGGCGAAGATCGACGGAAGATTGACAGGAACGCAAGCCTGTGGACGTGGAAAGGAAGAAAAAAATCGCGATGCCTGACTCAGCAAGACTCGGATGCAGCGGCCCGGGTAGGACGCAATCTTGATAAGACAAGCCCTCTCATAAAAACGGATAAGATAACAACAACGGGTCGGAAAATGTTAATTTTGGACTTTGGAGGCTACCCAAGACGGGATTCGCAATTGTCCATCATTACCTTACCCACGACGAAGCGGCCCTGTATATAATTTCCAATGATTCAAAAACGGTAAACCGGTCTATCATACCGGTTTATAAACAGGGCGTTATAAATGTGTTTATAAACCGGACACCTAAAATACAAATTTTCCGGCCTCCCATTACAGAATGTGATGCATGTAGCCTCCTGTGGTGTTCGCCTCCCACACCGTCTCTGTCGCCTCCAGACAACTCTGCAGAGCTCTGTATGGCGTTGGCCCCAGCAGTCTGCGTCGGACTGTGTGATTGCTCAACCTGTTTTGAGTCAAAGATGCTCGATTCCTTCGCCATACTCGTAGCACTACTGCAAATCAACTCGGAACTAGACATACTTTGGGCAGCTGGATGATTGAGGCACGTCAGGACTCAGGAGAGAAAATTCGGTGTCGATTGACGGCGGGGCGGGTCTCCGCACTATTTAAAAACCGACCATCTAAAAATTGGTGTATAAACACCTGTTTATAAACCGCTTTATAAACCGGGATCATATATAAGGCCCTGCTGTTTCTTACAGCTGTTTCCGAAAAGCTTGAGACAACGCGAATTTTTTTGCGCGCACAAAACTTTGATGGCAGGCTAAGGATTACCGGTTTGGGATGTCCAGCCGAGATTGCCGTCGCTTGCGTGTAATCCGTTTGCCACCCAGATATTATTTCATGGGTGAGCTCCTCCCCTCGTGACACACAGCTGAGGCTTCCTGAGAGTCTTATGAGCCTCACATGCAACTCAGATGCCCCGGGAACATATTATTGACACGAAAACTGGACTTCGTTTGGTCCATCACGAAATGTGGGATCATCCGTGTGGGATCATCCGTACCAAATCTGGTAATCCTTAGCTTGCCATCAAATGGGGACGGGCAACGCCCGATCGGAAAGCGGCAGCTTTGGTCATGTTTGGTTCGCGGGAAGGGCCAGTTCCAGTTTCAAAAAGCCGATACCTTTTTTGAATAAAGCCTTAGAGCAAATCTGAATCGACAGAATCCTTTCAAATATGCATTATAATCGAAGTACCACAACCAATTTTTGATATCTCTCCAATACATGTGAGAGAAACTACATTTTTTCGACCGTCGGCCCGTTTCTCGAGAGGGAAAGTCAAACTAAGAAAATTGGTCCGGGTACTTTTAGGGAGAGAGCATGTAGCTACTAAATTACTCTAACCCCCGTAGAGATTAATGAAGTATTGAGAAAGTTATCGGCCTTTTATGCCGTTTCCCGCATTCCAGGCTATTTCATCAGTCTACGTTACATTCTTGACAATCTAAAAGCATAATATTATAGAGGGTACAGTTTATGACGCTTCTTCAAGCGAAATCTGAGGACTTTGTTGAGTGTTGAAAGAGCTACAGGCATTTTATACCGTCCAGCCAAACACGTGATCTGGGTTAACGGTCCAGTTCCGGTTTCAATCTTGGACTCAAAAAATCATTTAACCTCAATTTGGGGTCACCAAACCGAAATTTTTCGTTGCCAAAGTCTCCTATCTTTTATTGTTAAGCACCCACAGCCTTCCTACCAGGGCTCTCTCGCCAGTGAACAAGGATTCTGTTCGATATACACTGTGTTTCATCATGAACTCGGAAATTTCTTGGTGGGGCATGTAGCCACAAGTTCAAAGAGCACTTTCTTCCCACAAATTAAGTCTAACAAAGGCATGTGGAGACCGTAAAACAGCGGAACCTGTAGAATTGCTTGTTAAGGGAGGATAAATAAGTGTAAACATGCCGATCCGATCAACGGCGGTGCCCGTCCCCACATCAAAGTTTGTTGCGTGCAAAAATTTTCACGTTGTCTCAAGGTTTTCGGAAACAGCTGTAACGGGACCACGCAGGAATATATTTACCTACCTACCTACACTCGGAGTCTCGGACAACACCTGTTTTCGCATTTGTCCCCGCGGTTGACTTCACGAAGGCTTTGACTCAGGATTGCGCGCAGTCAGGACTTAGGCCAGTGCATTGCTCCGAGACCACTAACTAAACTAGGAATACTAATTTTAATATTTTTTACCAAGGCAGAGGGTATTGAGAGCATGGGGCCGGGAACTGGCAACTAGTAAGTAAGAAGTGAAAGAGAGAGATTCACAGTTCATCCATCCCTCCTAACGTGCGGTATGATCCATCCATGTTCACAAGCGTCGCGTTCAGAGCCCCGAGGAGGAACCCTCGCCGCTGTCGATTCGGGCGGTGGTGTTGGTGTTTGCAGCGTTGCTGAGCTGCCCGACGATATCTGACTGGAGCTGCATCGGCACGAAGATGACTTTGCTCTGTCCGGATTTGGCCATTGCTTGTACTGTGTCGCAAGAGGAAAAACGTTAGTAAAGCTGAAGGAAATAATCAGGGATGAGACACGCACAGGCCTCCAACTGCCGGATCTGCATCGCCGCCGGACTCGCTAAAATGTCCGCCGCCTGCCGCATAAGCTTCGCCGAGTCCACCTCCGCCCTCGCCGCAATGACCTTGCTCTCTCCCAACCTCTTCTGCTGCGCCGCGCTGCTCAAACTCGCGCTAACGTCCGCAGAGAAGATGATATCCTTGATGAGGATGCCCTCGATCGCGACACCCCAGCGGTCCGACACGTCCGAGACAATCTCAGCGATCTCGAACGCGATGTTCTCGCGCTCGGTCACGACGGATTGGACCGCACGCGCGCCGACGACTTGACGGAGCGTGGTTTGTGCGCGCTCGATGAGGGCTTTGTGGAGGTCGTTGATGTTGAAGGCGGAACGGTAGGGGTTGTTGATCTGGTAGTAAATTACCGAGTCGCTGCGAAGAATTCAAGATGAGTGAGGGAGCTGACACAAAACGAAGGAGACAGACATTTCGACGTTGACGTTATCGCGGGTACTGTGGGCCCATATTTTTAGCACATACACGCGTGTGAGATAATGGAGGGGAGCGACGTACATGACGCCCTGCCGGCCTATTGGAATGATCTGGATTTTGACGTCCACAATGCGAAGCGACTCTGTGCACACGTTGACTTGCACCAGACCCGGATCGACCGATTTGTAGAATTGTCCGAAGCGGGAGACGAGCCCAACGGAACCTGCATTTGACGTTATCATTATATGACGAGAGTCGACTGGGACAGAGAAGACAAACCCTGCTGAACCTGACGGAAGGGATTCGGGAACGGGCAGCATGGGATCATGCCGCACACACCGACGACGGAGCCTAGACCCTGGAGCAACGATCCGTATAGACCATGAGTGACCTGGATTTAAAGAATGAAATTCAGGCCAACGCAGTCAGAGCATGTCGACTAACCTCTCCAGTCCCAAGATCCTGCGCATACGACGGCTTTTCGGATATAAGTAAGCGTAATTGATACTCGTGAACTTAGTGCTGCTCGCCTGCATTTCCTCCTTCTTCAACGGCTGAACCTTGATGATGTGTTTCCCCTGCCCGCGCGACGGACCTTGTCCAGGTTCAGTGGCTAGTGCACGCTTCTTCAGAAAAGAGGATAAGAAGTGGGTAAGACTCACCATGCTCTCCACGGTCGACAGCCTTCCCCCTCGAGGTAGAAGACTCCGTGTGCGAGGGAACACGATCCTTGAGCTCGAATTCGGTCGGAGACATGAGGGAGGGACGCGAGAGAACGTCGACGGCGCGGAGCGAGGGTGCTTATAAGCGGAGTCTAGTCCCGCGCTCCGCAGTTGTCAGGCTGGGAATAGACTGAGACCGGTCTATGCGTGGATCTGGGCACCTGCCGATCGGAAAACGTGCTGTGTGTACTTGTTTATCTCTCGATTGATTCTTAAAACAGGCGGTTTTTTCAACTCTCCGTCGTCCCTGATACACAATTTTGCCCAGATACAAAATCTAGCAAATCAAACATAAAATATATATGCCTGACTACCCTCTGGGCCGAGCTGACATTTTTCTTTGCCTTCCTAATCGAGTTTTAGGGAATCCTTTGAGAACCTCTTTACGCTGCGCTTGACCCTCTGCCAAAGCCCAAAAATTACACAATAAAATCCGGAAAATATAGGATAGTCTAGAGGAAGCTATTCTCTCATCTCAATCAAAATTTCAGAGGGTTGCTTGGTCAGGTTGAGGAGGAACAAACGATGAAAACAGACACATCGATCGGGCATTTGACCTCGCACCAACAGGGGACTAAAAGTCCACTCAAATCATCTGAAAGATACATTCTATTATACAAATCCATATTCTAATGCTACATTGAGAATCTAATGGAATTCTATGCGGGGTGCTCAGTGTTCGGTATTACTGCACTTGGATTGCGGCTGTCAAAACAGTGGTAAGCTTCGACTCGGAGATACGAGAAGAAGGTACCGATGGTCTGCAGCCAAAATTGCCTCCAGCATATCATCCTTTTTTGCAATGTCCTTGAGTTTTGTCTTGAGGAGGATGTCGTCTTTCCATAAGTCCCTGCGAACATCAAGCTGATCCCGAAGGGACGCGACACCTTTCTTCTTGACAGGAAGCTTCTTGAGTTTGGCGGGATCGGTTATAACGATGATAGCTTCGAGTCGATGTTTTTCTGCTGCAGCCTCGGCGTCTTTCTCCCTCTGCCTCTGTTGTGTTTCCGTGGCGATTCGGTTCTTGAACGCAAGCAAATCATTTCGAAACTTCTGCATCGCGCCGCTTGCATCCTCGATCCGGGCAAGCCGCATGATGTACAGGGCGTCCTCTTCGGTGTCAAGCTTCGCGTCGGCAAACGCCTCGGTGTCATTTCGATGATACGCGGCCTGGGCGCTATAATGTTTGATAGTACTGGATGATTTCATCCGTGCGTGGACACGCCAGCCACCCAGGATCCCTTCGTTAGCATCGTTAGTGGCAGGGATGAAGATCAGTAATTTTTCTGCAGGAGTGAGAGTGTCGATGGCACCGCCTTTTGCGAATTCCTGCGAAAATCTCTCCCAAGCCGGTATTGTTGCTTTCAGGAAGGCATCGAGTAGTTGCGTGACGGCATCCATGCGGTCAGCATCCTCGGAACACCAATAATGGACGGCGTCCATCGCAGCTTGGTCGGGAAACGCTTCACCATCAAGTGTTGCCTCTTGCGCTAAGCTGGTGGGATCAAGGAGGAGGTCGGGGTTATGTATAAGTTTGTTGATGTGGTCGATGATCTTCCTGTGAAGAGGACCTAAATCGATGTGGTTGACGCCAGACCGGACAGCTTTGAAGTACGCATCCGGGACGGCGTTCTTGTATGCTGTCATGACGATGATCTCCCGCATCGTCTCCTCGTTCTGTAGTCCCATGAGCGCATTGTTCTCCTGGTGATTCAGGCCGGGAGTGGATTTTGTGTCGCGAATGATTTGAAAAAATTTGACGTATGCGGCGTGAAATTTGAGAAGTTCGGCGGCGCCTGCGAGATGACTGCCGTAGCGATTGTTGGAAGTATCGGGGAATTTTGTAGTGGAGTGCTTGCCGGTCGCATCGAACTTGACCTTCGTAAAAAAGTGTCGATGTAGGTCTTGATGCCCCTTCTTGTCGTCCTGGTGACGGAAGAGATTCCCGCAGATACTAACAAGTTTATAGCCTCCACGATGACTTGCCTTCAGCGCTCGCTCGACAGCTGCCGAGTCCGCTTCGTCTCCGAGAGCGATTGTTGCGCTGTTATCTTTGTTCGCTAAAAGAACTGGTGGCGTCAGACCGAGCGGTTCGTAGGCAGCTGCCATTCCGGCCATCCCCGCCTTGCTGCAGTTGTGATCCTTGTGACCGCAACAACCACAGATCATCATTCGCGTTAACACTTGTTGACGATCTTGAGGAAGAGACTCGAGCGCTGCTGATCCGAGATGCGCCGCAAGTGATTGGAACGCGTCAACGCGTATCTCATCGGGGAGAGAGCTTGAGCGGAAGAGTCCAGACGTCAGATAATAATTTGAGTATGACTGAAAAGATTACCTGGGGTCGAGAGTGTCTGGATCGTCACATGTCTCCTGCACAACGTCCCAAAGCGCGTCTTCCAGTTCAGATTCCGTCATCAGCGCTATTTCTTTTCGCCCAAGATCACCCTCGATAACCGACTGTTTACGCTCAGCGCACTTCCGAGCTGCTGAGCGGACATCTGAAGCGTGGTCTGAATTGTACGCCACCGTCTTGCGCCACAGATCATCTTTCTCGTAACTGTAGCCTTCAAGAGCATCACGACGTCCGAGCGGGCTATTGATGTAGGCGTCGATAATTTTTTGATTGGTGATATCCCATCCGTCGTATTGAGACTGGGCTGTGTGGTCGAGTGTGTGATCAACCTCGATGACGCGAGTTTTGAATGCCTCCTGAGGTGCATTTTGGTCTGTCGAGTATGTCGGTGCACTGTATGTCATATGGCGACCTTCATATTTGATATTATGGTCGCTGGTTCCATCACTAGACAGGCAGATTGCTTTGATGTGGGATTAGAAAAGAATTCCTTTACTGAACAACTGCTCACCCTTCGCTCGAGCCAATTCATGTCCCAGCTGCAAGCGAACTTTTATACCGGCTTCTGTTATGATTCTTCCAACTGTACGGCGACTCATCGTCCGTTTAAGCTTCACGCCAAACACCTTTCCGATCCGAACAAGAAGCGGGCCGAGGCGAGCTTGAGCGCAGCCGGCACGAGTACATGCAAGAGCCAACGTGCGGAATTGAGTGTTGTAAGCTCGGCGGCTCATAAGGGAGTACGTGGATTTTGTCTTCAGTTTAATTCGAGTCTTCGTAAGTGCATATTTCGCTCTCTTCTCGCGCATTTTGCTATTCTTCAGTTTTTTTTGGATAATGAGTTTGTCCTGCGTTTGGGTGTCAATTGTACGATGAAGGCGTTCGACGGTGCGAAGGAGGGTTTCGATGCGGAGATTAGACGATGCTGTGAGACCTTCTGCCTCCTCGGCGCGAAGTACAGCATCTAAGAGTTGCTGTTTTCTGCATGCGAGTTGCGCTTGCAAGGCTGCTTTATCGCGGATCAGCCGGTTAATTCGCTGCGTCTTTTGTTTGATGATGATAGCCTGCTCGGAAATAGTATCTTCTGCAATCTTGAGATCATGCTGGATGGAACTAAGCTGTGCGATGGTCTCGGTATGTGTTTCTTCAAGGGATTCGAGTCGAGAATTTGTAGCAGAAAGTTCGGCACGTAGGGATAGACTCTCGGCACTCTGAGTAGATAGTGAGCTCTCTAGGTTCGTTATCCGCGTACTCTGTGTGTTTATTGTCTCTTGAAGCTTAGAAATATAGGCTTGTGCGCGAGTCTTCGACCGAGGTGGTGAAGCTGTATTTGAGGGTAGGACGTTCTCTTTTGCTTGGGTTTTGTGGGCCCATCGAGCGTTGTTGAGATTAGAGTGTATTAGCTTTTGTTTCTCAGACCTCTTGGTCCCCATCCGAGCGACGAGAGAGTCAAAGAGAGCCGGATGAAAGCGACGCGACGCAGCGACGTCATTATGTAAGCAACTGATCCGTCGTCAAGACTCGGCCACGGGACGGCGTTGGACCGCCTGGGAATCTAGACCAAAGGGGGAACTCATTTGGGAAAAATTGCAGCGGGGACTAAATTACACATACTGACCGGAGGAATTCACAGGATCTACAAAACTGAGCCAGAACGAAGGACCTCTGCGAGAGAAACAACGCGTAATTCATTAATACGACGAGTTTCCCAAATTCCTCCGAACAATATGTTTATTCATTGATTTTATTGATGCAAATGACAGTGGCCTAATTTTTGTAGTCGAATTCAGCCAGGTCTTGCCTGCGGACGACGCATCAAATTGAGAAACCACGGCCAATCGAGAAATAAACAAGTACACACAGCACGTTTTCCGATCGGCAGGTGCCCAGATCCACTAGTATGCGGCCATGGCTCACGCGGTACAAAAAAGCTGTAGAAAACTGTCAGGGGTGTGTGAATCATGGAGTGCCACGAGATAGTTCTGATCCGATATCACCCGGCCGGTGATTGCCACGTTCAAAATCGTCTGTGCAGTTTACAGCTTTGAACATGGGATGGCCGTGGATCTGAATCTTCAGTTTGCAGAAAAAATTATGGGAAGAAGGAATGCAACTTCATGTCTTCAGAAATGTGTCCTTTACACCTTGCCGCTCGCTTGTTCGAGTATGTTCCGAATAGTGACAGCTTTTGGACTGCGCAGTGGGGTACTAGGATAGAAATCAGTTCCTCCGAGTAAATTCATTCATGGAAGGGGGATATCGGATGCGCGACTTTCGCCAGATAATCCTTGAACGTCGCTCGTCCCGTACTGCGCAGTCCGGCGCCAACGGGGCCCCGAACGTGCCTTATTGTATGGCCAGCTGAGTCGGAACAAATGCCGACTGCGCAAAGTTAAACGTCTATGAGCCCGGGTGGCGTCGGAGAACGGAAACCATACCACATGCCGTGCCAGTGCAGCATATCGCCTCATTCTACAGCTTTTCGACTTTAAGTCCGAGTCTCAGCCCCTTGATGAGTTTCCTCTCGAAGGCTCAAGCCGCCCGGCTATTTCACTGTGGTAAGATACCTCGACGTTCCTTGGTGAGGTTGGATTATTCCATGTCCTTCTAACTAAAAAGCTGGCCTTCAACTTTCGTTTAGACCCCGAAGGTATTCGCCCGCAGAAACCCCATGTAACCTAATTCTCAGGTCCCTTATCGTCCTTCATTTATCTCCTATCTCGACATCTAACAGCTTATTGTCTCTCCGCCCGTCTGGGGTTTGGTCGGGGTACATCTGGGCCCGCTCAACTTCTGTATAAGCCAACTAAGTATCGAGGTTAATTTTCCCCATACCATTATATTCGCCGAGACCATGTACATATAGATCAGAACTTCACTCCTGAAAACGCACCCTCCCATGCTCAAGTCCCTTTGAGCAAGATCAAATTGTGGTGGGCGCCGTTCGAGACAGTCAGAGAATTTTTTTCTGCAGTCTCTATGCGGCCTCCGTTTCCTCCATGAAAACAATATCGTCAACTCTTTCTTGTTCAGGCCTTCATCTCTATTGGTCAGTACGCTCATCAGAGTAACCCAACTAGAGACTCCCAGTATATGAATATCATGCTCTAGAGACCTATCAGATTTCGAAAAAAGAACATTCACTTCAATCACTTGACATTTTTGGCCATCCCGGATCCGACATCGTAAGAAAATTGTACATACTGAGGGGTAACGATGAGGTCGATAAAGATTGACTAACAGGAAGCGTACGTACCACCGTAGCTCATTAATTTCAGAACGAATAAAGCCCGTCTTCGACATGTTTCCAGAGGTCGTGAGATTCGAACACACCCTCCGGGACCTCCACAAACCCCTCGAAATCTTCGTAGAAGGTATGGAGATATTTCAATTTGGGAAAGATTTCCGAGAGGAATTTTGCGACCGAGTCGGGGTTGCACATGGGTGAGGCAGCGACGGCGAGAGACCGCAGGGTCCTCTGGGAGACTGTGTCCTTCTCCTGCTGTGGAATTCCGTTCGGGACGACTCGAGCGTCGAACGTCATTCCGAGACTGCGGAGGTGAGGGCAGGGCCTCGCGAAGGCGTAGATCCCCTCAAGGGTGACCCCGGAGGGTATATGCGCGTAGGATTCCGATGTTAGTAGTAAAGACCGGATGTGCGGCCAAGCACGAGCCATAGCGGAGGCGGTGGCGTCGTCTATGTCGAATCCGACCGGATGTGTCAGAGACACTACTTCGAGATTGGCGAAGGCGAACAGAGGGTTGAGGATGTCCCCATCCACTCGGTACAAAGGGAATCGATCTGAGCTGAGATTTCCTCCATAATCCATGCTAATGTGTAGCTGGCGAAGAGATACATGCGAGCAGTGGGTCGCCAGCGAAGCATAAAAGTTTCGAGCGACAGTAGATGTTGGTGGATCTTGCCCCGAAAAAGTCAAGAAACGCGCCAGGGGACAGGAATCCAGCACGCCAATAAATGCGGTGGCATATTCCATCGTCGGCATGGTGAGCTCGGTGAGAGCAGGAAAGGCAAGGTAATCTGCACCAAGCTGAGGGAAGAGATCGTGTAGTCCAGAGAAACTCTCGAGTCTCAGATGGGTGAGATCAGGAAGGTGAGAGATATGCGCAAGCGCACGCTCATCCAACCCAGGAGCGTCAACTGATTCGAGACGGGGCAATTTACAGATCAGCGCCGAAATGCTTGGAATCGACAAGCGTCGGAACTCGGTGGGGACATGAATGTCGATTTTTTTCAGAAACGGACACCTTGTGGCCAGGTTGGATAGGACGCATAGATGAGCAATGGTGCGAATGGATCCAAGGGTAAGATCGGTGAGACTGGCTGCAAGGAATAGGCGGACGTGGTGGAACGGCACACCGTATTCCGGACTCCAGTGAAGAGTTTCTAAATTTGGGAATATGAGATCCCCCGGAGGAGGACATAAAGTGAGCGCCTCAAAGACATCGGAGATCCCGTGGACGTCGTCTGGATGCATGGAAAATTTCCTGACACGGTGTAAATAGAAGAGGGGTCGTCTCCAATCTGTCGCAAAAATAGTGCGTCGCAGATTCTGCAGTAAATTATATCCGATAAATGGTCAGAAGAATAGAGCCAACAGCTGGGCCTTACGATCGTGGTCACTGGGATTCCCTCCTCGTCTGTGGTCACGGTTGTTTCCCACAGATCACTGGGCATGCAATTGAGGATATTTTTTAAGGTACGCTGAGACCTCCATAACACGTTCAGCGCAGGATCAAGGAAGATCTTGGACGTTCGAGCAAGCAAAGCCAGATCGCGGAGCTGATCTCGGGCCCGAGCGCTTCCAGGTGCCAAAAAGACCTCTGCCGTGCCGATCTGTTCACATATGAGCTCTACAATTTCAAGGATTTGCAACCCAGGATGCATTCCAAGGTGTCGAGCCCTTTGGTCGCCCACGATTTGGCCCGATGAAGGACTCGAGGAGAAAGTATTAGCACGTGAGGCAACAAAGCACTGCAAACACAACCATCACGTGGAATCCCACGGCCTTTGTTCCTTCCGCCGACATCAATGGCAACTCCTCCAACCGAACCCAAGCGCCTCCTGAACAGCGGCTTGTGTAGAGCCTGCGCGTCGATGTACGGCGTAGCTGCATGCCAACTGTCGGTTCCCTGTCCGAATTGTAACGCCATGTGTGCTCCCGAACCAACGTGGCACCAATACGTCCCGCCGCAGACTCCCAACATGGTCCCGGTGCCCGTGCGATGGCGACAAGTGATCACCCCGAATGTGTGTTCCACAAAATTTAGCATGCGGATAATGAACCTTTGTCACGCAGAATACAGCGAAAAACATGCAGACAGCAGTGGAGATCACGGCAGGGCCGTCTTCAAACGCGGTATCTAATATTTTTAGAGGGGTCGCTACAATTACTGAGGCTGCGCATAGATGCCCGTCCCAACGTCCGAATATTGGGGCCCTCACGGATACGTCAACACTGTCAGTATACTGTACATACCCTAAGGTGAACTGCCGATCTCCTTCTAACGTGTCGATAGGGCACCCAGTGGAATTGGACATCGCGGGTTCCGCTGATACAACGCCCCGCAGCGCGGGCCCCGATTAAACACCATATGCCCACGCCGCCGCCACTTCCGCGCCCCGGCCCGCCCAAGCAAGTCGTTGTCCCCCTCGTCACCGACAAAGTGGGCGCCGAACGACCCACGCCGATAATATACCAGACACTTGAGCTCCTCCTCATCGACCTTAACCGCCTTCTTTGCACCCCGCACGACGGCGCGCCGTTCGACTTCCGCGGAACATGCTCTATCATCGCGGACCCCGCCGTCAGTAACGCGAACAAGGTTACCGACGTCGTCTGGGAGATCCTCCGCTTGACCACCGTCTCATTCAAGTGCGTATTGTCTTCTGTGTCAAGTGGTGTACTGACGTCATGTTTCTCACCTCTAGTCCCCACACGCTCGCGGTGCACCAATCCCCTTACGCGGCACGCGCGACGACCCCGACGTGCGCGCTCTGGATGAACGCGCCGCCTGACCCCCGCCTGGAGAAAGTCACCGTCCCCCGTCCGTGCAACCGCTGCGAGCACCTGATGAGTATTGGCGTCGAGCGCTGCGCGGGCCCGCTCGTGGGTGGGAAGGACATCACTGGGCTCCGCGGGCAACGCATCAACGTCGATTTGAGGCACTTTGAGAAATAGTTTGCGCTAACTTTTCATGTGGGGGCGATACGGTGTCGTGGACCGTGGAACCACTTCATTTCAGCTCAAGCTTTCCAGCTGAGACCCATTGAGAGTTTGTACATTACTTGGATTATGATAGTAATAGCCATTTGGGCCATTGAACTTGACATACTTACTTGAATGATCAAATGAAAGTTAGCAGCTATCTACAGTAGGGCTGTAAAATTACAGGCTGGATAAGAGTAGTGAGACCTGGGGCCAATCAAGGGACAGAAAAGTGTACCTCTTTCCAGGAACGGTTTCATCGGCCAGCGACTCTGGCGCACTTGTGTCGCTCAGACACGATAAGGCTCGGTTCTGCAACGCAAGCCGGCGAGCGCGTGGGATACGACGCGGGAGGATTGAACGCCTGGTATTACTATCACCATTATCCCCGAAAGATTTCTGCGAAACAAATCAGCGGCGTTGAAAGCAAAAGGGAAGAAATATGTTTTGGACACACGCTGAGGAGCTCAAAGTCCTTCTGGAACAAGGAGACCTTCGTCGAGTCGTCGAAGAGTTTGAAAAACGACCCGGTCGCGCCTGCGCTCACGTCCAGGCCAGCCGAGATGACGAAGGAACCGCCAAAGCTGGCATCGGTGGTCGTGGTCGCCGAGGCAAGCGGGGCACTGGAAGTTGACGTTGCCGTTGCCGTTGCCGTTGCCGTGGAATTTTGCGAGTCGGAGCCGTCGGAATCGGAATCGGCTGAGGAAGTAGTATTCGTGTCGTTCGATCCTGCAATCGTCGAATTTGAGGTTGGGGTACTGGAATGTTGTGAGCTTGTGCTCGGAAATGAACGATTCTCCACCTACGCAGAGTCGCTTAGGGCGTCAGATGTTGTCCTGCGAGGATTTTAACAACTGGGTCAGCTAATTAGATAAAAAGGAAACACTCACGAATTCGAAGAGGCGTCGTCAGTGGCCGAGTCCAGTGAAGTAGTGGATCTAAACTCGGTCAGTTGAATATTTGAGATGCGCGGGGCCTACGTACGAAGGATCTATTGAGGTATCATCACTAGTGGTTGTGTTAGCGGACGGGCTGAAGGCGTCGGATGTCGTCCTGAGAATATCATGTCAGAGTGGTGCTGGAAGAAAGATACTAACTCACGAAGTGCTGTTATCACTGGAGGCTGGGTCGACTGTGGTCGTGGATCTATCACAAAATGTCTGAGTCCAAATTCTTGAAGGCAGACGGATACAAAGGCCATACGAAGCATCGTCTGAACTTCCATCACTGTCGTCCCCACTATAGGACAATGAGCCTTGGTCGCTGTATTTATTTACATTCAGTTTAAACATCAGACTCACTCTGCAGTGTCGGAATCGCTGCCGAACAGTCAGGAACATCGCACGCGGCTAAAAGACCGAACCTACTCGCTTGGATCCGTTTCATCAGCGTCGTCAGGATTTGAATCCTGGTCAGCGGAAGAACCGGCATCGTTCGAAGAGCTGCTGCAACATCAGGATTGCTCCTGGAACATCAACCACAACGCTCACTCAGCATCTCCGAGCCCATCGTTCGCATCTTGGCCATCGGTAGAAGTAGTACTGTGTCTTTGGTTCAACTCCAAAAAGCGGATTCATGCCGATACGAGGACTTACTCAGCGTCGCTGCCGTCGGTGTCCGTCGAGGGATCAGAATCCGTGCCAGCGCTGCTTCAAGCTGAATCAGTTCTCTCGTCAATGTTTTGCCAATCTGTTTTGGATTGGAGGCAGCGAAAAGAATAAAGCGCGAGACCCGTTGCCAAGTAGGGAGTAGAATCGTAACGCTCAACGGGCCTCCCCCGGGTGGCTCATGCGAACTGGGACACAAAGACTGGCACTTACTCGGGATCCGAGTCATCTCCGTCACTTGTTGAAGGATCGGAATCACTTCGAACAAGGTCAATTTCGCCCGAATGGTTAATTCAGCACTAACTCGGTATCGTCCTGGCCATCCGATGCAGGGTCGGCGTCGGAGCTGTCCGAGTCGTCAGAATCAGAGGACTCGTCGTCGCCGTCATCGTCGTCATCGCCAGCATCAGAGTCATCGTCGTCGTCCGAGTCGTCGTCGTCGCCGGAATCGGAGTCATCGTCGTCATCCGAGTCGTTGTCGTCGCCCGAGTCATCGTCGTCGCCGTCGTCGTCCTGTCGTTTCTGGGCCTGTTGAATAGTTGCGCTCGCGCCCTAGTTTCAGTGTGAGGTTGACTAGTAAAAAAACGAAGCTGAGACCCACCGCCTGCGCGTTTACAGTTAGCGTCATTGTCGCTGAAGCGTCCAGATCCAAGGAGACAGTCGCATCTACTACACCAAGCGCAGAGAGGCCGAGGTTGATGGAAGGGATAAGGTGTGCTTCGACGGTCCCGGTTGCAGTGGCATTGGTGTCCGCGGAAAGCTTCAGCGCTGTAGGCACACACAGCAGATGAATAGAAGGATTCCTGGTTAGCATACAGATAATATCACGTACGAGTGTCCCCGAGGGAAAAAGTACCACCAGAACTCTTGCCATTAGGCGGGAAGAATAGCTGGGCATTCTCGATATTATAATTGATTCCGATGGTCATATCGACGTTGACGTCGAGGGTAGCTTTGGCGTTGGCATTCACTTCGAAAGTGGGTCCGATGGAGAGAATGCCTTCGAGACGTGCATGGGAATGAGCGAGATGAGATTTTAAGAAATTAGACTGCCCACCTGGGAAATCTAATCCAGGGATTCCGGTCTGGAAGAGTTGGATGGAACCCGAATCCAGAGTTCCCTACCAAACCATCTTAGCGAGAGCCCACTGCAGAAGGTGCATACTTACCGAGAGGTCCGCTGTGAGGTCAAGCTCCCCGTTAAGATTTGCCGTAAGACCTGGAACACCAAGTTCAAGCAGAAATATTGGACGACTAACGGTTTCCGACTCACTGGCGATGAGGGAGAAATCAGTTATCTTGAGGTTCCAAAAGTGAGAACGATTTATTGGAATTACTGGACTGCGCACCTCAGGAGGCACAATTGTGCCTGTAGCTGCCACCCCAAGGGTCACAACGGCGTGGGCGGTGGCGTCCACATCCACAGACGCCGAGGCAGCTTAGAAGCGCGGAATCAGAGGTAGAACGTTAGATTTCCTAGGGGAACAAACGCACAAGCGGGACCGCAGGATACACTTTGGTCGAACAAAGACGCTTTCTTGCTGAAATCCGCTGCAGGGAGGGCTTGAGACTTGTTTATGTCGATGGTGTTCGCGTTGGATATAGCGTTGGAAATTGCTGACACAAATGTTAACAACAACAGCCTCCAGTGATATATATTCATCCACAAACTGTTGGAGGCAGAGGCCACAAAACTCTGCAGCTGCCGTTGGTTAAAACGACTGCGTCGTTGGGAAGCCGAGGTGCTGTTCGCGAGAATAGCATTCACTCCCGGAACATTGGCTCCCTGAATCGCCAGATTAACGGCCCCGGTCCTAGAATACGTCAGGATTTTCTCGGGCGATACGGGATGGCCATACTTCGTGTTGTTGACAGCAGCGTAGTTGGTGTCAAGCGTGATTGCCTGAACCTGGGGTTGGGATCCATCCCGGCGAATGATGCGTGCAGAGATGGACGCAGGAATTGACTGGTCCGCCGGTACCCATGCTCTTGCAACTCGCGCAAAGGGCCCCTTTCCACACTGCGATAGCGAGGGCGTGTGAGCTTGGTATGAGAGCTAGATATATAAATACCGCACATTTTCGGGTAAGCGGACGATGGTGTCTACAGCTCCGTATCCTTGATAAAGGTGCTGGCACATTGAGTTTTCACCCATACAAACGAGACGAATATCTTGGGACAGAACGTCCGGAGAGCAACCGAGGATCTTCCAGCCTGCGGCCTCTGTGATGTCTCCTATGGCTGTCTGAGAGCCCCACTAGGTTCACAATAAGTAGCATAAATATGATGTGAGGACCATAACTCGCGATTTTCATGCTACCCGAGGGCGAAGAGTCATTTGCCGATGGAAGATCGTACGAGCAGACTCCATCCAGACACGGCTTGCAAAATAATATCAGTGTTTGAACATCGTTTTAGATGGTATATTGACCTTTGTCCAGTCATTAGCGGCATGAGCTGCGGCAGTGACAGAGAGAATTAAGAAGGCGGAATAAATCATTGTAAGAAGATCAGTGAATGGAAAGCCGGCCTGGGCAGACAGAAAGAAAGAATGCTGAAAGAAAGAATGGGCTGGCCCGGCAAGTGAAAGAACAAAGAGAGGATGCTGTTGACCACACCGCAGTTGAGCACTCATTATTATACGTACGGCATTCAATTTTTTGGCAGATCCAGGCGCATCACTGACACCACTTCGAATGTTCGAATTTGTTACCATCTGTCCGAGATTCATACCACGACATGGTTTGCCAAGCTCCGAACCTTGGACGGAATCAAACGGGAGAAGGCTTCAACGAACGCCCAGATCCAAGAAGAACGCGCAAGCGAGATGCTGAATGCAGACGAGGCGTCGAGTTTCAAGTAAAAATAATGTCAGATCACCTCAACACAAGCTGCTGCCAGACAGCGCAATCGCTTTCAATCAAGATGCCAATGCCAAGCGGCGTACCAAGAAACAGGCCTTGTCGTGTGCGTGTGGGTGGGCGGGGATACCGTCCAGCTGGCGTAGGGAGTCCATGGGAACGATGAAAGTCAGGCGCTGAGAGAAGCGCGCAACGTCAGGGTGAAGCTCGAGGAGGCTGGGTCGTTCGTTTACTTCCTATGAGCTCGGCGACGAAGACGCTTATCATTGCAGCACTGTGTGGATCCTCTCCGGTAATCGCAATATAGTTGTAGAGGAAGGGTCGTTTGTTGAAGGCGCGACCAGGCATGAGTCAAAGCGGAATAGTGTTACATTTGGGGAAGATTATGAAGGTGTACAGTACACTCAGGGAGCACCCTATACGAAAAAAAAAAATCAAATCAGACGACATGGGCATGAGTATCGGCAAGCAATTAGACACTGTTCGATTCTATATCAATGCCCGTTCATCATTCCCGCACCAGTATACGCCAACGGCTGCCCCTGCGTGACTTCGCTGAAGTTGCTGAAGTAATTCCCCCAGTCGTCAACCCTGCGTGCACAACGATGAGCCAACAAGAAAAGAACGCGGAATCAGAACAGGAAACGCCACGCACTCGATCCCAGTGGGCGCATTCGTCCACATCGCGATCGTATCGCTGTCAATCAAACTCATCATGTCGTCCAGCTCGCGGCTCGCCTGGTTCGGGTCGGCGGTGATGTTGGCGAACGGATCCTCCTGCGGTATCCACGTCGGCGGCGGGTTCGGCGCGAACGCGCTGGGCTCCATCGGCGCGACGCCCAAGTCGGGTCGCGCACCGATCCCGCCAAACGACGCGGGCGCGTACGGCGCGCGGAACTGTGCGTCGCTGATGGGGCGATCGAACGTCTGCCGGAGGCCGCGGGGGCCGAGCATGATGCGCGCGGTGTCCTCGGGGGCCATGGACTGGAAGTGGCAGGCGGGGTAGTCGGCCGCGCGCGACCGCGGCGCGCTCGAGGATACGGACTGCGGGCGCTGAGATCGATCCTGGTAGGCCCCGCCCGGCGCATTATAATTTGGAAGCGGAAGTTTCCCGACAGAGGCCAGTTCCGCGAGAATGTCCCTGTGTCCGATTCATAAATCAGCCTCATCGTCATGGGATTCGCACGAGACATACCACAGGAGCCCTGCCGATTGCCAACTGCAGAAGCAAAATCAGTGATGATGATGGGTGACAATCTGACCGCACTGCTTGCTTACCGCTCCTCACACAGACGCACGACCTCCATGCACTTGTGCACGTTCGCCATCTCGCGGCTCGGGTCGGGAACGAGACCCGTACGCTTGCCGCTCCACACATTCAGCAACAACATGATGCCCGAGGTGAAAACGACGGGCTGGCAACGTTAGTGGCGGGTTAACCATGGCAAAATAAATATAACGAAGTCGACGCACCAAGTTGATGAGGACAGGCACATTCCCCTTTCGCCGCCTCTGGAGATCTACCATGTTGGCGACCGCGCGGGCCGCGTTCGTGCAGATCGCCAGCGACGGCAGGGCCTATATTACATAAAAATGCGCGTCAGTCTCGATTTCGGCCACATATGAAGACGCAAGACCTACCGTCGGCGCCGACTTCCGAACCATCGGAATAAACGGGCGATGGATCAAAATCTGGGTGTGGTAGTACGCGGAATGCAGCGCGACGCTCTGGTCAAAGAACAGCGGGTCCGCGCGCGAAGGGTCCCAGCGCACTGTGCGGAGCAACACCACGCATTGTCAACGTCAGCGGATGCAAAAAGTACGTTTGGAAGAGAGTGCGCACGATGCTGCGGGACCTCGTCGCGCCACTGGTTGAGCGCGGAGTCGAGCTCCGCGACGACGTGCTCCTCCCAGGACTCGTCGATTTGGAACACGACCTGCACCTTGCTGAGCGGGAACTGCGACCGGGGCGGTGGATGAGCATCACAACACAATAAAATGAGCGCAGTGGAAGAGCAACGCAACGCAACGCACCAATATCTTGAGACAAAACGCGAGGATATTGTTCAGCCGGAGGAGCGCGTTGAAGAAGCAGATACGGGAGGGAACACCGGCGGGCTGCTGGAAGGGGTGGGTCGGATGCTCCCAATATTCGTCGTCGCATTCGATGGGCGGGTCGAGGTCGAAGCTGCCGCCGTGAAGATAAGATTAGATCAGCGTTACCCGAGCGAAATAAAATAAAATGAAGAACGAACTCGTCAAACTGAATCGCACACGGGCGGCCCATACCGGAGCTTATCGTGCGGTCCATATAGACTAAGACCCAGAACGCGCGCTTCCACAGCTCGCGTTCGACGGAGGGGTGTTCGACGTGCGAGGTGCGGCGGTGCGCGCCGACGTCCTGCACAGTGGTCAGCTCGCTTTGCTGACATGATGTTGAGAAAAGTGCGTACCTGCGCGAGCCGGATCCCGACCCCGATGAGGGTCCAGCACGCCTGCGGCGCGGAGGAGCCCTCCAAAAACTGAACGGCGAGCTGAGAGAGCAGGTTAGTACAGCATCGCAGCTACGAATCAGAAAAAAAAAAGAAAAACGCACACAATAATACTGCAAATCATACAACGTCGCCTGTCCAAACAGATGTTTCCCCACCAGCGGGACCTACAACAAAAAAGTCGTCGTCAAATTAAACGTACTTTGAGGGCGATAAGGCAAGGCGCCCGACATAACAAGGCGCGAAAAAGACATAACACACACCTGATCGAACCACTGCCACCCACACGCAAGAAGCGTCCCGCTATGGATGCCGCCCTTCTCCGTCGTGGTCCCGGCGCGCGCGGGGGCGACGACGCGCGGGTCGTCGCTCCACCGCGAGGCGACGGCGCACACGAGCAGCAGGATCGCGCCGAAGGAGTCGTCTCTGCGGCCGTGCGTTGCGTCAGTGATGAGTAATGATTGATCGAAGGAAGAAGGAGGAAGGATGGAGGATGAAGGATGAAGGATGATTGGAAGGAAGGAAAGAAACACAAACTTACTCGAGATGCACGCCCATCTCCACATTCCGCTCGAACGTCGGCCGGTGGAGGAGCGGGACGTACGAGTTCACGTGCGTGAAGTACAGCTCGATGAGGTGCGCGGTGAGGTCCGGCGCGGGGAAGGTGTATACTTGCGTGCGGTGCGCCGTGTTTTCCCACTTCCCGAGACGTTTTCAGTTTTTATGAATATGAAGCAGAAGCAGGAAGAAGGGAGGAGGGGGAAGGGAGAAGGAGACGTCAGCGCTTCAGCTCATTCCTAGCGAAGAAAGAAACAAAAAAAGAGAAGAGAAGGAGGAGGAGACTCACGGGTTTGAACGTCCAATACTGCAGCCGGCGCGAGGTCCACATCCCCACGCCCTCACCGACGTCCTCCTCGTCCTCGTCCTCATCATCATCGTCCCCGTTCTCCGCGTCCGCGCCCGCGCCCTCCAAATCAGTAATATTGCAAACCACGGGCCCCTTCCCAGCTTTCTTGCGCTTCAGCCCATTTACACTTGCGCTGGCGTTCGCGTTTGCGCTATTGCCCCCGAACACCCCCTCCCCCATTGCCACCCTCGCCCCCGCTCCCGCCCGCCCCGCATCCTCGCTCCCCTTGCGCCCACGCTGCTCCCCGCGCCGCACGTGCGCTTTGGCGTCGATCGCGGCCTTGATGAGCACGACGCCGCTGCTCTTCCCGATAAAGTGCCGCTTGGGCACGCCGTTCTCGCCCATGTGGAGCTTGTCGAACTGGAGCTGGGTTAGTAATGTTATTACTCAGTATGTATGCGGGCATGTAAGCGGGCGGGGGGAGGGCGGGATGCGGTGCGATAGGGTGGTGCGGAAGGAAGGAAGTAGGAAGGAAGGGAGGGGGGAAGGCAGAGGGGTTGGATGTACTAAGAAAAGGATAGATATAAAAAGAAAGGGCACCTTGCGCGCAAGCTCCAGATGTAAGAGGTCGTCCGCGTGCGGCGGGGGCGTGGGCGCGCTCAACGCGCGCAGCGCCGCGCGCATGACAAGCAGCGACGCCATGCGCCGGTCGGCCTGTATCGGCGGGTTCGCGTCGTCCGTCGTCGGGCTCCCAATCGACCCCGCACTGGGCGAATCCTTGCTCGATGTGGAGGGCGTGCCGCGGCCCGCGCCCGTGGCGGTCGAGTTGAAATGCGCGGAAGCGAGCTCGGCGCGGAGTTGCCGCACGAGCGCCTCGGAGCGCTCGAGGCGCGACTCGAGCGATTCGACGTAGTTGCTGTGGATGGGTTTTCGTTAGAAAATTGCCAGTGGAATGAGAGTTGAGGTGTTGCACGGACGTTCGCGCGGGAACACGCTTCTGTGGCGTTTATTAGTGGGTTATTCGAGATCTGAGGCGCCACGACGCACCGCGGCTGCTTCGACATACGTGCACTCGGTCTTAGCGTCGACGCATGTGCTGCACTTGTCCCCAGGCAGGCCCGATCCGTCGCCTGAGATAGTAAGATCAGAAAAATATATTTACGATAACAGACCGTGAAGATGGAACAGAACGCACATCTACCTGTAGACAGTGTATTAGTAAGGCTCGCCAAAAACATAGAAATCGCCACGCACTCTTCCTGCGCCGGCAAACGTCACACGCGCGCGCAATGCGACGTTTCTTCCCCCGCGTATAGTCTCCCCCGTAATCCTCGTCGTTGGAGGACATCTAGCAGCACCGCGTCGAGAATCTTCTGGTAGCGACACAAAGTGCGGCTATGGTGCTCTCTACGGATTTATCTGATTCAGAGGGGGGTGTACAACGCGAAAGGCTCTAGCGGAGAAAGCGAGGTGAAGAGAAAGAAAAACAAAGCCAAGGAGAGACGCCTGAGAAATCGCTCGGCTGCAACGTCATGCACTTGCCGCAGCCGCCGTGACCATCATTCTCTTGACTCAGACCGTGGATCCCGCCGGATCACCCCTTCTAAATTTGATGCGCGCTGTTTTCTTTTCTTCAACAACCTCGCGATTTTACTTGGACCTAGTTGAGCAATCTACCAAGTATCCCGAGTCGTGGCAATGCATTGGCCTGCTTGCAAAAATCAGCATCCAGGAATTGAAGCGCCTTGACAATGACACGACGCGATCACCTGCGGATTACTGTCAGGAATCCTCGTCGCACCAAATATGGTTCGATTCTAGCATTATTCTAGCCACAAGGCTGTTGCGCGTCAATTCAATCCGGTTGTTCAGTCTCACAATATGTTCACCAAAAATAAACGTGCTGCAGTGGTCCAGTTCGACTGCGTTTGGAACGGCCGAAGAAGATTCTGGTCCCTTCTGAGCCCGTCACGAAAATGATAAATCACGGATAATCGGCGACTCGGACCTGGGTCCGTCCGAGTCGGAGGCGTGCTTTTCACCTCCACAAAAAACGCAGTGACGGTCATCCGCAGAAATATGACGCGTCCAACGCGCATCAAGTTCAACGGAAGCTCTCCCGAGGTTGACGGACCTATCCGCGTCTGTGTGTCATCACTGTGACTCTTGGATAAATCTCCAAGATAAGATTGAGGCAGTGTCTGATTGCCCAAAATACCATTATTATTCGATTCCGTGTCCAAGTATCACCTTCGCACCGAGCAATGGTCTCTGTTGAGCTACAACCATCGGCAGCGGAACTTGATGCAGCATCAGGATTCAGATTAGGCCCGTTGGACACCGTACCGTACCGTACCGTACCGTACCGTACAGTATACGGCCGTAAGTATACTTACGAGTGACTTTACGGCAACCGTAGTCTTACGGCCGTAAGGCTAACCCCAATGCTGCTAGTGAAGAAGCAAATTCTAGGTAAGACTAAGACTCGATGTAACCCGCCGATAATATACAATGCCTGCCAGGACAGTGTACTCCGAGTCCGAGTCGATATCGCCGAGACCTCAGTCACAGTAATAGGGGGCTTCGTCGACGGGAAACGGGATGGGGCGATCCCTTCAAATTGGAGGTCATTGAAGAAACCGACGCTGCCAGGGAGGTGGCGGAACAACTTTCATCTGTGAACGATTCACACTCAACTCAGTAAGGATTGGCCATCGGGAATCGGGATTGTGAACCCAGTACTTACGCCGCTGCTTGCATCGTATGTGCCATGGGTTTCTGATTCCCGGCAACCGCCGCTGTGCTCGGGCGCCCTCGAACCCGGTTCTGCCTCCGTCAACTCGTCGAACTGGCCGTCCCGTTCGGCGGATTCAAGCGGCAGTTCGGAGTCCGGAGTTGGGCTGTGGAAGCATGCCATGGAGAGTACGAGTTTGCGCCGACGTGCATGTGGGAATCTTCCAAAATACGTGTAGCCGCTCAATAATCTACACTCGAGTAAAGGGCATTCACGTGCGTTACAGCTAACGTCAGTACCGAGGGCGCGAAGGAAAAATTACCGTTTTTGATCCTCGCGACCGAATTCGCCATATCTCGGTGGGTACTTCACGGATCGACTTGTAACCTAGCTAGATCTTCTGGAATAATTCAAGAGCAATTAGTCATAGAAACAGATCGGCGAAAATATTATATTATGCATGGACTGGCCAAGACTGCATTTCGGGGCAGAAATTGTGTCTAGCGATCCCAGACCATGGCCGATTAGGCTGGTTTTTTGGGACGGGGTACTTGCATGCATTAGAAGTAATGTCATAGAGTTAAAAATATGAATAATTACCTCAGGGAACTTTTTAGTCGGCTCAAAAATATTCTGGCAAGGAGATGTTGAACAAGCTCTAGCTACTCGACCCCTCAACTAAATCGGCCATGGAAACAACCCAGGGGGACCTGCCGTCCCCCTTAACACTCATGACAGCAAGAATTGGACACAGACGCGTGTCATTAGGACACGTCGCGTCCATTTTTCCGCCACCATCAAATCGCGCGATCACTTCGGGCCAGCCTGTACCAACTTGGCGAGCACATCCTTCAAGAAAAACAGCTCGAGTGGCGAAAGGCCCTTCCCCTTCAAGCCTCGTCCCTTGTCGGGTAGCAGCTTGTGCAGCACACGCTGCACGTCTTCCTCGTTGCCCCGTGAAACAATACAAATCATTTCCCTGTTGAAGCCCTGCGTGAGGAAGAGGGCGCGGTGCGCAGAAAGGTCAGTGCTCACGACGTTCCGCAGAAAGGTGTCGAGGTCGGAGTGGGTGTTTGGTGTCGTTACGTGAGATTGCGCGGTCGACGCAGGAGTGATCGGTGCGGTCGATGTCGTACCGAATACGCACACCGCATCCAGTGCCGGCAATTGTGTTCTCACACCCTCCAAAAATTATTGGATTGTGTCACCGAGACATCGTGGAATACGAAGATTTTGGGACGAGGAATTGCCGCACAGGAAGGGGTTGTCTCGTCTGGAGATACAGTGTGATCAAGGGAGGTAGGTGAAATAATTAGTGTTCCTTACACGGGTTGAGCCGTGCGCAATGCACCGAAGCCCTATGAGACGGAATCAATATCACCCTTCTCCCCATGATAGATGTGCTCACATATTCACCGTCTATGGTGGTCTGCTGAGGCGTCTTCAAGGTAGGTGAGGCGAAAGTCGATCTCTGAAATGTATAGTGAAGGACTTGAATTGTATCATTCGAAACATACCTGGCTGTTACCGAAATCATCAGAATCCTGTTGGTGTGTTCTCTTTTGAGCAGTCCCGGTGGGTGATTCCCAAGTGATTCCTACAAATAAAATGTAGACAGGGAGAGACAGACGTGCACCCAGTCGCACTTGATGCCCATGCGGCATATTTTCACGTCCTGTAGATGATCCCGGCGTGAGCGATGAGCGTGAAAGAAGTGATCACGTCTGTGATGTGAGTGGCGGAAAATGGACGCGACGTGTCCTAATGACACGCGTCTATGTCCAATTCTTGCTGTCATGAGTGTTAAGGGGGACGGCAGGTCCCCCTGGGTTGTTTCCACGGCCGATTTAGTTGAGGGGTCGAGTAGCTAGAGCTTGTTCAACATCTCCTTGCCAGAATATTTTTGAGCCGACTACAAAGTTCCCTGAGGTAATTATTCATATTTTTGACTCTATGACATTACTTCTAATGCATGCAAGTACCCCGTCCCAAAAAACCAGCCTAATCGGCCATGGTCTGGGATCGCTAGACACAATTTCTGCCCCGAAATGCAGTCTTGGCCAGTCCATGCATAATATAATATTTTCGCCGATCTGTTTCTATGACTAATTGCTCTTGAATTATTCCAGAAGATCTAGCTAGGTTACAAGTCGATCCGTGAAGTACCCACCGAGATATGGCGAATTCGGTCGCGAGGATCAAAATCTTCCAAAGACGGTAATTTTTCCTTCGCGCCCTCGGTACTGACGTTAGCTGTAACTTGGGGTGAGGATTATGTGGATGTTTAGAGGTGAGGCAAAGGCACGAGCCGCAGAATATTCTAGATCACTTCTGTAGTAGTATATACTCCGCAATGTAGCGGCAAAGGGCATCTGTTTGTTAGTAGTGACGTGCCGGGTCGGGCCTGAAGCCCAAGCCCAGGTTTGGGTCGGGCTTTCAAGCCCGACCCAGGCCCGACCCGCGCCGGGCTCAGGTAGGGCTCAGGGTCGGGCCTCATATTTTGCCCGACCCGCGACCCGGGCTCAGGCCCGGGCTTCAGCCAAAATTTTTGATGGGCCGAGCAGGGTGTCACTGATTCATTTTTTACTGCTGAATATACTACCTTGCAATTTTTTGTTGGTGAGATATCTTATTGAGGGACACCAGTCCCTTTTTAGCGCTATGACTAACAATTGAAGCGCCTGGGTGTCGGCCCGGCAATCCCGCGTGTGCGCTGTCCCAGGTGGTTGTGCTCGGACCAAGTTCAAAGCGCACGAACGGGATCTGCCGCTACTGATTCCGCTGTGAAAAATATCAATACTACCCGGCATACAGGGGAGTGCTACCACTTCTACTGGACATACCACCTGAATCTACTGGCACTACCAACTACTACTGGGCCCAGACCAAATTTCTCCCAGTGCTACCAGTGCTACAAAACTCTTAGGTGACGCTACCCAGATATTTTCTTTTTCCTGATGGAGTGTTCCGTAATAGCCCCTTTCACTGATTGCCTTATATAGGCAGGCCTGGGCCTGAGCCCAAGCCCGACCCGACCCGACCCAAGCCCGGGCTTTCAAGCCCGACCCGACTCGAACAACACAAAGTATTTGTTAGGCATTGCCCTAGCCTTTATCAACCGGAATTCTCGTGCTCTCTAGTTTAACAGCTTATCCTTTACTTACGCGCACCCGAAAAACCAACAGGCTAGAAACATTAGATTTTTTGGAGTGAACACGTTGTCTGAACTCCGCATTTCATGCGTCATTTCGCGTTGCAAATTCAGCAGCCCGTTCGATTCGGGACGAGTTCGTGGGGCAGATTTATTGCATTTTGTTTTTGCAGAGTTCGAAACACGTTTCTTTGCAATGGGGGTTGCCGTGGACAGCTCGTAAAACCAGTAAACTGGTCCATGACCTGATAGCACGCACCCGTAATCAGTTGAAATATCTGGTATAGTAATCGCCTAGACAACCCGTTCGATTCGGGCACGGGTCATCCGAGTGTCCCTTGAACCTGCCAGCTTTTTGGTTATAAAGGAAGCCACCCTCAAAATCAGGGTGGAAAAATCCTCTTCTCTGGTCCATATGGGTTGCTTGTTGGGTACTGAAACTTCAGGACGGCAAGGCTGAGGTTGAATTGGCGCGGATGCACCGCACCGGGGGAAAATCCACTGACCCAGTGACCCCTGGGCCCTGAGACCCATTCACACCGAATTTTACCAAATTTAGGGACGCCAGACTCACAATATGAAACGCAATTGCTAGGGTTAGGGCTTCCCGATATAGTGACAGATAAGATGAGATAAACCATATAAGGAAACCCTAACCTTAGCAATTGTGTTTCAGATTGTGAATCCGGCGTCCCTAAATTTGGCCTACGTCGGTGTGATTATTGAACGGAAACATTTGGTGGGCAAATCAAACACTGCAATAATGTTGCCTGCGGAACTCTCCAAGCACAGTTTACGACTTTCAGATCAACCCTGACATCAAGGCATCTGTGCCGCCGATCGCTCTGTTCTTGGCCCGAGGGCCGAGCATCATTAATTGAGGCGTCTCGCCGTTATGAATCTATACTCCGGTTCTCGAGGATTTAGATGTGGTTCTCTCCTTCTCCGTCACCGCTCTTGCCACCCTGCAACTGTGGAGCGACGAGGCTGTTCACCGTACCGGCGGAGCCCACTGTCAGCCCTCGGCAGATGCCGGCATGTTGGGTTATCTTCGGGACAGATTTGGGCTCTATACTATTCGCTCGAAACTGCCCATAGTTGGTTCGAGTTGAAGCATAACATCGTCAAAACAACGAGGATGTCAGGGAACATAATCTGAGACAAAAAATGGACTTCCTGGCTAGATAAAGCCTATCGGCGTATTTGCGCCGGATTCGGATCAAGCCGCTATAACCAACGTCTGGGAGTAAATTATTTTGGTCACCCATGAGATTACCGGGCTCGCGTACGGACAACGTAGGCGATTTAAATAGAACTGGGCAGCGTTCCGAGATTTTTCACCGCAATTAGAATGGTTTTTGGGCCCAAGTTGGGCTTTTGATGGCATTCAGAAATCCCATCAACTCCCATGGTTATGATCTTCAATGCTTCTGTCGTATCGAACTATTCGTGCAAATAGCGGGAACTCGGTTGAGGAGATTTGTGTTGCTGAAAAAGTCATTCAAGTTGTTCTTAAGAACATATTTGCGAAAATGTCTGTCTATCTTTCATCGTCTCGAATAGGAACTCAGCTCCTTCCTTCGCGCCTGGCTGGGTGTAAAATGCAAGCAGGAGGGTCCTGGACGTATTGGAAGTTGAACCACATTGTCGTGTTTGACTTCCGTGGTGTATCCGAGGCCGCGGTAGCTCTCGCAATTGCCCGAACTCGGGACACCCCGGTAAGGAATGTCCCGATCCGGAACAGGCGAAAAAAAAGGAGGATTAGTCTCACCCTTTTTCGGAACAACTGTAAAGTTGGCACGCCATGAGTTTATGTAGTAGAAAGTGTTCTTATCAGTGAGAAGTTTATTCCGTTGTTCAACTCTGTCTGAGATAACGGCAACGTTGACTCGGCCTTGTTCAGCCCCACGTCGAAAAACCGAGATTGATTTCCCGAACCTTGAGAGCATAAAAGAATGGGTTGAATCATATCGAAGGGACCTTCGGCGTTTGAAAATGTCGGTCTCGGCCGAAGCGAGCATCAGTTCCCCAGATGTTATTGAAACAGCAGTGGTGGAAATTCCCCGAGCCTTCATTCAGGCGGTACGGGACGGCCAACATACGGCCGTCAATCGTGAAATAGCGGGACGGCGGCCCGACAGGTAGTATCTGGTGCCGAGAGTAAATCTACGCGACAAAACTACCTTATACTTCTCGACTCAACTCCCAATACACCATTCACCGAGTCACCGTCACACTCGAGAGGATTTTGGAGGGAGATTAAGAGTAGCGGGATCTGACTTTCGAGTTTCGCGCTGCCGTACCGCGAAATATCGGCGTGATCTTTACGATGTCTAGCATCTTCCCGAGGTATTCCTTATGCTATGGGGCATGTTATGACCCCCCAAACTGAGGACATGCACAAGGGTGCTTTACCTGCCGAACCTTGCCTTGGCCAACATTTAGGAAGCACCATGATCGAATGGAGGGATCAATGACCTTCCGGAAGTCAACTTGATTCGGGCTCGACTCAGGATCATGATGATTATCTCGAGAACAGTCATTCAAGCTAATTCAACCGTTGGTAATTCATTCTCGTGCTCTAAGCATCAAAGTTGGTTCCTGTGTTCAGGTCCCGGAAGGCCTCCAACTCCTCAAGCCGCTTCTGATAAAATGCCTTAAGGTTCGGCACTGCATCGTCTCCAATCGCGAACCGGAGCGGAATTTGGGGCCTGGTGGCCACCTTGATGATGTTGCGCGCGCACTTGGCGGGGTCGCCCGGCACGGCATTCCCGTACTTCTTCATCATCGCTTGTAAGGTACCGCGTAAGACTTCGTAACCATCGATCGTGTTCGCGGGAAGATGCGCGACGGCCTGTTTGAAAAACTCAGTGCGGAAGGCGCCTGGCTATGAGGCACGTATTTCACCGTTAGCTTGTGAGGATTCCGGTTCAATTAACGCACCTTGACACAGATGGAACGGATACCATATTCTGCGAGCTCGTTAGCCCAAGTGTCGGAGACGGCGTCGATCGCGGCCTTGGACGCGCTGTACATTCCAGTTCCAGGGGCCCCGCCGGAGGTTACCTGGGAGCTGATATTAACAAGCGTTCCCGCACGCCGCGCACGGAAATAAGGCAGGAAGGCATTCGTGGTGTTCACCTATAATCATCTCTCAGTCAGAATCCGCGAAAATCTGATATTCAAGATATGCCTGTTTACCAGACCAAAGAAATTCGTGTTGAACTGATTCAAAGCCTCCGCGGGGGAGACTTCTTCGATACAACCACCCTGCGCATAACCTGCATTATTCACGAGATAGTCGACTTGTCCGCTGGTCGAAGCGCTTCAGCGGCGGCCAGAAAGAAAGTCCACAAACTTACTAGATCGCAATTGCATTCGCGGCAGAGTCCGCGAGCTCCTGGGTGGAGGCGGTGACATCCAAAGCCAGCGCTTTCGCACCGCGGGCCTCGAGGTCGCTCAATGTATCCGGGCGACGCGCTGTCGCAATCACGCGGAATCCGCTTGCGAGCGCCGCTGTGTCGCAGTCAGGAATATTGGGGGAGGCAAGTGAAATCTGGGGCTCACCGAGAGCCAGTTCGCGCCCCAATCCCGTGGAGCAGCCGGTGATCAGGAAGACAGGGGAGTTGTTGGTTTGTTCAGCCATTGAGGTAGATGTGGGAATGAGGAATATAGAATGTGATTTGGTAGTCAGACATTAAATACTTGGTATTACCGTCTAGCCGGGTACGTAGGTTCAAATTGAATCGGGATATGCCAGTGATGTATTAGCCGAAACGGGCCGGCTGTAATTAGAATGCGAGTTGGATCCATTGCCAGCTAGGTTATATGTTTGCGCCTCGGACTCGTACGGTCGTATAAACCTGTTGGGAAAACTCGCGAGGCAAATGATGAAGGGGCGCCGCAATGGCGAGAGCTTGACTTGTCGTAGTAAGAACGCAACAGGCAGTTTTGCAGGAAGCCGGCCTTGGACGGACGCGTTGCGGGCCATGCCAACCGTCTACCCGACTAGCCGTGTATCGTGAAGTCCACCATGTACCAAAATATCATCTCTATCGGTTGCGGTGGTCACAGATATTACTTCGCAGGCGGAATAGGAATACCATCAAATTAAGTTGGGATATCAGATGATGCGGCTGTGCCGATTAGATTAGTATCCGGCATGCAGATTTAGTTCCCCCGCCCTGTCACGGTTGAAGTTTGGGCATTTTATGTGCTATTGGGGCCTACAACTAACATGTATACAATTTTAACACATTTGTAGCACATTTTACAGAATTTCCCTGGCCAATCTTGTTGACATGGCTATCTAGACTACTCTAGAACGAAAGCCCGGACTGCCGCTTTCGTTCTACACAGTCAGCTCGCAAGGACCTGAGTGGTATAAAAGCGCCCATGACAGGCGATGGTATCTTTTCCAGGGCATAGTCCTGTGGTTTCGATCTCTTGAGGCCGGTTTCGAGCAAATTTGGCTGGTGAATTTAAGGCCACGCACTGCGGGCCGGGAAAATAGAGAGAGACTGTAAATATGTCCTATATGATTACTAAATGGGTCAGATACCACATGTACTTATAATATTCCTCTCAAAATCTCGTGGAGTCAAAGACCGGGATGGGCCGCTTTTTGCACCCTTTTTCCGTGCTGCGCAGCGCCGAAACATGGGGGCTCTCATGAGTTCAGAAATACAACAAAGTTAGTTTTATCGTCCTTCAGACGCCATAAACCACCGTACCCGAGCCTCGGTCTGGATGTTGCCTAATATAAGTAGGACGCAGGATTCGACTTCAATGAAGGCTTTCCCCTCCAGTAAGCGCTTGACGATCCTCGAGACATGACATCGGGTATATTCCGATTCAATTCCGCAGCTCACGATGGCCCTTGAATTTGGCGATATGTGAAGAAGCTTATTTCGAATTGGATGAGATAGCATAACGATAGTGAGGTACACGAAAATTGATACCACTGGACGTGCCTGTCGCTCCAATAATATCGACGCAAAACCCCCTTCAACTCGGTGTCAGGTCATAGTCATCAAAGACTCCGTATATTTTTTCTCTCGCAGGATACACGCGCCTCTGACACATTCAACATACGGGTCGTGCTGTTTTTCTTTCCCATGGCCTCACAGCGCTGTGTGAACCACCATGCTCCTGTCTACGGCCCCGTTCGAGTCGGGACGAGGCCTTGATTGGGGATAGGCAATTTCTTTTCTGACAGCACCCCGATGTTTTAAAAATTGCAGAAATCTATCTTTTTTGCCCAGATCGTCAAGCAGAATCCGGGACTCCATGGTTTGAAGTTCCCACCACTCAATACTGCTAAGGGTGTCTCTTCAACTAGTAGGCGGAAGGCCTGCTCTATTCGGGGCGAAGTAATGTATGAAGAAAAATGTGTGTGTTTTTTTCCTCTCTTCATTCTTCGTATCCCGCTGGAAGAGAGGGCTGGCGTCGGCTTTGCATGCATCGGACGGACCCCGAATTTGAACTGTGCTAAGAAATATTAGGTAACCTCAATGGTGTATCAGAAAGGCCTGATGCTTATTGGATGAAGCGTGTATCTTGGAAGAAGACGACCCGATGGCATTTACGGAGTTGCTATACAGTACATATATGCAGGACACCCGTTCGATCCGGGTTTGGGCCATTTCTCCTTTCCATTCTCATTTTTCCGTTGGTTAGAAGTACACGCGAGATAGCTATCGCAGGAGATATGGTACGAAACGCGGTATTGTCAAACTAAACTTGCGGGTCGCCGAAATTTATTTTGCGGGCGCCACAGCGTAGAAAGTCCAATGAAAATTCGAAATCCTCTAGACTGAGAGCATCTCGGAGAGAGTCCTAGCTTGTGTCGAGTTGAATATGTCCGGCCCGTCGTGTTCAGAACCCCTTTTTATTTTTCATCGTTATCGTTATCGTTATCAGTATTCGGACATCGCCGGAAGTGTGATGTCGGCGTAATGCGGCTGTATACCACAAGTCCTCATCGCGGTGCATCCCTCACTCGTCAACAACCACATCTTGACAAGATTCCCGTACTAATCCACCCGCTTCCGACAGACAAATCCCTCCCCAGCGGCTTCACACGAAGCCTGGGCAGAGCGTCGCTGCACTCTCTGTGAATGACCACGCAAAGCGCTTGTTTCATGCTTGACTTCTGGGGGGTCTATTCAGGATACCCGGAAGTCGTCTATCTGAGGCTCCCAGTCGTATCGAGTTCGTTATCCGGGCCCACATGTCCGCCTTACATGAGACGACACAGTGTTTCCGTCGGGAGCACCACATCGATGCCCTCGCAATTGAAGCGCATTCCAGACGATGGGACGTGATGGTGATGAACAGGTGAGTCACCGTCTCTCCTTCACCTTGAAGCTATAACACGAGGATGTAGCATCCGTATCACGGAGAAGGGGATCTATGCATTCTCCAGCCCATTATGCGAGCCTTCCCTGCTCTTCGGCTCGATTGTCTCCGAGCGCCTCTCCGGCCTCAGCAGCAATCCCGGGTGCGCAAAATTGATCGTCGTTATCGCGAGGACCACCATCGCGCTGTCCAACACGTCGAAGTAGACCTCCGTGCGCAGGATGATGCTCTCCCATCCCGATGCGAGCTCAATTATCCGGTAAATCGAGCTGCAATTCGAGAGGCCGAGTGAGTACAGATGCGTTGCAAAGTAGAAGGGCGATCGCACGCACCGGATGTAGAGAGTCAAGGTTGAGAGCGCGAGCGCGCCGAGCATGATTTTGAGACGCCAGGTCAGGATGCCGCGCTTCCCCGCCCCATGACGCACTGGTCGATCGCGGAGATAGCGCTGGACAAAATCGACCCCGAGGGTGCCGAAAATGAGGATCACAACTTTAGAGTCGCCTCAGTGTGAGCGGAGAAACGTATTGACGGCACGATGCACACCGTATTGAAACCCAATTCCTCCCAGTATGATGTGCGCACCCTGTAGAGAAGCAGGATGTAAGAATAGGGAGATATCCCGGAGAGGAATGACGCACGCGATTCGCAGTCGTGAGATCGTCTTCACCCCCGCTCGAAGCTATCCCCCCTCCGACGGCTTGGACCGTGAGGGCAATGACATCCTGCGATGCTGCTTAAATGAGACGCTCTTTAAGCCGAGCGGAACTCACGGAGGGAAGGAAAACCATGGTGTCTGGGAAAGGGGAATTAGGGTAGTCCAAGTGCCTCAAGGAATAGACGTACACCGCTTGGGAGTAAGCCGCGAGTAACATGGACCGAGCTGGTCAATGATGCGCGATAAGATGATGAAGTTGGCTGCCAGCAGAGGCGTCGGGGCAAGTGCAGTACCGGAGAGTCTGAGTGGTGGGCGTCAGTCAGCGCACGAGATAGTCGAGAGTCGAGAGAGGCGTTGACTGACTGTATAAGGAAAGGCGTGTAGGCGATGGGCGAAAAGGACGACCAGAGCCTACCACTCCACCTGCATACACACGATAAGCCAGTCAGAAATCTAGTGCCGTTTATCAATAATGGATTAAATCGCACCCAATTAGCTCGCCAATTCCGCATAGTACCGCAGTCGGGAAGAGCCACCAGGTACGGAACCATATTGCTTGAAAAATGTGAGCGACTGTTGCAGGGAACGTGAGCTTGTATACGAACTTGCACAAAGGATTCGTACTCGTGCTGATACCGTAGAGAACAAGAAAAGTAATGGCCACCGCTTCTTGAGGTATATATCCATATTGCTCCTCGTCGAGTGCGATCTGAGTCGCGTTATCGCGGATTGACAGCGACTGCGCAAACATAGCAGCGGAGACAGAAAACGGAAGGACGAGGGATAAGAAAGAATATGGGAAGGAACGGGTCGCCAAGAGAGGAAGCTTTTCTGGAGGTACGGATTTCGATAGATAGAGGATCCAACAGCCGTATTGCCGCTGATCAGACTGCTGACAGTGTTCACTGACATCGGAGATTTAAGTGCCGATTGATGAGCGATTGGCGAGAGATTGGCTCAGGTTCAAAATTCACACGAAACGCCTGCTTCAGTGAAAATAACTTAGATCTGAGGCCATATGACCTCCCAAACCTTCGAACAAATACTTAAAACAGCTGGCAATAGTATTCATCGGTCCTTTTTTCTGGCAGGAAGGTCAGCCTAAGAATGCCTTTGTACTAAGCGCCGCGGAAACCACGGCCTCGATGAAGTGTGTATTGAAGGAAAGGCCCTTGAACCTCGCAGCACAATTTAACATTGGCAGAGTGCGCTTGGCTGGCGCCAACCCCGAGGTCTAGAGATATCCAGTTTCGGGGTCAGTGATAATGAATATGTTTCATACAATAAATTAATGACGCCTTCTCCGCAGCGCGACAGCGCGAGGCGCCTATTCAATTGGGAACATAGATCGCAGCAGGAGGAGGAGGAGGAGGAGGAGGAGGAGGAGGTTGTATTACCGCGGTGGTCCCATTGAGGAACATACGGGTACCGTACCCACATACACAAAGCCTCTGAGTGTATGCTACAGTCAACTACACCTAAACTCGGTTTGAACAGTATAACCGTCTCACAAGTGTCGGAAGCAGAAGGGAAGGGTCCAGAAAAGTTGTGACGTGTTCAGGGTCTGGGATCTGATGAGGTGGTATATACCGCGCATAATGACCATCCTCGGAGGCTTTCTTTGAATAATTCTTCAAAGTTAGGGAGAAGCGAGCAAATGCCCATAATTTGGCAATTGGAACACGGAGGATACGCGGTTGCTCACATTGTTCTATATCAATGTTTTGCTCGTGTTGTGTATGAGATAACCGTCATGGAGAATGAAGATACAGTGGCAGTTCGGCCGCTGAGCTGGTACTATGCCAGATGATATCATGCTGTCTCGATTATATTGCCCCTATTAATTGACTCCTAAAATCTCGGGTGTGTCCGAGTTCCGCAGGGGTCTCTGAGACATCCCTGCTCGCTGTCCGATACAGCCCGAAAGTCACTTTCGACCGTCGGAACCAATGCCCTGACACCGGACTAAGACAGAGATGGGCGGACTCGGTGCGTGTTTGCACTTTGGTGGTTCTCGGTGCACTGATTGACTCTGCCGAGGCACTCTGAGATCACGCAGAATTTGCGCAGGATGTTTTCCGTAGCGATTATAGCCTCTAGGACGTCCAGCGCTAAATCTGCGCCGCATGGAGGGAACGAAGAGTAGCAACAACTAGAATCTGTTGCTGCCGTCTCCTGTTGACGGATGTGTTGCCCCCGAGCAAGAGGAAGTCTTTCTCGCCGGGTGAAGTAACCCCAATAGCACCGAGTGTCCGGCAGAGTCGGAGCTCGGAAGAGAGAGCAGCCTGCTGCGGACGGCATTAAGCTTACCACCGCACCAGCCCCCCGGACACTACCTTATCTGACGGTCTGGGCACACAGTGAATCAATTACCGATTTTTTTTCAGAGCTATTTTTCCGAGCCAGAAGTGTAGCTTGCACTAGTTACACAACTACTGGTGGAGGGCAACTTGGATAAATCTATTTGGCAATCCCAATGCCGGCATTACCCCGGACAGACAAGTTCTATTTAGCACCCCCTCCAAACATCATAAGATAAGATAACACTACATTGATCAGAGATTATCAACACTTTGACCGCTGTTTTTTATTCGTTTCCGAACGATTTTGACGGGAAAAAATAGTCAAATTGATATAACCAAAGCCCAGTGCCACCCATTCACATTCACAGGTCCTTTCAATTTTTTCCAACCATTTTGTGACCTTTACTTCAGAGTTTCTAGGGTTCTGAGGGGGAAAACCGCAAGAATTCATCCAATTTCCGACGGATAAACGGCCGAAAAAATTCAGATGGTAGGTCCTTACGTACCCCTGCTGGTGGTATTAAATCTCTGCGACCCAGGACACGGGGCCCTGCCCGAAGGTGTTTGTGTTCTCTCTGTACCTATTTGCACGACATATATATGCATGAAACCCGATTTGTAGGCAAGCCGGGGTTATGGATTCCGGAAGGGGTTTGTCCAAGTTTTGGTGAAAGAATGAAGTTGGGGATTTCCGGCAAACGGTCCGGGACCAAATCCGTCGGAGTGTAAAATCGGCTTGACATTGGTTGGTTGCTGCATCAGCTACTGAAAAATATACCATCTAATTTCAAGAGCCACTTTCATCCCATTTCCTTGTTCCATTGCAGTCTAAGGGCTACATTACAGCATCCTTTCCACCATTCAAGTTGGTGCGTTCTGATTGCTCGGGACTTCCCCGAACACCCCGGTAACAAAGGATCACTAAAAATTTAGTGCGCTAGATTTATTGTCTGGATCCTGGACGAGGTTCGCGTCGTGGACGAGGCCGAATTATGCCGACCGCAGCACACTACTTTGATTGTCAGCCGCTGTGGTCCGATCGTCCCGCCGACGTGCCGTATTCAAATTACATAGTGCCTTGGATGCGGTCTGATCGCCGGAAATGCTTGCCTTTTCAACCACCGACGGAGGATTGGTTAAATCTGATCTCTTTCAATGACTGAGCCGAGACTGGAAATTTTGTTCCCACCGAAATGAAATGAGACCCAGAAGTCAGTGAAGTACGGAAAATACATGGGAGACTCTTGCTGTTGTTATTGTTCCGGCAGTGATTGCACGCTTTCAAACTTGCTTCTGCCTTGCACCCTGATGATGGGACCTTTCCCAGTCCCACCTTTCCCCCCTACTTCAAGCCCTGCTCCACCAGCGCCACCTGTTCCTCCTAAGAGACGTAAATACCTAATTTCACACTTTGAAGCAGAGACTTGCCAGAAATCTTTCTGAATGTCAGACGTTCGTCAAAATCAAGCTCGAGGCGTGGGCCTATGCCTTCGCCCCCTTCTCCTCCAATGTTTCCGTAGCCACCTGTGCCGCCAGTGCCTCCTAGATGCAAGTTCACTTCAGTTCTTGGCTAGAACCTGTCCTCACCTGTGATATTTTCCATCTCAATCCGTGCTAGGATGGGATCAGGCGAAGGTTTGAAGCATCAGAAGACAGCTTGCCTTCGTTATTACGTCCTAACTTCGCCTGTAAATGTAACATGAGATTATCACAGAATAGAGAAACCGAAGACTACCTCGAGAGCTTTAAGGCTCTGGGAAACCTTATCAACATCGACGAGCTATTGCGTTTAACAAATTTGAAGCATTCGTGGAATCGAGTGCTTACCGTGGCTATAGAAATTATCTGTGTGAGATTCATGCGGTACTTGGCAAGACATGCCGCATTGTCGGCGCTGTTGAAGAACCGTTCCAGTGTTCCTTGAGATTTTGCAACGTCTAAATCTACTGCCATTGAATTGAATTCACTGGGCCCGGTTGGTCAATGTACACGTTACGACACGTATTTCGCTCACTGCCGAAGAGCTTCTAGGACAAATTGACCTCTACTTGACGTGTTGGGGCCGTCTGGACTGTCACTAGGCGTATTCGGGACGAATATTTGACTTGGGCCGAGCGGGGTCCCCATTTCAGATATGATGGGGGTGAGAAGCTTGATTCGTGCAGCCAGTTCCACAAATCCTTGTGCATTGTCAGAAGTTTGCTGGACGCAAAAAATGGGTATCAGTTGTGTGAAGAAACTCAAAATATCTGACCTCAATCCGTGCTATAGCAGCTAGAACCGGGTCGATGACACTATTCAGGCTCTGCCCCAGTGGAATATTATTGGAAATAGTACTGAGTGTCTGCAGAGCGAATTTGAAAACATTCCGCGCGGTGTGCGCTGGGTCAGCGTGGCGAGCTTTGTCTGGCGTCTGCTGAGACGGGACTTGTTCAAATTCCTTGGTCATATCCGGCGAGGAAGACT
Source organism: Mycena galericulata (assembly GCA_029289565.1). Lineage (NCBI taxonomy): Eukaryota > Fungi > Basidiomycota > Agaricomycetes > Agaricales > Mycenaceae > Mycena > Mycena galericulata. The sequence continues at coordinate 356,788 of JARKIA010000090.1, forward strand.
GTTGAGGTCCGATACTGATGGCCTCTTTGCGACACACTAACTTCGAACACCACTTGAGCGACAAGCGACTCCACCTAGAGAGCTGGCAGAGGGTCATTTTCAGATCGCAAGGAGCACAGAAGGTGGCGGGGCGACCCACCGCGGTCATTATGGGCCTTTGAGAGCGCCCCATGTGACGTGCTTCTCGCGCCACAATGGCTAGATTCCAACAACTGCAGCTTGCTAGGTGACGGGTGCCATGCTATATACTTGGGCGCTAGTGGTTGAGACAGATGTGGTGGCGCTAGCCCTTGTAAAAGAGACCGAAGTTTGTTCAGGATGCTATTTGACAGTGGTCATGAGAATAATTGATTCTGCGTTGTCACCGGACGTGCGAGAACATGCGGTTCAATTGGAACCGCTGCGGACGGCACCGTCTGCGATGTCTGCGAGATACGAGTGAGAGAACACCCGCCACTAATTCAATTGCCCAGCAAGGCGACCTGGCCCAACCAAAACCAGGAGAGGGGAAGTACAGCCCCATGAACAAAACCGCCAAGCACGAATAATCCAGTCAAATCTGAATCTAGATTCCTAGAAAGCGCTGTCAATGACCTTCAATGGGATGAGTGATGCAGCGCTGAGCTGTCTATCATAGAAGCGGCAGCCAACCTTTGTCTAGCGCTCGTGGCGGTCATGAGGCGCCTTGGACCACCCTATATTAGACATGAAAAAGACCAGCAGATGAAATAAATAGAAGCCAACCCGTGAGTCACCTCGAGGCAGTTTTTTTTTTACAAAAAGGCGAAGGTAAATTCCATCCTGCTGTCGTCACGTAGATGTCGGGAGTTACATGGGCCGCTTTGAAGTCTTGGAGGATGATGCCTCCTTATTGGAGTTTCGTTTTTTTGAAGCTTTTCGAACTCCACGAGATCAACGAACGGTAGCGCCGGAAGATATGGGCGCTCTTTCCTCCTTTAGCGCCATCATTTCAGTTCCATGGTAGGCGCCACGCTACACGTACCCCAGAAATTTAGGGTAGGGGACTGCGCTCCATGACAGTCTGGAACTAGATGTGCCGTGCGCCGGTTGCATGGTAGGCGCCACGCCCGCACCTTCGGTGTGGCCGAGTCTTCTCCCGTATATTTCCTGTACAACAGCATTTCTGAGTTGATTATTACCTTTCATTGTTCGACGACTTTGGAGTAGATAGCTGTAGAGTAAAGGGATTTGCCACTGCACTTCCGCTACCGCATTCAGCGGCAGTCCCCGCTGGATTTCGTGCTGGTCGCTCATATGCCCCGCTGCGGATTTCCACCTCAGCCCCACACTGTTCTATAAGTCTCCCACGCCTTCCCGATGCCCCGGACGTAGTTGCCCTGAACTCCGCCTACGTGCGGGTATCCTTTTTTCCCGCCCAAAGCTTGTTGTGAATTTCCAACTCTACCGAATCTCTTGTCGAACACGTGGAATGCAGGGGAAAGGAGGCAACCTGTAGCGTTCTGGGCGCATATGTCATCTATCCACGGCATATCTAGTCCCTTGAGGTATGTAAAACACCTGTTCGATTCGGGTCAGGTCATGTGGCGACACCTTTCATTTTGCATTTGTCCGTGAAATGGTGGCGCGTGTTGGGATTTCCGTTGTCTCCCTAGATCCTATTATTTTCCATCAAGTACACTGACCGACCCAGACCTTGCGATCCGTATTTCGTCCGCAAGTAGGCGAACACGAGAGGAGCTTGCTGATAGTAGTGGTAGAACGCACCCACCGCTGCTTATTCTTGCTGTATGTTGAAATACACAGCAGGTTACAGGACGACCTGTTGCGCTGGGTGCACCTACCACTCATTGGTACTCTAACCAATTCATTGTATGAAGAATACCCGTTCGATTCGGGTCAGGTCATATGGCACGAACCATGAAGTTTTTGTCTGAAACAGTATTTTCTTAATGGCTCGCGTATGTAGTAGGGTACCCAGAAGTTGCCAGCTCACAGTGGATTCAAGGGAGCTCTGAACAAATTCAAACAATTCTTCCCGCTGTCAGCCGACTCAACAGAAACGTGATGAATGCCTCCGATTCAAGGTTTGCTGGGCTTGTGGCTTGAGGTACTCTTGCGTCAACATACCCGACGACCTGATAGGGCTGGACCATATGCCGCCAATCTCACTGCACACATGATGTAGGGACCCCGTTCGATTCGGAGCCAGGTCATTCATACCATTCACCTGCTTTTTCTCTTTTGGTGCTTATATTCACAGCCACCGTTTTCACTAGCTGCAAGCTGTTGGATCACCCAACTATCCATGAAAGTTGCGCATAAAGGATGAAATAGCATTGCAAAAGAGACCACCTGATTGCGCTGGTGCGCATCTGCCCATCATAACCAGACAACGCAATGCCGTTTGCAGGAGGCCCGTTCGATCCGAGTCTAGGTCATCTATCATTCCCCTGGGATTCAAAACATTTTTTTTCTTCCAAAATTCAATGATTGGATCTGACTTTATCCACCCTTCTTTCCTAACATAATAAAGGTGGAGTCTAATATCGATAGTCTTCACAATCGACTGGCATCAAAAGACAGCCTAGTTTCTTACTCAAGAGTTGACATGACATACATGTACGGCAATACAGGAATGGGAAAGACCTGGTAGCGGCCGTCGGTCATCCCACAAAGTTCTGAGGACATGTGTAATTAAATTCAGTCTCTTCTGAAATGAATCCGCGAAAGAGCTACAGTACAGTGTGGATATTTCGAAGGACTGGACTACGTCGAGTCATTTTTCTAGCAGCATACATCGGTGCCAACCAACATACCTCCAGTGAAAACTATTCCGCGGCGTGCAGCAACCTGTTTGATTCGGGTTGAGGTCATACAACAAACGGAGCCCGCTCGCCTTTTGCTTTATCGACAGAGGCGCAGAAGCTATCGGACTTTTCAGGACGTCACAGTTGGAGTATATGCTACGGCCAGCAGCAATATAATACCCACAGCCGATTGGCCTTATTAAGTCTCAAGCTGGCTCAGATCCACTCTCACTGGGCAGCAGTAGTCATCTTTTTCCCGCCTTGAATTATCTATTGTGGTTCGAACTGTACATGGGAGCTTGATTTATGTAAACAAATTGGTTTTATCTTGGGGTCGTTGTTCACTAGTATTCCGAAGTCCATAGAAGTTACAAGATCGTGAGGTGGAAAGGTTACATTTCAACGATCTAGTCCCATACATTTCGTTGCCGTTTTATATCGGGGTTGAAGATAACCCCTATTCATTTTCGGACGTCGGCTCTCGGAGCACGTGAGGCGATGGCGGCGTTACGCGGCCGATCAATTCCTTCTCCCTCTCTCCCAGTCGGAGTTGGGACTTGGGAGCGCCTCCAAATATCTCATCTGTGCTCGCTTACTCCGCTGATATGACCCCCCTCTGGACGACATGATACCGACGACTCCGCCGATGCACGACTTCCTCTTCAAATTCTTGATGGATCTCAAGGTCCTCCTTCAGGATCGAATATACCACTTGATACGGCGGTACCTTGCGCCTTCTTCATCTGCATGATACCCACCAATATACAACTCAGGAAGACGATCGTCAGCTGCGCTGTCGTCATATTGTCGCTGGAGCCATTGGCGGCGTGTTTTGCCAGGTGTGGCCACTACGTATTCTGGCGGCGACAACCAGCGATGCGTGCGTTATACCCCATCCTCGTGTGCCATCTCCACCCAACTCCGTGTCGTCCTGACTCAATAGCGTCCTGCGAATAGTTGCACCCGATGCGCAGTCGCGCTTTTAGGTGCGTACTTGGACCACACCCCGCGCATTCATCTTTGTATCCGCTATTCTGTGTCCTTCAGCCATGCCTACATTCTGTATTCCTATTTCCAGACATTCTTAAGCGCGCCGCACGTTTTGTCTCCACCCTACCTCCAACTTCAAATTCACCCGTTCACCCTGAAAATCCCGAATCACGCGGATCCTTCGCTTCGGCATATTTCCTTGGGCCCTGCCCAATTTCTCCTCCCCTTTCTCTGGCAATATTTCTCCAACTCGCGGTCGCAGGTTCGTGTGTTCTCCCTTCCTCATAACATCTCTACGTCTCGATTTCGAAGCCGACTCGCGCTGAGTGCGAAAGGCGGAGGCGCCTTCAGATCCTTCTGGCTCGTGCGCAGGGTGCAAGCTACGGGCTCGGGTACTTTGATAGCGTGTGGCCGCAGGCTGATCATGAGCCCAATACAGACTCGCGCATGCATTCTAAGCACCTCAACATTCGTGCCCGATTGGGCCTCGAATTGAAACTCGTTGTGGAGTTCGGTTCGCGCGCGACTCAGAGATGCTGAGCACAGATCGGTGTAACTGTGCCGGACAACGGACTCGCACATCTCGGCGCATCGTAGACTCGGCGGCGGACTCCTCGCGCTACGCGCGGGCGGGGTATGCGTTGGCCCTGTGTGCGCAAGTTTGTGGTGCGCGTCGGGGCTCTTGATGTATCGCAGACTCGTGCTGGATGTGCTGTGCGCGTTCTTGATGGAGTGCTGGATATGTCGCACGTCGCGGACTCGCGCATTTCCAACAGAACTTTCGGGCTGATCATGATTGGGCCTTGCTCTCCGCGCAGTGTCGGTGTCGGTGCCTATTTCTCGCGCACAGTACCAGGTGAATCTATGTGTTGAGGAGCCTTTTCAGGACCTCGTGGAGAACTCGGAAAGTGCATCCAAGGAGAAGACGACCTGTAGCGCTGGGCGCATCTGCCAATCATCCTCGAGAGCCACGATTTCAAGGTATGCAGAATACCCGTTCGATTCGGGGTCATACGTGTTTTCGATGTGTTTTACTTCGTAAAGCTTCGCACTCCAGGTCTTGAATTTTTCTGTTAAGACCCCACAAGTGTAACGTCTGATATTTATTGGCACTGAACCTCGCACTCGAGAGCTCTCGCGAGGCGGCGAAGATGCTGTCCTGTCTGCACTCTGGGGCTTTCCTTCGTTCGAAGTACCCAACGACCTTAGAGCGCTACGGCACTTCTACCCAAACGACGACCACGAATCCCGTTCGATTCGGGCCCAGGTTATGCGGCGGAAGTATATGTTTTGCTCTCCCTTCTAATACCTGAACCTAAGCTGTTTTACGGCAACTCAATAGCAGCGGTGCGCATGTGATGATCATGGAACGAAATGAAGGAACGGACCTACTCTCGAAAGACCTCATAGCACCATGAACCCTCAGTGGTTATCTTCCCAAGAGCGGGACCCGTTCGATTCGGGGTGAGGTCCTCGTCCACAAAGGGTGCAAGCATTTCTTTTTTTGCACCAAGTTTTGTGGAGCCGTCGGTTTGCAGGAGGCTCGCCCATCATTGTCCGCACTCCCTAACGGTAGCGTACTACCGGACCTGACCACATTGGTGTCGACTCCAACCCGTGCATCCGTGCTGCACAGACCGCGCCGATGGGGCGACGCTGGTCACGGGCATCAACGACGTTATCACGAGCGAAGAATGGTAAGCGCTTTTGGACTTAAGTTAGTGGCAGACAGGAACAACGAAGAGACAATTCAGCAGACTTCGATGGCCCGGCCCGACCTAAGCAAAAACATTAGCCACATTTGCAGGCGAAGGCACGAACTTACCTTCGCGCCGTGTGTGGACGGGAATCGAGAGGAAGCCGAAGCCGACGCTGACTTGAGCTCCAGCGACCAGGATCTTTGTTGCAGGTGTGCGCCGGAGTGTCTCATCCTAGCAGCATTGTGAGAAAGCCCAAAATATCCCACGCGACTAACACTGAATTCATTTTACAAAAACGACACACGGAGAGACATTATACCCCTTATACAGGTCATAGCTCCAAATTCGGAGGACCTTCGGTTCGGTGGCCTTCGACGCGCGCAGAATCTGCGTGCCCTTCTCTATTAGTTCCTCGAGCGGCACCGAGACCGCGTCCGCTGTCGCCTCGTGTATGAGGGACAGCTGCGAGAGGTGTGTGAAGCGATCTAGGAGCGCGAGGTCCGTGAAATGGGGATTGCATTGGTGGCCGTCCGGGTTAGAGTGAGATATGGGCTGGGGTTTGTCGGACTCGATGGGTATGGTGCTGTTTACCGATATTGCGCGGAGGTGTGGAAAGCGATGCAGGACTGCTGCGTGTGCGGGCGTAAGAGGGTTGAGCAACGACAAGTGGAGAGTTAATGGGGACGTACCTTCAACCAGCGCCTTCGAAAGTTTGAGTCCAGCGATGGCCTCGAGTCGCGGGAAGAATCTTTGACCTGGTTCAAACACCGCGCTGTGTGCAGATATGGACGGGCACGCGAGCGTCGTGACATTTGGGAACGCGGGGAATATCTGATCGAGTGTGTCGGGGACGCACAGAGCGGTGACAGTGGGTAACAAAACATCCGCAAAGGCGTACGACACCACTGGCACGACGATCCAGGGTGATTCGTAAATCTGCAGGCCCCCGAGATTCGGGAGGGCGCAGAGAAATCGCACAAACAGAAAGACGGCTTCCATCTCGTCTGGGGACCATTGTTTCATGGAAATGTGCACGGTTCTGTTAGTTAGAAAATGAAGACGCAGGGACATGTAGTGTGAAAAACTCACTTGATGTAAGGAAAAAGACGTGATACAAGCGTGCTATTCATGTAATGTTCTTGGAGAGTGGCCACATTGGAGACCTCAAAGGTCTCCCATGCTACTGGTAAGAAGATTCCGCGCAGCGCTAAGCAGGTCTGCGACAGAGATCGCACAGTCCGTTGGTGGTCTTGTCGTTCCTGCGCCCCTTGCTCCTGCCGGACAAGAGGCGAGAGGAAGGTGAACGGGTGCGGCTTGTAGGAGCCTATTTCCAGCAGGAGCTCCGTAGGGAGGTCAGTCAGCGAGCAGATACCTGCCGACGACATGAGCGTTGCGAGGAGAAAGTTATGGCGTGTCACTGTCACTGTGACCGGCGCGATTCCCGACCATTGATTATAGTAGTACTCGTTCTCTGAACGAAATTAGGGCTCTGTTTATAATTCCACGGCCTATTATAAACAGTTTATAAATTTCCGTTTATAAACAGGCTGTTTATAAACATGTTTATACTGGCCAGAGGAGCCCTGAAACCCAATGCAAGAGGTCTTCACCGGGATCATATTCACACTGTGCCCGACTTTACCAACTTTGCGTGTTCTGTAACAGCTATGTACTTCTTATCCCTTTCATATCCCTCTTCCTCGATACTGCATGACTGTGCTGCACAGTCAGAACCAATTTTATCGTGACAGCCTGGTAATCCCCATCCAACCTCTCCTCTTGCAAAGGCTGCACTTTTGTGCTTGCCAAATCGAAGGGCAAGTGCTGGAGAGACTCAACAGCCGCTGGTAACGATCTATATAATTAGATTCCCCCTGTCATTTACTGTGCCGCAGGATGCTGTGTGCCGCTGGAGAAACACGTACATACCTGCATCTGGAAAAATCTTACTTCCTATAGAGGGATATGTAGTCAGGATAGTTGAGGTAGGAGCATAGGTAACCCCCAATTATATAGCACTCTGTAGTTGGTAGCCGATAATCTGTAGCGCTATATTGATCCATATAGCCACGTGTCATCCATACATATTGACACATACCTCCATAGGCTTGTAGCCTACATAGGGCTCTGTAGCGATACAGTGCTCCTGTAAGCTCCTGTACAAACCACGGTTCATCGGATTTGGGACCTCAGATGCGAAAAAAAAAATGGGATAAAAAAATAGATATTGGGCTATTATTCGGATGAAATCTATCTACCGCTCGACTGCATCTTCCCCAGGCCCCTTCTCTTGTCCATCGTAATCCTCACCCACCCCACCTCATCCTCATCATCCCCAGACCTCTCCGGATAGATGAAGCCGACCTCCCGTTCGCCACAAACCCAGGCCGTTCTGATTATCTTCAACTTGATGGAGCTGACTTCAGTTGCAAGGTTGAGGGATAAAGAGTGCCTTGAAGTGGGTGTGCGGAAGGGGATGCGAGAACGCAGAACGCAAGAATGAGGATGAGGCCAGAGGCGCGGACGCAAGGGAGGTGTGGGAGCAGAACGAGAAGCGAGAACTCGCAGGTGCCAGTGCGGAAAGGTAACACCAGGAAGGCGGGAGGCGGGCGTGAGCGAAGAACACGGGAACGCGTAGAATGCGTAGAATGCGGCGCGAGCGCACGGGGAGGGGGTGTAACAAGATGGTATTTAAACTTAAAGAGGGCTTGACGAGATGTGGTCATTGAGAGCACCGGTCCATTGGCTTGACTCTTGATAGAGTGGAAACAGCCTAGGGCGCTTGACAGCTGCTTGATTTGAAGGACGAGGATGGACCACCGACAGGTGTCTTGCACGGTACGTTCGGGAGAGAAGAGATGGAGTGGTAACAAAGCAATCCATTGAAGTGGGGACGGGCACCGCCGTTGATCGATTCGGCATGTTGACACTTGTTTATCCTCCCTTAACGAGCAATTCTACAGGTTCTGTTGTTTTACAGTCTCCACATGCCCTTGTTAGACTCAATTTGCTGGGAGAAAGTGTTCTTTGAGCTCGTGGCTACATGCCCACAAATAAACTTGTGAATTCAAGGTGAAATACAGTGTATATTGAACAGCATCCCTGTTCGCTGGCGAGATAATCTCGGTAGGAAGGCTGTGGGTGCTTAACAATAAAAAATAGTAGACTTTGGCAATGAAAACTTTCGTTTTGGTCACCCCAAATTGTGGTTAAATGAGGTTTTGAGTTCAAGATTGAAATCGGAACTGGACTTTTAAACCAGATCACGTGTTTGGCTGAACGGCGTAAAATGCCTCAAAAATGCCTGTAGCTTTTTCAACACTCTACGAACTCCTTAGATTTTGCTTGAAGAATTGTGATAAACTATACACTCTATATGATTATGCTTTTAGAATGTCAAAAATGTAACATGGACTGGAGAAATTGCCTGGAATGCGAGAAACGGCATAAAAGGCCGATAACTTTTTCAATACTACATTAATCTCTATGGGGGTGCAGGTAACATAGTAGCTACATGCTCTCTCCCTAAAAGTACCAGGCCCTATTTTTTAGTTTGACTTTCCCTCTCGAGAAACGGGCCGACGGTCGAATAAATGTAGTTCCTCTCACATGTATTGGAGAAATATGAAGAATCGGGTGTGGTACTTCAATTCTAATGCATATTTGGAAGGATTCTGTCGATTTCAATTTTTTCTAAGGCTTTGTTCAAAAAAGTTATCGGCTTTTCGAAACTGGAACTGGCCCTTCCCGCGAACCAAACATGACCAAAGCTGCCGCTTTCTGATCGGGCGTTGCCCGTCCCCAATTGAAGAAGGGGTCGACATGGTGGTGGTGGGAAGAGACAGAGAGTGGCGTGATTTGCGACGAACATTGGTTGTGTTTGCTTGATGCGCACGGGCCATGAGCTTGATCGCAACAGTAGTTGACAGTTTGCCGGCCTGCCGGCCCCTGCCGGACAGCAGAAATGTCTGGAACAGAAATCCCGGGATTTATTCGAGAAATACACATGAATGTGGCTAGAAAATTCGAGAGAAATCATTCTTTGAGGAAATCTAGGGGTTCCGTTTGTTGGGAATCCACTGTCACAGAAATTGCCGATTTCAGAAAATCCTTCCCATCCAATTCCCATCACATCGCGTTGACATCGCGTTGACATCCGCGAATCATCAAAATATCAGAATTTTTCGGACCGCATCTCTCGAGTATCTCTGGACCCCACTGCCAATACTCTGCTAAATACATGGGCATTATAGTAGTGGCACAAAACCATATAGCACAATATATTCATTGCTGGATACTGTGTAGTTTGATATAGGACTAGCAGGCAGCTATATTGACTACAGTTGCTATATATCTTCCAGCAGAGCTACAGGTGACTATAGCGACTATACCGACAATATAACTAATGGGGCAGCTATGGTCAGGGGAGTTTTTCCTGATGTGCCTGCGGCCACGTAGATATTTATTTTCGTATAAAAGACCAACAACGACACTCATTCATTCTGTATCTGTTCCCTTCCTTTTGTCCGCGTCAAACTCCCTCAAATATTCATGCAGGGCTGATTTGACTGGTCGCTGTCTCCTTGGCTTACATTTTTTTGGATGTCCAATAATATCTTCGTAAAACTCAACCCAATCCTTGCCAAAAATTCCCCAATACTTTCGTCCTCGGGACTTCATTTTCTCCTTGACCCGTGGGTTCCGCCGCCCAACCCCATCTTTCAACCAGCAATATCTACATATATTGGCATGCATAACTTTACATCTTCATTAAGTTTCCCTACCATGTGGCTCAAATAGCAACAAATGCGAACTTGGTTGACTTTCTTGCTGTTCCGACGCAAATTCTCCGTGCCGGAGCGGAGCGGAGGCAAAATCTTGTCTGATCTTAAACTATGGCTTTGGTTCCGCGGCGCCGGATGCATGGGAAGACCGATCAGGCGATCAAGTGGCTGAAGACTGATAGCATCCGTAGCATACACTTGACGCGATGTATGTAGTACGGGCCCCGGTTGTTTCTTAGCGGGACCGCGTTGAAATATACCTACCCACCTACCTACGATGGAAGACCGGGTGAAATCTCGGCTCCCGGGACACTAATTTGAATGATTTTTGCGCTACAAATGCAAGTAGACTTCTGTTGAAGATCAGTCAAGAATCGGAGAGGCGTAGGATCAAAAGGGAATCTCAAGGGACAACGAAAAATATGTCAATACTCAATACCACCGCGCTGATTTTGAATGAGTCAAACAACAATCTTCCTGCGTCCTCTTCATCCAAAACGCAGCCAGGACTCGCCCAAAGCAGATGTCCTGCGCGATGTACGTTCAACGTTGGTCAGGCCATATGATGTGCCGCGTTCCATGCCTGCATAAATCTCGCTCAGTCTAAGCTCAGAATCAGGTCAGGACTGAAACTTGAAGAGCTTTGAGAAATGCACCCCATTCCCTTTGATAGATATATATTCGAAGTTCCGTTTTCGAAGGGGGGGGGGTGTATTATACCACCTCCTTTCGAGGAAGCAGAACTAAGGATGGACTTGGGGGAACGTCACTGACGCGAGGACCAGGGTCCAAAGGCCGCCGGTGTCAAAATTTTGGCCACAAAAGGAAATTCAGTTGCAGGATGAAGGTAAGTAGTTGGAAAGCGTGGATGGCGGCAGTCCGAGTTCCTTGTACATATCTTCCATCCAGTCGGTCGAACATGACCACCTCACGGGGATTTGAGTGCTCCCGGCACAAAATCACGGATCGACGACTCAGACAGTCAGACTTGGCGTTCAAAATTGAACCTGTTCTCGCGTGCACGTATGTATTCAGATGTTCAATTGAGCATCGAACACGCCTCATCATGGCACAAAGTCGCCCCTTTGTTGGACAGACTTCCATGTACATAGCTGTGAGTCTGACGGATCTGTCCACCGGACGGGGTACGGTGACGTGATGTTTGTTTGAAATTTTCAAAAAGTGATGGGAAACGCCAGGTTGCCAATTTCATCTTTGTCCAGCCCGACATGCGTTCTTCTCGCCCATTGATTTCAGGAAAATTTCAAGACATTCGGAATGGATGGGCGCGTGTTGAAAAAGAATACGGGCAATGACTATTATCACCGTTCTGCCTCCGGTAACGTCAATCACGGTAACTTTGTACCTGGATGTTCCTTGATACCCCCCCAATAAAGGCAATTACCTACCTTTTGCCGTAAACGCTGGGAAAGCATCACGCCTTAGAAACCTGCTTGGCCTAGACTTCTCGGCGCCGCCGTTTCATCTGCGGGGCTATGTAGACAGATGTCAGTCCAAAAGAATTTCTCCACAGGAACACTTACAGCGCTCGTCAAACGTATAAAGGTGACCAGACTCCAGTGAAGGCGGTTAAGAATTGTCTACTCCTACAGATCCAGGCTCAGCAAACCCGGTCCGTCCTTGCAGACAACATGCGCTTCAACACTCTTTTCACTGCTTTTGCCGTCGTCGCTACTGGCGCTTATGCTAACGACTTTTCATCTGATTCTATTTCGTCTGCATTGACTCTCACCGCGGCGAACCACTACGGTGCTCCTACCCCCCCGTGGGAGTCCGGTCATTATCCCGGTTGGTATTATGGGCATGGTACCCCGCCTGAGGGTATTTTCTGCATACTGGAAGAGGTAAACTTGTTACTTCGTTCAAAAATATCGGTTACTGATAATCACAATCTTCCAGTTGTTTTGCGAGCTTTTGGATCTGTTCCCCTTCTGCTTCCACTGCCCGAAGCCTCCTCACAAACGTCCCCCGCCCCCGGAGTACACCCCGACTTTCTCCAATCAGACGTGCGCCACTCAGGCCAGCAGCTATCAGACTTACGGATTGGTCGACACCGTCGCAGGTATTTCCGTCTTGACATGGGGTATCAATCTGGCCGTTAATGTTTGCAACAGACTGCGAGGCCATGTGCGATTCGGTCGCCGGGTGCACCTTCGTCAACACCTACCACGACGTGAACGGCAAGGTGCGAGCGGATGTCTCGTATTGTGACCCAGATATCTAACAGTTTTGTTTTGTCAGAATGGGAGCACCGAGCTCACTTGTTCTCTTTTCAGCACTTGCCTCACCGCCGCCTCCAATGATAACTGCGGAGGGCAGACCCAACCTAACGGCGGCGTCGATTTCATCACCAACTCGGATGGTTACTGCAAGAAAACCCCGACCGCTTAAAAGAGATTTGGCAAAGTCATATTGATATAATCGTGTCGTCGAACTGCCTGGGACAGTTGCTACAGAACGGATTTTACAGTAGTGCTATTTTTTGGGGGTTTTGTTTAGTATAGTTCGGACTGTTTCATTTGGGACGCGTCATTGTTTTTATTCCAAATCATTAAGCGATCGTAAGAGCTATCCTAAGTCGGTTGAGGTTGAAACCTTGAATAGACCACGCTGAATAATCAGTTATTTGGCCAATTCGTCACCGTGGTCTCTCAGAAGAGCTCCCTCGGCTCCATAAGGAATCCATGAGAAGGTATACTGCACCGAAATTGATGTAGATGATCAAAGGACGGCTATGATGCCTGTCCGCTGTAAAGACAGAACAGCGACGGTGAGACCGCTGTGCATCACGACGTGATCTACACTAGGGACATCGAGGTAGATGGCGGATATGACTGCGACAGGGTGCCGTGAGGGATCTAATTTGAACTGATCAATTTTATCTGCTCGCGCCTCGAGATTCAAGTCGTTTTCTCAGTATTTTGACGTCTCGAGTCTCGAATTCGGAACTTCAGCGGATTTTGTCAAAGTCCGATTACGCGGTCCCCGCTCAAACACCGCCGGAACGCGCGCGGCGTGTCGGAGTTTGGAATGATTCTTGTTCTCGTGCCACACTCCCCATCCTCGACGCTTCGCTCCCATCATCGACGCCGTTCTCCCCGCTCTCGACGCCATTCTCGCCATCCTCGACGCCGCGCACCACGTCCTCGACGACGCGGTTCCCGCTGTCGACACTGGCCTCCCTTATTCGTCGACGTCGCGCTCGGGCGTTCCTTCACGCCACGCTCCTTCGACGCGCTTCTCGACGCCGGGTTCGCTCCCCCCGTCTCTGTCGCTACCACGTTCACCCTCCACGCTTTCGACGAGATATCGGGTCCTCCCTTTTAGATTGACTGTGCAATATTTGCCGGCGTGAATCGGTATATCAGTGAGTGAGTGTCTTCTGCGCCCTCTGTTTATTCGCTGTTGGCGCACTTCCGACCTTCTGGCGGGTCGTACCGGTCAAGAAACACGTGCCGTCGATACGACACGCGCAACAAGCAGTACGCAGTAACCCCGGGAGCTTCGATTAAACCCATGGCCCATAGACTGGAATCAAGGATTCTGTTTAATCAGGATGGGACAATAGTCCTGGAGACTGAGACAGGGTGCTGGATTAATCAACAAACAAAGAGTAACATGAGGGTAGATCAACAGATGTGTTTAAACGGTGATTAAACCGGGTAAAATCGGAAGGATTAATCCTGTTTAATCATGGCAAGAAGGTCGTAATGAGCAAAAGAAAACCCAACCCCAGGTTCGAACACATGCACATCTGGAGATAGTGATGTGGTAAGACAAACTATGAGTTAACCAACTGCACCAAGAAATCGCTGTAGGTAACTCAAACTGTCTATCTGTAGCCACATTCATGTCTATTCTGGCCTTGCCAATGCAGACTTTGGTTCTGAGACAACCCGCATAAATCTGGATTAATCAGTGATGGGAAAGTTTGGTTCAGGTTCGCGACTATTTTCTTCGAACACCAAACTTGAACTTGGGCTCAGAATCAGCCATTCTTTGAACTTTGAATCTGAACTTCTGGTTCAGGTTCAGACATTTAGTTCAGTGTTTGAGATACTTGAATATCAAACTAAGGTTGTCTCTCTGAAAAAAAAACTGTCACCAGGCCAACTGAAACAATTGCAATGAGAAGTACAAGAAGCTGGGAGGCTGACCACTAGTGGGCTCAGGGTGGAGTTCCTGGGCTTGGGTTCAGGTCTCTCCAGCTAACCTGTGTGCTCAAACTGTGAGTTCAAATTTGGATCTTAGGGAACCAGATCAATGAGTGGAAGCATCTGGTGGTCCACAATTGACTGGCTTTGGATATGGTTTCTTGAGGTGGTACGGAAGATTCCGCCACATTGATAGAATTCCCAATCCAGAAAAATAAGTTTAAAAACTGATTTTCAAAGATTCAAAATGACTTCCAAGTCATTGGAAGTACATGATTAGTATAATAGAATAGTTTCATGCTGATGCAGATGCTCAGATCAACTGAGAAAAAAACCAACCAAGCCCAACTTGATCTGGAGGCCTGAAATTGGGAAAATTCATCCATATGCCAATCAAGTTGCGCCAATACCTCCGTGTTCCTGTACCTGCCCATCATAAGGCGCTTACCTGGCTGTATTTATTTGCACACAGACTCGGGATCGAGCTGTTACGCTACAAGGAGCATTACCACGAGCCGTGTCCTCGTGAGTGGAGATTTTGCCGCTTTTGCTGGTTGGTAGTCGAGAGCAAGGGCCATGCATTGTTGGGATGCATGGCAGAGCCCTCCCTTGTTGCGTTGAGAAGAAGATTTCTGGTTGATGTTTACAAACTCATGCCGGATTTCCCTCGCACGTGGAACTCAATCAACGACTTTCTCCAAGCGCTGGTGCAATGTCACAGCTTTGATGTAATTCAGCGACTGGAAAAGTACACATATGAGGTACTAGAGGAGTTCGCGAAGTGTCAGGTTTTCAAACCTGCCGAATATTTGTACCATACTCTTGAATGACATTGTGGATTCCTTCGTGCTTGATTTCGGATGCTATACGACCCTGGGGACTTTTCTATGCCTTAAGATCCCAACACCAGTATTTTTTGTTTTTTGTACTCGATGTTGGAGGCGGACAGAGGGTTACTCAGGTGTTCAAGTGGCTGAAGATTGATAGCATCCGTAGCATACACGTGACGTGATGTATGTACGGGCCCCGGTTGTTTCTTAACGGGACTGCGCCGGAATATACCTACCTACCTACCTGGCCCATGGGAACTTAGTAGGACTTGAAAATGGAGGGAGAATGTGGGAGCTTGTGCCAGCCGTTACTTAGCCCGAGACCTCCGACATGGAGGCCTGGCAGGACTCAGCACACTAGGTGGAACTTGGAAGCACCCTGACCCACAGGAACTTAGCAGGACTCACAAACGGGACGAGAATTCGGGAGCTTTCGCTGGCCGGGACTTAACCCGAGACCTCCAACACAGGGGCTTGGCAGAACTCAGCACTGAGTAGACCTTGGAAGCACGACGGGATGAGAATGAAGTGTATATCATGAAGTACTACATAAATTTGTCTTACTACTTCCCTGTCAATTTTTTGACTAGTACTACATATTATACAGGTTGAATAAAAATAAACAAGGCATGAGAGGAGATGAAAATTCCTGTGCAGTGCCAACTGTCCAGTTTCCAAGATGATACACCCAGATTTGAGCCCGCAATGATCAGTATGGCAGAAACAATCAAAAAATCCTAAAATGGGGGGAAAAACAGCCACGTTCTATGTTCCGCAAAGAACTGTGGTGAGAGCCAGGATTTTTCTCACAGCATTACCAGTGGTACACTCAGAGGTTGGTCTCAGGGTCCTCCTCATTGTCACCATCCAAGGAGGGTAAGC
This sequence comes from Mycena galericulata, assembly GCA_029289565.1. Lineage (NCBI taxonomy): Eukaryota > Fungi > Basidiomycota > Agaricomycetes > Agaricales > Mycenaceae > Mycena > Mycena galericulata. Next base: position 372,938 of record JARKIA010000090.1, read on the forward strand.
TCTTTGCTACACCAATCTGATCAATATTGCTGTTGTTGCAAGCTTTGAGCTTAGTGCCTTAGGTGTCACACCAGGCTCTTGGATGTATACTGGGCCATGGTGAAAATGTACCTTGGGACCCAGGGCAGAAACACTTGCAGAAGAAAGCTTGCACAAGGAGAAACAAGAATGTTGCATATATTTGAGAGTTTGTGCAGTGCAGTATGAGGTAGAGGAAGGAAGCAAGAAGAAAATATCTCACAGGAAAGCCGAGTCAATGAGTGAAGAGGTGTGCAGGAGGTTTACACTTGGCCATAATTACTAACTGTAAATCAAATAAAGCTCTTACAGAAGAGCCTGGTGCTGCTGCAGTGCAAGATAGGCTGTAAGAAAGGACCAAGTGAGTTGCCTAAGACAAAATGTGGTCATAACATTGCAATTGATGAAGACACTCTGGATAGATAAAGGGAAATTTTGTGTCTGGACCTCATTGAGGATGGTGAATGCCTTACTTTTGGTTCTGGGGACTGATGCTTGTGACATGATTTGTTTATATCATGCAGTTGGCATCCAGAAGCAGTCAGCTTCACGATGAAAATCAACCCGGAAGGCTAACTAAATCCAGGTCAGCAGGTCAGCAAGTATATCATGGAACTGGTGAATTATGCCCACTGACACAGTCTTCCTAGTCTAGGGGTTGAATATGGCAAGAATGATATCCTTTCCCCAGGCTTTACCAAAATGTGGCCAGTGATGTTGAGTCCATTGATAAAGTTGGTGGAGGACTTGAGGTTTGTAGAAAAGAGTGAGCTGATTGACCCTTGAATAAATCGTGAAACATGAGTACGTGAATCAATGCAAATTGTTTACCTCATCTGCTTCATCCGAGGCTGGGTTGTTGTCCTCTTCCTCGTCACCTTGCCAAGCGGGAGGTTGCTCCATTTTGGACAAACTGCCTTCCGGCATCTTGGGGACTCCACCAGAGTCAACCTGTGTCCCATAGAACAATATGGGTCATGATAGTACATTGTATAACAGTGTAGAACATTTATTATGACTTGATATGACTTGGCTATGTGCCTCGTAGTATTTAAACCGCTGGATTTCGCACTATGGCAATAACTACTTTTATCTTGAGCCACTACAACCTCTGTGCGATTATATAGACATATTTACCCCACATCACCAGCCCATCTAAGTAGACTGTGCCAATACTCCACATTATTTTTGGCCAGCAGTGGTTAGCCTATTATCTTCTCCAATGACTGAAAGAAGCTGATATTCTTCCCAGCAAATCTCCTATTTGCTGAGCTTCAGAACACCCTTTCTAAGCATATGGGTGGATTTTATCTACAGCAAAGGATGAACATGTGGCGGTGAGGCACGAATCAACTTTGAAGTTCAACTTGAGGAATCTTTTTTTGTTGGGTTTTGTTCACATGGTCATGCCAATGGGGGGGGAGGTTTGCGCAATCCAATTCAATGATGTATCTGGGGTTCTAGCTTCAATTGATCATGAGCAATTAAACTCAATATGTTTGTGTCTACAATTCATCTTTTGGTTGGAGAGTGGTGGCACAATGGGGTCTACTGGACATGAATTATTCAGTAATATCTTATGGTCTGATTTGCTGAGTGGTATATGTTGCTTGCAGGATTACTTGGCCTTGTTGTTCAGTCCCGATATCGAACCTCAGAGTGCTGTGAATATTGGTTGGTTAATCCGGTTTAAACAATCCAGTTTAATCCTTCCTTGACGCAGTGCCGAGATCGTACCCCGTTTAAACAGCGATCAGTTTAAACACAGATTAATTGCATCTCTGAGCTTTCGCCCCAAGGGGGGCCTTCCCTCATAAAGAAGCCTTGATTAATCTGAATCCATGATCCCGGTCTATGGGCTCCCTGATTAATCGAAGCTGCTGGGGATTTATCAGTACGACCCTCGCGAACCTGGCGTCTGGTGCACGACGTTCGCGCTGCGCGCATGCGGGATAGCAAGTGCCCCCGCACGAGTGGTGCGTCCCTCTGTCTTTTTTCATCTCGCCAGCCGCTATAGGTCATCCAATACTATCACTTCGACGCTTCCGCCGCGCACACATGCCGCACCTCTTGCATTGATTTGTAGGTTGTTTTGAAGTAAGTCCTCGCTTCTTTTCTTTACGTTCCATTCAGTTAAGATCCACCCTTGTTTCAGCCCCACAACGCCAGTGCGGGTCTGTGCGGTAAGCCTACTCAACTCCTGCTCCCGAATGTGCTTACATTTCTTCCCAGCCTCCATTCCCTTCCATCTTTCGCCATCCCACAACATCCGGTGTTACTCCCTCTCCGTGACTCCGGAGTCCTCCTGTCGATTTCTCTGAGTACGACGGACTTTTACTGTGACTGCGGCGGGTAGTAAGCTGCTGGGGCGGAGGCGGAGGGTCGGCGGTCTCGAGCATGGGTAGTGTAGTCGACATTGTATTATTTATGATCTGAAATGCAATATTCATTGCGGTCTATTGTGAGACGTAATGGAAGCATCGTACAACACCTCTGAGCACATCCAACGCACATCTGAGCACAAAGTACTGATGAGATTTTCCAGATTTTATGCTCGTGTGCGCTCAGATGTGCTTGAATTTACCGTCAATTAAGGAAGCACATTTGGGCACATCTGAGCGTACCCGAGCACACGGGATTCTCACTGGGGTCAGGATTTCAAATCCCAATGCGTGGCGGAGTGATACAATGACGAGATCAGCAAAGCGAAGGAGAGGTTGGAGAATATCCCCTCCGATGATGGCAAGATAAAATGTTAGCTGCCCGGGGGTGACCGGCACTTCGTATTCTTCTTCTACTGTGACTGTAAGGCTCCAACCGTTTCCGTTTACAAACGTTTGTAAACGGTTTAACCGTTTATATTTACCGTTTAGTTTACCGACCCCTGCAAACGGTAAACAAATGTTTGTAAATGGTTTTAAACAGTTCTTAAAATATAACCACCTATACAGCTATGAGACGGGATTTTTGAGTGAGTTGAAGTGTCAGGAAAGTTAGCTGAAGGGAGGAAATTCATTGAGAGGGGTTTATGAAGGTACAACTGGCCGGGCTTCTTTGTTGAGAGTTTATTGATCTGTTTGTTACAATTCCGTAGCTTCACCGGCAGGCGAGTTGGCAGCCCTCAACTTCAGAATTCACCCTGCTGCACTCTGGAAACATATTAGTGGCTCTAGTATCAAAAATAAATGCAGCCCAGGCTTAGCAGGTGGTCGGTGGCTGGAGGGATTTTGTCTCAAAAAATATACCATTTATAAATGTTTATAAACGTTTTGAAACTGTTTACGAACCGTTTCCGTTTAGTTTACGGAGATCCGTAAACGAAAACTAAATGGTTGGAGCCTTAAAGTCTGTGAGTACGGGCAGCGAGGGATGGTTGGCGAGAGTGCAATAGAGTGGATGTGCAACCATCTTGTTGGACCGGAATCTGACCAGTGTCAGTGGTCTCGTATGTATAAAGGAGGGATGGTACGGTGCATCTTCTCCTACGAGCACGAAATTTTTGTCGAGTTCATTCGAGCAATATAAGTACATATGCCATACTAGAGGTAAAAGGATGCGCAGTGGCCAATATAGTCCTTTTATGGCGCGGGAGCGGAGTTTTTTATATCGGTGCGACTACTAGAGGCCAGGGAGGTGTAGGCCGTGGCCGCCTCATCCGGATCGAAAATGCTGGTGAAAGCGATATCAGCAGTTGTGGTGGAAGCGGAAGACACCCGAGGCTCGTCTTTATGGGGAATAATGAGTGGCTGGGACACTGTCACGGTGGGAATGGGAAGCGCGGGAGGAGCGGGGGCAGGTGGACCAGTGTTAGTGGACCACACTAACTTCCACGCGGCCCCTTCCTGCTTATTGTTTACTCGTCGGAAATCTTGATCCAGGGTGGGCCACAGTACATTCTTCCACCGTTTGTTTGTAGTATCCCATCCACGAGACACCGTTTCGTATATGGGGAGCTCCGCCGTCGACGACTTCCCGGCCGCTGCGGATGACTTGAAAGAGAGTTTATCGAAGAATTTGCCAACCGTTGACGATATTTTCTTCTTCGATTTATTTAGTGCAGCCACGGAGACCCACGTTGCTGCGTTGTACGGCACTTCAACGGGCTCGGCGACGGGTGGATCTATACCGACGTCATGTAAGCTGGCAATCTACGCATTCAGTTACGGAACGCGCCTTGAGACCACTGCACATCGAGATTTGCAGTTGTAGTCTCATGGATGGTGAGACGTTTGTCGGTGCGCACATCCGGAATACAGTCGACTCTGTCTTAACCCATACCCCTCGGTGGATGGCCTAGGGTATGGGTTATTGCAGAGTACGGGCTTCGACGGAGGTCACGTGAAATAAACTTGCCAAATCAGCATATATATTCAAGGTCAATTTATGTACTCTAGAGGCGCTGTGGTGTGAAAATCGTTTTATCTCTCATTTAAGGACTAAATGGTATGCAAATCCTACCGGATTGAAGATATTACCGATCAATTTGATGACTTCATGCCCGTATATGGCGCAAAATCAACTCAGAATGGAAGTTTGGGCACTTTTCAGCACAATTTTGACCCCCCCAGAATGCAAATTGACATCTTATCACTCACCACACCCAAATTTTGGACCATAAATTCACAGAAACAGGGGTAAATTATGGGTTTTTGCCCCAAAAAATGTATGGAGTATGGGATAGTACAAAGTTATGGGATTTTATTATGGGACCGACACGGTGGACACCAAAAACCTATGGGGTTTCACAGAGTATGGGTTATGAGGGGTATGGGTTAAGACAGAGTCGACTGTATATGTCTACTTTATTGTTAGCGTGGTTGTACACATCTATCAATAGGAGTACCCGCCGATGTCAGAAGCAATACCCCTCGGCTTTTACTGCGGAGGTCGGGGTCATGCACCCAGATTACAATTTGATTTCGGAGGATGGAAGAGATCTGCGGTAAGCCAGGTCCATATAGCAGCTATTTCCTCATTAACGGTATAGCTAACTATGAGGCGGGGCAGGTACCTTTTTTTGGCGTATACGCATCCCCAGGCCGAATTCAACGCGCATTTCGTGTGCCACCTTCTGGCGATTCATAGCAGGAAGCCAGGAAACGTCGTAAGAGTGGAAATCTTTTTTGACCTTCCAGGCTTCTTCTGGATCCCATCTCTTTCCCAAATCGTAGTCAATATCACACCTTGGCATCGGCTATAGACACCTCAAGATCAGGGGGGTGGATGTTTTGCGCCTGGGCCTACCTTTTCATCTGCGACCTCAACATTCTCCCCACCACCACGCGTGTACCCACCGGTCACCGTTAACGATGGAACGAGGCCAGTGAGCCCGAAAGTTGCGCCTCCCGTCGTCGATGTGGATTTCTGGCTTGTCACTTTCCGCTTAGTGTCGGGACGTTCATACCCGAAATCCAAGCTAATGGAGGGAATAATCGTCGAGGCAATGATTCACGGAGTATGTAGCACTCACAAGTCACACATAATGATGGAATTTGGACGATGCACCAAGAATCCGATATTACTGAATGAGCGATCCAACATCGTCTCTCCCCGCCGCAGTTTGACTTGGGGTGTAGGGCCGCTGCATCGCACGGCAAAAACTCGAACTTAATTTTTTTTAAAAAAAATTAACCTCTAAGTCGGTTGACTCAAAATCTTGTGATCCCATAATTCGGAAGTTGTGAATACTGTAATGCTACTCACGTTCTCTGAGCGGTAACGGGCAGTTTCTGATCAGCATAGCGGCTCTCCAGCATAATGGTAACGGAATTTGGACTCGCACCGGAAAGTGGCACGTGACCCTCCCTTGCGTAATGTCACCACACTGCGTCTACTCCTTCTCAAGGAATCAATAGATTAGTTGTCTTGATTCCTTCTGACGTGGTTGTTTCTTTATCGACAGTAGCCGGTTTGAACACCAGCGCTGACATTTTTTTAATTTTTGAGCCGCCGGAGGCAAAAGCTCCACGCAGTGGGCCCCCGCGGCGAGCGGCAGCGCCGCGCAGCGGTCGGGGTCTGGGGTGGAAAACCCCAGCCATCCGCACCATGTGCCTAAAAAACTTGCACGTCCTCGCCAACATGTGCAAATCTCTGATGTTGAGATTCTGGACTATTGCCTGCAATATCTCAACCGGCAAATATGCCATCCCGCCATTCACCAAGTCTGAGATCATGATCAGATGAAGTTATAAAGTCGAACGAGCACTCACAGGTTATGGGTGCTTGCTGCAGTATATGCTGTTTTGTCACTCCCTTCAAATATTTCTTGACCACAGCCCAAGTGGTAGGTGAAGCATGGCTGACACGGAACAGCTTTATCTGGCTGTATTCTTGAAGGACATTATAGATCAGGTAGCTCTCCCCAAACATGGAATGCAACCTAGTGACGGAGGTGAACGTCGCTGGACTCCTGATTCAAGTATTTGTCTGTGGGGGCAATTAAATAAATCATTTCCTGGGTTAGTTCCCGTACCTCGAGCCATGGTTGTTTATTCAGAGAGAGAGGGACGTTGAAGCAGTAGTCAGGTAGCTAAGTTTATATATCTTCAAACGATACGGTCCCTATGTGTCGTGCAATAATGGTACCCTAAAATCCACCGATCGATCACTGTAATCGTAATATCTTATTCGAAGCACTGGCCCAATCGGTGTCTGCAATGATTGATCAGGCAAGGCAGTGATTAATGCTCAGTGGCTTACCTGCTGTATTGGCCCTGCATTCTAAATCCAAATATTCCACGAATGGCCCTGGTGTGATCTTTAACCCATCGCATTCCAACGCACCCAGCGACCATACGACTCCGGTTTCGATCTTTCTACCATTACCCTCTAAACCCCACACACCTTCGTGGAACGGGGCAACAAAACACGTTTCGTCTGTAGTAGAATAGATTTGCGAGGGACACGAAAGGTTGGAAGTTCGACAAGCGTCATCGTGGAAGTGATAGTTTCGGACTTTGACGCCATGATCGTTGGCGCGGCCCAGGGAAAATTGCAAGTAAGCTTCTGGCGAAAAGCGGCCATTTGAGGATATTCGTCTTCCTCTGCGACATGAACCGCGATTTTAATAGGGAAAAGGTGTGGAAGCTCGTGAACAAGAGTGAACGTAGAAGAGATCCGATAAGAAGGTTTCTTTTTGACCCTGTCCTGCTAGTCGGGTCAGTCGCTTCTATTTATATATATATTTTTTTATTGTGGACACGTACTATTTTGAATCCTGTTGTGATTTCGAAGAATCTGGAAACCGCTCCAGCAGCAAAATCATGGACGAACATATCTAACACGTCAACGTCGGTATTTCCATGCGCAGTAAACCCTGGGAATAGGAGACGGTGGATCTGATACCCGGAGAGTAAGCTGTCGGTGTGAGCGAGCATGAAGCGTAGATTGGGCCAAGACAGCCCTATCCTGGCGAATGTCTTCTTCATAAACCGGCCGATGTGACGGTTTACATTCAAGTGTATCGCTTTGCAAGTCACGCTGTAGTCGTACAACATGCAGAGGTCCATAAACAGCAGAAGACGAGCCCGGACCTCGACGGGTAAATGCTGAAGAGGAAAAGACGCAATAGCAGGGGGCCCAGCATCTTCATTGAATTAGTGTGACCCTAATGACATTGATTTAAACCCACAATTTATCGTGCTTGCCGGATGGGTGGGCTGGACAGTGGCTTTCGCGAGATAAGTTGAAACAATATTCCAATGGTCGTCCGAGTGAAGAGCAATTCGAAATAACTGATCATCGTCGTACGTTTGCAGGATGGTGTCCAGGATTGACGATGTCGAGACTAGGTCATGCACGGTCTTAACCAGAACAGCTTCATGCAAGTCCCGACCAATGAAACGATCTAAGCATGGTTGAGTTGACATACGGGCATCGAAATAATTATCACCTGTATCTGGCAGTGTAGATAGTATTCTCGTTCAGCCAGCGAACTAACGCGGATACACTCAGTAATATATGGCTTATGCAACCAACTCCTTTACTACCCTGTCGATTGCGATCGAGCACGTATCGCCGAGCACGCCCCTTTAGGTCATTACGGGTTCCTCCGGTGATCTGTAATGTAGGCCGACAAGTCGGCCGATTCGGCAACTCCCGGACTCGTACAGGGTATCGGAAGAGAATCACGCAATCGGACTCAGAATTAATAAGGTATTCATTCCTCCACGAGGGTCCGCGTTTCTTTCCATCCCTTTGGTAACCTCGGGATGTTAGGGAATGCCTTTTTGTTTATCAAACTGTATCAGGTTCCAGTGCCTTCTACTCTCTCCGGCCACGTAACTCGCATTGAAATACTGCCTGAACCCCGACACTTTCGCTTGAACCAGTTTACGATCCTCAGATGGGATTACAAATGGCAGTACGGTGTAACCGCGCACACAGGGGAATCATATGGTAGAATTGATGTACCCAAAATGCACCCCTGCGGTCATCGTTCGATTCGGGGCGCTGCTGCTCCTCATCCCCTCTCATTGTATTCATTTGTTTGTCAACTTGAATTCTACAAACTCCTGGCATTCATTGTTCAGTAGGAAACTCCCGGTAAGACACAGTATTCTAGACTCTTTGTTCTCATCGTGCAGCAAGGAGCAGAATCCCAACAGGTACAACCGGTCTCTAAATTATCTGCTAGGAGTCGACTTGAACTACAGCCACCGTAGGCTACTGATGTAGAAGGCCGCACCTGTTGCTTGTTTACCTGTATACAATCCAACTCAGGGCATCTCCCCGGGTTAGGTGGCACGGCCAATGGTGATGGATTGCATATTACAACTCTGGCTACTCATCCCTGTAAATTTGTGCCTGGCGTCATTCACGGGTATTGTTATGGGTGAACCGTTTCTATCCCATGAAATAAGATATGCCTCCTCAGAGAAAGCGTATAGAAGAATACTGTATGCCCTTCTCAGGATTGCTCTGATTATCAAATATTTGGATGCCGAATTTAGACCGAAATGTTATTCGGCTATGTCGGGAGCCACTAAGGAATATATGCGTGCCCCTGACATATCTTGACCACACTCCAGAGGAACCGGGAAAAGACCATACATTCGCAAGCTCGGCAGAATATCTGAGTTTATTACAGCCGTTTGCAAAATTGATGACAGTCACGATCAAAAAGAAACAAGAACAAACTATTGATCCGGCTGCTTGCCAGCCTTCTATATCGCTCAATCCAGAACCGATTTACACAATCCCGGGTGCGTTTGCAAGCGGATAAGCAGGGCTTTCAAACCATACCATACTCACGAGGGGAGGCGAAACCCACACCAAAAAATATGTGATACGTGACGTCACACATGTTACAGTCTGCTTCAACTGTGAGCTGGGGGGAACAGTGTTCGTGCTGGGGGGAACATTGTTCCCCCCAGACCCCCCTCCTTTTGCCTGACGGCCTGTGCGAGAATGGGAGGTCTATACATTTTCTGGGCTTTTATTAGGTTTGGGTGAAGTTGCGGGCGCCGGCCCGGACGGCTGGGGTGTCACCCCAGACCCCGACCGCTGGCGCGGAGCCTTTCCCGCTCGCCGCGGTGGCCCACTGCGTGGTGCCTTTGCCTGCGGCGCCTCATTATGTTTTTTTTTTCCACGGAAAAAAAGGGACGCCCAGCGGGACTCGAACGTGTGACCATACCCAAAATCAATTAATCGTCCAACAAGTGGATACCACTCAGCGACAAGAGCTTAGTGGCAAGCTCAACAGGTCAGCCTAGGTAGCGGTGGTCGTGTCACGCGTCATATATTTTTGGTGTGAGTCCTAATTCCCTCACGAGGTAAATAACAAAATCTGAGTGTTTGCAAATTCGCGCTGTGTGATTTGTATCTGCAATCTGAACAGCCCGTGCTTCGTCAGTTTTGCTTCGATTTGCTTTAATCCAAGTGGTCCTGAAACCGGGAGACAAGGCAATCATATTCATGGAATAAAATCGTGTGGCACACATGATGTGTGAGGGCTAGAATGGCTTTACTGACTGCTTAGTGAAATTCATGGGAAACTGATTGTCTGATGGTAAAAGCAAAACCTTATACATACACACCCTTTGCATTGAAATTACCTTTCGAACGAGCCTACTTTCATCAAAATCCGATCCGTATTGACCGAAGAGCGCCCAATCTAAGTTGTAGTTCAAATAACACAGCTCGAATATGAGGAGAAAATTTTCTTGCCAATTAGCATGGGAGTATTGCATAATCTGAAAGCCCTGCTTAACCGCTGTCGAATGTGCCCAAAATCAAGGAAATCGGCGCGGGGATGCATGAGATCTGACCTCCGCAAACAGCCGGATCTATTATTTGTTTTTGTTTCTTTTTCGCGCTGACTGTCATCAATTATGCAAACAGCTGTAATGCACAATGAGGTGGTATAGAACGGGTATCAAGTGCAAAATTCTTCTGAAATCGAAACAGTGTTCATTTCAGCAACGTTGGTTCTTGGCGACTAATACAAGGCTTCGAAGCAACCTCGAAGCCATGGCGAACAGGCATGGGAGTTGGTTCGCCCAGATTCATAGATGAGGAGGGAATGAATATGCGCGAGGAATGAAGAGGGGATGTATAAGGGATTATTGAGTGCACCTATTTAGGGCATCGAAGCAACCCATATTTTTTTTTCTTCAACATGACAGCCTGTGAAAACGGGTACATCCCCGTAATGTCACCATTGCCAGGCTTGACAGTTTCGGACGGTACTGGGACGTGATGGGGAAACTCGTAACGTAGCCCCTGTAACCCTCCATTTACACGTAAAATTCGCATTGGCAAATTAGCATCTCGAGGATCACCAGTCGGATCGTACGGAACACGTTGCCGACTATCGCAAAAACAGAAAGGGGCAATGTCAGTATCAGTGCCGCAACATATCAGTGATCCCGCGCAGTCCGATGAAGCTTGCCGGACCCGCCGATACCTCCGATCTTATTTGGGAACTTGGATCCGACTGATTTTGGTGCGTGTGAGTTCGGGCACAGACTTTTCTGCAGTGCGAGGATGTCTGTGACCAATTTAGCTCCATGATAGCCCTAAAATCATTCAAACCTCTTGGATTGGCAAAAGCCGTAAATACGGACAGACGGAATGTATGGGACTCGTCCCATTTGGTTCATCGAACCTGCTGCTGACAGATCTTTCCTGGTGTATCCCCTGCCACCTTTCGGCCCTGGTATTGCAGGACAGAAAAGCACGTGATCGATTCTGTAGGTATAACCACCACTGGAACAAGTGAATGACTTGGTGATACATTCATCCTTATTTTTTTTTGAAAAAAATAAATAAGCAAAGGGAGCCAGGGCTTGCCAAAGAGACATGAATGGACGGGAAAAAAAAAGAAGTTTACTCCGGGGTTCGAACCTTTGCCAGCAGGAAAAAGTTTTACGTAAGAAACATAGCCACTAAAAGCATTAGAAATTTTTAAAAACATCACATTATATCTAACGGCGGTGGCGAAGCAATGTAGTGTTTTCGAAGCACAGCCACTATTTTCAATAACTTCATCTTGATGTGACCAAATTGTACGCACCCGCGAAATCCTACCCATGAGTTTCCTAAAAGAACGATCACTTATTACATAAGTTCTCGTAACTTGTAAAGAGACGAGAGAAAGTACTTCTGGGGGAGGAGGAAATATGGCTGGGTCACTAGTACCCGCTGATGACTGTGTCTTGAACTGTTACACAAAAGAAGGTAAGCAAGGCAAAAAAAATTGATTTCACGAACGGACCTTGATGTCAGATGATATGGCCACATCGTACGCCATGTCGTCGTTCACTTTTAGTCGCAAGTCTACTGTAGCGTTGTGAGATTTTCCTTCCCACTTGGGGATACTGGCGTCATCCTCGTCATCTTCCGCACCTCCGCGGAGTCGAGCTGCTTTTCCAGTTGAGATACCACCAGATACTGACTGGGACGGTGTTACGTCAGCAGGGGACTGAAAGTTGAGTAGTGGGTTGTCGGCAATGGAGCGAACCATCACAGCAAATCCAGAGACTTCTGCAAGTTTCTTGGCGAGTTGAGGCACGAGGGCATCGGCAATCGAGCCGAATATCGCGAGTGCGGACTCATCCGCAGAGAGTGGAATCGCGATAGGGCCTTCGAAGCTACGAGCCCGCAATGTAGAAAGCAGCGGGTCATCATAATGAGCCTCCACCCAAGCCACAGCATCCCGAGCCGAGTGGACGGAAACCACCACCCCACCGGTGGAAAGCTCCCGCTCGAGGGCCACGGTATCGGCACTGCGGAAAGCGGTCAAGTCGTTCGATCTATTCATCTGCAATATCAATTATATGATTTCAAGAGAAAATAATCACGCACAGACGTGCTACTACTGGAGCAGGGTATATTATAGGAAAATGGGATGTGGTTGGGAGGAAGGAAGTGCCTGCGGTAGTCTGATCGACTTCCGCAGTAGTAGCTTTGCTTTCGGGAGGGCGTGAGGCATCCAGAGGGGCTGAGCAGTCCACGGACAACGGGGTACAGGCAGCCTCCGACTCGGAATTACTCGGTAGACTTGGATCTGGAGCCCTCTGGTGCGATCCAGCGTGCACATGGATCTCGGGATCATCACTCTCCAAATCGCGCCTCGCAATGTCCAGCATAGTTTTGACGCTGGCATAGTGGGTTCTCTTGTACATATCCCGTCGCCGCCGCTCTACGACTGTGGGATCTTGAATGAGCTCCAAACACATCTCAGGGGAAGTGTTGGCAGGCAATGCGCGGAGTGCTTTGCGTACACGGGTATCCAATTGTCGCAGAAAGCTGTGGTCGATGCAATTGGCCGCGACGTCTTCGAAACGTTTTGACGCCACTTCAAAGAATGAGGTGACGGGCAAATTGAACAGTATAAAACACATACGTTCGAGATAGGCTTGAGCACTCGACATGACTGTCAATGCATTGTAGCGGTCTTTGTCCACAGCGGGGCTATTGAGGCTGGTAGGATCGTACCCACGTTGGCCTGATGTCGCAAACTGATCAAAGAGGGAGTTCCGTGTCGCAGCGGAAATAACGCCCCCACTGAGATCGGCGACAATACTGGCACTGTTGTTAACTAAAAGGGCCTCAAATACATCGAATAGAGATGTTTCAAGCCCTCGATCCGGAGCCAACTCGCCTTGATACTGTTGGTAAAAGGCGGCCCGTAAAACACTGTACTCTTCCTTCAAGACAGTGGACGGTACGAGCTCCATTTCAGCCAGTCCTTTGAGCTCGGCGACAGTGACAGTCGCGCAATGGGCGATATTTTCGTCCAAAATTTCTCTTTAGCGTTTGAGTGAGATCGCATGGGACAAGTTTTTAGACAGCGGACATACTGGACACTCGATAAGAGGCCTCCTCGCTCATACTCTGCAAAATGTTCCTGGACCAATGCATTGAAATGATCGATGGCCAAAGCTTTCACGTTGCGGAACCCCGTGATGGCGACGTCCTTCCAGCTTTGGACGGCATGGGTGATGATGCGGGGAGTAATTCCGTATGGGAGTTCCCCAGGAAGTTCACGTGTAACAGCCCTGCCAAATAATCAGTCATTCGTGAGCAAAGCAACTTGAATCGTGCGCTAAAAATCACCGTTTGATGTACTCCATCATTGTGTCTAGATACACAATTTCGCCTTCAGCACAGAGATGCGCCCATGCTAGCGAACTTCGGGGGGGAGTTCCAATGTCCGGTGTATCCGTGGGGCAAAATCGCGGAGTGTGCTCAGAGACTCCATGTCTTATGGTGTCGTACAACTCCTTGACTTGGTAAACCAGTCCGACGTCCGTAGTGAAAGGCTTTGGAGGAATTCCTTGGATGTGGGCGGAGAAATCCGCAGAGAATCCGTCGATAACGGTGAGAACGGTATCATAGGCATCCCGTGCAGTATGACGCGGTAGGCGCTCGAGTTTCGCGTCACAGTCGTCAATGATTGTTGTAATCTCTCGGGAAATCACCGGAAGCCTAACATGGAAGTGAGGTTGTCGGCCAGATTGCACCAGTTATACACGCACCTAGCAGCCACGAGGTTCGACAACAGCTTGCTAATATGCTGGGTAAGCTGCTCTGAGCCGAGCCGATTCCTGTCGTCTCCACTAATGGACTTCCATGGCTCATTGTCCCGAAAGAATTCGCGTTCCTGCGTCCGGGCCTCTTCCCATGGGATGTCGCCTTCAGCCGGAAGCTTGACAGCGAACCAACCATTATCGAGTTTACGCGTCTTGTTATGGAACGCCTTGAGCCAGGTCGGCCTCATGGCCTCGGAAATGTTGTCCACCTTTGTCAAAACACCTGCGGTCCAGGTCAGCGCGATGAATACAGGAAACCAGGAGCAGACACCCACCCACTGTTCGCTCCATCAATTCTGGATCCGAATCATTGAATATAAGCCGCGGTACCCCACTAATCTCCAAGTCGTCTGTAGAAAATGTATCAATAAATAAATCGGAATTGCCTCCTTCAAGCCGCGCACATTCACAACTGATGATAAGAAGGACGATGCAGTTGCGCTTTGCAGCATATTTCTTGACAAGATTCTTGATCAGATCGATTTGGGCTGGGTCCTGTCCATCGCTAACATCCTCGATGACGCCTGAAAAAACGATTAGAAGCTTGACAAACGCAAAATAGTAAGTCTCACCTGGGATGTCGTAGAAACACAGGTCGGGCATGTTGGGGCCCTTGGCGAAGACACGTACACAGTCTTCGGAGAATGTACGAGCGCTGACTCCCGGGCTCGGTGCGGCTTCTCTGCCAATTAGAGTGGGATTGAGGATGTGTTCCTGGGCATCAGCTATCGCTTGGCGAATCTCGTCCAAGTCAGATAAATTGCTGCGGAAAGGGACGTTTTGTTCGTGCTTGCGAAACGCAAGGTGATATCAACCGAGAGACACGGAGAATCCCTGGAATGTTCGAGGCGAAATTCCATTGGACATCTGTTGAGAAAGTCAAACAAGCGTCAGATAGCTAGGTATTGGGTACGTTCTTCGTGCATGTTCCAACACCGCGGGGGAGTTTGAGCTGCTCTAACGTCACCAATTTGTAGGGCTATGGGAAACACGAGGCTTACCGTGCTTATGGCTTCATTCACAGAGCTCTTGCCAACACTTTGAGCGCCCACCGCGACGATGTGTGGAAGCTCTACTACCTGTTGAATTCTGGTTCCAATATCGGTCAAGTTCGTCGAAAGAGGTTCGATGAGACGTACTCGGCGTCGCGGAGCAGTTTGAGAATGTCCAGACGAGCCTTGGAGTAATCTCGAAGGGTCTTTAGCGAGGTATCCATGGTGCTGCAGGATGCAAAATGCCTTGGGGTTTTTTAAAGCGTTACGAGCGCCTACCAGAGAATATTCCCTGTCCCCGTCCTTCAGTGGGAGCTCCCACAGCCTCGTTGTTCTGCAATGATTACGGCGCCGTGATCAGTATTCGGAAATAGGTACTATAACATGGGCGGTGCGTGCTATCGATCGGTAGGCGCTGAACATCCGCAAATAGCATGTAATGGAACCCATGGAAGCAAGCGCCTGGGTAGAACAAAGAGCCAATTCTCGCGAGAGTTGCGGTTATTATTATTGGATGATCTTATGAATGCGGTACGCAACTTTTAATCCGAACACGAGATGCCACGGAACGCCACTGGTTGTTGTTCTACAATAGCTGTGGCGCCCGAATCAGCATGCGGAAATAGGTACAATGGAATAGTCGCTTGGGAATATCGATCCTCTGGCATAGAGAGGACAAAGACCATCCACGAATAGCAAGAAGCAAACAATACAATGGAACCTGTGAAGAATCGATCGGTTGACGCAAAGAAGAGGATGAACAAGAAGCGACCAATATAATGGAGCCTGTGGAAGCGCTGATACAACAAAGATCAAATTCTCCCGCCCAGACATTGAGGATTCGGCGGCGAACTCTTGCGCTGCCCACAAATAGGATGCACCTGCTGTTTATGAACAGGTGCCCATTTCAGGTGTCAACAGAAAAAGACGCTCGCAACATCAAGCATGAATAAAATTCGGGAGAACAACAGCTTGGGCGTCCGATCATCTGGCCTCGTTTCATCCCATCCAGTCGAAGCGTAGTCGGGAAACCTCGGCGGCCGATATGGGCGCAGACCACTTTGACGATTTCAACTATCTGCAGTGCGTGGAGTATGTTAAGACCATTGCGGTTAAGGCGTGCTAGTCTCCCGTAGTCAGACTCCACGGAATTATATGACAGTCGATATAATTCCAGTAAAGGCGTGCCACAGAAATGCGAATGAAATGCGAAGGGAGAAGCATGTCACGTCACGGAGTGACTGATCGGCGATCTTTGCGATCTAATTTTATCACCCGCTTCCCCTCCGCCCAACCTCCACCATATCGATGCCAGCTGGTACCACTGTAGAGCCTAACTTCTGCACAATGTGCGCCGCGATCCTTAGGTCTACTCCATGCCTACGTCCAATCCCATGCATGAGCTGCGGAACCATCTGTACGGTCATGGTCCCCGTGCACTGGCAGCCACCCGCCGCACAACCGAAAGGCAACACCTCAGCGCTGGGTCAATCACGGTGGAGAAAGGGGGTCACACCGCAGGTAGGTTGTTGGAAATACAAATAAACGATACTGAGTATCTGGTCGCCGCCCAGCAGGCAGCGTTCAAGGCGAAGATGGCCCAAGCGGTAGGTACTCGTGCACTCGGCGCAACTTACCTGTAAATTGAGCGTCAAATACCATAGACTTACGTCTCGAATGGCCAGTGGAAAAGGCCTTACGTTTATGGCTATGCAAATGCTGTCTGTATCGTCGATGTTTGTGATATCTGCACATCTGATGTGTCATTTTAGCCAAGAAATATCCATAAAACACCACAAGCACAGCTACTGCTTCCCTGGACGCAACGCGCCAGCCAGGACCACATTGAAAATGACGTTCCTCCTCCACCGCCACTTTCGCGCCCACAGCCTCCGAAGCAGGTCGTCGTCCCGCTCGTGACCGACACAGAGGGGGCAGAGCGGCCCATACCGATCGTATACCAGACGCTCCAGCTCCTCCTCATAGATCTCAATCACCTACTCTGCACCCCGCACGAGAACGAGCCGTTCGGCTTCCGCGGGACCTGCTCAATTATTGCGGACCCTACGGTCGGTAACTCAGACAAGGTGACCAGCATCGCATGGGATGTGCTCGGCCTGACCGCTGTCTCGTTCAAGTACATCTTATTTTCTGCTTGTTATGGGAATGGTCGGTGTACTGACACCTCGCACTCGCAGTCCCAACACGCTTATAGTAGACGCATCCCCATCGGCCGCGCACGCGATGATCGCGACGTGCGCGATCTGGATGAACGCGCCGCGTGGCACGCGCATCGCGCGCGGCACCCTCCCCAACGCATGCAGCCGCTGCGACCATTCGCTAAGCATCGGCGTTGAACGCTGCGAGGGTCCACTCATTGGCGGTAAGGACATTACTGGATTCCACGGCCAGCGCATCAATGTGGATCTGAGGCACTTTGCGAGATAGTGCGCAGATTGTGCTGGGCCGGGTTTTTTAACATTGCGGGCCCATGTTGACAACATGTTGACATGAGCCACGATGCCAGAAATGCTTCCCTGCTCTCTAATTGTGGTACTAGTTCTTGCCATGGATACAGTATTCACTCGGTTATTTATGCCTTTCGAGCTTGTCGCCGAATCGAAAACTTTTATCAATTCTACTCGCTTAGGTCACACAGGCTCCTTCCTCGCTCCCTTACCAATGGAGCCTCTCCAGGCACTGAACACTACGCACCAATTAATTTTCGGTTGGCTCAACCTCACTGAGAGCGCTGTTCCGCACCACGCCCGATTCGTTTCCCTGTTGAAAATTTGTTCCCACATGAACCCATTGATGTGAGATGGGGCAAAGCCCGACGCATATGAAACCACTAGCATGCATTACATGTGATTCGTTTACCCCATCTCCCGGGAGCGGTCCGAGTCACCCGTGCTGACAAACTTTTTCATCTCTCTTACTTATGTCGACCACAAGCCAGCCCTCGGCTCATCCTCCCATCGTCGCACTGAATCCTGGTCAAGGTTCTGTGCAGTGGCGCGATCTTCAGCGCGCGCGCCTAGCCCAGACCAAACAAAAAATCCGCGATTTTCAGGCGGATCTTGAAAGGCTTGATGCGCAGCGCCAAGAACTGGAGACTGTCCTGGAGACATTCTTATTTCCAGTTCTAACCATACCCCCAGAACTAATGTCCAAAATATTCGTCGCGTGTTTACCCGCGAACGGACGGGTCCAACCATCCAGACGTGCCGCACCGTTGTTACTAGCACAGATTTGTCGACAGTGGAGGCAAATTGCGCTGACAACTCCTTAGCTGTGGAGATCTGTTGATCTTACGTTCCAAAACGGCTCTTCTTTCGGCGGGGATCCCTGGATTCGAAGCACCGGCACTTTCTCAATGGAATCCGGATGGCAGAACACCGACTCTCCGTATGATGGCGCATGCAAGCTTCTACAGACATGGTTCCGCCGTACCAGTCGATCTACCCTATCCATCACACTGCGCTGCGACTCCGACCGCGTTGCCTTGCCGCCCAGTATCTTGCCTGCGATCGCCGAATTCTCGAAACAGTGGGGCCGCCTCGAAATCCTTCTCCCTGTCCAGGATTTACCCTCCCTCGACGGCATCCGCGGCCCTTTCCCGCTGCTACACAGCCTAACGATTAAACTCACGAAGTCTAGTGGACTGTTCCCCACGATTAAACGGCTATCGGCGTATCGAGATGCACCCCGGTTGCATGAGATCCGCCTCCCGTGGGGTTTGGGTCTCAAGGATATGAGCCTGGGGTCCATTTCATTGACGACCCTCGAACTTCATAGAGCGATCTCTATCAAGGAATGGATCGCGATATTCAAGCGCTTCCGGGATCTCACTCACTTCGCCGCTGCCCTCGATCAACAACTACCGCCCAACTCTTCCGGGCTGGGTATCCCCCCTCCTCTCGAGTCGTTGATTATTGGACGTGGAGATCCCATTTCAGTGCTCACTTTGCCCTATCTTCGCCGCCTCTCACTCTCATGTTGGAGTCACCGGGAGATAACCACCTTTATCGCCTTCGTTTCTCGATCGTCTTGTGCCTTACAACACTTGACGCTCCGCGCTGGATCCCTCGATTGCGCACTATTGCTCGATTGTTTGCGAGCCGTGCCTTCTCTCGTAATCCTCGAGATAACGCGCACGAGGAGTGACCCCGCGCTCTACGCGCATTTGCACTCCCCCGAGATTCTCCCACACCTTCGCGAACTCTCCGTCTCGGAGGGCCGTATTACAAGTTCGGGCCGATAATTGCGATGCTACGCGCCAGACGGGAACCGCACCCCGTGCGCACTCGCCTTCGTTCCTTTGACCTCACGCTGGACGTCAGTAATAATGACTCCGACGACGAAACCTCTGCCCCGAGCGGCACAACTGCGCTCCAGCTTCAGCGCATGATCGATGACGGTCTGCGATTCCGGGTCCACACGCCAAGCCACAACTGGCCTGACGGTTCCAAAGGCAAGGGATTTTTCCTGATATTATAATTCCACCACTGATCTTCGGTATAGATGACGAAGTTCATTTTGAATAGATGAGCGGGCGCACGCGTACGAGTACGAGTAAGGTGTATAATTGTACGTATAAAAACGAGATACTTTATACATGGTAGTCGAGTTCGTAATGTCGCGCAGCAAATCCGTTTTATTCGGCGATAGTTCAATCGTGATTTTCCCGTACGAAATACTGATTTCTCAGGCAACCAAATGGGATACGGTTCCATTTGGAAAAGCTTCTGCACTACCAAGTCAACAGGGTATCCGCTGATTGTGAACTTCTGCCCCAACTCGAGGGGCGTTCGGCTGAAATACATCCTTCCGACTATCCCGGAAAGCCCCACGCCACGGCTCGCATGGGCCTCAGCCGGGTTGGAATTTTTTGAAGCAACTCCCGAGGCTGTAGATCTCGGCACTCGCAAGTCATTTTTTAACATCAAAAATCGTATGTTTCCGCAGTCGGAATTGGGTCAAGATACTCACGTAACTCTGTTCCACTGCCAGGCGATCTCTTGACGGTTCCATTGAAAAGTAGCTTCGATAGCCATTACACAGACGTTTGGAAAATCACTATACATGACACGTATTGCACGCATCGTTCATTGTTCATCCCCCTTTCAGCTCCCTCCGATTTCAGCCTCAAAAACTCAGTCCTCTTCCCACCACCGAAACTCATTCCTCCGCGACGACGACAACCGCCTTCCCAGTGTTCCTTCCCTGCTGCACCCGCAAAATCGCGTCACCGACCGACTCGAGCCCATGACTGACATCCTCCGTGTACTTGATCTCGCCCGCGGCGAGCGCCTGCGGGATCGTGGCGTAGAACTCCTTATCGTACTTGCCCTGCAGGCGGAAGACGAGGATGCCGCTGATAGTGAGTGATTTGGCCCACGTTAGGTGAATGTTCTGGGAGAAATGCATTATACATAGCTGGCGGAGGGCTTCTGAGAGATTGTAACATACCTTGACGCCTTGGTAACCGGTGTTATAGCCTGGGTGGAGTGGGGAAAATGGGCGACTGAGATATTAACCATTCCAAGGACGTGCATACGTACCTGAGATCGTCCCACATTCCTGCCAAGAGTTATCAGGAAACAGCTCGGAGTGCTGTTCAAAAATTGGACGTACCAAGATGCGCCCGTTGATCGCCGCATGCTCCAGAGCAGCATCGAGGATTTCACCGCCCACATTGTCCCAGTACCTTCCCGACCAGCGTATTAGAGGACCAGAAAGATGCACAGAACAGATATATACACGTCAATCGGCCCCTCACGAGCTAGGACCTCGCGTGTATCCGTCGTTTTGTAGTTGAAGGCTACGTCCGCTCCGATCTCCTTCAAGAACTTGACTTTCTGCTCCGAGCCGGCGGAGGCGATGACTTTGAGGCCGTCGCGCTTCGCCAATTGGACCACCATGCTATCGATTCGGAATTAGGTCCGTGAATTCCTGAGCATGAAGGAGATACATACGAGCCAACTGGACCTGTTACGGTACACATTTCTCCGGGGGTGTCGGCGGGGAGTGAAAATATACACACCTGCGCCTGCTGTGATGAACGCCGTTTCACCCTAGGACCGCCACAAGGTCAGTCCAATAAAATCGGGGATAATAGAACTGACCTTCTTAGCGCGGGAGAACGTCTTCCAACCCATGAACGCTGTCTTGCCTGATGGCGACTCATGAATATCAACTCCACCGCCTGAGTTATTATTCTCTTACCAGGCATCCCGGCCACGCCGACAAACACTGTCCATGACAGCTTTGGGTGTTTTTCGAGGAACGTGATCCCATCCAAACTGGGTAGGACAGTGTATTGTTGGTGTGCTAGACCGAAGGCATCAGTAAAATAACTTTCAGTGGAAAATTCAAGAACAACGAACGGAAAGTTCCGTAAATGTACTTTCCCGGTGCGACGTTGGGGTTCTCGGAACGCAGGACTACGCACACGCCATACCCGTCAATCCTGACAACGCATATGTGAGCGTGAAATCAAAGGATGCCACAATGGCTTAACGTACGGTGCACCCAGTATGAACGCCTCCTGTGGGGTAACGCAGTAAGCGCCACCCGTGCGAGTGACTGAACTGACATGCGTACGGAGTATGACTTTTCCTCGGCGGCCCGCATCCTTCCTCGCATGTATGGATCAATAGAGAGGACGAGGGTCTTGACTAGGAAGCCTCCATTTAGCGGCACAGTCTCGAGGTCTATCTTCTGGGACGCATCATATATTGTGGTCTCTCCGGGAATCGGAAAGTCTGGGCGCCGGGTCAACTCTCCTTTGCCGTGAACATAATTAGAAGGGGTGACCTTTCGGAATTGCAGCAAACAGGACGCGGGCGTTCGTTATGGGGGCCATGTAATTGTTTTGAATGTAGTAAAATCTACGACCGCCTTATATAGTCGCAGATGTCATCTCAGGCTGAGTAATGGGCTCCAGAGCATCATAGCGCGGGAGGGAAACGGCCAGTTCGGGTACAGTGGGAATTTACCAATCCATACGATCTTCTCCCGGGGACCGGCAGTGGAGAAACCGCAAAACAATCTGTGTCCGGCGCGCTTGCACCGAGGATCCCGGGCCCTTCCCATCTGCGAATAAGGCGCGTAACAGCCGCAGAAAATGAGGGAAGAAGGCAGAGGACATATCATGCTTGACAAACGCCAAGATTGCTCGGGAGATACTAGGGCAACGAGATGAAGCGATAATGGAAGAATGCCTCAGCGTTATTCCCAGCGATTTAAAAGCCGATTTATAATACCGGTTTATAAACAGGCGTTTATAATCGTGTTTATAAACCGACACCTGAAAATACATTTTTTGGCCTCCCCATTTGCAGAATGTGATACCTGTGGCATCCTGTGGTGTGCCTTCGACTCCTAAGTCATCTCCAGGGCGTCTAGACACCTCATCAGACATAAATGTTGAAGCAATGCTTCTCCGCCTCGTTGTGCGGAGCGCTACCGAAGACGTAGATCGGAAAAGACACCCAAGAGTTTAGTCATGTTGATGTCGGATCAACCAACGGCTCGGCACGCCGCGAAGCGGGCGCGCACAAATTTTACCCAGCTTCCATTGCCGCTAATTCCTGTCCATTTGTTGCTAGTTCCTACTACATTGCTGCTTAATTCCTACCCTTTGCCGCTAATTTTTGAGGGAATTAGCACTAATTCCCTGGATTAGCTACGATGATGCTGGATATAATTGAGGTGGGTGGCGCGTCCTTCATTCCTGGTTGCGGCCAGGAGGCTGGTAAAAAAAGAATGTGCTTGTACAATTTAGCTTAGAAACAACCTTCATGTATTCCCCTCCCTCCCCACAACCGTCGCCACCGGCCCCTTATAAATGTGTCTCCCCTGCACCCAATACGACACCGCGCACATGGCCCCCACCCCGCCAAACATGACCACCCCATAGTTCATACTACTTGCATCCACCGGCGTACCAGCCGGCCAAAATGACCAGAAGAACGCAAACACGGCGTACGCCACGGCCGCAGCGTTGACCGGGACCCCCCATCGGCCGAGACTCCACCTTGCTTTGGGCAGTAGGTCCGGCCGGGTGAGCCGGCGGTGCAAGACACAGCCGATGCTGACGGTGTAGCTAAACATAAGAGCCACGAGCTGCAGGGAGATGATGGCGTTGAAGGCGATATTAGACCCGATGTTGATGAGTGCGAGCAGACAGGTGATCAGGCAGGTCAACGCAATGGAGTTGACGGGGACGTGCAGGGTCGGATGGACGGCAGCGATCCAGCGGTGGCCGGGAAGCCCCTTATCCCGGGCGAAAGACCAGGTCTGCCGGGCGGTGGCGGCATTGTAGTCAATGTTGGCAGCGATGACGAGCAGGAGGATGAGGACGGTCAGGGCGGTGACACCCCGGGTGGAGTCCGGCAGGGCCTGTTTGAGGGCCCAGATGTAGGGGTAGTCCGTAGGGTCGTTGAGGGCGTCGTCCGGGGAGGTGAGGGTGAAGAGGTAGGCAAGGAGTATGAACATTGCCAGGATACCATTGAGGATGTAGGACCAGATCATGGCTGAGGGGACTGAGAGACCTGCGCTTTTGACTTCTTCGGCCATGTGGGCTATTGCGTCGCTGCCTTGAAAACATGTTAGCCCAGGACAAGGTTGAGAAGGGGGATAACTTACCAACGAGGCTGTAAATAGCAGTAATCTGCCCAATCATCAATGACAACCCCGTCGAAGCCCAATTCCCGTCATTCGTGAACGTTGTAAACACATCCGCCGCGCTCACATGCGGCGCCAACGCTGCATACACAGCAACGAAGACCACCAGCAGGGCACAATGCATGACCACCAGGAAGTTCTGGCCCACCGGAAGCTTCTTCGCACCAAAAACGTTGGCAAAAAACAGCACCAGTACCATCGAAAACATGAGCAGCGTGCCCTGCCAGTTTGTCGGGTCGTAGTCCGGGTTGTTGATGGTGATAAGTGCCTGAATCAAGTTGCCAGTGAGATATGATCCCGACGCGTTGCCGGCTTGCCAGGACAGAGCCGACATCCAGCCGGTGAGGTAGCTGAGGGGCTTTTGGTACTTCGGAGGAGCGAATTCAGATACTGGGCTTGTCAGTGTGTTGCATGCCCGATCGAGGTGATCTCACCCCAGTGATACTGTCCCCCAGATGTCGGCGCCATAGACGCCATCTCAGCCAGAGACAACATGATCAGCCCAAGAAGGAAGAAGGACCAGACAAACGACCACCAAAGCCCTGCCAATCCACCATTGGTCAACCCCTGGGTGTTCGCTATGAGCAAATACTCCCATGTCGCCGTCAGCATGACCGTAAAGCTAAACGACGACACCCGCCGAAAGTTGCGCATCAGCTCCTGCTGCTTGCCCATCCGCCGCATATCTTTCTCGTCGCGCCGCGTGTACCCGCTCACGGACCGGCCCGTCGCCGCATCGACAACCTCGGTATCGTCGTCGCTTTCGTAGACGTTCTGCTCTCGAGTTTCCGACTCCTTTTTGAGCTCTTCGGAGCTGGGGATAAGAGTCGCCATTGTTGGTGGTATGCAGTGCCTGCGAGGAAAGGTCAATCAGCCGTAAAGATTCTTTTCTTACCACGCCATCCTGTCACCCATCTGAAGCCTATCTCCATACGTGCTGTGCGAATCAACAGGATCACAATTTGCGGCTCTTTCCGCAACTTTGCCCGCAGAATCTACGCAGCGTTTAACAGCAGGAGCTCGGTCAAAACATGTCCGGAATCAATATATTTTGTCCGCATCGATTTTTCGCCGAATCTGGTAGATTTTGTACCTAAGCCGTCGGTGATGGCATCACCCCAGAAAGGTAATTTTGCCGTCCCGCGCGGAGTTCAAGAATTTCGCCTTCGCACCCCAATTTTGTCATTTTCCTATTGGATCCAACATGATCCCAGCCGTTTTGACGGTTTTGGTCCCTCAAAGAGGGGGCCAGTTTTGATTTCAGACCCACCAAGTGGGTCATTTTTGTCCGTGCGCGACCTAGCCTTTCCGAAGGTTTGATTTTTGTCCGTTTCGGACGTAGGTTTCGGGGTCCCAAATCTCAATTTTTTGTCCGCACGCCGACCTGGCCTTCAAAGGGATTAACCTATCCTACCACAGCACATTCTTCTCAAACTCCGCTTGATTACCGCACGCATAAAGTCCATACCCGGCCCGAGTTTCGTCATTTCATTAAACCTCTTCTGTCGATTTTGGTCCTTCTCTTGCTCTGCGCTCAGAAATTATACTACCCTGTTTGCAACATGTTTTTGCCTGATTGCATCTAGGTTCGTGACCAGCCTGCCTACGGGATACCCACCACAATGTGGCGGGCACGGTTGCCATAGGTTGGGACATCTCGGGGCGCTCCAAAGGACTGCCAGGCTGGAGTTTGAAAACAAGTGGCCGTCTACAATGTCTCGGTTGCTATACTGAAACGGGTCTACTCCCATTGCCTGCCTCATCCAGAATTCATATATTTGAACATGGAGTGCCTATCGTATTTCAATTCAGCGCGCTCTTAGATGTCTTGGACAGGCTGCCCTGCTAGTGAGATCCCCAGATCAACGCAAGATCAACGCAAGGAAATCACCTCGTGTGTTAAAGTGAACGCCTATCGGTGCAGCCGGAAACATAGATGACGGAAATCACACTGGTGGGATACATGGAGGGGCAGCACCTTGAAGATACAACAGTTTACACCCATCCCATGCTGCCTCTGACGTAGCCCAAGGAAGCGAAACCGAAGCAGCCGCCGACCTCAACGCCAAACCCAAACCAAAGCCCAAGTCGCACAGCTCGTCAACAAACCAAAGCCCAGCTCGCAAAGGGCGCCCTTGACTATGCGTATTTCGCGGCCTTTCCCGACTTAGGATTTGGTTGTTAGGGATCGGGGTGTGATGGGGGGTTCCGCGGTGGGGTGCGCCTTCTTTCGCCTGCGTCGTGTCGCTTGAATCTGCTATTCACGATATACAGATATCGCGGGTTGCAACTTGCAGATTTGCATTTCCTTTTTTGCTCATCTCTGTTACACTGCTCCGGAGTCGTAGCCGGGGGATCCACCGACGTCCGTACAATTTTCACTCCTTCGTTCAATTGCGCACGGTGGATAAGACAGGCTGAAGTGAAATGTAAGCTCTAAGTGAAACGTTAGGTTTATAGTCACAGTGAATGGATGAAAGAAGCGTCAGTGGTGTATGGTACACGCGCCAGAGGTTTGCACTTGGAGAAAAAAATGTATCTTACGCGGCGAGACCGGGGTTCGACTCCCCCTGACGCATTGAGCTTCCAAGCAGTTTTTTTTTTTTTTTTGCGTTTTCTTCTTCCTTCTTTTCCGGGCTCAGGAGTGTATCATACGTACGCAGTATGGCCTCAAAAGTAAATGCTAAAAAGCGTCGGTGTTGTATGGTACACGCGCCGGACGTATGACGCTGCGAAGTCCAGTAATCTGTTCGCCGACGAGATGGAGTTCGATCCCCCCTGACGCACTATGGCTGCGAGGAAAATTAAGTTTTCTTACAATGAGGGATATTGAGGGTGATGAATATCACGGACTCGTGGCTGAGTGATTCTGATAAGTTGAATACATACATAGAATAAGAGGATGGGGTTGATTAGTCCCACTGGATACGGACGTATTAATTGACACATCACGTTCGATAATCGCGTGGCCTGGCTTCGCGCGGCGTGCGCCACCAACGTCGCGCCGCCGTTGACGCGCCTTTAATTCGGCGCGCGCTCTGGTTATGGCCAAATCCCAGAACATGTGTCCGTCCACATCTAACGATTAAATTTACATGTAGTACTGGTGACTAACATGATAGGAATTCAAAACCTGTATTCCATGCATTTACCGTTCTCTTCAGTTGTAGAGCTGAGGAATTGGGGCAGAAACCTGTTTATGTAACCGGACAGGATACGATGCCGAGTTGAATATATCTGAATAACAGGAAGACATCTGAATCAATGCAGACCGTAAACGGCATCCAGTTTGCGGTCTCATGTATTAGGGAACGGGATGTTGAGTCAGTCAATGGTTCTGATACATGCGGCCGCAGACCTTATGCATTCTGGATGTTCGAATCTGGAAGCAAAGTTCGGTTCAAGCGAAAAACCCGCAACTTGGAATGCGAGATAGAATTGTAGATGACTCGGATGTTGGATTGATAATTACAAAGCAACTTCCAAAAGCTTTAACCTGCAGCCTGGGAGGGGGGAGATATAAAAAAACAAGAGAACTTTAATAAGGCAAGCTTGAAGCCACCCCTCGGATCAATTGATTACAGCGGGAACTCGGCCTCGATGCCGGCACAGTCCTCTAGCATCAATCCGAGGCAGTTCCGACAGCTGGCGTTGATTTGACAGCTATTACGTCGCTTCCGAGTAGGACTAATCGACTCTCTTCTCATAGAATAATCCTGTGAGGTCACGGTCTAAAACAGTCTAACGGAGATACTGATTCCCGCCACGCGAGAAGATACTGCATTACTCTTACTCGGGTATTACGAGAAGTGGTTGATGGACAGTTGCGGCGGCGCAGAGCTTTGGGCGATCAATTCCGCGCCCTGCTCGGTTCCCGAAACGGAGAAGGCGCGGAAGGACCCGGGACACCGCTCGGGACTGAGGTAAGCCAATATGTAAGCAATATATACCGCTATTGTAGAGGGGATAAACTGGCGGAGCTCCGGAGGGTAGTGCCTCTGTTAGGGATGCGCAGCGCCGTTAGATGCCTCGATATAAATTGTGTAAAACCCATCGATTGTCCGCTTCCGTTCAACCCGGTTCGGGATAATTATTAAATTGATCGAAATGTTCCCCCCATACTATCTCCCTGTAATATTTCATGCCGTACTGTGGAACTATAATTCAGCATGACTTGACTAGTTGAAAGCTAAGCTACTGCGTCCAAAGAAGAATCGGAATTTGAGTCTAGAATTGCTGCACGATTGCAGCGAGCATGCAATGGGGGGAAAAAAAACGAGGGCCGGCGCTGGCCGTTGAAGGTTGACGACCCTTCCCGCTTGACAAGCGACCGATAACAAGAAAATTTGATAACTCGAGTTCAGGGCGGCAGCGGGGCAAATCTAGTGATAATGTTGATCTTTGATTCAGAGGCACACGAGCATGGTCCCGGCTGCCAGAGTCAAGAGTTTGAATGTCGAGTCGAAGCAGGACCTGAATCGGTGCTGCGATGATTTCTGAAATGGGAGTCATTGAACGCGACAACGAGCTTTTGCAAAAATAGTGCCTGGAGCGAAACGATAGAAATACCTTTCAACTTGAATTATAAACCAACGTCGCGCGAAACCCAAGTCGAACCAGCTTTAAGCCGAGTTCGTTCATACCGACGGCTTGACCCGTAGCGTTACAACAAGTGAAATTTTTCGATACGCAAGGGCGTACCCCGCATTCGAACTCACATACATCTCAACGGCGCAGAGCACATGTACAGGAAATGGAGGACGATGAAAAAGCCGCGGAGGCGGCATTTTTCTGTCCGGGACCGACATTGTGTGAGCTGCAGCTGCTGAAGAGTCGGAAGTATCAGACATTGATCCAAAATAGATCCAGGGAACAGCGGTGATACTGATACAGGCCACCATAGGTTGGCTGGGCGTTCAACAGGCTTCGCACATGAACTTGATGTCACTGCATGGAAGCTGTCCCGAATGTGGATATCATTGCAGCCGCCAAGTCAAAGTCCGAGTTCAATGATCTGGATCTACAAGTCAGTGCGATACACCAATACTACAGAGCAAAATAAGAGTCAAGTCGAGATTCGTGGATTTGTGTTTTTTAAGGTGTCGGGGTCCAGAGATTCGAGTCAGCACACATGTATCTTGCTAGTATCTAGCAAGATACAAGTTGGAAATTTGACGCGAAGATCTGAATGCACTGGTCAGTCACGGTGCTGGTGATAAGAATTGGTGTGCAGGAACGTAATGGATAGTACTGCGAGTCAGTAAGTCGGAGCTGAATCCAACATTCACTACGGAAAAAACGTGATGAGGCGGGGTGAATTCGCCGCACCTTCCGAGTTCAAGCAAGATTGCCCGAACATCCACAGTTTCAGTCTTAAAATCTTTAAACAAATTTTACTGACGCGTAGAGATCTACAGCGATTCGGGTTACCAATTCGTTAGAAGGAATAGACCACAAATTGAACGCGTGAAACTTGTGGGAACGAAGCAATGGTTCTAACTTGATACCACACACACCGCTTCTTAACAGAACTGCGCCGGGATATGCCTACCAAGGAACACTGAACTAGTTTCGGTGCTTGAAGTCGAATATAGCAGGGCCCAGATCTGAGCAATTGAAGTCAGTGATAGTGTAGATTAGAAAGTTACTACTCATCTGGTAATAGAGCCATGAATACACGCAGATGAAGTCGGGTGTCCGGCTACACGACCTAAGGATTGAAGTGATACATAAGAATTGAGAAGTAGATAAAAGAACTGAATGCCACAGATCTGGATCGGGTGTGTGATTAAACTCGGCTTTAAACTTGTTTACTCCCGAGCCCCGGCGACGCGGCTGCATTCTCGCTACACTCCACGCGTCCCTCAACGCAAGCCAGTTAGACTCGACCGCAAAGTCGACGCGCATGGTAACGGGGTAGGGTAGGGTAATGTTGAATCGAGTTTGTGAAATGATCAGAGTGTAAGTATAAGTACGTACCTCAGACAGCAGAGGAGAGTCGAATCGGGGATGGCTTTCAGTGACAGTCAACTGTGAAAGCAAACTCGCCGCTGAGTAGCTTGAGCGTAGATGCCAGTGCAGGTCAGTCGACGATCGGCGTTTGGAGATCTGAATCGTTCCATCAGTACCTGCGAGTTCGAGTCAGTCAGTAGTTGAGCACGATGAAATTAGGTGAGTTCAATGGCAGCGCGCACCGATACCTATTTGACGATAGTCTTTGGCGTTGAAGAGCAATAGTAGAAGTCAGTACAAGTGAGTATGTTGATGAGATAGTTTTATGCACAGACTTACTGTGATGACAAGACAATGGTGGAGGTTTTGGAACGTAGAATCTGGATTGGCGAATCAGCCTCAGTGTTGAACCAAGGTGAGTTCCTCAACAAGACGTACCTCAAGTACCCTTACATATAAAGACACCTGAACCAATACCAGTCCGAGAAAAGCCGAGAAGTCATAAAAATGTCAGTTCTCGTAACGGTTTGGTAACGGCGTCGAAGAGAGTCTACATTCAGAGCGAGCGGGCATAGTAACGGCATCCGAATAGCATCATGGCGCACAGGGTTCCCAGGAATGAGATACATATAAACATATCCAATGCTTAGAGTTTATTTTGCATTGCCTCTTTTCAAGAAGAGGGCGGCGTCTGAGCGGCAGAGCGGTGCCCGAGGTCCTGTAGCACTGCATTTGATGCGCCGCGTGAAGCTTCGAAGGCCCGATGATGTCCGACTAATTCCGGGCTTCCACTTCTTCGGCTTCCTCGCCGTGATATCCGAGTAAGAGTAATGCACCCTCTCCTCCCGCCACGCGACATCAACGTCGACATCTGCCAAGACCATCGGGTGTCGTAATATGTGCAATGAAATGGGGTGTGTTCGTTAAATTTTTATGGCCCCCAAGGCTTTACGGTCCGAAATTTAGACCGCCTAATCTCAATGCCCTCCGATGGCGAGTTATCTGAGGACAGAATAAGACCCGTTGTGCAATAACTCCAAGCTCCAAAATATGTTGAACACACCAGCTGACTCGATCACGCGACGCGTCGGGGGTGACGCGTGATGAGATCTGTCACGGCATAAATACCACCTGCGCCGTCGACATCGGGGTAGCTGCCAGCCATGTCGGACGAGGGCCCACTCCACTTTGACGAGTCCCACAGAATCGCAAAGGATGCCGCCGCGAAGGAGATGACTCGAAATGCCAAGGTGCGTCCTGCGTTCTTGTTTCACTTTTTTTTGAGGAATATTTTGGTTACAGTCGGCAACGGACAAAGAGCACAAGATGTCGCTGCTGCAGGGGCTGCGGTTGTACCCCAAAGCTGTTGCATGGAGCGTGCTCATCTCAACGTGCATCTGCATGGAGGGCTACGATGTCTGTCTCCTCTCCAACTTCTGTTCGTCCTGTCTTTTCCTCGTCCTCGAAATGTGTTAAAAGCTAACGGGTTACCTCTGAACTTGAACCATGCAGATGCTTTCCCACAATTCAACCAAAAGTACGGCCAGCGGCTGGGGGACGGGACGTACCAGGTACCGGCGCCATGGCAGGCGGGGCTGAGTAACGGCGCAAACGTCGGGGAGATCCTCGGGCTGTTCATCAACGGGTGGGTCTCAGAGCGCTACGGGTACCGCAAGACCGTCATGGCGTGTCTCGTCTGCCTCATCGGCTTCACCGCCATCTTCTTCACCGCGCAGAACGTCGTCGACATCCAGGTCGCAGAGATCCTCTGCGGGATCCCGTGGGGTGTGTTCCAGACCCGTGCGTTGCCCCTTCTTCCTCGTTTAATGGAGTCGGAATTTATGGCGGAACAGTAACGATCACATACGCCTCGGAAGTCTGCCCCGTCGCGCTCCGGGGTTACCTCACGACGTACGTCAACTTCTGCTGGGGGCTCGGGCAGGTCATCGGCATCGGCGTCATCAAATCCATGCTCGGCCGCACGGACCAGTGGGCGTACCGCATTCCATACGCCCTGCAATGGATGTGGCCCGTCCCGCTCCTCATCGGCGTCGCCCTCGCGCCCGAGTCCCCGTGGTGGCTCGTGCGTCACGGGCACTTGGACCGCGCGAAGCACTCACTGTTGAGGCTGACGAGTTTGGAGAGGGAGACGGACTTTGATGCGGATGAGACGATTGCGATGATGCAGCATACGACGCGGTTGGAGGAGAAGCTTACGAGGGGCGCGACGTATTGGGATTGCTTCAAGGGGACAGATTTGAGGAGGACGGAGGTGCGTGAATTGATGTTTTAGTCTCGTCCTCGTCGTTCTCCACGGTTCTCACTCCTAGAATACATAGATCGTATGCATGGTCTGGGCGATGCAAAATCTCGCGGGCAACTCCTTCACCGGATACTCTACGTGCGTCTTTCCCTTCCCTCCCCTCATCCCTTCCCCCTTCATCATATTCGCGCCCGCAGCTACTTCCTCGAACAAGCCGGCCTCCCGCCCTTCAAATCCTACGACTTCGCCCTAGGCCAATACGGCATCAACATGGCCGGCGTCTTCGGCGCCTGGTTCCTCATGTCGCGCGGCGTCGGTCGGCGGGCGCTCTATCTCTACGGGCTTATGGGCCTGTGTGCTATTCTGATGTGTCTGGGGTTCTTGGGGTTGGCGCCGAAAGAGCATAGGGATAAGGTGCGCTTTTTGAGTCTTCCGTTCGTACGCATTTCTCTTCGGGCTTCTCTACGCGTTTCCGCGCTCGAGTGGAAGTGGATGGAAGATGATGTATGTTTATGATGAGGATGCTAATGTGCGTACGCCCCACAGGCAGCGCTCGCTACGGGGTGCCTGATGCTCGTATGGGCGCTGATCTACCAGTGCACGGTCGGCACCGTCTGCTACTCGCTTGTCGGCGAGATCAGCACACGGAGGTTGCTCATCAAGAGTGTCGTGTTGGGGCGGAATTTGTAGTACGTGGTTGTTTTCTCATTACTTCATTCCCTTCATTTTTTTCCATCCCTTTTTTTTCCCCACTGCGACGGGCGACTGAACCCCTTCCACGCCCTACTCGTTGTGATTGATTGATTGATATTCACGTCCCACCCCACGCAGCAACGTCGTCGGGATAATCTGCTCCGTGCTCACGCCGTACATGCTCAACCCGGGCGCGTGGAACTGGGGCAACTACGCGGGATTTTTCTGGGGCGGGATCTGCTTTCTGTGTGTAGTGTATACGTATTTCCGGGTGCCTGAGGTGCGTTGCGTTGCGTTCCTTCCTTCCTTCGTTTCTTGCTTTTTTGCATCGATTTGGTGCTCGCGTTGTCGTCCTCGCGTGGCGAATCACCGCCAAATCCTGCGCTGCGCAGATTATTCTTTTCCCTCTCATCATTCCACTGACTAACGAACACTTCCCATCTTCACAGCCGCAAGGCCGCTCCTTCGCAGAGCTCGACCTCCTCTTCGAGAAGGGCGTCAGCGCGCGCAAGTTTGCGAGCACGCGCGTGGACGTGTTTGACGATGTACGAGGCGAGAAGTTCGATCATGACGAGAACGAAAACGAGAATGATAATGATAATGAGGTGGAGAAAGGCGGAGAGAAGGGGGTTGCGTAGCTATTGGCGCGCCAACGAGTAAAATAAAGCGGGTAGGATCTTCGTATAATTATCGAGGGGAGAAGAGGTGTATTCCGATC
This sequence comes from Mycena galericulata, assembly GCA_029289565.1. NCBI lineage: Eukaryota > Fungi > Basidiomycota > Agaricomycetes > Agaricales > Mycenaceae > Mycena > Mycena galericulata. Next base: position 406,301 of record JARKIA010000090.1, read on the forward strand.
TACGTACGTGTTTTATTAGCGCGACGTTACATGCTTGCTTGGTTGATTTTTTTGGGGGGCACCAGAGTTTGGAGTTCTGCCCAGCGAATCTATTTTACATGTCCGACCGACCATCTTTATTGTTTTCTACGAGGGGTAGGTAGTTGATGCTCGGATCTTGGGCTTTAGACGCTGTGAGATTGAAAACCCGGCCGCCGCGCGCCGTATAAAAAATTGTCGTTTTCGATCAATCCCTGCTCCCGGATCGAACGGCAGATGCGCACCATAATGCCGCCAGGGTTCGCGTTCGTTGGGTTGAAGGGGTTTATTGGCGATGTTTCAGGTTGGCCTTTATGTAAAGGGACCACGTTGAGCTTGTACTCGTCTCTAATTGTCAAATTCATCTGTGAGGTCCTCCATTCCGAAAAATAATTCGGAATCGGTTGGTCTCAAAGCCACAGAATCGAGACTCATCTCACTGAAATCGGTGCCACAAAGCTGGCCGTCAAGCTCCGAGTCAAAAATTGAAAACCCTTTTCCCCAGGTATCCTACCGAGATTATGTAACAGACTCTCAGCCTGACTCTGGGCTATCATTTTTTACAATTTCAATGAGGTGCGCACTTTGGAAGAGGAAATATATTACTGCAGTTGGAGCTCCGAATTGAAACCCAGCTCGGCATACTCCGTCGACTGCCGGCCATGCCCGAGCCGAAGCCGTAATTCGTCGTCGTTGGCTCGAGCTCCCTGCCAGCGACTTGGGATGTTCCTCGCGTCCGCCGGGGATTCCCTTTCCTCTACCCCACTCAAACGCAATCTCTCATGTGAGGGCCTTTGGTCACCCGGGCACATTTGTCATTTGTTTGTCATTCAACTGCCGGGCCCGGGTGTGGCCGCAGTGCTTCTCACTTCGTTCTCGCTCTCATCGCGCTCGTACTGGCTGGCCCCTCTCTCGACGCCAGTCATCGATTACAATGCACATTGCGGTGAATCAGCCACCGCGTTACTCAGCGGCCGGAGAAGGTATAAGACGACGGGGTCCTGTGGGGAATCGATATCCCCTCCTTCTCCATGTCTTCCTCAACCACAAAGCTCTTTGAACCTATCAAAGTTGGCACGGTAGCACTGCAGCACCGCGTTGTACTATCGCCTATGTCGCGCTACAAAGCCTCGGGCGGCAAAGAACATGTCCCATATATCCCCCTGGATTCGGACTACTATAGCCAGCGGGCGAGCAAGCCCGGCTCGCTGCTCATTACAGGGGCAACTTTTATTGCCGCACGGGCCGGAGGCTATGAGCACATCCCAGGAATTTGGAGCCCCGAACAGATCAAAGCGTGGAAGGTTGTGCGTACACATGCGATGTTGCGTTTCGTTTCCGTTCGCGAGGTTCATTGTCTCCTAGGTGACGGGCGCTGTGCACTCCAAAGGCTCCTTTATTTTCATGCAGTTCTGGGCCCTCGGACGCGCTGCGGATCCTGCACAGCTGCAATCAGAAGATCCATCTTTCAACTACGTCTCTGCATCCGACATCCGGCTGACTGGTCAGGATAGGGCCCCGCGGCCACTGACAGTTCCCGAGATCAAGGAGTATGTCGGGCTTTATGTGCAGGCGGCGAAGAACGCAATGGAGGCAGGCTTCGATGGGGTGGAGATCCACAGTACGTTGTTCAAACCCATTTGGTCCATGCGGGGCTTGAGTAGGTTTGAAAAACCCTTCTCATGCAGATGTGAACGGATATCTCCTCGACCAGTTCCTCCAGGACGTCTCGAACAAGCGCACAGACGAGTATGGCGGGAGCATTGCGAACCGCGCGCGCTTCACGCTCGAGGTGGTCGATGCGGTAGTCGCCGTCATCGGCGCCGAGAAGACCGCAATCCGATTCTCGCCGTGGAGTCCCTTCCAAGGTCTTCATCATCTTTCCTCCCTACCTGAGTCCTAAAAACTCACATGAAATATACCTGTTTACCGCAGACATGGGCATGACCGACCCCCTCCCGACCTTCTCGTACGTCATCTCACAGCTCGCAGCGCGCCACCCGACCCTCGCGTACATCCACCTTGTCGAGCCGCGCATCAGCGGGAATGTTACCCGCGAGGAGAGCGCCATCGGCACGCAGGAGTCTAATGACACGCTGCGCGCGATCTGGGCGCCGCGCCCCGTCATCCGCGCGGGCGGCTTCACGCGCGAAACGGCGTTGGAGGCCGGGCGGAGTGGGGACCTCGTTGCGTTCGGGCGGTTTTATATCTCGAACGTACGCTACCTCCACTTCAATTCAAAATTTGGAAGGTGAATTGACTAACGTGTGGATGGACAGCCGGACCTCCCGATGCGCCTGGAGAAGAACATTCCGCTCAATGCGTATGACCGGACTACGTTCTATTTGCCGGGCGAGAACTCGCCGCGGGGGTACACGGACCACCCGTTTGCTGTTGCGGCCTGAGTGAATGATGTGAAGATACTTACAATGGTTAGATCAGTTTCGCGCGGGTTCGGAATTATACTTGTAGAGATGGAAATTGTAGACAACACCGAGATTGGAATTTGATTTAAGCTTTTTTCGAGTGTTGCCAAGCGCTACCGTAGATCCACATAATAATGATCATGGAACTACATTGACAGCGGTCTCTGCAATGTGCGGGACTCTTATTCGAACTTGGATTCCGCAGTCACAAGGATTAGTGAAACCAGAAAGAGACACGACAGCGAGAATGAAAATTTGATGAAAAGTTCATTTCCAATATAGAAACATAGGCGGTAGTTGTGATTCGTGCGATACGTCGAGCGTGCTCTCGTTCTATGTCGGTTTCTTATGAAAGCTACAGGAGACGTGTATTACGTACGATCTACGTACGTGTTTTTATTAGCGCGACGTTGCATGTACCTGCTTTGCTTGGTTGATTTTTTAGGGGGCACCGGAGATTGGAGTTTTGTGCAGCGAGTCTATTTTACATGTCCGAACGACCGTCTTTCCGGTTTTCTAAGAGGGGTAGGTAGTGAGTGGATGCTCGTGTCTTGGGCTTAGACGCTGTGAGATACACCGGGTTATCCGACAGTAGGTCCCGTAAAAAGGCAACTGAATGTCAACCCCATCCCGCTGCAGCCCGATTGTTGTCTCAACGACAGCATTATCAATATAATCAAAGTCGTCAGAGTCATTTTAGCAGACATAATGGAGGCGTTAGTCAAAAAATCTGCACTACCCAAGCAATGCAGCTGAGTTCCGGCGGGATCCGAAATGATTACAAACAGGCCATTTCGCCCGACCCATTTAAAAACTGGTTTATAAACACTGGGTTATAAATACCGGTTTATAAACTGGTTTACAAACCAGGATTAAATACAAGGCTCTATGCCAACGTCGGGCAGCACGGTGGCGAGAAGCTCATCAGGGAACTAGTCGAGGCGTGAGATCGGGCAGATGAAACGGCAGGGAGACTGACCGGGTCAGGACGACTACAGGTAATATTTGACATGAGGGTAAGGAGACACCTCCGAATTGAAACACAGCTCGGCATCCTCCGTCACTGCCGGCCATGCCGAAGCCGTAATTTGTATTGCCACAGCGTCGCTCCCTGCCACTGGCTGCCAGCGACTCGACGTGTTGCATGCTCGCTTCGCCACGGGAAATGCCATTTCCCCTACTCCCCTTCGCTCAGATGCAATCTCTCAGACGACGACCGTTGGTCACTCCGGCACATTCATGATCCAACCTGCCCCGTGCGGCGTGGTGTGTCACTCACTTCTCACCTCATTCTCGCTCTCACCGCCCACACTGGCTGGCCCGTTTCCCATCCCCTCTCGACGCCAATCATCGGTCCGGAGCGGGACCGACACCGTTGCCACCGTGCTGAATCAGCCACCGCGTTACTCAGCGAGCCGGAAGGTATAAGACGACGGGGACCCGTGGGGAATCGATAGCGCGTACTTCGCCATGTCTTCCCCAACCACCAAGCTCTTTGAGCCTATCAAAGTTGGCACGGTAGCGCTGCAGCACCGCGTTGTGCTAGCACCTTTGACGCGCTACAGAGCCTCGGGCGGCAAAGAACATGTCCCATATATCCCCCTGGTCGCGGACTACTATAGCCAGCGGGCGAGCAAGCCCGGCTCACTGCTCATTACAGAGGCGACTTTCATTGCCGCACGGGCCGGAGGCTATGAGCACGTCCCGGGGATTTGGAGCCCCGAACAGATCAAGGCGTGGAAAGTTGTGCGTACACATGCGATTGCGTACCGTTTCCGTTCGCGAGATTCATTCCAGCCTAGGTGACGGACGCTGTGCACTCCAAAGGCTCCTTTATCTTCATGCAATTCTGGGCCCTCGGACGCACCGCGAATCCCGACCAGCTGCAAGCAGAAGATCCATCATTCCCCTACGTCTCTGCATCCGACGTCCAGCTGACCTGGAAGGCCCCGCGACCGCTCACAATTCAAGAAATCAAGGAGTATGTCGGGCTTTATGTGCAGGCCGCGAAGAACGCAATGGAAGCAGGCTTCGATGGTGTGGAGATCCACAGTGCGTTGTTCAAATCCATTTTTTCCGCCAGTTTTGAAATAATGTTGCAAACCCTTCTCATGCAGATGCGAACGGATATCTCCTTGACCAATTCCTCCAAGACGTCACGAACAAGCGCACGGACGAATATGGCGGGAGCATCGAGAACCGCGCGCGCTTCACGCTCGAGGTGGTCGATGCGATAGTCGCCACCATCGGCGCCGAGAAGACCGCAATCAGATTCTCGCCGTGGAGCCCCTTCCAAGGTCTATCTCATCTTTCCGCCCTACCTGAATCCTAGAAACTAATGTGGAACCCGCGCGCCGCAGGCATGGGCATGACCGACCCCCTCCCGACTTTTTCATACGTCATCTCACAGCTCGTCGTACGCCACCCGACCCTTGCATACATCCACCTCGTCGAGCCGCGCATCAGCGGGAACGTCAACCGCGAGGAGAGCGCCATCGGCGCCCAGGAGTCGAACGACGCGCTGCGCGCGATCTGGGCGCCGCGTCCCGTCATCCGCGCGGGCGGCTTCACGCGCGAAACCGCGTTGGAGGCGGCGGGGAGCGGCGACCTCGTTGCGTTCGGGCGGTTTTATATCTCGAACGTATGTTATCTCCATTTTCACTAAAGTGAATTGGCTAACGCGTGGATGGACAGCCGGACCTCCCGACGCGCCTGGAGAAAAACATTCCGCTCAATGCGTATGACCGGACCACGTTCTATTTGCCAGGCGAGAACTCGCCGCGGGGGTACACGGACCACCCGTTTGCTGCCGTGGCCTGAGTGAATGTTACAGGGATAAATTGTTAGATAATTCACGAGGGTTGAGAACTTGTAGAGATATAGAAATCGTAGACACCACCGAGATTGGAATTTGATTCAAGCTCTTTCGAGTGTTGCAAGGGTTACCGTAGATCTGAATGGTCGTCGAACTACATTGACAGCGGTCTCTGCCATGTGTGGGACTCGGATTCGAAATCGAATTCCGCATTCACAAAATGAATCCCGTGGAGATGAAAAGTTCAATTCGTGGAAGCGAAAAAGAGATGGCTTTTAGTGACACGACACCATGAATTTTTGATGGAAGTTCATTTCTGACATAGAAACTTGGCCCATGGGCCGTAGTTGCGATTCGTGCGTTACGTCGAGCGTGAGCTGAACAAGCACCGAATAAATGAGAAGACCAGTAAGAGGCAATAGACAAAAAATGTGGGGACTGAACGATTAATGTATAGCGAAACCAAGAGCCAAACGCGGTGCTGTGCATGGCATGTTGGGCAATCGGCCGAAATGAAGGCCGATAAAGCCGAAAAACACGGACGATAAATGGAAAGATCGGGTGGTGAAGGGAAGAAAAACGAGCACAACACTAAAAATCCAATTTGGGTTGACACCTTGACATATTTTCAATAATTTTGGCGGAGGAAACATCGCATGGAACCGGCGAACAAAAAAAAGAATGCGCCATGCGGGAATCGAAAACGAGAACTAAGAAATGAAAATTTGGCGGAGGCTGTAATTAGCGCTCTACAGGACCCGCGACCTCAAGTTAGTCGCTATAGCAACGCTATAGCTCAAGCTCCCTGCCAGAAATGCCCCTCACCCTCCTCAAACCTAATCTCTCAGACTCGGATGACGGCCGTTGGTCCCTCTGGCACATTCAATTGGGCCCGGGACAAGCCCGGGATGTGCTTCCCTCCTCATTCTCGATCGCTCTCACCGCGCCCGGACTGACTGGCCCGTTTCCCATCCCATATGCATCGGTCCGGATCGGAACGCACACTGTGCTGAATCAGCGCGTTACGGGATCCTGTGGGGAATTGATATCGCTCCATGTCTTCCTCAGCCACCAAGCTCTTTGAGCCCATCAAGGTTGGCACGGTAGCGCTGCAGCACCGCATTGTGCTAGCACCTTTAACGCGCTACAAAGCCTCGGGTGGCAAAGAACATGTCCCATATATCCCCCTGGTCTCGGACTACTATAGCCAGCGGGCGAGCAAGCCCGGCTCGCTGCTCATTACAGAGGCGACTTTCATTGCAGCGCAGGCGGGAGGCTCTGAGCACGTCCCGGGAATTTGGAGCCCCGAACAGATCAAGGCGTGGAAAGTTGTGCGTACGCATATAATGCTGCGTTTGGTTTCTGTTGGCCAGGTTCATTCCATCCATCCTAGGTGACAGACGCCGTACACTCCAAAGGTTGCTTTATCTTCATGCAGCTCCGGGCCCTCGGACGCACCGCGGACCCCGCCCAGCTGCAATCAGAAGACCCATCATTCCCCTACGTCTCTGCATCCAACATCCAGCTGACCGGGAAGGATAAGGCCCCGCGGCCACTCACAGTTCAAGAGATCGAGGAGTACATCGGGCTTCATGTTCAGGCGGCGAAGAACGCAATGGAAGCAGGTTTCGATGGTGTGGAGATCCACAGTGCATTGTTCAAATCCTTTTTTTTCGCCAGTATTGAAATAACTTTGAAAACCATTCTCATGCAGATGCGAACGGATATCTCCCTGACCAGTTCCTCCAGGACGTCTCGAACAAGCGCACGGACGAATATGGCGGGAGCATCGAGAACCGCGCGCGCTTCACGCTCGAGGTGGTTGATGCGATAGTCGCCGCCATCGGCGCCGAGAAGACCGCAATCAGATTCTCGCCGTGGAGCCCCTTCCAAGGTCCATCTCATCTTTCTGCCCTACAGGAATCTTAGAATCTAACATGGAATACCCGCGCGCCGCAGATATGGGCATGACCGACCCCCTCCCGACCTTCTCGTACGTCATTTCACAGCTCGCCGCGCGCCATCCGACCCTCGCGTACATCCACCTCGTCGAGCCGCGCATCAGCGGGAATGTCACCCGCGAGGAGAACGCCATCGGCGCGCAGGAGTCGAACGACGCGCTACGCGCGATCTGGGCGCCGCGCCCCGTCATCCGCGCGGGCGGCTTCACGCGCGACACCTCGGTGGAGGCAGCACGGAGCGGGGATCTCGTCGCGTTCGGGCGGTTTTATATCTCGAACGTACGCACTTATCTTTTTTTGGAAGGTGAATTGTCTGACGTATGGATGAACAGCCGGACCTCCCGACGCGCCTGGAGAAAAACGTTCCGCTCAGTGCGTATGACCGGTCCACGTTCTATTTGAAGGGCGAGAATTCGCCGCGGGGGTACACGGACCACCCGTTCGCTGTGGCGGCCTAAATAGATGGTGGATGGGGCGGAAGTGGAGTGTTTAGATTATCTTCGCGCGGTTTGGGAATTTTCTAATAGAAATGTAGCATCGGCCGAGAAGGGAATCTGCATCAAGAATATCATGTTTCCCAGCGTTCGATGCTCTACACAGACGTCTCACAACTTTTGCATTGGTCACCAAGCTTAAAGATTTCCTTGGAATTCAAGGGTCACTTGACCCAACTGTTCTATCCAGTGCAGCGTCCACCTCGTCCCATGGGTCAGGACGTGGGTACATCTCCATCCAACTCGGTACGTTTGTCTTAATCTTTGCGGAAATATCATGTAAGAACTCTGCCACTGCCTGCGCATTCGAAATTGGCGGGTAGCAAACATTCCACGAGATAAGGCTACTTTGTCGCGTCGTTCGCAGGAGCCTAGGAGGGACAACCAGAGCATTCACTTCCATTCTTAGCACTTGAAGTTGAAGTCTAGGGCAGTGGCGTGCAAGGTCACGGAGTCCGGCGAGGGTCACGCGGGGAACCACCTGACGCGATCTGACAATGCCATGAAAGAGGGAAAGAGCTTCGAGGTTAGGCCACGCGGACGCGACGTGTGAGACTACGCCATCGTCGAGGTCAAAGCCGCCGGAAAACGCGAGCTGTGCGTGTTCCAAATTGACGAAACACTCGAGGCGCTTCATCGTCTCACGGTCGACGCAGGAATGGGGCATTTTATGCGGTCTGGGATCGGCAGTAATGACCAGCGAGCCGAGGGATGTGAGGGAGGTACTGTGTGAAAACGTTCAACAGCGCCGACATTTCCTGGGGTGTCGCTGTTTCAATTCTGATAGTGATGTGTGCAAGCTGACTCTCCGCCAAAGCTTTCATAGCAATCGTCGGACGAACCGTGACCGTGGAGACGTCGATAGTCTGTAGAGACGAGAATACGGATTTGTGGAAGAGGTCGGGAGCAGGAAATGATGGAAACGCGTCGAGGTTTAACACCGTCAAGCACGTAAACTGGGCAGTGTAGCCAGATGTTGAAATGCTGCAGTATCGATTTCTTTAACGTGGAGCGTCTCAATACGCTTTAGCGCACACACAAACAGCGATGTGCTGGTCTTGAGGTGTGGGCGGAGATCTGCAGGAATGGCATCACTGTGAATCGTCGCGTCGACCAGATCTGGGCATCTGAGTGCCAGATTCGGAAGGAAGGATAGATGCGACACCGTGGTAGAAAGATGGATCACCAGTTTGGAAATCCTGGGCGACAGGAAAAAGCGGATGTGCGGGAAAAGTTCATCGTCGGCACAAGTCCACCTGAGGTTACGAAGATTGGGGAAAAAATGCTCTGTCGGCAAGGATAAGGCGAGAGTTTCAAATAGATCCTCAGGGAGTGGGTCTGTGGAGCTGAAAGACCGGACTCAAGACATGTAAAAGAGGGGTCTTTCCCAATCTGAAGGTGCAATTGGTCGAATGACGTCCTGGGGCGCATGAGAGATGTTAAATGGGTATCGCAAGGTTTGAGGCTTATCAGAGTGTCCAACGAGATAGTTTGCACCGGACCATCCCACAGATCTTGAGGAATGCAGGCCAGGATGCGGGAAGGTCGTCTGGTGGCGCCAAAGTGCGTCCAGAGCCGGCTCTTGGAAAATTTTGTATGTTCTCGCGAGCATAGTGCTGGCAAGGTTCGGTTCGGTTCAGGTTCGGGGTGCTTTTTTCCGAACGCTGAACCTGAACCTGCGTTCGGTTCAGGTTCGGCGTTCGAACGCGTTCGAACTTTTTGAACCTCAGAGCATTTCCCACGCCCAAACTACCTACGCGCAGACCACCCAGAAATTGGGAAGGGTATTTTACCATCTAAACTTTACACCAAAGCATGCCAAGACATGTTGAAGCACACCTAGAAATATATCTGAACAAACTCGAGCTGAACAAAGTTTGATCAGATCACGTGAGTGACCATGCTCTCGCAACCTACAGCGTGAAAACATCAAGAAACTCACTTAGAATTGGTCATGAGCAAATGTTATGGATGATGGAAAGTCGAGATGGCAATACCTTTGTTAAACTCCCCGAAATATGACTCAATTTGTGTTTAAATAGGCTATTTTCGGCGATTTGCGGTTCGGCGTTCGAACGCGTTCGGAAAAAATCGCTAGAGCCCGAACCTTGAACCTGAACCTCCCGTTCGGTTCAGGTTCGGTTCGGGTTCGGACCGATTTCCGAATCGGACCCTGCCAGCACTACGTACTCTACATCGACGTCTTCCAACTGTTTCCATCAGTCACCAAACTTCTCAAATGTACATGGTTGCAAGAGGTCTTCGATCTCCTATTTGAATGTCAAGTGTCACTTGACCCTTCCATCCAGTACAGCGTCTACCTCGTCCCACAGGTCGGGGCGTGGATCCCAATCGTAAAACCTCGGAGGTTCTGTCTTGATCTTTGGGAAAATATCACGCAAGAACTCTGCCACCGCCCGCGCGTTCGAAATTCGGGAGCGGCAAACGTCCCACACCATAAGGCTACTTTGGCGCGTCGTTCCCGGATGTCTGGGAGGGACAACCAGAGCATTCACTTCCATTGTTAGCCCTCCAAGTCTAGGGCAGTGGTGTGCAAGATCACGGAGTCCGGCGAGGGTCACGCGGGAAACAAACCGACGCGATTTGACAATGTTCTGCTTGAGGGAAAGATATTGGAGGTTAGGCCACGCGCAGGCGATGTGCAAGACTACGCCATCGTCCAGGTCAAGCCCGCCGGAAAATGCGATGGATACTTGTTCTAGATTGGCGAAACACTCGAGGCTCTTCACCATCTCGCGGTCGACACAGGATTTGTATATTTTATGCGGTGTGTGATCGGCGTCGATGTCGAGAGCACGGAGGGATGTGTGAGGTAGATACTGCGTGAAGACGTTCAACAGCGTCGAAATTTCCTCGGGTGTCGCTGTTTCAATTCTGATAGCGATCGTTGCAAGCTGACTCTCCGCCAAAGCTTTTGTCATAGCAATCGCGGGATGAACCGTGTCCGTGGAGACGTCGATAGTCTGCAGAGACGAGAATATGGATTTGTGGAAGAGGTCGGGAGCAGGAAATGATGGAAATGCGTTGACGGTTAACACCGTCAAGCACGTTAAACTGGACACCGTAGCGAGATGCTGAAATGCTGCATTATCGATTTCTTTAACGTGGAGCGTCTCGATACGCTTTAGCCCGCACACAAACAGCGATGTGCTGGTCCTGAGGTGAGGGCGAAGATCTGCAGAAATGGAATCGCTGTGAATCGTCGCGTCGACCAGATCTGGGCAACTGAGTGCCAGATTCGGAAGGAAGGATAGATGCCACACTGTGGTAGAAAGACGGATCTCCAGTTTGGCGATCCTGGGCGACAGGAAAAGGCGGATATGCGGGAAAAGCTTATCATTCGCCTTCGAATTCCAGCTGAGAGCGCGAAGATTAGGGAAAAAGTGCTCAGTCGGCATGCACAAGGCTAGTGTTCGGAGTAAACCCTTGGGGAGCGGCGCCCATGAGATGGTCTCGAAAGACCGGACTCGAGACATGTAAAAAAGAGGTCTTTCCCAATCTGATGGTAAAATTGGTCGAATAACATCCTGGATAATATAAGAGGCGTTGAATGGGTATGTACCACAGGCTTGAAGCTTACCATAGTGTCCAACAACTCAGGCTCCAGCGGGCCAGCCCACAGGTCTTGCGGCATGCAGGCTATGATGTGAAACAAGTTACCCTGGTGGCTCCAAAGTGCGTCCAGAGCCGGCTCCTGGAAAGTTTTGCATGTTCTCGCGAGCACAGCAAGTGCGCCCCGTGACTTGGTCCACTGCGGCGAATTATCCGGATGGCCAAAAGGTTTCGCCGGTAGATGGGCGCATATCATTTCGATCAATTCCAGGATTTGCAGAGCCCGATGCATGTCTGCGACTGGGGCGAGCTAGCTGACTGGGATGGTCGTGCTGGGTGCGTGTGCTATCACTTACATCATGCCGAGATCCCGTCTTCTTCAACGGCCAAGAAAAAATGTACCGGGGGATACTTCTTAATCCAGTTACTACATGACATCATAGCAAGGCTAGCGCTTCCTGCAATGCAGCGAAGGGTGGACATCTACGTTGAGTTCGGGCGGGGGCCCATATCTCGAACGTACAGGGAATCCTAGGCTGAAAAGGTCCCCTTTCTCAGGCTACTCCCCTTCTTCCGTGAAACCTACGCTACGCAGGGCCGCAAAATGGGGGCTCTCATGAGCTCATCAACACCGTCTGTCTCCCTTGGAGACTGGAGGGGACCCTTCTTTCCTCCAAATTACATAAACGCGGAAGATATTTGTAGACTTAATAAACACCTCACTGAAAATGCATTTTGTTTAAGCTCATAGTGTTAAACCTTGCCTACCGAACCTGTGCTGATATGAATTTGTAGCCACGTCTGAATCATTTGTTTTTTTTTCCACCGACGAGTTTTATGCTCGACTACCTTGTCTGGAATCTGAGAATAGGCATTAGGCACAACATGCTAGATAGAGAACACCATCGGTATTGTACTGCGCGCTTGCTTCAAAGTGCTGCATCCACCTCGTCCGAGAGCCTGGTGCGCGCGTCGCCCTCGAAGCGCGGAAACTGCTCCCACAGGCTGGCGCAGTCGCTGATCCCCTCCAACTCCGAGAAAATATCGTACAAGAACTCGGCCACTGCCGACACGTTCTGAATTCGCGAGTAACCAATTAAAAAGTCTCCGGAAAAATGAGTGAGTGTGATGTGATGTAAAGACTCGATGACGGCTGGGGTTTCTACTGTATACGAGCGTTATATGTTGTATATATAGCCCCAGGGCATCCACATTTCGAGCGCTCCAACATCATGGCAACCACATGCATTTGCACTCCACTCCAACGACGGCGGAGGACAGAGATCACAAGACCGAAATCAAAATCGAAATCGAAATCGAAATCGATATTTGATCGTCTCTCTGTCGGCGTCGCGTCAATCAATCAATCAATTGAAAGAAAAATCACACGCGTCGTCGTCTACAAAATCACAGGCCTCAGCCGTCGTGCGCATACGCCGGACGAAACACGTTGTCGGACAGAAAAGAGGGGTCTGGGGATTCGATTCCAAAATAGCATGAGACTGACTCAAGTAAGTTAAGCCAAATCTATTGTAGCAAGCACCTCGGCGAGGACGCCGTTGTACTACGACCCAACGACAGGATCGCGCGCCCACTGCAACATGCACGACAGCCGGGGTATGCTGCATTCTGGATTCTGGATTGGATTGCATTGGATTCGAATTCCGAGGGGTACGAAGAGTCGAAGAGTCGAAGAGTACGAAGTAAGTAGGGTAGGGTAGGGTAGGTAGTTACATAGAACGACGACGACGATGGTATGTATGAGAAACGCGGAGGAGAGGAGAGACAGGAGAGGAGGCGAGAAGGAGAAGGAGGAACGAGGAACGAGGAACGAGGACGAGAGGAACGAAAAAGAGACGTAATAGACAGATAGAGGAAGCGAGGCGAGGCGAGGCGAGGCGAGGGGGAAGGAGGGACGGAAAGAAAGGAGAAGAGAGGGGAGACGCGAGCGAAAGAGGCGAACGAAACAAAGACAAAAACGAAAACGAAACCAGCGCACGGAAGGCAAGGAGGTATCAAGGTATCAACTATCGATCATCAATCATCACATCACCCCAACTCAACTCAACTCACGTCTCCCCAGCGCCACTCCCCTCCCGCGCCCGCCTCCCCTCCCCAGCGCCGTCCCCGCGCTCCTGCACCGGCTCGCGCTCGAGCGGGCTCCCCCGCTTCGCGTCTTTGGCGAGCCACTCCACGCCCGGGAGGCGCTCCCCATTCGCGTTCCCATTCGCGTGTGCGTGCCCGTTGGAGGGGTTCGGCGTCCCCGGATGACTCGCACTACCGTTCGCGGCCCCGTTCGCATTCCCATTCCCATTCGCATTCGCACTCCCAGACGACGCAGATTGCGACTGCTGGGGTTGGGGCGGTGGGTACGTGGGCTGCGCGTACGTCGGCTGCGACTGGCCCGGAGGGGCGGAGGCGGAGGCGGAATTATTGGAAGAGAGAGAGGGCGGCGAGGGGTGGGAGTTGGGGTTCGGCGCGAGGGGGCCGCGTTTGTGCGGGAATTGCTCGGGGCGGGGGCGCGAGTGCGTGCGCTCGAAGAGGCCGCATTTGTTGCAGAGCTGCGGGGACGGTGCAGTCAGAATAAGGGAGGGGAAGAAGGAAGATGGACGCACGACTTTCCCCGGGCTCAAATTCGAGCGGCGCCAGGTGCTCGTCTCGGTCGTGCAGCAGTTGAAGCACCGCCGGCGCACGCGGTCGCTCAGCTTCGTCCCCGCGTCGTCCGTGTGCACCACCTGGATCCCCGGGCCCAGCCCGCCCCCGCCGCCGTTATTCCCGTTCCCACTGTTGTGCGCGCCGGGCGGGGGCCCCATGGGCGCGGAGAGGATCGTGCCCGGGAGGGGGTACGGCACGTACCCGCCGTACGGCACCGCGGGCGGCGCGTAGTGCGGGTGCGCATGCGGGTGGGGGTGCGCGTGCGGGTGCGCGTGGGGGTGGTCGTAGCGCTCGTCGTGGTGCGGCGCGGGCGGGGGCGGCGGGCCGTAGGGCGAGTACATGTACCCGCCCGCGGCGTACGCGCGGGGCATCTCGTACGGGGAGTAGTGTTGCTGCTGCTGCTGCTGCTGTTGTTGTTGGTGTGGCGGCGGCGGCGGCGGGGGGCCGGGGGAGCGGCGGGCGGGGGGCGTGGGGGTCGGGCCGGCGCTGCGGTCGGCGGGGGCGGCGGGGGAGGGGGTGCCCGAGTGGGGGGACGCGGGGCGGCGCTCGTAGGGGTGGACGCGGTGGGCCATGGATGAGAGGGAAAAGTGGGTGATGATGGGTGATGAGAGAACAGATGGACGCCCTTTTCATGCACACGGATCGGTCCCCATCAGGGCACGCCGTTCCCACGGATCACACGGCCATCAGCCAATCACAGTGCGACGCATGTTGCCCTTATCGGGCAGATCAGTGTGTACTATTCAGTTCCTGCCGAGATGCAGTACCGCCCGAGTCCGTCCCTCACCGAATATTGACGCCAACGCATGATCCCATCCAAATCAGATTCCCCGCAACTGCAAGTATTTCACACTCTCCCTCTTCCCCCTGAGACACGCCCTCCCACCCTCATATCCGCCCTCACAACGCGCAACCCACAAACCCGAAATAGCCCCGAAACCCCGCCGAATTCTATTGATTCTATTCGTATTCGCGCGATGTCACCGTCCGTCAATCAGCTCCATCGATCTGATTCTGATATGTATCTGATTTTGATCATCTGATGCTGGCAACGACTGCGGCGGTCCGAGAGATCTCATTGAGTCGCGGCGTCGGCGACGACGGCAGCGTATCTACGTAGACGCCCAAGTTAATAAAGGGGGGAAGGCCGGCATTGACGACACGGCTGTTCGCTCGAATGCACACTGCCAAAAGTGATTGCCACCGAAGCTGAAATTCTTCTTCTCATTTTGTGTTCATCCATGAATTCCTCCGAGTTCCTTTTCGGAAACAAAAAACCTTCCGGCACGAAAGAGAAAGTGCTGGGTTTTTTATTTTCTTCCGAAATCCTTACAGACTCACTCCCCTGCTGAGCGGGTAGATTCTAAGATTAGTGAGCTTCAGACTCCACAGCGGCATTGAACGAGCAAGTACATATAGGTGGAAGGGAGAAAGCACCGGTGCTGGTGCTGTACGGCACACATCGACTATATATATGTATTCAACCAGTAGAGTGAGAGAGGGTTCGATTCCCGCCGGTGCATTGCAAAAGCGATGTATTTTTATTTTATTTCATTTTTCACCCGCCCCTGCCCTCCGAGTCCAACAAGAGTCTGCGAGGGGGAAAAATCAGTCATGTATTTATTTATCAGACAAGTTCTTTCGTTTCTTATTTATCAGACAAATTCGTGCCTTGGGCTGGTGAAGACACGAGGGGTGATTCTAAGTATTCTATTCTATCTGGCACACCGCACGGGCCCAGCATCCGCTGATAGCTTCACCGCCCTCCGCCCTCCACCCTCCACCCTTAGTCCATGGAGTTTCTGTTCGGAAAACAAAACCTAGCACAAAAAAAAAGGAAAGTGCGGGTGTTTATTCAGCATTGCTTGGCCTCGGGGCAGGGTGAGTAGAGAGATACGGAAGGAGAGCTAGCTGCATTGAATTAGAGTTGAATTGAAGTGTATATGCACCTGTAGGTGGGAAAGGGAAAAAGTGTTGGTGGTGTATGGCACACACACTGACAGCATGCTGCAGTACCGAAACACAAGTATCAGTGACGGGGTTCGATTCCCCGCCGGTGCATTCTGAAGGGGTGATATTGTATTTTTATTTTTATTTTTATTTTACTTTTTCACCCGCCCCGCCCCTCTGCCCTCCGAGTCCAACAAAAGAGTCTGTGCTCGGGAAAAAAATATCAGTTATGTATTTGTTTATTAGACAAGTTCGTGGAGATACAAGGGATGATTCTATTTTATTTGGAATGGAGCATCCGCTGAAAGCTTCACCACCCTCCACCCTCCTCAGTCCACTGTCCACCGAGTTTCTTTTGGAAAACAAAACCGGGGTTTTATTCGAAATACATGTATATGTATGATATCCATCGCCACGTTCCTACTTGCTCTAAATGTGATTATCAGTAAATTCCGAAGTTGTTCAAGGAGCTGTTTTTACGGAGGGAAACGGGACACATGGGACGGGACATGGTGGGCCCGGGGAAGAAAAAGATAGATAGATTCACAAATGACAAATGAGGCACTGGTGGGGAAGACTCCCTTACAGAGCGGAGCTTAAGGCAGCGGAAGTAGATTTGAGAGGTAAACTCAACAGCTGCATTGAATGAGCAAGTACATAGGCAGAGAAAGCACCGCTGGTGTACGGCACACACCAACTATACACTCAAGTAGTAGTGAGAGAGGGTTCGATTCCCCCCGGTGCATTGTCCAAGACCATTGTATTTTTTATTTTATTTTATTTTTATTTTTTCACCCGCCCCTGCCCTCTGAGTCCAACAAGAGTCTGAGTTCAGGGGGGGAAATCAGTTATGTATTTATTTATCAGACGAGTTCTTTTGTTCTCTTTCTGTTCTCTTTGGTAAACAGCTGTGACGATGCGATGGGTGATTCTATTCTATCTGGCACACCGATGGGCCCAGCATCCGCTGATATATTCACTCCCCTCCACCCTCCACCCTCCTCAGTTCATGGAGTTTCTTTTTAAAACCTAGCATGGCACAAAAAGAAAGTGCTGGGTGTTTATTCAGCAATACTTGCAGAGAGAGGGCGAGTAGAGAGATACGGAAGGACAGCTGCGTTGCTTGAGGGTTGGAGTACATATGTACATATGTAGGTGGGGAAAGGAGAAGGGAGAAGGGAGAAAGCACCGCTGGTGTACGGCACACACCCACTATATATATACTCAACTAGCAGTGTGAGAGAGGGTTCGATTCCCCGCCGGTGCATAGCTCATAGAAGTGTGGATTTTTTGTTCACTATGAATGTTGGTCGAAATTCCTGAAATAAAATGAAGCACTTTGGACCAGAACCATCAGAATGTGAGCATAGATTCTCCAAAAAGAAAAAAAAAAAAATCAAGGAAGTCAGATGGGGTTAAGTTCAGAGCGCCGATGATCCCAACTTTTCTTCTGAAAACAGTGTAGGTATGTACATATGTAAGTCAACAATGCAGTCGAATTCTCGCCTTGTGCACTGCGTGTGTATTCGTACCTGCAGTATCGTATGCAATATGCACATGCACTGCAACTCGGAGGTACACCGGAACTGGTCCACTGGATCCGTCCATCTATCTCACACGCCTTTTTTCTTGCCTCACACACAGAACAAGGGAGGCTAATGGGCTCGGAAAATCAGGTTCCTTCCTTACCAGGGCAGAGGAACTTGCCCATCCCAAAATTCAGCTGCCATGTTTTCGTGAATTGAATTCTTTCTGGTTGCAAAAGAACTTACATAACCTGGCTTAAAAACAAATTAAAAATATTTGCAGTGAATGGGTGACTAGAGAGCACAGATGCACAGGAGCTACAGCTGCATTAAATGAGGACTTGTACATATGTACCTGTAGGTGTAGAAAGGTGAAAGGTGAAAGCACCGGTGGTGTATGGCACACACACACTGACTCCACGCTCTAGTACTGCAATGCAAGTACAAGCGAGGCGGTTCGATTCCCCCCGGTACATCGTCCAAGGGCAATGAAAGTTATCTTTTATACTTCCTTTTTTTCACTATGAATGTTGGTCGAAATTCCTGAAATAAAATGAAGCACTCCAGACCAGAACCAAGCATGGATTCACTCAAAATTTCATGCAAGGAAATCAGATGGGATTCAATTCAATCCATAGCACCGATAATCCCAACCTTTTAGTAAAGAGCCCTTCTGAAAACGGTGTAGGTCAAGTGTAGGTACGTATGCAAGTCAAGGAAGTAAACATCGATTCCGAGTCCGGACCTGGTGTTGCAGTCGATTTCCCACCTGGTGTGCACTGTGCATTCATACATGCAATACGTTGCACAATGTGCAGTGAAGCTGGGACTCAGAGGTTGCTGGAACTGAGGAGCAAGCAATGGTGGTGTGTGGAACTGGATATGTATTTCCAAAACCAATACATATCAGTGAGTGGGTTTGATCCACCCCGGTGCATGTCAAACCCGCAGCCACGACAGACTCTTTGGTTTTTGCTTTGGCTTAGCTTTGAGTTTGGGTTTGGGTCGGCCCTGGTTTCTTCTTTACAGGTTTGGGTTGCTCTTCTTCAATGGGCTCGATCAGATCTTTCCTTATTCTTGGCCTTTGGCCCGGGTTTCTTCTTGGCGGAAGCCAAGGAGTGATCGCGGTGACTTGATGGTGGCCGACAATGGATGCGACACATCCTAATTAGTGTTTCCGACACGCACCTGTGGCAAATTCTGCTGGCCAGGAATGTGAAGGGGGACTAGTAGTAGGTTGCCTGGGTCGTTTTCGTGCTGGATTTGGTTGAGGGGTGGGGTAGATAGAGCTTGTTCAACATTTCTTTTCCAGAATATGTTTGAGTGTACTAGAAAATGCCCCAGGGTAATAATTCATATGTTGACTATCCCAAAAATTCAGCTCAATCGTCCCTGGTTTGGGATTGCTAGACATGATTTCTGCCCCGAAAGGCTGTCTTGGCCAGCCCATTCAAAATAGAATTTCTCACTGGTTTCTTTCCATGACTGATTGTGCTTGAATTATTCCAGACAATCTAGTAGGTTACAACTTGATCAGTGAAGTACCCACATTCGTTTGTGAGCATAAAAAATCTTCCCAAAACCGTAATTTTCGTTCGCGCCTTGGGTACTGACGTTTCCCCCTTGTGAAACACATCCACATTCCCTTTGAGTCCTGTCCTGGCTGCAGCCAGCAGATTTCAACTTCACTGAAAAAACAATGGCAGTCAACCACTGGGTGGGCCGGACTTGATAAAAGGAGTGCGCACAGCAGACAAACACTAATAACCCTTCGCTTCCTTAGTGCAATTTCTATGCAAGCTTTGAAGCAGGTGAGAGTTGCATGCTCATACATATCATCGGACAGCTTGTTTTCCTCAGCACATAACCCTAGCTTCAAGTCTCCCTGCCCACCCATTGCTGGTTTGGATTTTGGAGACTGTTATTTCTGCTGTTGGGAATTCTCACTCGCTGTTTTCCTCATATGTTTGTTCAATCCATGACCACCCAGTTTTGGGGTTTTTGCCTGTATCTTACCTTTTGATAAATTAATCTGTACTTGCAGGGATACTGTATACATGAGCTCCAGATCATAAATCCCATGAGAATCAAACTCAAAGTTCCAAGTAGCTATACATAAGAAAACTAGGGGTCAGTTTCACTGGAAAAATATGTGAACAGTGAACTAGTGATGGTGTTTACAGGTAATAGAAGGTTTGGCAGATGGAGACTTTATAACCAACTATAGTCCATAGTGAACAAATGGCACCCAGCGATGAAAAGTCATGCCTGGTTCCTTGGAAAGCTTGGTCGCAGCAAGATGGAGAGCTTTGGCTGCTTTGCTGAGCTCAGGCAGATTGTCTGGACCACAATCTTTGAACAGATATTCATAAAAGGTATCTGCAATCTTGGGTCCATCTCGATCATCCATCCTCCTATATTAAAGATCAGTGATTACAAAGGAAAATACTTCAGAGTGTGAAACTCACCACATTGTGGCAACAACTCCATTAAATCCTGCAAATAGCAGGGTTGCAGCAAAGTGCATAGCTTCATCAGGTGTCTTTGCATCACCTTTTGCTGTTTCACATGCACTGAGAAAGGCCAGTTTCATGCTGTTTGCTGTAACATTGTTCACTGGTGCATGCATGATCCGGGACACATCAAGGCGACCATCAGAGAGAATGAGGCCACTGTTAAGGGGGTTTTCTAAATCTTGAATTCCATGGCATGCAAAGTGGACCACCGATGAAATCTGGAGATGATCCATGACTATGTCTTGAGTAGGGCTGTTCAAGGAAGTGAGCCATTGACTAGGGACCCTGCTCTTGATTTTTTCCAGCTCCATCTCTGTACCTGGAAGATCAGAGCAGCCTGGTGCATGAGGTTCAATGACAGCCGTCATTTTGAAAGAGGCTGGAATGTGTGCTGGAGGATCCAACAAGGCTGTTAAGGTGGGTGTGTAGGATGAAACAACATAATCTGAAACACAGTCTGTTGCATCCGTGTCATAAATCCCTGCTGCATGAACAGGGACAAAAGAAAAAGGCCCAGTTAGACACCACCATAAGCGAGAAGGATTTTCTGACTTCTGCGCAAAGGGTAACTTGAATCTCAGAAATGTAAAGTGGAAAGAACTTGGAACTTACCTTCAATTTCAGGACCTTGAAGACCGGTTTCACGATTTCTTGCCAAATTTCCGCCAAAACCTTGCCAAAGACATGATTTGGGCTCATATTGAGATGGCCCTCCCGTGCTCCATAGAGCCGAGCTTCCAAGTCAGATGGTTGCGTAGAAGGCTCTTCACATCTATGAGCTTCTAAAAAGTGGTTGAAATTGAAAGTTTTGCCTGAAAGTGCATGAGGCAGATCAGCATAGTAGTGTTCAACTGTTCGAATCTCTAGTCTGGGGAGTGGCACATGCTGTACACCCTCAGTGGAGTTTACAATCAAAGCAGAACAAGCTGAGCCACTGGCAAGCAATATGATGACTGGCCCAGATGCTGCTGCCTGAGAGAGGGAAGCAATGGTTTTGGGTTGGAGGAAATCTTTAAACCCTGGCACCTTTCGAACAGCATTGACAGTCTCATCCCACTCTTCATTGAGTTTGCGGCACTGAGATGCCACAGCCTCAATGGACCTGAGGTGGTGTTGAGTATTCATAGAGATGTTCTGGGAGGTGTCTCGGAAGGAAGCCTGCTCCAATTGCTGAGATAAATGCCTAAGCTTAGTGGAAAGCTCTGGTTTGATATTTTCTAATTTGTCAAATGGAATTCTGAGCTGTAGTGCTTGTGCCCAAAAAATTGAGCGGCTAGCCTCCAAGAATTCCACAGCAACATTATTCTGACTCAGCCCAATAGCATAAGTTGCAGAAGCAGAAGCAAGCGATACAATGTCTTTTCTGGCCAACATTTGTTGGCGAGACTTGAGATCCAATGAAAATGCCGCTAACTGTGGTAAGAGGTTAATGGCAGTATGATAAGCATCCACTAAGGACGGATGGCTATGTTTGGTGGCACACTTGATCCAGTTAAGTGAAGCAGAAAAGCGAGTGAGTGGGGAAGAATACATGTACATTGATGCTTTTCTATATAATGTGATAGCCTCATCAATGTCCTTGGGATCACCCTGTTTCTCAAACCGTGTGCGGAATGCAAGAGCCAGATTGTTGAGGGAGCCACCTCGGCGAGGATGAGGTGCAGCATGGATGTCTAGTGCTTCTCTGTGCAAGGTGATAGCCTCATCGATGTCCTTGGGATCACCCTGTAGCTCAAACCGTCTTCGGACTGCAGCAGCCAGATTGTTGAGAGAGCCACCCTGGAGAGGATGAGGTGTAGCATGGATGTCTAGTGCTTCTCTGTGCAAGGTGATAGTTTCATCAATGTCCTTGAAATCACCCCATTTCTCAAACCGTGCGTGTACTGCATTAGCCAGATTGTTGAGGGACATGCCTCGGTGAGGATGAGGTGCAGCATGGATCTCTAGTGCTTCTCTGTGCAAGATGATAGCCTCATCAATGTCCTTGGGGTCACCCTGTTGCTCAAACCATTTTTGTACTGCATTAGCCAGATTGTTGAGGGAGTCCCCCCGGAGAGGATGAGGTGCAGCATGGATGTTTAGTGCTTCTCTGTGCAAAGCGATAGCTTCATCAATGTCCTTGGGATCACCCCGTTGCTCAAACCGTGTTTGTACTGCATTAGCCAGGTTGTTTAGGAACATGCCTCGGTCAGGATAAGGTGCAGCATGGGTCTCCAGTGCTTCTCTGTGCAAGGTGATAGCCTCATCAATATCCTTGGGATCACCCTGTTGCCCAAACCGTGTTTGTATTGCATTAGCCAGATCATTGAGGGAGCTACCCCTGAGAGGATGAGATGCAGCACGGATCTCCAATGCTTCTCTGTGCAAGGCGATAGCCTCAACAATGTCCTTGGGATCACCCTGGTTCTCAAACCGTGTGTGGATGGCAGCAGCAAGATTGTTGAGGGAGCCACCCCGGAGAGGATGAGGTGCAGCATGTATGTTTAGTGCTTCTCTGTGCAAAGTGATAGCCTCATCAATGTCCTTGCGATCACCCCATTTCTCAAACCGTGATTGCATTGCATTAGCCAGATTGTTGAGGGACATGCCTTGGTCAGGATGAGGTGCAGCACATATCTCCAATGCTGCTCTGTGCAAGGTGATAACCTCATCAATGTCCTTGGGATCACCCCGTTGCTTAAACCGGGCTTTGACTGCATTAGCCAGATTGTTGAGGGAGCTGCTCCAGAGAGGATGAGGCATAGCATGGATGTCTAGTGCTTCTCTGTGCAAGGTGATAGCCTCCTCAATGTCCTTGGGATCACCCCGTTGCTCAAACCGTGTTTGTACTGCATTAGCCAGGTTGTTTAGGAACATGCCTCGGTCAGGATAAGGTGCAGCATGGGTCTCCAGTGCTTCTCTGTGCAAGGTGATCGCCTCATCAATGTCCTTGGGATCACCCTGTTGCTTAAACCGTGTTTGTATTGCATTAGCCAGATTGTTGAGGGACACACCTCGGTCAGGATGAGGTGCAGCACGGATCTCCAATGCTTCTCTATGCAAGGTGATAGCCTCATCAATGTCCTTGGGATCACCCTGTTTCTCAAACCGTGTGTGGATGGCAGCAGCAAGATTGTTGAGGGAGCCACCCTGGAGAGGATGAGGTGCAGCATGGATGTTTAGTGCTTCTCTGTGCATGGTGATAGCCTCATCAATGTCCCTGTGATTACCCCATTTCTCAAACCGTGTCTGCATTGCATTAACTAGATTATTGAGGGACATGCCTCGGTCAGGATGAGGTGCAGCACATATCTCCAATGCTGCTCTGTGCAAGGTGATAGCCTCATCAATGTCCTTGGGATCACCCTGTTGCTTAAACCGTGTTTGTATTGCATTACCCAGATCATTGAGGGATCTACCCCTGAGAGGATGAGGTGCAGCATGGATGTCCAGTGCTTCTGTGTACAAGGTGATAGCCTCATCAATATCCTTGGGATCACCCCGCTGCTCAAACCGTGTTTTGACTACACCAGCTAGAATAAGTAATAAACTTCCTCTCGATTTACGGCCCCAAGCCAACAGCAGTTCTGCCTCCTGCAAGTTCTTGATAGTTGCATCCAGGTGGATTGAATCATGATCGATTTGGAAGAGTCCCCAGAAGCCTTGACCAAGCTGTATCAAATCTTGTGTCTTTTTATCATTCTGAACTACCTCTTTTGCCAATCCTGTGGCTTGGTGTAAAACCCTTGGTAGTCCCCCATGGCCAGTAATCAGGGCAGCAAATAGACAAATAGACCGATTTCCTTTGGCTTTTTGCACTTCCTTCAGGCAAGAAATAGCCTCAAAAAGCTGTGACATATTCCCTGTGTGATGGAACTGAATGAGGAGTGCATCAGATAGCTCCCAAAGCATCCTCCACTGCTGAGCATGTGTTTCCTCAGTAAGTTTCAATCCTTCTTGATATAATTGGATAGCAGTCTCCAATGTTGCTTGGTTATGAGCTTGAAGGAATTCTTTGAGCATCATGACAGCACTTGTCATCATGTCCTTGCTAGTCACATCTTCATGTGTGTCCTGGGCCTGAACATATGTGACTTCTGATGAATAAACCCTGAATGTGTTTCCATACCATGGCTTGTAGGAAGTTTTGAACCGGATGTCCCAATGCACCGCAACGCAGGAAGAAGGCACTTAGAACATCCTCTGCATTCTCTGTAGTGTATATGAACCTGATTAACAAGGCTGTTGCAAGCTGGTTCAGACAGTTTGCGAATTCTGGGTCTACAGGAGGCCAGCTAGAGGCGGCACATTCAAGAAGATAGATGACTGTATTCAGGCTTGAAATGTTGCCAGCTGCTTTATATTCGAGGAAGAAAGCATGGGCCATGTTGAAGTATTTGCTGGCTTCATCTTCTGCATTCTGTTAGACACTTCAGATGCCTCTGCCCGTCATCAGAACAGTAATCATGTCTTACAGTAGTGATCACAGCCTCATTGTTGGAAGATGCAGAAGCAACAATTCCCTGGGTGTCCAAAGCCATACTTTCACGGTCCTATGCATTATATTAGTAGTGTAATTATTTTATTTATGCAAAGATTATCATAGATGTGCCCACCGAACTCAAAATAGCAGGGTCCTGTATGAACCGTTGTGATTTGTAGCAGGGGTTGGTCAAATGAGATTTAGTAAAGAGTGGTTTGACAGATGATGGGGGATCGGAAAGAAAGACAGCTCGGCGCTGAAGGCTGTTATATGGGCCGCCTTAACGGGGCTGTGCATGCAAGCTGTCAATGATGGTTTGATGTTTCTTACTGGTGTGATGGAGTAGACGCCGGAAATGAAAAACACTCTAGATCTGCAGTGAGTTTATCGACCAAATGACAGTGTCAGTGTATGATCCAAGTGTCACTGCCATTGCATCCAGTCAACCTTCACACCATTTTCAATGCTTATGTCAAGGGGGCAGAGAGGAACAATGTGGATGGGACTGAAATAGCATGAGAACAATCTATATCAGGATGATCTAACCATTCATTTCCGCTCTTGCCCACAGCCGCCGACAACATAAATGTCAGATGAACCAAAGAGAATCAGTGAGAATGTGGAATCCATGTCTCATAATTCAAAATTGTTGGCATTATAAGTATCCAAGGCATGTTCAATTGTGAAGTGCAGCTTCATTCAAGAACTCGACTGAAAAATACAGGCAGGCTTGAGTACTCAACTATCCACAGATGGTTGTGGGGCCGCACAACAGTGCAGCACTGGTGTGGGAGCACCATTGTGGGTAGGGTAGATATATATATATATATAATTGTTGTCTCGGTCAGCAAGCACCTGAGTGAGTGCCTGTCGTGTCGCGACCCTCGAGGTACATACGTGAATAGAGCCTATCACAGTTGCCAATTTTGAGTCTGATTTCGATGAGCAATTTGATATTTGAGTGTGAAATCTGCGAAATCAGCGACTGAAATCAGTTACTGTAATGGGTCCTAATTCTGTCGACCGAGCACCAATTGCATCTATTATTTGGGCATTTTGCCGCAGATTTGCCTTGCGCACTTAGGACAAGATTGGCAAGTCCAGATGCATCATAGTGCCCAGTTTGCAACAGGACATTGTATGTATGACTTGTACCTTAGCCCCCTTGCGAATTAAATAAAAGACCACAGGTTGCCGTGGATAGAATTAGACTCGTAAACAGTCTCTATGTTGAGCAACAAGACACAGCAAGGTGCAAAAGAAATTGGGTCGATAGGATAAGGCCCTGTTCGGGATCCCTATTTAAAATCCTATATCGTAATTTTCCCCGCCAAACGCAAAATTTAGTATTTACGACCCAATAAGGCAGTCACCATCAATCACTCCGGTCTGGACCGCGGTCCAGAGCGCGGTCATCAAATTACCCTGATGGATGGCAACCTCTCGTCTTCGTCGTGCCAGCCGGTCCCGCCGTTTGAAATTGTTAATTTTTTTTTCAGTCACTTCAACTATTGTATGGACTATTGAGTATGGTGTAAATTGATCTAAAATGTATCCAGGCTTAAATATGCAAAGTGCGTCCTCAGAAATGCTCTGAATAGCAAGATTGGGGTTGTCGTCGTTGACGGCGGGATGATTTGACGGGCACAATGCTCGGTTTATATCGGCTACCAAAACTGATCATTTCCGTACCTCCGGCGACTGCCGAGAAGTATTCCCATGACTAGTGACCTGATGTGACCTGCTTAGATAGCCAGACAAAAAATCGGATTTAGGGATCCTGAACAGGGCCTAAAAATTGAGGGAGAAAAAAAAAAGTGGTGGAACAGTTGCTCAAATGTAGAGACTGGGAGAACTTAGTACGGAAAGAGGCCATTAGAAATTGCACGTGATGATTCAATCTAACTTGAAAAAAATTTCAACGTTCAAATTTTTGACCTCAAGTGATGGAAATTTTGAATTGTAGGAAATTTGCTGACATGGGGGCGCTGCTCTCATCGTCTTCGGGATCCGCCTCGTCAGCGTTGATAAGCCGTGTAAACAAGTACACCTGAATTTGCGCATTTTGCATATTTCCAGGTGTCAAACATGTGTGCTACATACCAAGAGGCTTTCGGGAGCTCCGAACGAGAAGCCTAATAGTCTAATAGCACTAGTGAATGAACCAGGAGGGCCTATGGCGGTACCTTCACAAATGGGGCCAACATATGTCTTACCCGGGTAAGGAACTAGACCAATGTGGCAGAGAAACTAGGTTATATAAAGCCTAAGGCTGCTTGCTGGGACTCATATCAAGGAGATGGGAAGGAAATTATCATTATTGCACAAAGGCGAACTGAAGTCCTTCATAATTGATTGACTAGACTAAAGTTGTCCTTGTTTGACACAAGACAAGAGCGCGTTTGATCACGTGATGGGGCAGGCATCCCAAAGGAGGTTGTACAGCCAAGATGGACAGTGTCCAAGAATAGCCTCCGGCTTTACCGGTCCAGGCAACCCGCATCACTGCAGGCATCATGATAGTCCTTATCAGGATAAGAAAGAACAGAACCTTAAAGACAGATGGGTTGAGCTAACCTACAACTATGGGGTACCGTATTCAAGCTACGATGGCAGGCTAGACAAAGAAGACCCTCTCGAGCTCGGGACATAGAGCTACAGACGAAGAAGACCTTATCCGGGCAAGGCACCCAATGCCAAGATGGACCCTCCGACGGAGCAGATGGGAATCTCATGCTACATCAAAGCACGCCATACTCAGCCAATGAGAATCGAGTATTGCCGACAGACGACAGGAGCAGTGGGGAGTCAGCTTAGATATAGTAGTGTAATCCGGACAGTGTAAGCAGGTTGGATTTAGTATAAGTAGGGGGCAGGAAGTGCAAAACGGGAGCACATATCGGTTTCAAGCACAGCACCAGAGCTTAGGTGTTTGTGTTTGTTGTATTAGATCTTGTTTGCTCGGGATTAGTCCCACAGAAATTGCATTGGAGTTAGTGACGAGCGCATATCCCTTGGAGGCAGGCACCAGAGTTGGTTGTCCTTGTTAGTTCCACTAGATTTGATTAGCTCGGGCTTAGCCCACAGAAACCTAGCACCAGAATAGAATTGGGATTGGATAAAGAACCTTAAAAATATAAGCAATCGAGAACTGGGTCGAAAACCCTTTGAATAAGGCCGAAAGCCGAACATCAGTACTGAGTCGAAAGCTCTTTTAAGGCTGAAAGCCGCCAGAACCAGTTGTCTCGTTGAATCATATTGAGTCGAAAGCTCTCTTAAGGCCGAAAGCCGCCCAAACCTTGGTGTATAACCACAAACCCGTCTATTAGACACCCAAACCTGACCTTGTGTCGTAAAACTACTATTACTCTGTTCATTGTACCGCATTAGTCTTGAAATAAGACCAGAACTACCCAGACAAACCAGGAGATCCTTACCCGGCTAAGACACCTTAGCCGTTTAGTGATCAAAGCAAGCCGTCTACCAGTACAGACTAGCTATAGGGTCAACTAATCGTTGATTCAAACCCCGAACTACCCTCACATCGGCACTCACACAAGAGGAGCGATAGGTTGTTAGTGATTTATTAGTTGTTGGTGTTGTTAGTGGATAGCTCGTTTGTCCACTCGCATTAGCGGCCAGTAGCACATCTCCCGCCTTACTTCGAGAGCCACCGTCTCAGCGTGTAACACCGAACATTGTGATGAAGAGGAAGAAGATGGGATGAATTGGGGTGGAGGGAGAAAGATGAATGGCGACGCGGAGAGCGACTGCGCGTGTCCCCGCGCGGTGCGGTGGATTGTGTAAGAGAGGTCGACAACTGCCAAATCGATACGAGAGGGGAGGCATCTAAGTCCAATCATACCAGCAGCGGAAGCAAAGAGGAAGGACGCACGCGTCGCTTGGGGTAGTATATCTGGCATTTGCCAGCAATCGCGAAGGGAGACTGAGATGCGCATCGTGGACCTTGTAAATGCGCTGCGATTTGGACGAGTGCGAACACTGACAATAGAATGGGCGAGTCCGGTGAACTAGGCGGCGGCGACGACGACTGGGACATTCCGAACGACGAGCGAGCGGAGCGGAGTGATGGCGACGGAGGAGAGCAAACATCGCGGTGAAGAGGAAGAACATGGGGATGAGTGGGGGTATAGAGGGAGAGACATGAACGGCGACGCAGGGAACGATCCTTGTGCAGTGTAGTAGATCGTGTAATAGAGAGAAGCGACTGCCCCATCGATACATACGAGAAGGGAGGTGTATAATTCCAATCATAATGTATCAGCAGCGGAAACAAGAGGAAGGACGCACGCATCCAATCAACGCCCCGGGAGCATACCCACTATGGACGTGTTCCTGCGTCAGTGTTGCGTTCTATACGTTGCGGGACGGGAGAAACAACGGCGCATCGATATCCGTGCATTCATTAGCAACCGCGAAGGAAGACTGAGGCGGCATAGTCGACCTCGTACACAATTTAACTTTTAAGTAGACGAGCGCGAACACGGGGGAGATTGGCGACAGAACGGCGAGGGTCTGGTGAACTCGGCGGCGGTGATAAGCCATGTAATCAAGTACACCTGAATTTGCGCATTTTACGCATTTCCAGCTGTCAAGCATGTGTGCTACATACCTAAGAGGCTTTCGGGAGCTCCGAACGAGTAGCCTAACAAGTCTAATAGCACTAGGGAATGAACCGGGAGGATCTATAGCAGTACCTCCACAAATGGGGCCAATATATGTCTTACTCGAGTAAGGAACTAGACTATCGTGGCAGAGAAACTAGGTTATATAAAGCCTAAGGGTGCTTTCTGGGACACTTACCAAGGAGATGGGAAGGAAACTATCATATTTGCACAGTGGCGGAACCAAGTCCTTCATAAAAAGATTGACTAGACTAAGATTGTCCGTGTTTGACACAAGGGACTAGCGCGTTCAGGCCACATGATGAGAATGGCTACTGAGAGAAGGCAGATACTGCCAAGACAGATAGCATCCAAGAATAGAACCGGCAATTCCGGATCTAGGCAACCAGCATCACTATAGAGATCGCGATAATCCTTAAATCGGATAAGGCATCCTAGGTTCCTAATCGAACCATGGATAGACGGGTTGAGCTAACCTATGACTATGGGGTACCGTATTGAAGCTACGATGGCAGGCTAGACGAAGAAGACCCTTCCGGGCTCGGGACATAGAGCCACAGATGAAGAAGACCTTACTCGAGCAAGGCATCAGTTGCCAAGAAGAGCTCCTTGATGGATCAAACCAACGACCGTGTGCAGCTGTCAGAGCACACCTTTACTGGCCAATCAAGAACGAGGGACGCCGTCGGAGACAAGGGAGCAGTACGAGTCATATTAGAGAGCAGGTAGCGTAAACCAAGTAGTGTAAGCAGGTTGAGAGTAGTATAAATAAAGGGCAGAAAGGGCAGGAACGGGAGCGCATATCCCTTGGAGGCAGGCACCAGAGTTGGTTGTCCTTGTTTGTTCCACTAGATTTGATTAGCTCGGGCCTAGCCCACAGACACCTAGCACCAGAAATAGATTTGGATTTGGATCAGACCTTAAAAATATAAGAAACCTCGAGAACTGGGTCGAAAACCCTTTGAATAAGGCCGAAAGCCGACATCAGTACTGAGCCGAAAGCTCTTTTAAGGCCGAAAGCCGTCAGAACCAGTCTCGTTGAATCATATTGAGTCGAAAGCTCTCTTAAGGCCGAAAGCCAAACATCTATACTGAGCCGAAAGCTCTTTTAAGGCCGAAAGCCACCCAGAATCATTGGTGTATAACCACAAAGCTGTCTATTAGACACCCAAACCCGACCTTGTGTCATTAAACTCTATAAACATCGTACATTGTACCGCATTAGTCTCGAAATAAGACCAGAACTACCCAGACAATATCCAAGAACCTTACTCAAATAAGACACCTTAATTGAGTAGCGATCTTAGCAAGTACCCCTACGAGTACAGACTAGCTATAGGGTCAACAAACCGTTGATTCAAACCCCGAACTACCCGACTCAAAGCTCTCAATACAAGAGGAGTGATTGGTTGTAGTGTGATTTGGTTGTTAGTGTATAGTGGATAGTTCATTTGTCCATTTGCATTTAGCGGCTAGATAGCACATTTTCCTGCCGCACTTCGAGAGCCCCCGTCTCAGCGGCAGCGACGACCGGGACATTCCGGATGACGAGCGAGCGACCCGTGGTGCACAGAGCGTGAATGTTGTGTCAGCGACGCCGCGTCAGCGGCGCGATGCGTGACATGCCGCGGCGCCGTGATGCCATGTCGTGATTGCTGATCGGAGCGATCCGAGTAAGCCGAGTTCTCACAGTGGTTCTGCGCCCGTTTAACGTTAGCGCCCCAGGCTAAGCGTCAACCTCAAGAAACACAGATACGGTGGTATTTCAGCAGATCCAGCAACATGGAGAAAAAAAAAGGGTGAAGTGCAGATGGATCAACGGCGGCCGGAGAATTGTCAAATCGGACAAGATATGCCGCCGCTCCGCTCCGGCACTTTAACGGAGGAGAAACACATCACATTTCATTATGTAGGTGTTAACACAACCGTTGGATACATATTTCTTCCGAAAGTGAGCAAACCGACACGCAATCAGGGATCGAGAGGAAACAGGGAATCTTGATGAGGTCAACTTGCTGTGTGGGCCAGCCTCCAGGAAATATTGAAAATTGCTCGGATGCCAGTAGATTTCATGCGCATTGGTTGATGAAGTTTAATCCCAAGTCAAGGTATTTTTAGGAGCTGCTGCAGAAGAGAAAGAGCGAGGTCAAGATGTCTGGCAGGATTGTGGATAACAGGCTGACCTTTTATAGAGCAGAGACCTACGTGGCCGCAGTTTCGCAGCATCCTGCGGCGCAACGATGTGATGCGGGCTTCGAACAGGTAGCTGTCAAAAGCTATTAACCTTGAATTCCATTTTTGTAGGCCTCAAGTAAGATGCATCTTGAAAGGCTAAGAGCGCAGTCATTGGATGAGGAAGATGCACAGGAACTAACGTCAGGATCAGTTCGCAACCAGGAATTGAATTCCGGGCACAGTGAGAATGTGATCCCATTCCCAAACGAGGAAACTTCAAAGGGAGAGCTGTGAAGTATTTGTTTGAGCCAAGTTGAGCCGTTTGTATTGAAGCACAGCCTCGTTGAACATTTGACGGTGGAAAAGAGGGACGAGGCAAAAGAAAGAGAAAGGAGATAAGCTAGATGGAGGTGGAGCCAAACAAAAGCCGTAGATTTCGTTAAGAGAACGAGTAATGAGCAGACCTCGATTTAGGGGATACTGACATTCATCTGTAAAAATAGCAG
The DNA here is from genome assembly GCA_029289565.1 of Mycena galericulata. Taxonomy (NCBI): domain Eukaryota; kingdom Fungi; phylum Basidiomycota; class Agaricomycetes; order Agaricales; family Mycenaceae; genus Mycena; species Mycena galericulata. The sequence goes on from JARKIA010000090.1 coordinate 438,024, forward strand.
ATCCGACCGTGTGGCGACTTGGATCTTTCAGCGAGTAGCTCGTGTTGCGCTAAATAGGCAATTCCGCTTTGCCGTTCGATACGCAGTCCGTACTATGTACTACGCGGCTTAAAAATCGTGGCTTCGAGCAGGGCGCAAATATTTGATGTAACATCGAATCTCTTCTAACAATACAGATACATCGTATGTTATTCTCTCTTCTGTTATTTTGGTTTGGTTTGCAGTGTGATAGAGAAGTTGCTATCGTGGGCGCACTGCCTGACAGGTTCCTCAGCCCCATGATGATGTCCCAAGACATCGGTATGCTTTACGGAGGAAGTAATGCATGCGTTTTGTAGCAGCGGGCTGCGGGTAACCGGCGGGTCAACCGGAGGACCCACAGAAATCAGTCATTCCTCTGGCCAGAATGCGAGGCATGTGGAGTCTTAGATCTCCGTCCAGCCTTCCCGTCGGATGGTGACTCGCGACTCAAAGCTCACCGTCGGCAGGGAACAATCGAAAAGAAAAGCGGCGTGAGACGAGAGCTCAGGAATCTAGAAAACCACCGTACCAGGCCGGTCACGGGCCTACGAGACTGCATAGCCCCACGATCATGAGAGATTTGAGCTGGGATCTGGGGAAGCCTGGCCAATACTGTTGCCTTTGTCGTAGGGACTTTTAACAAAGTGGCCGAGGTTGATTATGTCTGCGGCCCCTGCCGTCCAACTCCAGGAGAAGTATATGATTGGAGCCTATATGTCCAGCCACGATACAAAGTAATCCTGTCATTGCTAGCTTTGTAAGCCCCTTCTCTCTTGTGGTCAATATAATCAAGTCGAATGATCGTCAACCTTGTCGCCAACCGTGACTGCCGAGTCAGTACGATCAAGTTCTGCCTCAACATTTGCGACGGGCCCTTTGAACCAATACCGCCCACCATAGGCGGGGATGTAGTAGTAAACAATGGAAAGGAATAGCACACCTCCGAGCACCACGACGGTATAGTTCATTGTCGGTGAACCGGGGTCCGGTGCCGACGGGAACATCAAAACGATGGTCATGAACCACATCCACAGCACAGCAATTATTGCCACCGGCATGCTCTGCAAGTTTCAAATGAGATTGGGGGCATCCCATGGAGCGATTAGACGCACAAAACTGCCAAGATGGAACGGTCCCTTCTTGAAAGGCTGGCCACCGAGATATCTTGTGGCGATTGGGATCGAATTGGCAAGATATTGCCCGACAACACCGAGTGTGAAAAGCGAGCCGGCGGCGACGGGTCCAGCAAAGGGTATAAAGCCGAGTAGTAAAGCACAGGTCGCAGAACCCCAAACGCATCGTACAGGGGTTCCTGTGAATGAGTTGATTTTATACAGAAAGGTGGAGAAAGGCAGAGCTCCGTCTCGCGAAAATCTAGGGTTTTATTCAGCATATGAGAAGGTGCAACTTGAAGAACTGCAACTACGAACGCGAATGTTTGGCGGGATGACGATGTAAGCTAATATAAAGGAAGGTAAAAGAAAGTCAATGAAGAGCGGTATCGAGCCACTTACCAGACTGAAGCCGCCCATGAAGCTGTAGAGGTTGAGCAGAAGGTATCAAACAACTATGAAATGCATACAGCGAGACAAATATAAATGACCAGATCGCTAGCATCCCACGTTTCCCAAAGCTATTCAGAAGGATCTGGCATATACCGATTGATTGAATATTTGGAAGATGAGGAAGCTCTCAACTGTAGCCATAGGCTGTTGCACTGGGTCCGACAAGATGGACAGAGTATTGGGGCCCATGCAGAACTCGACCGAGATTTGAATCGCAAAGCCGAGGATGCAGCCTATCGTAGTTACTGAAATAATTGCCCAGGGAACGGCGACACTTGCGTTCTGTGCTTCCTCAGAAATATGCACGCCAACATCAAACCCACCTAGAGAGATTAGCCAGCGTGAGTGATGACCGGCCATTGCAGGCGCAACTGACCAATTGACCACTGTTACAATTTTTTCGAATTAGAACAGAGGCAGGCCTAGGGATATCCTCGATGCTCACCAGTGGGGCCAAGAAGCTCAAGATAAAGGCATAACCATTGGGCCAGGCAGTTACTGCAAGAAAGGCTGATTAACGTAATCCCCCCGCTATTGAACAAAGCGTACGGTTTTCAAAATTTCCGAAGGCATATTTCGCAGTGTTCTTGAGCTCGGCGGGTGTTGAAATAGGTAGCCCAATGAGCATCACAAGTACAAGACTATACCTTCTCAGGGAAGACAAAATATGAGTAGTGGATGGACTAACACCATATTGATAATGATGAAAACATATTGGAGCCTTGCGATGACCCTCGTTGCGCAGCTGGCAACCAATGCCTGCAACGCTACAACAGCGCAGTAGACGCCACTGTATGGCGTCGGTCGGTGAAGGAGATGGATGATCAGTCCACGCACAATGTCTGATGCACCGTTGGAATGAACGCCCCGTCAGAACTAATGCTTGCTGCAGCCATGATTAAGATAGCGCAGGACCAATCTGCACCAGCAACACCAGTAATATAGCTGATGGTATTTGTATAACCAACCAGCCAGCAAAGCAGATTGCGTGAGCGGGGCGGCACGAATTTATATGTCCAGTAGTACAATCCCCCTGGAAACGATTGACAAGATTTCAGTGGATGGAAGGCTCGTACATACCCGAAGTCGGAGCTGATGACCCAAGTTCTGCCATTGCCATTGCAATAAACATGAGGAAAACCGTTGAAGTCGCCCACTGGAGTGCCGATGAGAAGATTAGGGTGGCCATGGACCACAGGATCTTACCCCCCAAATCATTGCAGATGGTCCACCATTGGGAAGCGAGTACACAAGGACAGATCTGGATTCTGGGAATCAGCATTTTCACCGGATGATTTCTATGTTCTCTTACGCGACAGAAGGGACGATCGCAGAGACAGAGAAGCCAAAACCGAAGAGCACAAAGGCGTTGAACTCACGCTTGAGCTCTTGCTTATATCCTAGGCTGGCCAAGAGGACTGTGTCGTCAACGGGTTGTGTTTCGAGATTCTTCGCCTGGTGGGGCATGATGAATGAGGAGGGTCAGAACCAAGTCGTGCTGATGTGGGTATTCATAATTGGAATTTGGCTAGACTATTCTTGTTACCTGTTCGGGTACTGTGCATACAGCCAAATCGATGAGCCGAGATTGGGCCTCGGTCACAGCGGCTTCGATCAGGATTCAGGGATAAGATTTATCTGTAGACATGACAGATCCGACCGTGTCGCGAAATGTGGCTTAAATAGGTAATCCCGCTTTGTGGGTGCATACACAGCCCGTACTTACTACTGTGCGGCAAAATCGTGCGTTCGAGCACGGCGGGAAAGCAGTCATTGACTGTAACGTTTAATCTCTTCCAAGAGTCCATGTGCATACATCGTTTGGTGTTTTGTCTTACATGATCTTTGGTTTCAATGTTAAATACTGACGTCCTGGTTCAAGTTGTTATTGTGGGCGCCAGTCACGTTTCACTTTCCTCGGTATTGGCTGTCAAGAAGTTCTTCCGCTGAATGATGTCCCAAGACATCGGTATACTACTCATGGATGCACCTTGTAACGGAGGGCAACCGGCGACCCACAGAAGTGAGTCATTCTTCTGGCCAGAATGCGAACGATGGTGGCGCATGTGGAATCCTTGATCTCCGTCCTGCCTTTCTCAGGCTGGGGTTTCATTTTGACTCGGGACTTGCCACACAGCTTGTGGTTTATAAAGGTCCATTCGCGCATCTATCCCGGATCCGACAGCTTCAAGCATGCCCTCCGCGTTTCACGTACGAAAGCTTGACCCCGCCACTGCTCTCCGGGCTTCGGAGCCAGGAAGCCTCCCAGAAATGGGCGCCATCGAGTCTGTCTTAGGCAAGGCGTTTGCGGGTGGCAAGTGACTAGGGTGTTTCACACATCCCAACTTGAGCCCCAACTCGGACCCCAACTCGAACCCCAACTCGGAGACCAAGTTGGGGCACAAATCAAGTTGGGGTCCAAGTTGGATGTCAAGTCGTGCCTAACCCCTCGACTTGACATCCAACTTGGACCCCAACTCGGTGCCCCAACTTGGTGCCTCAACTTCGCTTAGTTCGGCTGCTCGGTCCATTTGCCGCATATCGGATTATGTAATTCCACTTCCCGCCGCCTCCTGCTTGCCCGCCACCTCCCGACGGCCAAATGCATCATGGCAACCAACCTAAAAAATTAAAATTTTGCAAAGCAATGCAAACCTGAACCACGCCCACATCCGGAAAACCAAAAATGACAACTTTTTCAACATCACGGTTTCAGGTACAGTGCATGGAAATAATGTCGGACTTGGGAAATGAGAAGAAAGTTGGCTCATGACCCTGAAAAACCCAGAAATAGTGGAGTAAGTTGGGGCTCGAGGTTGGGAGATAAGCTGCAGGTGTTTCACACATCTGTCCCAACTTGAGCCCCAACTCCGACCCCAACTCGACGAAGTTGGGGTCAAGTTGGGGTCCGAGTTGAGGCCGAGTTGGGGCTCAAGTTGGGATGTGTGAAACACCCTACTGTTAGCATCCAATCCTCGCTCATTCTGAGAATCCCCCTTCAGATGTTTTCACTGCGGTTGTGACGGGCCACGACCCGAAGGCGGACGATATGAGCTACATTGGTCCCTTTTGGGGATCAACGGTCGTGGCAGGGCTCCTGGGCGGCGAGGTCTGGGTTGCCGAAACAGGCAACAGTGAGAAGAAGATCATTGGGTGTGCTGTGTGGTTTGGCCCCGGCCACACCATGTATGATTCGTGCGCCTCTTCATCTAATTTATATTGTGTTCCTTGTCTCAATTGGACTACCAGCGAGGACCAGCAAAAGCATGTGCTTGGACCACTCATGGCCGGATTCACCGATGAGCTCAAGCATTGGTGGCTAGCCACGGTAGGTGCATTATAAAAGTGTTATGGAGTTTCAGCTGACTTTAATGACCAGTTTCTCCCCCAATATGAGGTTGTGCTCACCTCGGCACTGGGGGAAGGGACAAAGCACAACTCGTGGCATCTTCAAACTCTTGCAGTGGACCCAGAATACCAACGGAAAGGCGCCGCCAGATCTCTGGTTAACGCGATAGTTGAGAAAGCAAGCCAGACTGGCTCGATGCTCTGTGTCGAGGTTGGGAATGAAACCAACGTAAAGCACTTTTACCGGTCATTGTAGAGACGCATCTGATGGACCTTCGTTTAGCTTGAGATCTATGGGAAGCTCGGTTTTGTGATTATGCCAAAGGGAAAGGCGAGAGATGACTCCAAAGCCGTGTATACTGGTCTAGATGGCAACACCTTTTCTATGTGGGTCATGGCGCGAGACATAAAGTGAAGTTGAGGTGTACTACATTTATTACAGCATGGAAATTCGTGCTTAGCAGTATCTATGAGTTGTCTGTCTATTTCAATGCGACTACACCAGTTTCCTTTTGATTTTGGACATGCAACTGCCCAGCCTGCGTTTCGAGGATAAATCCGGTGGAAACACGTTATTCAAAACAGGCAACAAAATTATGCGACCTGCGTCAAGAAGATGGCGGATCTCATTGACCGTATCCATGTGTTGTCGAGTCGTGAAAAAGATCAAAATCTACTCGATTTCGTAGATGCTCTTCCCGTGCCATACTTATCCGCCGTACAGTTAATCCAGTCGCTCTCTTTCCGAGTCCCTTCCAGTCTGCAGCCACCAGAGTCGAACTTCACCTGGAAAACATGGCAATCAGACACTGGACGGACCGGACTCGACAAAAAGAGTGAACACAGCAGACAAACACACTAATAAACCTTCGCTCCATTACTATCCAATCCAAGTCGGCCGACAATTATTATGATAGCGAACCAACCAAGAATGAGTCACTCTGGCGGTGGGCAGAACGTGACGGTGTACGCGGCGTTGAAGCTGGAATCGCACGTCCACAGGGCAGATCCGCTGGACTCGTCGTAGGCGTATGCATACGCGTCGGGGCAGTTGTCCTCTATAAGAAGAGAAGCAAGTGGTTCAGAAAAATGATCGAGTTCAAGTGAGTGAGAGGACGAACTGAAGTACGAATAGTCCATAACTCCGGAGCTTGGGCATGTTGCGGGGGTGTCGTAGCTGCCGGTGCAGCAGTTGGGGGAGTCGCCTATGGAAAACAATTGTGAGTGATGAAAGAAACCAGAAGAGGATAAGTCAGGCGTACCAGCATCGCCGTTCAACGCATCCACGAGACATGCGCTCTTGCAGCCCACGGGGAAACCCGTGGAGTCGAAGGGTCCAATGAGCAGAGCGGGGCCTGAGGAATAATATGCATCTCAGCTCCACCGTCTCTTCAGAATCAGAGCGCCAAGGACGTACAGTCCGGACCGAGATCGACCGGGCAGGAGGGGACCGGGCAGTTGACGTTGTTGTCGATGCGGAGCCTTAAAAAAAGATTATGAGAACACGTATGAGGGCCCTTGAGAAAAAAATAATCACGGCAGGTTGTATCCATCCACGACAGAGACGTCGTAGAAGTCACTCACACCATTACCGTTCAAGTTGAACTCGGCCAGGGTGGCAGGGGGTACGCCCTTGTTGTTGAGAAATATCAGTGCAGGTACATACTGGAGCTCGTCTTGGACTCACAGTACCACCGACAAGGTCACAAACCTGAATACTGATTGGGGAAATGCTAAACGGGTCAGGAAGAGAGACGTACAAGTCCACCGTTGCAGCCACCGTCGAGGCATGAGTTTGGCCCCGGGTTGGTGGTGAAGTCGCAGTCGCGGCGGCCCCAAATACGACCGTCCTGCAGATATCTAGTTCACAGTCAAACCGGTTGAGTGGAAGACTGACCCAGTCGCTCGGGACTTCGAATGTGACCGCCGTATACGCATCCGCGGCCCATCTGCAGTGGATCGTCAGTGAATAAATTTCTCGAAGAAATTCAGATATACCCAGTGACCTGCGAAGGGTTCCCACCGCTACTGGTGAAGTACTGGATATATAGTCAATATTTGTACGCCTGGCTCGAATTGGTGTGTCCACATACCGCTGGCCTAGACAAAAAATGATAAGGAATGAACTAAGATTTCACAGACACGCATACCACATGGTGAAAGGACAGGCATTGTAAACCTAACGTGGGGTGAGTTACCGAATGCTGAACACGACGTGGCTGGGCAAACCGACAGTAATCGTGCGCTGGGCCGCAACAGTCGAAACCAGGGCGAGAGATACTGCAGCGAATGACTTCATGATTGCGAGATGGGAGATTCCGTCACAAGTCTTTGATTTACGACTCCGCGCCTTTTATCTGTCCCTGTCTTACGGAAGATGATCTCCCAAATGAACGGTTTTGTTGAAGATCACCCATGGGACCGTAGACGAGGCCTTTCTTTCGCAGAAAATCATGTGTAGGCCTCCAATTATAGTGGCTCGAAAAATAGAACGAGCGGGAGCGGGATCGGAAGATATGGTAATTATAATTATAGCAAAAGCTTTGGCAGCTGCGTTCAACAAATAAAACGTGACCTTCAGACGTGACTTCCCACGGTTCGAATGACATTCCTGTCCAGTCGGTTTCCCTTTCTTGCCAAGACTTAAGAGCGTCCTCATCCATGTGCGGTGTTTTCTCGCATTTGCGTCGTGGTCACGATGGACCACCTGGTTCTGATCAAGTTGATCAAGTATTTATAGACTCAGCTGGACTCTTGCACTCGGAGGCCGTAAGAGCCTCAGCCTGACCGAGACACGGATCATGAAGTCTAAGTATGACTCAATAATACGCTGTTTTAATGACTTAAAAGCAACCCGTGAGGCCTCACTAGGTCTGGTAACGACATCTGAAGCTGATTCACATGGAGCGGGCTTGGTTCTGCCTGGTTACTATCAGTTCTTTGGAATCTTACAGTACCGGCGGATGAATGACCCGGTTTATGACCTATTCTAGATTCTACTTATTTCTGAACGAAAGACGCATCAGAATTACTGTCTGCCAGATCACGTGTATGGCACATATACTGTATAATAATTAAAAAACTTGACACCTTTGAAAAACCGTTAGAAATGACTCTACTTTAACCAAAGGTTGGACAAAACACACAGGTCGAGAGTGTGTGTTTCAAAAAAAAAATGGCACAACTGCAATTTGATTGCTGAAAAATACACAACTGGAACTTAGGCACTTTAAACACACCACTGATCCACCGCACATTCACACACCATTGCCCTCTCGACCGAATCTGTGGCGATTCGGCAATCCCCGGATATGCTGATCCGGCTCAAGATAATCTTTGCGGCCGATTGATGTAGCTGTACAACTGCTAGTAGGCACAGTTTCTGGAGTTTAAAACTCGACAAGGCAACCACAATTTGAGCTCTCGTTAGTCTTTATACTGTCACATCTTCCCATGGGCCATGGGCCATATCTGGGTATCTGGACCCTTTTTATAATGTGATACCTACCCCTAAATTCCATCCGAATGGCTCAGTCCGATTCGGGCCCGAGTCAACCCAAAAAAAAAGTTCCGTGCAAAGATGACAAGTCCAAGTTGCGTGTTTTGGAACATTGAGGGCTGGGAACAAGTCGTGTCACTTTTCCAAATCTAGTAGTAGAAAGGTCGTGTATGAATTACCTCACCCAAGTGACGCCTATTTTTTCTCGCTGAACCAAGGTGCGTACTTTTAACCATGTTTTTAGCATAATTATTATACACTATATGGCCCATACACGTGGGAGAGACGGGCGTCAGATGCTACGCAAGCAGCGCCAAACAAAACGCATAGATCGCTACTTTTGTCCCCACAGATCAAAAAACACGTATTAGAGCTTATTGGCAAGTGGTACAAAACGATGCTCTGATTAGCTGCTCCACAAATTTCGGCCAATCACAGGCTTTAAATAGCTCTTTAAATCCAGTTCGGAAAAAACTGCCAATAATCTCTTTTCCGCGGCACAGGATGTTTAGCTCAGACTTCAGAGGCATTTTTAAGTTTTTTAAACTCCTAATTACGAGAGCTTATGAAATAAGAGATCGTTCTTTTACCAAAAGTTGACGGCAGATTTTGGGGAGTAAAAAACCCGTACGAGATTTTTCCAATCGTATTGAAAATAGTGGCTGTGCCTAAATACCCTTCTCCTTTTTGTTCGCACGGTCAGTAATTTGTGATGTTTTCTCACCATTTTTCTAATGGTCCTTAGCGTTATGTAATTAATACTGTACCCTGGTCAGTGGTTCGAACCTGGCCCTGAGCACTATTTCACATAGTGCTGGCCATAAATATGATACGCCAAAATATATTTTGAATATATTCGAATACATACGAATACAATACGGCCCCAGGACCTCCACCAGAATATGAATACAGCTGAATATGAATACAATACGATATGGATATAATACGATACGTGTCCCATCGTATTCAAATATATTTGAATACTCTGAAGTTGGCTTTTGCCGCCTTCGGGCCTCCGCCGGGACACATCGGATCAATGCATTCTGGCGGCAGGCTGCAAGCTGAGTCTGATCTGCACTGACCACCGCGGGTCCGGCCTCGGCTTCAATCAATCAATCAGGTGGTGTGATCAAAAGTTGTGATCCGGGGTTTGAAACACACCGACTATCCATAGAGGCTACCTGCTGGTCCCCAAAGAACCAATTCATACATTAGGAGGGGTGTGCAAGGACCTTCCAACACTCTGGTAAAGTTTTGGTCCAGTGTGAGCCTCCTTTTCTCTGACTGCAGGTGGCTCAGAATATATTTGAATATATTCATATCGTATTCATATTCAGGCCGTTGAATATGAATATGATACACTAAGAATACGATACGGGCCCACAGGGTGAAATACAATATGAATATGAATACGATACACCATTTGCCGTATCGTATTCATATTTGGCCAGCACTAATTTCACATTGTCTCCAGTGTCTTACCTATCTGCGAGTTTGACCTTGACTGTTATAAATGGGAGTTGGAAGCAACAAAAAGGAAGGATATATCCTACTATATTCTGAACCCGGGGTACCACCAGAGTTGGGCTCCCTGAGATCCTATTTGCTCAATGTTTGGCTGTTTTGATTGATCTGCAAAAAGAGCTTTCGTTAGTACTCACAAAATTTTAAGTTCCTCTGAATTTTCCTGGGTCGTTTCAAGCGGGGGTTCCACAGGGGGGCTACCCGAGATTCTGTTTGCTCAATATTTGGCTGTTCTCATTCATCAAAATTTTATTTGAATGGGACACACCATTTCAGAACGTTAATGAGCATCTCGGTAGCTCCTGTGAATTTTTCTGGGTCGATTTAAGCAGGGGTGCCACAGTGGGGCTCCCCGAGATTCTGTTTGCTCAATATTTGGCTGTTCTCATTCATCTTCAAAAAGAGCTAGCTCACAGAATTATTGGTCTGAAGTAGACGAAGAGACAAAGCTACCGCTGGCTGGATGCCCGACTATTGGGTTGGTTAGAATCCAAGTTGACTTTGTTTGGTAGTGGGGACGCGACACGTACCATCACGTGGTGTTCGGCCTTGGGTGAGATTTTGAGTGCGGTATTATTCTAGTGGGATAGTGATAATATGATATGTGGTACAAATATAGTTTTCAAAAAATAAGCTCGAGTACACGCCGGGCAACGTCACGGCCCTACACCCCAAGTTTAGATTAGAATATCCACACACATCTCTGAGTAGCGGATCCATTTTGTCTGGGAACGACAAAGTGTTATTGACAAGAGAGCTTGCGCCGAGAGTACTGTATGTATGTATGCACTGCATCGCATAAGTACAACAATACCGCATCGGGAATACTGTACAATTTCGACCGTAGGTTCACGGTATGTCACCTGTCACCGCACATGTTCATTTTATAACATGTTCAATCCTCGGCAATCACGGTAAAATTACTATTTATGGTAATCCGGTAACTGCCAGAGGAGAAATTTTCACATTTTTTGGCCTATTTGGGCCACAAAAACTCACTGTCACCGTCACCTGAACCTACGGTCGAAATGGTACAGTAGCCATTAGAACGTAATGACAATCAGATCAAATCCACAGCTGCTGTGAACCTATCACACCCTGGCCACACCCTTGTTCTCTGTGGCGCTTAACCCCGAGTATAAAGGGACACTGGAGAGAAACGCAACCACATCATCCTTCAATGGCAATCAACACCATTATCGTTCTCCAGGTGCAGAATTACCGGAAATCTCCGTCCGTCCCTGGCGAGCGCCGAATACGAGTCAGCTATCCGAGGCCGATAGTTCTGCTCGCATCTAAGGAGGAGAATGGAATCTTGGAGGAGGCGGACAACGCACTTTTCCGGACCAAACAAAGGGAAAATCGAGTCGTGGCACAGTTAAATGTCGTCAATGGCGAGGTACCTAATTATCAAGGTGCCAGTATTTCCCGCTCTGATTTTTGAGCAGGTGGTAATCCGATCTAAGGAGCCCCGTGGAGTAACACTTAACGGCAGAGAGTTGAGTATTGATGGGGAGCCTGCAGTGACGATGAGCACAGACGACAAGATCGTATGTATGCTCAAATACGGTCTCCCTGGAAGACACTTCTGACGAGCTACAAAACAACGTAGGATCTATATTACGAGCGTTCCGAAGGGGACAGAGTTCTATGTGTTTCATTGACCGTAGCTGACATTCGCACGGAGGAGGAAACGATGAGGTTGCCATCCGATGGGCCGGATATTGTGTCGAGTCCCGAAGCTATGGCAACAGGGACTGGACAGCTTCAAATTTGGACGTCCGAGTGTCGTAAACTGATTCGCGAGGGTGATATGACCCATTTGGGTGTCGGGACCCCGGAAACACATTTTAGAAAGCATACTTCGACCCCGCGTCCCGCCCTCAAAGACCTGAAATCCAGTTTTGGATTCCCGTGAACCGGGGATGGTATGTATTCTCGTGTGCGCTTGTCCGACTCCCCAGTATACGGCGCCGCGGCGTGCCTGCGGCCCGATGGCCGCTACCTGCGTTCGATCACGCGTGTGTATGCGGCGGTGCGTGGCATTGCCCAGGGAGGTTATGTTATATTCAAGACTCAAATTCCGCCAACCATGTGTGTAGTAGCTTAGCCAGCCAACTGGACCCAAGGCTCCCCACAAGGCCTCAGGCTGAGCAGGTACATAACTGGTTCCATAATCACGAACTGATGCGTCGGCGGCATAATTGGATATTTAAGCTGCTAGTGGCGACCTACAGTACATTTGTCCCTCTACGTCTCCCTGATTGTCCTCCGCACACCGTCTTCCAAATTGATCCCCACCTTTCCTTTAGGACAAACGATGAGCCGGAATCAAGAGGGACTACGCTCCCCTGCGGTCTTCGAAAAATTACCATTCTTTGACTTGCCTTCGGGCTTGAACTGATACTCCGAATCTCTTCCATTTGTAACTTACAGCTGCAGGGCATTCATCCAATATCCAGGTGTTGTCTGTGATCTACTAGTCGCTGATTCGTGTACATGTACATTTGCTGCTTTAATCCACTAGAAAATATACATGGAACCATGCCCAGTTCGGTCCCCCTCAAACTTACTATTTGGGCCTGAACCGGGTATGAGTCAAAGTGAGTTGAATATGGTGGTATCTGAGAGGCACAGGTCTGTGGCAGGTTGAACACTTGTAGGGATTGTGGGCAACATCCAGAGCTATGCCCGAGATGCCCGAACATCAGCTGGGTATCAGAAATCTTGCCGGCAAAATCCCATTACATAGGATGATCGAATAAAGAGTTCATGCTGCGACAGTAAGGTAGACTAAACAAAACCCTTGACCTTGGTTTGGGATTCCACGTAAGAATAAAGACACCTTGATGCGGGATCCAACTTGAACAAGGCCCGCAGCACGTGCACATCAAGAGCGCTTCATTCAAGTTGAGCAATAGCTCCGATGTATCCGGTCCGCTCATCGCGTTGAATTGTGTTGCCCGAGTCAGCCAATGCAAGCGACAGGACAACACAAAGCTTCTTTTCTACCAAAATTTGAACAGTGCATCCACTTGATCAGTAACACAAGTGTTAAGGAAAGGGTTGTAGTCTCTGTACTAACTATATTGTTGTAGGCCTAACAACACAAATTTGTGTAGTTAGAATTGTGTAGTTAGGGTAAAACATAAATGTATTATTGCCGCTCCACTCTTAAGCAGCACTTGGAGAGTTCGGGTAATTTGCTGTTACATACTCGACGCCTAAGTACCTTGGACACGGGCCTTATATCCTTCAAAGCGTGTAGAACGTGACTCTTGAAGCTGAAAAGGCCACAAGATGTACACCTTTGAGACTAATGAAGGCCGAAAGGCGCAAGTCCGTGAGAGACTGAGTTCACGCAGACAGATGAGAGTTGTGTTGAAAACATGCTGTTCTAGTACTAGTACACAGGATCGCTCTAGTAAATATAAAGTGGCCTCTAAACTCCGAGTCCTTCACGCTCGTCAGCGACTTGGAGTGCGGGAGTACGACTTGGAGTCATCAAGAGATCCGAACCGTGGGAAATATCAACAGAATACTGTATATACCATTAGAGCTCACCGCGGACGCGGGATCACGACTTCTCAGTGAACAGTTTATAGTGAATGATATTCAAACCAGGAATAACCTCGTTAAAAGGTAGGTGACATCCGCCAGTCAAGGGAAACCAGCTGAACTGGAGCTGGAGTCCTCTCCATTATGAGGAACTATAGCGGGGGTAGTGTAAAAGGTGGGATATCTTCCACCAGAGAAGAGTACAAAATGGACTGGAAATCCAGCAGATGACGCAGTTCGCAGGTAAAAGCTGACGGAATATGTCAGAAATTTTTAAATCCGGCGGCATCCGGCAGCACACCCTTCCGTACTCCAGATGGATCATCTGCGTCCAATTAAATCCGGTGGATGGCTCCCAGAATCCATCGGAGGACAATGCCTGTGGCGGCGCTTGCATACTACTGAGCAATAGCCAGAACAATAGGTGACTTGCAGAATTGTGTTAGCAGAAGCATGGTTGAAAGAAAATCACTGACACCAGTCCTTCCTCTCTCTGTGGCTCTAGGGAGGGCTGTGTGAGCTTTAATTCAACCTAATATTCAACCAGTACTTGTATAAGATGTAGCAGTCTATAGAATGCCTTTCAGTGACTATAGCATGAAAAGCAGTGGAGTCTATTATAGGTTCACTCTGATGGGCTGAAGACGTAGCGGGCTCTGGCATGCGCCCGTATCTGAGAGAGAAGCCTGACTATGATCTGCAGATAGCTGTACCTTACTCAGGTAATCAAGCCGATTTCTCAATTTCACGACACATGGGGGCCGGCTCTGGCTTGGAAGAAAACTGTGGTGAAAGTGGAAGAAAACTTAGCATTACCTTCAGCTAATCTGGGTAGACTCAAATCTACATGCCGTAGTCTTGCACATCAAATTATCAGAATTTGGAGTAAGTACTGCACCGGATATGGCCATGGAGTTGAACACCAAGCTGTGAACTCGAGAGGCAAAGGTCACAATAGATCAGTATTCTGAGCTTCCAGAAGCTAAATGTTATTTCTGATGGAAGGGTAAGTCGTTTTGAAGATAGTTGAATTTACATCAAAGGCTGCCCCGGGACAGCCTGACTGAATTTTACGTGTAGATAGGTTGAAAACAGTTTTCTGATACTAATCCTACTGCGCAGGCTGAAAAATAAATAAATCTAGAGTCAACCGGCTAGGGGTTTTCATCCTACATTAGTTTGAAAATAATTCAGAGGTACTTCCATACTGCGGGACACGACAATGGATCACTGTCATTCTCACGTAAACAGTCAACTCAATCAAAGATCTCTCTACAGTGGTCGGGGGGCTCGAGAGTATCAATTCAAAGGCAAGCAATGGTAGGGATAATGATTTGTAATTTTTGAGCCATATCTGCCGGCTGTATCACAGGCTTGCTGATAGAAGTGAAATCACAATTCCGGGGTATATTCTCAAAGCTAATTGCCTCTCAAGTCATTAGATGTTGCAGACAAGTGCTCTGCTCAAAGCACAATCGAACATCATTACAGCTTCTTGCGGAACATAGGGCGCTTCAATATTTTCGACCAACTCTGTGATTGTGGGCTCATTTATTGTCCGTTTGCCTCAGGAGTAGAGCCATTCAATTTACTTCTAAAATTCGGGGAGCATGACATCCTTATATTTCTTTTGAGGCTCTAATGTACCTTTCATAAGACCAGTCACTATTCGATGTTTTTGCCATGTTGTGGGTAGAACAGCCCCAGAATAACATATACTTGCAGGATAGTCGTTGGATTTAAAATGATGCTTATATGGGTACTCCAAAAGGCACATAAAAGCCAAATAGCAAATAGTCATCTTGCATTCGGGCCACTATGCTCCTCCACTATATGTTGTGAAGAGCAAAACATTAACCAGATTGGATACCCCATAAATTAACTACCACAACTATTTCTTGGCACATTCAGATCTTCAATGGAAGCATATAAGTTCTCGAAAAACTGTACAAGATGTATACATGTCAGAATGGCTTGAACAGAGCCGCGACCGAGTTGCCCGAAAGCATCACGTGATGCCGATAACGCACGTCGCGTCGCGAAGTCCTGGGCTTTCTGGGTCAAGGTCAAAGTCAAAGTCTCTGGCCATTATTAAGAGCTCAGTATAGGCCATACTATTATGAGAAAGGGATAGATAGTCCAAGTTCACCAAATAATAGCAGCAAAGATCTTTGAATACCTGACTCAATAATCAAAAGCCGATGTTGAACAGCCTCGAGTAGTCGGGTTCCAGGAATTGTCCAGTGATTGATGTGCTGTAGGAGCATCTGCATTGTGTAAAGAGCCTATTGGTGAAATCAGAAGGCATATTGGCTGCCGGGAACTAGGCGAGGAAAGGTGAAATCAGTTGCATGACAATGGGGGGTCGGCAAGTCTCCGGCAAGACACGGCATGTCACCTATATTGATCCGCAGTTGATCCGTTTTACTTCCGCCGTGTGTGCGGAATCGCCGCCGTATACGGCCATATTTCCGGTAGGCACATGCCGTCTCGTCAAGATACGGTGGCCGCGCCGTAAAACCATCGAATAGTCCTACCGCAGGCACCCCAAATATGGAGTTGATAAAGCGCGCGCGGCGTGCCTGCGTACGAAACGAGATATCGACCCCAGTTGGCGAAGCACCAAAATTCGAATTCAGACTTTCGAGGGCGAGACGCGGGGTCGAAGTATGGTTTTTAAAATGTGTTTCCGGGGTCCCGACACCCAAAAGGATCATATCACCCTCGCGAATCAGTTTACGACACTTGGACGTCCAAATTTGAAGCTGTCCAGTCCCTGTTGCCATACGAAGCTGGAATTTCGTCTGTGCTACGGAAGCTGCTCCGCCATCCTAGCCCTGATACTGGGTAGTCCAGCCGTTCGGGCGGTTCGAGATGACAATGCGTGGGCATTGGGGGACCTGCGGGATCTTGATACCCTAGAGGATTTTACACATCCGATACGAGCCGAAGGACCGATGTTCCAATGTATAATCCAAATTATTCTTATGCGCCAAGGGGAAATAAAAGCCTCAAAGTCTAAACACACGCACCCCCACCGCTATTAACTCAGGGTCCTCTTCAACCAGGGAAAACCCAGACAGCCCGCAAAGACAATCCCATCTACCCTTCCCGCGTAACTGCCTCCGTATGCTCCACAATCCGGCGCACGCCGAGGTCGGAGGCGCCGTAGCCGGGGAGCGGGACGCCGTTGAGAACACTCTATGAATGGGTAGGGATGTATGTATCAGTGAGGTGCGCACGAGAGGAATGGAAGGGTAGTACGGGATGATGAGGTGGCGGTATGGGGGAGGGAGAACCGCCGTAAATGCGGGATGAGAGAAAAGAAAAATAGACGCGCACCGTTTCATCGTTGTCACCCAGTTCTACAGAAGCCTCGAACTCCAAAGAACTGACGACGTCGCCGTACCGGTTCCGGATGAACAAGCCGCGTTCGCCGGTGAACAGGGCATAGAGCATGTGCTCCGCGGCGGCGTCCTGTTCAATGCACGTCAGCCTAAACTGATTATGTAGTTGGACGAAGTCACACCTGAGTAACACTGAAGAAGGGGAGGATCCAATTGAGGAGCCACGAGAGCGGCGTGAGGAGTCCGTCAAAGTCCGCGTGGAGGGCGGAGGTGTGTACGATGCCGGGGTGGATGTGGGTAAATGCGATGCCGGGGTAGCGCGTTGCGAAGTGCTGAATGCGATATCTCGTAAGATTGAGGGATCGAATTTGATGGTTGAATACGCACGGCCAGCATGGCATCTGTATACCCCGAGCTTACGATCATGCTGCGCATCGCGACCTTGAAGCGGCCCGCACGCTCCTTGACAGTGTTGCCCAAATTGTCGAGGTCGATGGGACGCTTGGGGCTTCCGAGGCCCGCACCGAGAACGGACATCACCCTGGCGTCCTCCCCGAGCTCTGAGCCTTTTTCAAGTAAGGGAAGGAGCTCCTGGATGAACACAAAGCGGTAGTAGTATCTACACCGTTCTCGCGGTAAGTAAAATCGAAGGATGAGGGGAAGGAAACGCGCATGTACGCACCGCATAGCAATAAGGAGGTCCAAGCCCTCGCCGGTGAGCGCGACATTGACGAAGGAAGCATAGCCTGCAGTGAGCACCAGGAAGTTCACGCGCGGTACTTTTGCGCGGATGACAGCGCATGCGGCGCGGACGTTCGACATCAAGCTCACGTCGCACTGTACGAACTCGTGGGTCCACCCACTGGCATCGGCTTGCTCGTCGGTAGCTGCGGTCGAAGGCTTCGGGAAGTGTGCGATTATTTCTGCGGCGGCGTGCTCGTTCCGGCCAACGATGATGATGTGCGCACGACCTTTTGTATAGCGCGCGAATGCTTCGACCATCCCTTGCCCTACTCCCGACGTCCCGCCGACAAAAATTGCCACGGGGATGTAGGAGCGGTGAAAAGACGCGTTGGAGGCCTTCACTTCTGTCGGGGTGGGCATCTTTGGTGGATGTCAACTTGAGAGAAATCCTGGGCCATTTAAACCCCCGACACGCGAGCTTGCGACTGAGTAATCAGTAGATGAGTAAGACGGCAAATACCGACGGCAAGCCCCGAAAGAAAATTCCCACAAGGCGACAGAAATTCCGACTTCCTCGGGGAATCCGGTTTACGACCTAAAGTCTTGTATGTCCGCCGAAAAGGACAGACGTATGATACTTATTACTAATGCCGCGGAAACTGACGTCTTGCCACGGAAATTTCGTTGGAACAGAGAATTGGTTTCGAAATTGCATGTGCCCAACAAGGAGATTTCAACCAGGTTTAATGACTTGGGATTGGGCCTCTTCGAGGCAGGTGCTGAACCTTTAGGTTCAACTTACTTGTCAATTTTCAACAATTGGGTTGGATAGGCATCAAAGTACTTAAATAATAAAGCTGCTTCAGATTGTGATAAGTATTGAACTGCTATAGACCCTAATGCAGCCGGATTGGCGATGGAGTGTCAGCAACAGATAGGAATTTGCACTGGAGCACAGCAGAGCATGATCCTTGCTTTATGGTTGGCTACACTGTTGCAGTAAATTTGTGAAACAAATACTTCAGCAAGTTCTCTATTGACAAAAGCACCACGAGGGATTATTGGTCCATGCAACCGGGATCCATCCAAGTCAAAATTCAACAGAACATTCTCGTCCTGTCCCCACTTGGTATCTGCACAATTCAATAGGGATGAATTGTAGAGACTATATCTTTCTCCAGTTGAAATTTATCTAGTTGCCAATCAGAGACAATAGCAGTACCTGTGTCTGCTAGCAGCGGGCCAGCAGCAACTCAAAGATGAGATCCATTCTCTTTCATTTCTGTACATATTCTCATTATTTCTGAACTAAGTAATACACCTACTAAGTTAGTGCAGCTCTGAAACTAGAAAGGAAACCACAACAAGACATGAATCAGGGTTTTAGCTGATAGGAGTACAGGCACTTCAAAAAGAAATCAAACATCGGGAACCTGGTAGTGGCATAAATACATCGACCGAGATGCCCGAGGAATATTATTACTGACCTTCTGCAATATTTTATTTTATTTTCAGGCTCTGAAACTAATTTTCAACAAATATTGTGCAGACATTCAAAGCAATATTTTCTTGGTTGCACAAGCTTGAAACAAAACATCAAACCACAACCATTTGGGGGCGAACACAAAGCAAAAATGACAAAGCCGCAGAAAGCGGGCCATTTGGAAGCAGAAATGACTAATTACAGAAATTTTAAGTTGGTCCAGAGATATTTGCATCTGGTGTACAGCGCCAATCTAGGCAATGAAGATGTACACTTCAGTAGGATAAAATATTTGAGACTGTAAATTTCAATATTTTGAACAGAATGCCTTTCACTCAATTTTTCTTTCCATTTTTGAGATGACCAATTTTGCATGACTAATTTTTGTTTGTACATGTAGCAAAATGGCCCGAAATCCAAGTTCCCCAGGGTAGCCAAACCTAAAGGTTCAGCAATAAAATGTTACAGTTTTTCAAAAGCAACGCCTCACCGTGAGCGCGACCCTACCAGACAAAAAGCAACACAACGACCTTCTTGTGAGCATGACCGTTTCTTTACTACCGGTATGTACAGTAGGGAACATATACAAAGCTGTAATTGGGATACCATGGGTTTGGGAGACCGAAAAATTAGAAAAACTCGTGGTTGGGGTATGCTAGCCGGCCAGTCTGTAAACTGGTCTATAAACACCCTGTTTTCATTTTACAAACCAGTATTTGAAACACAGTTTTAAAAATCCCTTGCGACACGGGCTGCACAGCACTAGTGTGCGAGCAATGTTCTGGGCAGGGCAGATATATCGGATCGATGGCTCCGTCAGAAAGTGCCCAACAAGTGCCTGTTATGTTGCGACAGTCGAGGACCCGCGGCGCCAATTGGGTCCATCTGGGTGTTGTACCACATATTTTCCGAGCATTTACGTGTGCGACTACACCGAGGATATCACCCTAGGCGCTGTAAGCGCACCGGCTGGATTCAGGATGCCACACCGCGAGGTTGGAAGGAGATAAATGCAATTTAGAAGAAAGATATGGAATCAGAATAAACACACGGTGCGCGAGCATGCCCGATAGGTTATGCCAAGCTGTTCATTCGAGAATATTTACACTGAGGGGTAAAGACCTACGCATATAAATGCCACATGCATGGAACACATGTGGTCTGCCTCCGGTAGATTGACTAGCAAAGGGGCTTTGACTAGAGAAAGGCTGGCTCTGTTGGGCCCCCGCGAGCCAACAGAGCTTGCCTTTGTCTTGTCAAATATGTCTTACCTCATGCGGAGCACATCCGTTCTGGCGTTCACATGTGTAGGGCTTTGCACCCGGTGTTACCCGTGCGTTACAAATAGATTCGGAGCGCAGTTCAGATTCAATTCAGTACATAGGGATAAATTTTAGACGATCACCGCTGCTCGTGCTTTGGTTGAAAAGGGAAAAGGGAAATAAAAAAATTCGGCGAATCATTCGCGAGCATGCACCGCCGGGAATCGAACCTCGGCACACTAGACCCAATATTAGGGCTTCAATGTGTGTACCATACACCGCTGGTGCTTGTACGTCGTAGTTTTAATCCCGGTGAAGTGCGCTGCTCCACAACCTTGGATGCTTTTTTTCTCCTTTCCTATTTCCATCGCGACTCCGAGCCCGCTGCATTCATAGCGTCAGTGTACATGTTCAACGATGAAATTTCAGCGCGTGCTTTTGTGAAAATGGAAAATTAAAAAGGGTACTGTCACGCAGTGTGCATTGGCGGGGAATTGAATCCAGCGTACTGTTCACTGATATTTCATACAATTGCATATGTGGCCCCGTGTGTGTACGAGGTGCAAGCCTCATCGGCGTGTGGTATTCCTGGCTCAAAATTAGTTGTATCCTTGAGTCCCTGATTTTTGGCTTCCTACTGTTGCTGTTTTGTATTTCCGTCGCGACTAGCCCTGGGAATCGGTTTTAATTTTCTCGTGTACAAAATTGGATTTATGAGTGGAACTGAGACCGGTTTTTATTCACTATACGATTTGCGGGCTTTGAATCTATATAGTTTCGAGGGCAGTCGAGGTTCACTTGCTATCCACGTAAGGGCACTTCGGCTTGGGATTTGGTTGAACAGGGACAAGGGGAAATAAAAAACTCGCAGCGGAGTGTTTACGTACCGGCGGGGAATCGAACCCCGACTCACTGATACTGATTCCTTTCACTAATCCTATAACCTTCAGTTGTGTGCCATACACTACCTGTGCTTGTACCTCGTATTTTTCACCCCGGTCAACTCAACTGCCCCACAACTCCCAACTGCTTTTTCTTCTTGAGTATTTCCATCGCGATTTCGACTCCGAGCCCGGCGTTGAGCAATGGCAGACTGCCCAAGCCAACACCATGCAGAGGTCTGCAGAGTTGTCTAGAGGCCCCGGAGACGCCTTCGGAGGCGAAGGCACACCACAGGATGCCACAGGCATCACATTCTGCAATGGGGAGGCCAAAAAATGTATTTTAGGGTGTCGGTTTATAAACACGTTTATAAACGCCCTGTTTATAAACCGGTATTATAAACCGGTTTTTAAATCGCTGGGAATTATATACAGGGCCCTAGAGCCCGCTGCTTTTCATGAAGCTTATTCAAAATGACTTGAATCTCGGCGCGTGCTTTCGTGAAATGCTTGAAACGGTATTGACATTGGACAAGGGCATAATGAAAAAGGGTACAATTTGCGCATATGCACTGGGGGGGAATCGAACCCCGGCTCACTAATATGTCATATCTGATGAGCTTTCAGGGTGTGTACCACACACCACTGCTGCTTGCACTTCACATTCCTGGCTCAAATTCAGATGTATCGTCGAGTCCATAATTCGTGGCTTCCTCATATTCTTACCTCCCTCACTCAGGGGTTCCCTTGTCCCACTGGGGACGATTTTTACCGCCCATATGAATTCGCACTGTGATTTTATGAGCTGTTTCTCGACGTTTACTTGTGCAACATATTTATTGCGTGAGCGCCCAAATCGGTCAAATTTCTCGTGTACATAAATTGGGTTTCGTGTCTCACGTCTTGGTTGAGTATGTGTTCAATAGTTGCCATTACGAGCATCCTGCTCATTGAGTACAATTACATAAAGAATTGCACAGCGTACATATATCGGGTTTCAATACCCTCCATTTCGTCGTCCGGGTTCTAGAGTGTAGTATAAGCGATGAACTACGCAACACAAGATTATATTTAACTCGCCGGTTGAGCTTTAATTGCGATTTAAAAGCCAGCCAACCATATTATCGTCCTCTGATTCGTCTTCCGGATCGTCACTATGTTCTGAGCCGTCGTCGATGAGCATTTATCCTTTTCTCCACTGTTACCAGTGCTAATGCGACGAGATGGCGAGAGTGGATTGGATGTCCATGAGAAGGAGCCAGACGCCGATGAAACGAGATACGCGCCTATGTTGTAAGGAACCAACCACAGCGGAGATTGGAGAAGATGATACCAGATGAGGGGCAGGGGCGGCTCGCGTTGGCTAGGCTCTAAGCAGCACGTCAACAGCTAGCGTTTGCGTGAGTGTGTGTGTGGGCGCGGGTTTACTGTAAGTAATACATTCGTCCGACTGCCAGTGGCCGTGAGTTGCTATAATTGCAAGGAAGGAACGCGGATTGACAGACAACGCGGGATGAAAAAAAGCAAGCCCGTCCGTCACGTAAAGATGATTTGCGAGTCCACAGCCAGCGCAGGTACGTATGTATCGCCGTGTAGAGGTGCTAGGAATCACACCCACCGCAGTGTAAGTTCGAGTGCGGGTGTTACCGTCCCACGAGCGCGTCCGGGTGGGGTGTGCAAGTGCGGAGTGGGTGACGCGGGCGGGAGCGGTGCTGCTGAAATCGATTCATGCATACTAGCAGCTAACTTAACTTGCTGCATCATCTCGGGGCGCCGGGCAGAATTTCCGAGTACCGTACATAGGACTGAGTATATGGCAAGGGATACACGGGGGCGCGGTTCGGCGATGGAGACGTTAGATCCTCTCAGATGATTTTGAACAAATTGAATCGTCTTGAACGGAATAGAGTGGATCTGCAGTCGAAATGGCTTGGCTTCAAATCTCAGGAGATGTTAGCCCGTTTTGAGGAAATTGATGGTTCCAATTATTCCTTGGTCGCGATTCAGAGCTGAGCAAAAGAAAAAGAAATTTTGCCGTGGATACGCGAGGAGCGCGGGTGAGTTCCAGACTAGGCAGCTGGATAAAAAAATGCCTGTCGCCTGTCGCAAACAAGATATTTTAAATGCGAGTCCGCGGCTGGCGCAGGTACGTATCGGCGCTGCGACTGTGTCTGTCCCACGGACAGTGTTGTGCGAGCGCAAGTGCGGATCGGGAGTGGGTGACGCGGATTCAGACGGGAGCGAAACTGGCACACGGAAGGTACGACCGACTAGGTTATATCACACTTGTGTCACACCGTTCATTGACTTTTGACGCGGAACCGTCGCCTGCTACGCGACGGACAGGAAGAGGGAGTGCGTGTGTGTGTGGGCGCGGGTTCGATAAGTTCATCCGACTGGGTTATTATTGCGAGTACATACCTGGAAGGAACTTATGCGAATGAACTCCAGTGACAGACAACGCGGGATGCCCGTCTGAGTGGGCGCGCGGCATGTCGCAAGGAAGAGATTTTGCGAGGTCGCGGCCGGCGTACATATAGGTACATGTAGTTACTGCACATATCGCTGTGAAGCGGTGCTAGAAAACGCACCCACCTCGGTGTAAGTGCTAGTGCGAATGCGAGTGCGTCGTCCTGGCTCGTCCAACGAGCTGGTCCGGGCGCCAGGCAGCGCCGTGTATACTACATGTTCTCGTGGCACCGGGAGAATTTTCGTGTTGAATACGGATTGAATCATTGAACGGAACGGAACGTCGCAACGTCGACCCGCAGAAGAAGAAAAGAGTGATCCCATCAGCGATCAACGATCAATGTTGTCGGAGATTCGGCCCTCTTGACTTTTTCCGAGTCTCTTTCGTTTTCTCCGAATCCCCTCTCCGAATCGCCTGCTCGTACGACTCTCGCGGACCCACGTTTATCTGGCACCCGCATTAGATCCAAGACTGATAACTTGCGATGATCGAACGCCAATAAAGAATGGAGAAGACCCGCCAAAAACAGGGGAGAGAGAAACGTGCCAGCTACGCACGCACATGGACACACGCACGGGCCCGTTGACAGTGCGTTCCCCGACGCCGCCGTCCGTGGGCTGCTGTGCTAACGAATGCCGGTGCTGCTGTATTGAACGAATGCCGGAGAAGGGAGGAGCGAGAGCCCCAGCCCTGTACGTCGACGGTTGCTCCCCTGCTGCGGGAACGCCAAATAAACCGCGAGTCAGTCGTATCTATATTCACTCATTCAAGTTGACGGAAGGCGGAACAGGGCTGCATGCAGACAACCTACTTCTGAAGGGAAGGCGAGGGAGGTCAAACTGAGGCTGGTGAATCGGATCACCTTACATATAACGCACGAGCGCGGGTTGGCCGGCCTTTCCTCCTCTGACTGTTTCCACCTCCAGAGGTAGAGGTGAGTTGTGGACGACGACGAGCACGACGACGAGCACGCCTACGACGACGACGACGAGCACGCCCTCAACGCTTCCTTCGACACATCTCAACACAGCCGGAGCACCGCTCACCGACGAGCTTGAGATGGATGTGACAACATTCAATACCGAGACTCCCAGTACATTCCGCAATTGATGGCCAGGAACGAGGTGCGAACACTCGTCTACGACTATTTCGTTCACTTAAGCTTGAACTCCTCTCAAGCTTCGCCGCACTATGATTGGTTCGGAGTGCGTGTATCCATATGTTCGTCGGCCTCTGATAATTCTTAGGATTTCACTGCGTCATTCCTGTAAAATTCTGCTGCTTTCATAGGCGGTTATGCCTGAATGCACCAGTGCATCACAAGAACCGACGCGAGACTACGTGCAAGGAAGGGTAAGGTCATCGTTATCGACATTGAAGGCATGCACTCTGCATACAGCCCGCGATCAGTATCAACCTTTCTTCAACGTTCTTCGGGTATTTCGCGTCAAGCCGCACGGACTTCACGGTAAGGAAGACAGAGATTTAGAAAATCAGCGAAAGGATCGGCCAGCCGCGGTCGGCCGACCGTGTTGAAGGAGCGAGCTCCAGGCTGCGCGAGACAATGTGCGAGGTGAATGTATTTGAATCCGCACAGCCTTTCACTTCTTTCTTCTTTCTTCTCTCATCTCCCCCCTATTGACTCTAACCACTTCTTCGTTCAAGACCTCCTCGAGTTCTCTCGCAAGGTACGCCTTGATCGCCTACCTGGCTTTGTCGCGGGAAATTATCCGGAGCGATATCGGTTGGGTCATGTTGTGGGGTTCAACCAGGGGTGTTATCACTGCTGGTACGCAGTGGTTTCATTTCGCTGAAATGGCTCCAAATGACCATTCGACTAGTCAGTTGTTCGAGTGCGATATGGTCGCTATTTTCCGGAGTGTGCGGTGATTACTCACGTCGGTTTGACCCATCTACGGGAAGGTGTGATTTTTTGAGCCTCGGCGCTCTGCTCCTACCAATATATCCAAATAAATGACGCAGTGCTACACCGTACAGTGCAGAAACTGACAAAAATACCCATACATTAACGCAAGAATGTCTTGAATAAATCGTTTTTTTGGACACGAACGCCCATGATCCCGTTTGACAGGTCCAGGTCGACATGCAGGTACGTCCTTGCCCACAGCTCCACTGATGCGTCGACCGCGTCGCCCCACCCATACGAAGCCTGCAGGTCGCAGGTCCGCAGAATGTTCGTGTTGTTGTACAGGATCGCGCCCGCGCCTACCATCTTGTGCATTACCTCGAGAAACTGTGTGCGGTGTGTCACTCTCCCGCCGTTGAGCTCCACATCACATCTCACAGGATCCTCGCCCTCGTAACTCGTCGGAGTTGAAAATTCAACCTGTCTCACGCAAATCAACGATGTTCCTGCCAGTGTACAAACAGATCGCTTGTTGGGTGTAGGAAAAAACTGCAATACATGCGGGTGACAAGATATACACTAAGTAATATCGTCTACGCGTTCTCCGAGGTTTAACTACGATTTCTCACACGACCGGATACGGATAATCATTGATTTCGAGCATCTGGACCGCTTCCTGCACCACGGCTCGATCAGGCTCTACATCCTCTCGCATGCATTCGTCGTCCGGTGTTTTGGATTCGGGTAGGGCCAGGAGACATCCCTTATGCGCCCCGGCCTCCTCAAATAGTTTAAAGTCCGTCTTGGGCGCGATAAATTTGATAACGCGCAGAGCAGACATCGGGCCGAGGAGCTGCACGTATTCTTCAACCGAGATGCTGCTACGCACGAGCGATAATGTCTCCAGCGTGGATCCGAAGGGCTCGAAGAAGGAGAGCATCGTGGACGCCGGCCACGGGATGGTGTGCGGATCCGTGTTTCGTGGATGGCGATAATTCTCCAGTTTGAACTCGACGAGCCCGGGCAGGATGAGGGCGGAAAAACCGTCGTACGGGTGGGGGACCGGAGTCCGGTTCGCTTCCAAGATAAGATGCAGGAGGCGTAGATTGGGGAGGGTAATTTTAAGGGGAATGCTGTTGTCGAAGTGTGCGCCCGCAAATTTCATGTGGCATTCCTCGAGCTTCAGAGGAGTTTGAGCGTGGGTCAGGACGACAAGGAAAGGATGCTCACGTTGATACAATGGCGCAGATGGTCGATCCATTTTCCCTTGTGTATCCAGTAGCCCGAGAGGTCGAGGATCGTCAAATTGTGCCAATGGACGCCCCAAAAATGCATGGGGTACAATATGTGTATGTAACTGGCTTCATGTGTGTATCCGAGGACGGAAAGGTGGCGCAGGGACGGCGACAAGAGGAGTCCAGGGGGACAGATCTTGGAACCATGCCCGAGGTGAATGTTGTGGACGTCGCGGATAGTCAATGTCGTCAAGTTATCGAACGGCACAGTCAATTCCTCCCACCACAATTTATATGCGAACCTAGACAACTTGAGGTCGAGAGAGGCGATGCGGTCGGAGAAGGGAATGAGGATATCGTGCATTGGATCCTTGGGGTAAACTTCATTGGGACTAAATTGATGTTCGTCGAGACGAATGGTCAATCGCGTCGCTGGATCCCCACGCTGGATCCACTCCGCCGCCCTCTCTATAAGCGCGCTGGGGTCTCGCGGTGCTCGGGGGAACTTGATGGTTATAGTGCGCTTCCACACGGCACGCGTGTTCCATGCCACCTCTTCCCATGATTTGCAAACGGCAGAAAGCACATATGAAAGCTGGGGCTCGGGTTCCAGCTCGCCGAAAGTAAGACGGCAGTGGGTGAATATGAGCATAATAATTTCGGGAGGTAGGTCGTTAAAGTGGATGCGATGCCAGATCTTCTAGAGATAAACATGTCAGGTTTAGAAGTTTAAGGACTTAGATATAGAAGAGACTTATATACCTGCCGCGACTTCTGCTCCCAACCTCCCGTCATAACACGAGGGGAGTCAAGCCTCGGCATCGTTGGTTCGTACGACTGGACTGAACACCAAGGTCGCGTTCCGAGGTGCGGGAGAAAACTGTTATGCGAGGTCAGAAATGGAAAGGGAGCAGAATCCCGATGCCACTCACCCTAGGCCTGACAGTGGTCGGTGAGGAGAAGAGAACGGAGTAGCACGTGCCACCGCGTATGAAGAGCATCGATGCATTGGGTATTACCCGATCAAGCAACAATAGAGCCAGAGTCACCGCCTACACCATGGCCAAGCGTTCGCATTGTTCATTAGGCATATATACAAATCGAAGGGTCTAGGTACACCGCTTGGGCCTTGTGCTGTGCGCTCCGAGAGCCAGATTTGTGGTAAGGTCTGATGTTAGAAGCTCTTCGGTGTCGAGTCTGCCCGTAAACAGGATCTGAAGGCTGCGGGAAATGAGTGTCCACCGAAATGTATAACTTCTCTGGATCCACAATGCGACCGCTTCGCCTTCCACGCAAGAATTCGGAAGACGAAAGCGACTCAATTCATCCATACACAGAAGGGGCATATACGGTGATCAAGTGGTGTAGTTTACGTCGGAATAAATTGTGAGCATGGGGAACAGCGTCATGCACCTCTGAAGATACTGCGAACAGGGTAAGATGGGATATTTCGTAGACAGTGGCAGGAAACCTATTGCATGTCGTTCCGCCTGGTAACCACCTCGTCCACATCTAACCACCGGTTGAAGAAAATGTCTGCGTCGTCGTTTTGCTCGCCGCCAACTCCCACATCGCTTGCGTGAACTCCCATTAACTTCGGGAAATTCTTGAGCAAGAAATCGGCAACAGCGGAAACGTTGGTGATGGGCGCATACCCAACCTGTAGGAGGAAAAGCCGGGGTTTGACGCTGTACGGCGATGTGTCGGCAGAGGGGATGATCGAGGCATCGATTTCCATGTGCAAAGTCGTGAGCTTCGCACAGTGGTGGACGAGGTCACGAAGACCGGAGAGGGTGACACGAGAGACAATCGGAGTTGGACGGCTATGATCAAAGCTGAGAGAGCGGAGATGGGGCCATGCACGCGAAATTTCGGAGACCAATGTGTCATCTAGATCAAACCCACCATAAAAGTGGAGAGCGACTTCCTTGAGATTGGGGAAACATAGCAGTCGCTGTAAAGCGCGGCGCTGGATGGTCGCCTGGGTCGGTAAAACAATGGCATCGCCCACGGAGTTGAATATTTCCAGGAATTCAAGAGAATGATGAGGCAGATTGTCCGCCAGAGTTGCATACAATGTCGACATGGCCATGGGCGTCATAACTTCAAGAATTGTGACGCTGACAGACACAATTCGACTACTGGCCAGCGCTTCGAGAACAGCGATGGCGGTATCCGTGTACGTTGAAATCTGTATTTCCTGCAAGCCTGAAAACAAAGATGTCTCGGGGAGGCCGGAAGTGGGAAAGGGGTTCAAGGCTTGGAGGTAGTCCAACGTCAAGGATCTCAGGCTCGACAGGCAAGCTAAATGCTCGAACGCCGACTGGTCAAGGTCAATGACGCGAAGCTTTTCGATGTGAGTTCCTGCACATACAAATAGAGATATGCTAGTGCGAAGGTGTGGATCGAAGTCTGCCGGAATCGGGTGATCGCAACGGATGGATACGTGGGTTAAAAGTGGACATCTGTCCGCAAGAGTCGGAATAAGGGAGAGACCTGTGACAGACGTGGGAACAACGACTTCGAGACTGGTAAGCCTGGGACTCAGGAGAGTGCGAATGGAAGGGAAGTTGGGGATTCTGTCCAAGGAATTCCAACCGAGACGGCGGAGATTTGGGAAGAAGTGGTCTGTTGGTCGACATAGACTCAGCGTTTCAAACAGTGCCGGGGAGGGAAGATTTCGGGCCAAGCAGTTGAGGGATTTGACTCGATGGAGATAAAAAAGAGGTCTTTCCCAATCGGCAGGCGCCATGGGCCGAATGGCATCCTGAACATCCAAGGTCAGTCTCTGTAGCTGAATAGCGAGTGCCGCGCGACTTACCAGAAGATACACCGAACCATAAACGACTGGCCCGTTCCAAAGATCGCTAGGCATGCAACGCAATACGTGGGCGAACGTTGTTTGGTGACTCCACAATATATCGAGAGCAGGATTTTGGAAAATTTTACACGTTCTGGCGAGAACAGCGAGGTCGCATGTCGAAGAAGTGGACCGAACATAATCGGGGTGATAAAGATATTCTGAGGATACATGGGAGCATATCACGTCCACCAATTCCGGAATTTCCAGAGCTTGATGCATTCCCTCGGTGTCGCTCTTCAGGACGTCCTTTGGTCGATTAGTTGCGTTATGACGCGACAGAAACATGGCCGATCGGGAGTTACCTTAAGTTACTCCCGCTCCTGAGAGATTTCAAAGCCAGAGCACGTCGTGGACGAAGCGGTGTGGTCACTGGCAAGCACTGCCAAATTCCAGATGCCGAACAGTTTCGCCGCTTACATAAGTCACTCCGTGACTTCAGACCAACCGCCACAACCGAGCCACAACTTTTGGGCGGCAACGAGATGGAACCCGCCAATCTGCCGCATATCCCGGAGCCACTATAGCATTGTCTTAGCTTCCTTTTCTACTGGCAGTGGGATCTGCCTGCGTATTCAAGTTGGTCTGCCGTTCCTGCCAGTGCCAGTGGGTGAATATGACTCAGTCTCTCGAGATACCCGATCACACACAGGCTAATCGTCTCCTTGGTAGGTAGGTAGGTAACTATATTTCAAGTCATAATCATTGGTTCGAAGTCAGTATATCTATCGGATAATCTATGGATCGACCTGAGGACCTCTGATAATTTATTTCAGGATTTCACCGCCTCGTTCAAGTTCTGATAAAAAGCCTCTTTCATAGGCGGGCTATTTAACCACGAATTCGAATGCACAGACTTTCATAAGGACCGATTCAAGAATAGGCGAAGGGAAGGGCAAGGTCATCGTTATCGACAGAGCCCTTTACACACTGCCTGGCACCCTCATGATTAGTATCAGCCTTGTGTCGGAAACTTTGCGCCAAGCAACAGGCTGCAGGTTGATAAATGGAGCGATTAAAAAATGCAGCGAGAAGATCGGCGAACCACGGCAGCCGTGATTGTTAGGCTACAAAAAGGAGCGAGCGAAAATGGGCGAAAATGGGCGAGATTGAGGTATTTAAACAAAGTTGAGAGCAGCACCGCCTTCTGACTTTCAATCCTTACTTCTTCTTCTCATAATGCGTAACAGAACCCCTCGAGGTCTCCCGCTAGGTACGCCAGCCGCATCAATTTCATGAATACTGACAAACTTCCGATTCTTGTATAGGTACGTAGTAGATCGCCCACCTGGCTGCGGAAGGAACTCATTGAGAGGGATATACGTTAGGTCGAGTTGCAGCGTTCAGCCAGTTCAGCCAGGGAAACGGTATGAACCTCCGGGGCGTTATCTCTGGTGGTACGCAATTATTTGCTGGAGTTGGCTCCAAATGACCTTTCGACTAGTCAGTTTTTCGAGTGCGATATGGTCGCTGATTACCGGAGTATGCGGTGTTTACTTGAGTCGATTTCTGAGTCTGACTTACAAGCTCTTAGATCGGCTATTTCAAGGGTATCGACACCGACGAGAATGGTAAATAAATGTCTGTGTTTTGTAACGTGGGCGTTCCTTGACGGTGTAACAGAGGGGGTGTCCAAGTTGACGGCATTCGCCATCGTGATGGGCATAATATACCTTGCGATGTGCTTGATTGCGGTGAGGCTGCCTCCAACGCGTTCAACTATCAAACTGATGAACCACTACTAGGCGACTGGTGTACTCGCTGCTGCGACGGTTCGGCTACATTCTATGCGGCGATGTACCTATATATACTGATCCCGCACTTAGCAACATTTGTCCCTGGTTCGGACATTTGCCATTCTATCTCTCGCGCAAATTGGCCTCACCGTCGGAGGCGGCATAATCGAGATCATAGTTCACTTCACATCAAAGGTGCGTCTTGTCTCGTAGTCGCACTCGCGCTGACTTGGAATCAGTCCGATATATTGAACGAGTGTACGACTTTCGCCGAGGGTACCACCACCGTCACCTACCCCTTCGGTGTCATCGGACCCTCACAACACAATGCCACGGACGCCGCAGATGCGGTCAACTGTTCGTCCTCCCTCGCATCTCCGCGCCCCACTCTCACTGCGATTTCAAGGGTGTAACCACGAATACGACCAATCTTCATGGCAGGACATCATCGTCCTCATCGTCAGAAGCGGTATCCCTAGCGTTTCTCCCCCCTCGCATCCAGCTCTGACCCACACTTCAAGTCCTCTCCTGCGTCGTTTCCGCCATAGCGTGGCGCTACTACCGCCAACTCCTTTCAGAATCCGCTAGCGTCGGCAACTCGTTCCTCGCGCCGCTGAGCGAGGCGCACCCCACCGCCTACCCGCCGCGCTACACCCCACCGTACAACGCGTCCGTTCCCGATCCCGGGTACTCCTACAGGGAACCGTACGGCGTTCCCGAGGGTGCTCAAATGTACGCGCCCCCGCCCGGCGCGCCGCCCCCGCGCGAAGACGCTCGTACGCGTCTGGCCTACGGTGTCGACGACAAGAATCCCTTTAACGAGCGACTATGACGTTAGAATCGGGCGCGGGAGGTGTTTCAATGAGTGCCATCTTACTTGAACACAGAGTCCAAATCATATATGTACATCTCACTTGAATAAATTCGAACGCACCTAACAATGCTGAAGTCAAACCTAGAAAGCACCAGTGGTACATATTATACGTAACACGCTGATTTGGTTATCTCGTACCTGAAGCGGGGTTCGACTCCCCGCTGGCGCATAGTGAGCCCGTATGGCACATATACTGTATAATAATTAAAAAACTTGACACCTTTGAAAAAATGGTTAGAAATGACACAACTTTGTCCAAAGGTCGGACAAAAACACACAGGTCAAGACTGTGTTTCAAAAAAAGAAAATCCCACAGCTAGTATTTGAATGCTGAAAAATACACAACTGGAACTTAGGCACTCCAAACACACCACTGATCCACCGCATATTCACATACCGTTACCCTCTCGACCGAATCTGTGGCGAGTCGGCAATCCCCTGATATTCTGAACCGGGAATCGGCTCCATATAAGATGTGATCTTTGCGGCCGATGTAGCTGTACAACTGCTGTACCCCCTAGTAGGCACGGTTTCTGGAGTCTAGTGTTCGACGAGGAAACCACAATTTGAGCTCTTGTTAGTCTTTATCCAGTCGCATCGGCGGCATCGTCCCATGGGTCATGCGGCATCCTTTTCATCATGTGGTGAGTACTATTGAGACCTGCCCCTAAATTCATTCCATCATGGCTCCGTCCGATTTGGTTCCGAGTCAACTTAAAAAGATTAATGTTCTGCGCAAAGATCTCAAGTCCAAGTTGTGTGTTTTGGAAGACATTGAGGGTTGGGAACAAGTCGCGTCACTTTGCCAAATAGAGACAGGTCGTGTGTAAATTATCTCGCCCACCAAAGTGACGCCTATTTTTTCTCGCTGACCCAAGGTGCGTATTTTTAACCACATTTTTTGTGTAATTATTATACACTATATGGCCCATAAGCCCGTAGCTGAATTTTTTTTTTCCCAGCATTTTTCGTGTTCACTGTCTGTAGATGTTCATTCATTCACACCATCTCATAAAAATATAGTTTACACTATATCTCATTACATCATATCGCGTCTACCCAAAATCATAAGTAAGTAAAATACAGCATCTCGTCTCGTCTAGTACGCAAGAACCAGCATCTAGCCAGCCGCAAGAAAGGTCGTTCGTTAGTCGTCATGGGAGGTGAGATACCGTGCCCGCGCAAGGTAGCCTACACTTGCGACTCTCTCTCCCTCCCACCGAAACGACGGGACATGGAATGAGTGATGATATCACACCCCCTCCCACAGATCCGCGCCCGTGGGCACCATATACGCCGCATGGCTGAGCGTCGCCGCCGTCAGCGCATGCACCACCGCCGCCGCGTCCACCACGGGCTGCACGCTCTCCGCGACGCGCCGCCACCCCCGCGCCCACGCGCCCTCCCTGCCCAGCTCCCTGCGCTCGTCCGCGAACACGCGGAGCGCCTGCGGGTGCGCGTGCGCGTGCGCGTGCTTGGGGTCGTGCAGCGCGGACGCACCCACGGGCGGGGGGAGCGCCGAGAACGACGCGAACGCGAACGAGGGCGGAAGCGGGAGCGGGGACGCCGGCGCGGGGAGCATCAGCGGGGACGCAGGCGGGAGCAGCCGCGCGCGTTCGTCCCCCTCCCCATCTCCCCCTCCCTCTTCATCCCCATCCGCATCCGCATCCCCAAACACCGTCGGCGACCTGCACGCCTCCGCCTCCGCCTCCCGCTCCTCCTCCTCCCGCACGCGCGCCGCATACACGCTAAACTCGCCCTCGTAGTCGTACGCCCGCGGCGTCCTGTCGCCCGTCACGGCATCGATGTACGTCTCGAGGATGCGCCCCGCGCAGCGCTCCCAGCGGTACGCCTCGCTCGCGGCGAGCGCGCGGGCGCCCATCGCAGCGCGGCGGGCGGCGGCGCGGCGTAGTGGGAGCGGGAGGGTGGGGTCGTCTTGCGGGAGAGGGGCGGCGGCGCTCTTCCCTGCTGCTGCCGAATCCTTCGCCGCTGCGGGGGCCTCCACAGCAGGCGGCAGCACGAGCTCCGGCATCCCCAGCTCTTGCGCTTCCATCTCATCCACACCCACTTGGGCCTCCTGCCCGCCCGTCACCGCGGGCGTCGCACGCAGCACCGCATCCGTCGCGCGCCCCTTCCTCGGGATCTCCCTCTCCCTCTCCCTCTCCCTCTGGGCGGACTCCATCCCCTCCCCGCGCCTCCGACCGGGGGCCCTGATCTCCGGCGCCAAGAAGGGCGACGCGAGCGGCGGCGTGCCAGCATTCATCTCCGTCACCACAGCCCCACCCCCGCCCCCCGGCTCACAAACGCACAAACTCATACGCGGCGGCGCGGCATCGCCTTTGGCCTTGGGCCGCAGCACGGGCGAGGCGATCACCGTTTCGGTGTCGCTGTCTTCATCTCCCCCCACTACTCCCTCATCCGCTTCCGCTTCCACTTCCGCTCCTCTTCCTCCCCCTCCTGCTCCCTCTCCCACGGGCGCCTCCCCCACCCCCCCACCCCCGCCATCGGAGCACGCATCCTCCCCGCCCTCCCCCTCCTCCCAAACCAACACCCCCAAAAGCGCCGCATACCGTCTCACGATCTCGGGGTAAGCAGGGTGCCCCGGCTCCATCATCGCGGCGCACGAGCGGTGCGAGGCGAGCCGTGGAGCGCGGAGGGGCGCGAGGGGGGCGAAGGCGGGGATGGGGTGGGTTCCTGCTTCTAAATCGGCTTCTGCTCCTAAATCGGTTTCTGCATGGGCGGGGGCGGCGTCCCGGGGTTCGGAGTTTGTGTCGGCAAAAGTACGCGCGTTGTCGGCGTCGCCCACCGCCGTCCCCTCCGAGCTCGCGCTCCCCGCGGACGTGGTGCGCACGAGCGGCGCCCACCCGGCCATCCAATCTTGCGTTTGCGTTTGGGTCTGCTGTGAAAGCGCGCGTCAGCATCGCAGCGCAGCGCATCGCGGCGCAGCGAAGCGTAGGTAGCGTACCTCCTTCCCCTCCTTCGTCTTCTTCGCACCCGCCCCCGCCCCCCCACCCCCACCACCCACTTGCGCCCGCCCTCGCCCCCGCCCTCGCCCTGGCGGATGCTTCCTCCTCCTCCCTCCTCCGCCTCGCAACCTCCTCCGCCGCCGCATGCACGTCGAGCAGCAGCCCCGTGCCCGGCGTCGTCTTCCTTCTCTTCTTCGTCTTCTTGTTCCTCCCGTTCTCCTTGCTCTCCTTCCTTCGCTCTCCCTTCCCCACTTCCGCATCCCCCGCTCGAGCGTCATCCCCCTCCCCCGCTCCAGCATCCAACGAAACGTCTTCTTCGCTCTCACACCTCACCAAATCCGCCGTCCCCTCCACATACAGCCCCACCACCGGCAGGCCGCTCGCCATCGCCTGCAGCGTCACCTGGCCGAAGGTTTCTGTTATGGAGGGTGCGCTGCGGGATTGGTAAGCGTGGGGGGAAATGAAGAGGAAGAAAGAGCGAGCGAGCGAGTGAAAGAGACAGCGAGCGAGCAAAAAGAAACCTTCTCCCCCCCCCGCCCCAAAAACAACTCACCAAAAAACATCCCCACACGCAAACGCCGCGCCCAGCCTCTCCCCCGTGAGCTCGCCCGTGAAGACGGCGCGCACGCGCGCGGCGGCGCAGAGGGTGCGGAGAGTGGGGAGGAAGGGGCCGGCGCCGATGAATATTAGCTGGGGGGGTGGGGGTTAGTTTTTTTAAAAATAAATGAAAGGGGGGTGCGGGAGACAGAGGAAGGAGAGAGGGGGGAGAAGGGGAGGTGGGGAGGGAGGAAAACGCAGACCAACGCACCTTCGCACGCTCGCGTACGCGCTCGGGGAGCGCGGCGAACGCAGCTACAAGGAGCGCGAGGTTCTTCTCGGGGGAGAGGCGGCCGACGGAGAGGAGGACGACGTCGGAGGGGGTGCAGCCCCAGGCGGCGCGGAGGGTTGGGGTGCGGTGGGCGGGCTGTGTTTGCGTTGGTATGTGTTTGTCAACAACTAAAAAACTCGTGAAAGGAAGACAAACGCACATTAAACGCCCCCCGGTCCACGCCCCGACTACACACCCGCAACCTCTCCCACCCCCTCTCTCTTAACAAGCTCGCGCAGCTCGCACTCGGCACTAGCGTGAAGCGCGCGTAGTGGGAGTGAAAAAAGCGCTGGAGGGCCCAGGTGCGGTGGTGCCAGTAGGGGTATCCGAAGACGGCGGCGTAGGTGGGGAGGTTGGTGTGGTGGGAGGTTACTATGGGGGTGTGCGGAAATAGGCTGGAGAAGAAGGCAAGAGGGGATGAGGAGGAGTGGGAGGATGAGGAGGAGGAGGGGGAGGAAGGGGAAGAGGGGAGGAGAGCGAGGAGCTGCACGCCGAGCCAGATGGGGTCGATTATGTGGATTACGTGCGGGCGGAAGGCGCGCAGGGCGGAGAGGAAGGCGGGGGAGATGAAGCTGCCGCCAACAACATCTCATTAGCATAAACCCCATATTCGCATCAAGCAAAAAGGAATAGAAGGAAGCAAGAAAGAGGAGGGAAGTAAAGTAAAAACGCGCACTTGATCTTCAGCCCAGGATACACCCGCAACGGCACCCCCGCCGCGCCAAACAGCTGCGCCCCAGCGTACTCGCGCATCCCCGATTCGGGGCCGAAGAGCATGGCGCGCACGCCGGCGGCGTGGAGGTACGCGAGGAGGTGCGCGAGGGTGATGGTGCTGCCGTCGATCTTGGGGAGGAAGTTCTCTGCTATTATGGCGACGCGGAGGGGGGAGGCGTGCAGGGGGAGCGTGGGAGCGGGCAAGGGGGCGGAGGCGGAGGACATCGCGGCGTTGAGAGGGTACGTGTTCGGAGGAGGTGGCGTTGAGGGCGTGGTCGTGCTCGTCGTCGTCGTCGTCGTCGTCCACAACCCTCTGGAGATGGACACAGTCAGAGGAGGAAGAAACGCCGCCCAACCCGCGCTCGTGCGTTATATGTAAGTGAGGTGATCCGATCCCAGTCCCAGTCCCATTCACCTCGGTCCGACCTCCCTATAGCTAGCCTTCCCTTCCTAAGTTCCTTCTCTTCAGCGTTACTATTAGATGAATGCATGCACCCCTGTCCAACTTCTTTCTGTCTGTCACCAGGAATGCATATGCATATGAATAGGACTGACTCGCGCTGTATTTAGCGTTCGCCGCAGCAGCGGAGCAAGCGTCGACGTATTGGGCTCCCTCCCTCCCTCCCTTCTTTCTCCGGCATCAGCATTGGTTTAGCACAGCAGCCCGCGGACGGCGGACGGCGGCGTCGGGGCCCGCAGAACGCATCGCAGCGAACGTGTCAATGGCAATGGGCCCGTGGAGGAACGTGCCAGCCACGCACGCACGCACGCGCACGTCGCCCCTCTTCCTCGTTTCCAGTCTGCTCCATTCTCTGGCATTTGATTTGCGGGCCCAGATACTGTAAACGTGGGTCCGCGAGAGTCGTACGAGCGGGGGACTCGGAGAGAGGGTTCGGAGAAAACGAAAGAGAAAAAGTCAATCACTGACGACATTGATCGTAAATATTGATGGGATCAGGTTTTCCTCCGCCTCCAAGGTCCTTGCGACGAGACGAGCTCTTTGCATCTCGTTCAAAGAAATTTGACCCGTCGATCCTCTGCTATCCACCGGTACTGTGGGTGCCTCGATCTCCGAACCACACGCCCGTGTCAATCCCTCCCTTGCCTGAATTATGGACTCGCAATTCTCCCGCGTCGAAGGCTCTGACTCGGAGATGATACAGCAAGTTCAAAGCTATTAGTATGCATACATCTACACCTAGTCACCCCGATCTCGACAAAATCCCTTCCGTCCGCGTCACTCACTACCTGCACACCCCGCCCGGACGATCTCGTGGGACAGACACACATCTCGCAGCCCGAGCGCTCGGCGCTCCCAATGAAAAGTCCTGCGAACCAGAATCTCGGTATGTCCACACTTCGTTGCAGTTATGCAAGTCCTTCCCAATTGCCCACTAACTCTGATTCAAAACAGAAAGCAAACTTGAAGCAGACAGTGTTGGTAAATTTTCGAACAAAATTGAAGCACGCCTCTGGATCATTTTGGCTATTCAAAAAGTGGACAGACATATGTACTTACCTGGATTTCATTCGATTTCCTTCAAAGCTTCAAAGAAGTTCCCACTGGGAGGTCTGAGCGCCGTTACACGGTGTTATATATGCACCGGCGCCCACCGCGGACTCGCAAAATCTCTTGTTTGCGACGACTCGCGACGCGCAGCGTCTAACCTGCAGCATAGTTTGTCGATGGAACTCACCCGCGTTCCTTCCCCTTCAGGTATGCATACGTATTCCTCGCAAGATGTATATAATAGCAACCCACAGCCACTCGCACGAACTTACCAGTTTAATTACAACAAACCCACGCCCGCACACTCCTCGGCGGCGGTGGCCCTTTCGCGTTGAAACCCAGCTGCGAGCGCTCATATCATCTTCTCCCGTCGGCTGTGGTTGGTTCCATCCTGCACTACATACGCGCGTATGTATCTCCTGCCATCGGCGGCTGTCTCCGTTCTCCGTTCTAATACTCACCACTCCGACATCCACGTCACCCGTACTTGCACGACCCCGCCCAGACGCGCTCGTGGCCCGTGGTACACACTTGCACTCGCACTCGCACTTGCACTGTGGG
The DNA here is from genome assembly GCA_029289565.1 of Mycena galericulata. Taxonomy (NCBI): domain Eukaryota; kingdom Fungi; phylum Basidiomycota; class Agaricomycetes; order Agaricales; family Mycenaceae; genus Mycena; species Mycena galericulata. The sequence goes on from JARKIA010000090.1 coordinate 476,857, forward strand.
TGCGTCCGAGTCTCCTACTAATAGCGCCGGTACACGGCGATACGCAGGACTCGGAAAACGTCTTGCTTGCGGCGCATCCCGCAGCGTAGTCCCTTTGCAGGCATACATTCCTCCCAGTAGTAACCCTAACCCAAACTTATTCCAGTAAACCTGCGCCCACACACGCACCGCGACTCCCCTCCGCCCCGCATGGTACCGGCGGCGCTGTGTTTCGCGTTGAAAGCCAAGTAGCTGTCAACGTGGTAATGTGATCATGAGCCGACATGGGATACGCGTGTGCGCGCGCGTATCTCCCGCACCGTTCTTTCATCGTCGGCGTCCGTCCCCCCTCTCATATTTTTGTACCAGTCCGACCGGCATCCACTCTCGCCCCACTCCGGTGCGTTGAAATCTTGTCTTCTGGAGTTTATGATCGCTTATACTACAGTTTAGAATCCGGACGTCCGGGCATTGAAACCCAATGTATCACTGTGCAATTCTTTACATAATTGTACTCACAAAAACGAGCAGGACACTCGTAATCCCCGGCAGCTCTGAGCTATTGAACACATACTCAACAAAGACGTGGATTCCGCGGATGACGCCTTTCATTTTATGGACCTTGTCCAAAAAAACATCCCGCACTTCTCATAGCAGTCCGCCGCCCTCTCACTCGCGTCTATGCACTCGCCTCCGCGGTCAGGCTCACTCTCATCTTAATAAACCCCCCTCCGGTCCGATCTGTATCTTGGTCGACAGCTATATGTAAGTAAGTATATCTAAACACCAACACTTTTCCGTCTCCTCTTTCGCCAATCTTATCTTTATCGCTCACCGTTCGCACAGTACCCTCCTCCTTCGCCCCACCCACTCGCTATTCCCCTCCCTCCCTCCCTCCCACTCGCTTGCCGTTCGTGTTGCCGGGGTAATATATCATATCCTACGTGTCCTCCTCGATTAGATGACCCAGATTGAGTCATGTTAGATGCCGTTGTTAGCGGTCAGGGTGGTGGGTGAGTTAATCATATCTTGAATAACTTCATCCGTAATTCTATCCACCGCAACCCTCTTTTCTTTCACTCAATTCACAGAGGCAGGCCGAGCTACGACGTCCCGTTGCGAACTGGGCACCGCAACGCGCATGGACCTGCGAATCTTGTCGTAAGCGCTCAGAGCGAACGAATCTAAGTTACGGTTAGACCCCATTGGCGCTCCGTCGACGGAATTAGCTATCACAGTAGCTGATTTCAATTGCTGATTTCGCGATTTTGTATGCATACCTCGACGGTCGCAACACGACAGGCGCTCGCGCTTGCGGGCCGAGCCAACGATCCTATATATATATATGCCCTACCCACGTTGCTCCCATATTGCTGCGCTGCTGCGCGGCCCCACAGTCATCTATGAATAGTTATGTATAATGCCAGTGTACGAGCTTACCTGTCTTTTTCCAGTCGACTTCTTGATTAGTATTGAGTATTGAAGTTGCACTTCACGATTGAACATACCTTGGATACTTACAATGCCAGCAATTGTGAGACATGGGTTCCTTTGTTCGGTGCGGGTCATCTGACACTTACGTTGTCGGCGGCTGTGGGCGAGAGCGGAAATAAACGGTTAGATCGTCCTGATATAGGTTCTGCTATTTCAGTCCCATCCACGTTGCATCCACATGTTAAGGCAGCCCATATAACAGCCTTCAGCGCCGAGCTATCTCTCTTTCTGATCCCCCATCCTCTGGCGAACACACTCTATACAGAATCTCATATGAACAACCCCTGCTACAAATCACAACATTTCATGACTGACAACCCGAGTTTGGTGGGCACATCTGTGATAGTTATTCCATAAAAAAATTTAAACTGCTGATATGATACATAGGACCGTGAAAGTATGGCTTTAGCCACCCCAGAGATTGTCACTTCCACCTCTACAAACACTGAAGCTGTGATCGCTACTGTAAGACATGATTCCTATTCTAATGACTCACTGGGCCATCTGAAGTTTCAAACAGAGTGCAGAAGATGAGGCCAGTGAACATTTCAACATGGCCCATGGTTTTTTCTTGGACTATAAAGCAGCTGGCAATATCTCAAGCCTGAATACATCCATCTATCTTCTTGAATGTGCTGCCTCTAGCTGGCCTTCTGGAGACACTGAGTTGTCAGACTGTCTGAACCAGCTTGCAACAGCTTTGCTCATCAGGTTCATATACACTACGGAGAATGCAGAGGATGTTTTAAATGCCTTCTTCCTACGTTGTGGTGCCTTGGGATATCGAGTTCAAGACTTCCTACAAACCATGGTATGCAAACACATTCTGGGTTTTTATTCATTATAAGTGACATATACTCAGGTCCATGACACGCATGAAGAAGTGACTTGCAAGGACATGATGACCAGTGCTGTCATGATGCTCAAAGAATTCCTTCAAGCTCATAGCCAAGCAACATTGGAGACTTCTATCTTATTATACCAAGAAGGATTGAAACTGGCTGATGAAGCACATGCTCAACAGTGGAGGATGCTTCAGGAGCTATCTGATGCACTCCTCATTCAGTTCCATCACATGGGAAATCTGTCACAGCTTGATGAGGCTATATCTTGCCTGAGGCATGTGCAAAAGGCCAAAGCGAATAGGTCCATTTGCCTGGTTGCTGCCCTCATTACAGGCCATGATGGAGTACTACTGAGGCATCTAGAGGAATCTCAGGCCACAGGATTGGCACAAGAGGTGGTTCAGAATAATGAAAAGGCACTAGATTTGATTCAGCTCGGTCAAAGCTTCTGGGAACTGTTTGAAATGGATTATAATTCAATGCACCTAGACTCAGCTGTGAACAATTGGCAAGAAGCAGAATTGTTGTTGTCTTGGGGGCATAAATCCCGAGGAATGTTATTGAATCGTCTAGCTTCTGCAGTCGAAAAACAGTTCCAACAGCAGGGTGATCTCAAGGACATTGATGAGGCTATCACCTTGCACAGAGAAACACTGGAGATCCATGCTGCACCTCATCCTGCCCGAGGTGACTGCCTCACCAACCTGGCTCTTGCGGTCCAAAGACGGTTTACACAACAGGGTGATCCCAAAGACATTGGTGAGGCTATCACCTTGCACAGAGAAGCACTAGAGATCTGTGCTGCAACTCATCCTGACCGAGGCAGTAATCTCAACAATCTGGCTGTTGCAGTCAAAACACAGTTTGAGAAACGGGGTGATCCTAAGGACATTGATGAGGCTATCATCTTGCACAGAGAAGCACTGGAGATCTGTGCTGAACCTAACCAAAGCATGTATCTGAACAATCTGGCTGATGCAATTGGGATGCGGTTTGGCCAACGGGGTGATCCCAAGGATATTGATGAGGCTATCTCCTTGCACAGAAAAGCACTGGAGATCCGTGCTGCACCTCATCCTAACCGAGGCATGTCCCTCAACAATCTGGCTGCTGCTGTCAGAATGCAGTTTGGCCAACGGGGTGATCTCAAGGACATTTATGAGGCTATTGCCTTGCACAGACAAGCACTGGAGATTTATGCTGCCCCTCATCCCGAGCGAGGCATGTCCCTCAACAACCTGGCTAATGCAGTCCAAACACTGTTTGAGCAACGGGGTGATCCCAAAGACATTGATGAGGCTATTGCCTTGTACCAAGAAGCACTAGAGATCTGTCCTGCAACTCATCCTAACCGAGGTGGCACCCTCAACAATCTGGCTACTGCAGTCCGAACACGGTTTGCACAACATGGTGATGTCAATGACATCAATGAAGCTATCACATTGCACAGAGAAGCACTGGAGATTCATGCTGCCCCTAATCCTGATCGAGGCATGTCCCTCAACAATCTGGCTGCTGCAGTCCACACACGGTTTGCACAACTGGGTGATCCCAAGGACATTGATGAGGCTATCACCTTGCACAGAGAAGCACTGGAGATCTATGCTGCACCTCATCCTGACCGGGGCAGTGTGCTCAATAATCTGGCTGTTGCAGTCAAAACACGGTTTGAGCAAAGGGGTGATACCAAGGACATTGATGAGGCTATCACCTTGCACAGAGAAGCACTGGAGATCCGTCCTGCACCTCACCCTGACCGAGGCAGGTCCCTCAACAATCTGGCTAATGCAGTTATAGTACGGTTTGACCAACAGGGTGATCCCACAGACATTGATGAGGCTATCACATTGCACAGAATGGCACTAGAGATCCGTACTGCCCCTCATCCTGACCGAAGCATGTCCCTCAACAACCTGGCTAATGTAGTCATAGCACGGTTTGAGAAACAGGGTGATCCCACAGACATTGATGAGGCTATCACCTTGCACAGAGAGGCACTGGAGATCCGTGCTGCACCTCATCCTTTCCGACACCAGTCCCTCTACAATCTGGCTCGTGCATTCATGGCACACTTTGTGCAATGGGGCGATCCCACAGACATTGATGACGCTATCACCTTGCACAGAGAGGCACTGGAGATCCGTGCTGCACCTCATCCTGAGCAGAGCAGTTCTCTCAATAATCTGGCTGTTTCAATTGGAATGCGGTTTGACCAACGGGGTGATCCCAAGGACCTTGATGAGGCCATTGCATTGCATAGAGAAGCGCCAATGTACAAGTATTCTTCTCCACTCACGCGCTTCTCTGCCTCACTTAACTGGATCAAGAGTGCTGCTATATATAGCCATCCATCTTTAGTGGATGCGTATCGTACTGCCATTAACTTCTTACCACAGTTAGCAGCATTTTCATTGGATCTCAAGTCTCGCCAACAAGTGTTGGCCAGAAAAGACATTGTATCCCTTGCTTCTGCTTCTGCAACTTGTGCTATAGGCCTGGATCAGAATAATGTTGCTGTGGAATTCCTGGAGGCTAGCCGCTCAATTTTCTGGGCACAAGCACTACAGCTCAGAACCCCAGTTGACAAATTAGAAAATGTCAAACCGGAGCTTTCCACCAATCTTAGGCATTTATCTCAGCAATTGGAACAGGCATCCTTCCGAGATATCTCTCAGAACATCTCTATGAATACTCAGCGCCACCTCAGGTCCATTGAGGCCATGGCAGCTCAGTGCCGCAAACTCAACGACGAGTGGGATGAGACTGTAAATGCTGTTCGAAAGGTCCCAGGGTTTGAAGATTTCCTCCAGCCCAAAACTATTGCTTCCCTGTGTCAGGCAGCAGCATATGGACCCATCATCATTTTGCTTGCCAGTGGTTCATCTTGTTCTGCTCTGATTGTAAACTCCAATGAGGGTGTCCAGCATGTGCCACTTGCCAGACTGAAGGTTCAAACAGTTGAACACTACTATTCTGATCTCCCTCGTGCACTTTCAGGCAGAACTTCCAATCTAAACCATTTTTTGGAAGCTCATGGGCAGGAAGAGCCTTCTACACAACCTTCTGACTTGGAAGCTCGGCTCCATGGAGCACGGGAGGGCCATCTCAATATGAGCCCCAATGATATCTTCCGCAATGTTTTGGCAGAAATCTGGCTAGAAATTGTGAAACCAGTGTTTGAGGTCCTGAAATTGAAGGTAAGTTACAAGTTCTTTCCACTCTATATTTCTGTGATTTAAGGTGCCATTTGTGCAGAAGTCAGAAAATCCCCCTCGCTTATGGTGGTGTCTAACTGGGCCTTTTTCTTTTGTTCCTGTTCATGCAGCAGGGGTTTATGACTCAGGTGGCACCGACTGTGTTTCAGATTATGTTATCTCATCCTACACACCCACCTTAACAGCTTTGTTGGATCCTCCAGCTGACATTCCAACCTCTTTCAAAATGACAGCTGTCACTGAACCTCATGCACCCGGCTGCTCTGCTCTTCCTGGTACAAAGATGGAGCTGGACAAAATCAAAAGCAGAGTCCCCAGCCAATGGCTTACTTCCTTGAATGGCACTACTCGAGACATAGTCATGGATCATCTCCAGAATTCATCTGTGGTCCACTTCGCATGCCATGGGACCCAAGATTTAGAAAACCCCCTTAACAGTGGCCTCATTCTATCTGATGGTCGCCTTGATGTGTCCCGGATCATGCGTGCACCAGTGAACAATGTTACAAAGAACAGCATGAAACTGGCCTTTCTCAGCGCCTGTGAAACAGCAAAGGGTGATGCAGAGACACCTGATGAAGCCATGCACCTTGCTGCAACCCTGCTATTTGCAGGATTTAGTGGAGTTGTTGCTACATTGTGGTGAGTTTTACACTCTGAAGTATTTTCCTTTGTAGACTCTGATTTCTAATATAGGAGGATGGATGATCAAGATGGACCCAAGATTGCAGATACCTTCTATGAATATATGTTCAAGGATTGCAGTCCAGACAGTCTCCCAGATCTCAGCAAAGCAGCCAAAGCTCTTCATCTTGCTGTGACTAAGCTTTCCAAGGAACCAGGCATGACTTTTCAGCGCTGGGTGCCATTTGTTCACTATGGACTATAGTTCTTTGTAAATTCTCTACTTGCCAGATCTTTTATTCCTCGTAAATACCATCACTTGTTTACTGTTCTCAGATTCTTGCTGTAAAAAACGACCTTATGTATAGCTACTTGTAGTTTTGAGTTTGACTATCACGGCCTTTTGTAGCACTGATGGTATGGTGCTTTCTCTGGAAAATTGGAACAGGTTGTGTTCCTCATGCCAATAAGCACATTTTTTGCCAGAAAGTGTAACCAGGGCTGCCCCTTGTGTATTAAAGACCTTCATCCCATGAAGTAAGTACTTATTCCGCCCTGTTTCCGCGTCCAAATGTCCGGTAATGATCATGATACGTGGCCAGCGTCCGCGATGCTCTCCTTCAAGCCCTTGGCATCCACGCTGGAAGAATTATTGCTTGTGCGGACCAGCATCTCGGTTGAAGAATACGTGCAGCTCCTCTTCCCGATGTCTGCTTTCCGCGTTATCAATTTTACCGTGCCCAAGACAGGCTTTTAACTGTTCAAGGAGGCCGGGGGGCATCATAAGAGGTTTCCCGGACGAATGCACTGGTATGTGAGATCAAGCTGTGCTGCAGAAGGTGGTCTCTGTCAGAAATCATAGTGAAACGTTGACCTCAGAAAACGCGTAAATGATTTAGGTAGACAATTTATTTTATATCCCCTCACCCACATGTCTTCCATTTTTCCCCTGCTCCTGACAAATGCTCTATTTGTACATGAACGTCCTTGGTTTTTGTGAAATATATTGAATTCAACTCCGACGAGTTACAGGATGTCGATGTACGGTTGCTAATATGGCGCAGACTACATCGTGTACAACGACTACTGGGAAGGCTACAGCGGCTGCGGGCCAGACTCGCAGCTGCTTCAACGGGACACAGCATTTGTTGAAGCAGCTCCGGAAGAGCGCAGAGCATCGTCGGCAGTCTCTGTATGGCGGCCATCGGAACGGAGACGGCCGGGAGATCCTCCTCCCAGCTATGCATGGCGGGGTTGAGGTAGGGGTCAACCTTGGCTTATGCACGCACCTTCCGCAGCACCACGTAAATCCTCGACGCCATCTCTGGCGTTAATTTCCGCGACAACGCGACTTTCGACGCCTTCATCTGGTGCCTCCGTGTCCGTGAAGACCTTGTCTCAATCCGTCACGGACGGGAGCGTGTTTCACGGCGCGAAGTTGTATCCCGTGGAACATGATGTGGAGCTCGACGCAGGATAGACGAGATGCGGACCTGACATTTATTCACCGAGGTGGCACATCCTAATGAGAGGCGGCAAATTTGCTGAAATGCGGCAAGTGGGCTCGGTTATGTACTGCATCCGTGTGCAGAGGCAGCACATTTCAGGTGTTTGTTTCAAGTAGCTGGTGCGTGGCTCTTCATTCAACAGTAGTGATTCAACAGGTTTATTGGGTAAAAATCGATAAATTCTAATATGAAGCCTATGTAGCTACGCTCTAAATCAGGGACAATTGCGAGCTTGATCGAATTCGAGGCTGAAATACAACAAGAAAAAAATACACAAAGTCAGGTCGGACTATTGAGAGAGAGAACGAGCAATATACATACTTTTTCTTGCGTTTCTTTTAAAGCTACTTCTAATCTTCTTTCTCGGCGTCTCGCTTGCGTGAGAACCTGTAGTGAGAATGTTGGCCGGCTCGAGCCCGTCGAGGGTTGAGCGTGGCGCCGGCTTCGACTTGGAAGTGGCCGAATTGGACCGCAATCCTTCAGTTGACGGTTCGGATCCAGGCGGAGAGTCCGGATAAATCGGAGTGAGTAGGGGCAAAGGTGAAGTGGCCGATCCAATAAAGGAATGAGGGTGTGAAGCAAATCAGGGCAAGGTAAAGGACACGTAGAATGTGTGAGCGGCCCGCATACAAAATGATGTATGAGGGGGTGAACATCTACCAGTGTAGTACCACAACAGTCAAATATTGGGGGGACGTGATGTACGCGACACGTACATAATTCCGGAATTCCATTAATTTCCGACCCGGAAGGCCATTAAGGAAGGCCTGGTCGGTAGCAGAGAGTACTAGTTTTAGTGCCATTTTGACGCGCTCTTCAACGCGTCGGCAGGGTTGGCATGTCTTTGAGACAGTGGTGGTAAGAGGAAGAAAGTGGGGAGGTGTGCAACACGTGGCGGCTCCGGCTGGGAAAGATTTCTAAAAGCGGAAAGTGCCGCCTCCCATCTCCTCTCGAATAAATGACAGGTCCGTGTCTTGTATATCCTCAGCTCTACAGCAGAAGAGTGACGCACCGCGCAGTGTTTCCTCCGAGAGGTGATGCACAAGATAAAAGGCTAGGGCGCGGTCCTGTACAACAAAACGAACATTCCCTGGATCCGCAACCTGTAGACCCAGCGTGGGTGGGGAAACGAGCTCAACACTCCGGCGGAGCTGTGAGTAAAGACGTTCCTCGGGCTACATGTCGACCTGTACAACCAATGTAAAACGCCGGGCGGACATCTACAGTCTGAAGTGCCGTCGTATCCGCACGTTTTCCGAGCTGCTTGAAGATTTGCACATATGTTTCTCTGGAAGATTCCCGAATCCACTTATACTCATCGTCTGCACTCCACCCAAAAAGATTTTTAACGTTGAACGTTGAGCGGTTGCGGATCAGTCGGAACACAGCCACATTATTCCGATCATTTCCTTTTCGTCTTCTTGCTTCATCCTCTCTCTTTACTTGGGTGGGGGGCCGTGGCGGTGCCCGGCAAAAACTCGCGCTTATGCTTTGTTTCTCTTTTTTCTTCTTCTTTCTTTCTTTCTTTTTTGGAGTGTTTGGGATAATGAGACTCAGTCTGCAGAAGCATTCCAAGGTCATCTGCTTGTGTTGCTGGTTGTTGGACCGGTCACTGCCAGGGAAATTATCCAGGAAGAAATGCCATTATGCACAATGTTCAACCAGTGTGGGACTCCAGCCTGTAAAATTTATCCAATCCCATTTATATTGTTCATGGGCCGCATACCAACTAAAACCCCCTTGTATACAGTAGTCATCTTGCAGTGAGTACTCGTCCATGAGTAAGCCACTCCATGTGTTTAAGACCAGTTCCTTTTTCCAGGCAAATAGTCGAAATCTACTATTCTCCTCTGTCAAGAGTCGGTCGCATCGTAAAGCTACATCGACCACTTTGAACCATTGATTGTGAATTACTGCTGTAGTAAGTACCAGGTTTGGATTTTCAATAACTCGGGTTAGTCGGAGGTTCCAAGTAAGATGCCATGCAACTGAGACTAGGTGGAAGGCTGTTGGCCAGACAGTCAACACTAAGACTAAAACTCACACCGAAGTCCAACAAGACCACGCTATGGATTCCAGACGAGAGAGAACACGGGTAAGACGACGAGACGACGGTAAAGGACAAGGAACAACTCCGGTACGTAAGCATCCGATCGGTCCGGTAAACCGGCCAGGTTTACACTAGGATAGCAAATAATCTCCCCTTTTCTGGGATGTTTGCGCCTTCGCTGGATTTAGATTTTACAAGGTTGCAACCCAAAATCAGGCTCCAGTTCAATCTAGGCCATTATGTTTTGTTTCTCATATGCCTTTATATTTATGACCAACTTAGATATCAGCCAAGGGCCAAGGCCATGTGGGTTCCTTTGTATAAAAAATCATTTATGAGCAGATAGGTTGTTAGGTGACCCGATGATACGGCATCGAAAAATACCAGCATGGTTCCAGGTTGAACTTCAATGAAGCAACGCTCCATGTTGGCTGCAAAGATCGGCATGGCACCAAAAGGATTCCATCAACGGATCAAATTGATCAATTTATGATGTGCCCTTGATGTGCTCCAGCAAAGGGCTTGCCAAGGTTGTGAAACTCTTGTGTAATGTACAAACTCCAGGTCTGCTCTACGGTGGCCTATGTATATCTACTCATCTATCTTATCTTATGGTATCTTCTCACAGATAAGACAGGATAAAACACAGTATAATAATATTGCTCAGCTAGGTCCCCTTTCGGAACGTGCCGAGTTGTAGCGACAGTACAACCCAGCCCATAAAATGTACTACAACTGTTGGTTTTTCGGGTGCGCGTAAGACTAAGCTGTTAGGCTTAGAACGACGAGGTAAGAACACAGGATATTCCGGTTGACTGAGGCTAGGGCAGTGCCTGACAAACGGATGCCCTTGCCTGTAGATTTCTCGGGTATTTATACTACTGTACAAATAATCTAGAATATTCTACAATGTTCAACAATGTTTACTAAGGAGCAACCTGGAAGGTTCTCCAGCTGACTGGTTGCATCACACAGATTCTCAACAACAACTACACCACAAGCCACACACCCTCAATGAGCTCGCCACTCAATGGCTGTAGATCTCGGGCATGGGACCTGCAGTTGATAAAATGAAGATTCACCGGGCATTCTTCATAGCACTAAAATCCATCCGACCATGCCAATGGCAGTCCTTCAAAAATTTGAAATGCCTGATGAGCCAAGGGGCTGCCGATACCCGAAAAATGTACCGCACGTCGAAAATTTTTTCTCAGAGAGTCGGCGACCCCTCCCTCCCTCTCACAGCCACCTGATGCCATCAAATCCCCTTTTGGGGATGGCTTGAGATTCTCAAAAACTTCACTGCGTAGCGAGGTTACTCATAAGAATATTCAAAACTCGATATAGCAGTTTACCAAGGCCTATGAATATTATCAGGCCAAATCCTCACTCATTTGCGCTGCTAGACCTGAGTATGCACCGGATTTGTGCATGTTGTCCAAATATGGAAGCCAACTCCATGAAAGTGGTTGGGAATACAAGCTGTGGGTCAAATGGTTGAATTATGCTGTCCCTAGACTGTTTTCACTCCAGAAGTTCGTGTTCCCATTGAACAGAGGTTCCAGCCACCGGGCCGTGCTCCGAGCACGTGCCAGATTACCTTGTTCGGAGTGGCTGTACCTATGTCATCTCCCAAATGCAGTAATAATCTTTTGGTCTCTAGCTCACCAACCGCTGAAGTTCTGACTTCCGGATATTGATTTTTGGAATCCCCGCCGAAAACTGGCCCATAATTTGACGGTGATGTAAAAAAATTGGATCTCGGTAGCCCCTTGTGATTGACCTGGCAGATAGTTGACCTTAGAACAGATTACAGAGATGATAAATTTCCTGGATAAACTCCACACAAGATCTAGAGTCAGTAGAATCTGAGCCCTGAGAATTCACACTGTTCCCCCATGGTCCACCCGCGGTATGACAGGCGCCTCCAGAGCGCATCACAAATTGATCTATATGATCCATGGATGCAGCCACATGGCGCCACTACTCTGTTTATACCTTCCTCTCATCCAATCCTGCACATCTATTATACATCTTTCACTTTCATCGCAAGAGCACATGACTGAGAACACCTCGATATCTTTAAGTTTCAACGGTTTTCGCTCACCTAGGAAAGTTTTCTCACGCTAAAATATAATTGTATACGAGCAGAGCTCAATGTCAACCTATCACGTTCCCGACATATTAAAAATCAAATTGCCGCGTAGACAAGGTTGCAAAAAAAAAAATTCTGAAATTTCAGAATGGCTGCATATCACACATAGGACTCTAATTAGTGTCTTTTGTTCCCATTCTTGGAGGGATAAGCCCATCTTGAGCGCGCACGACATATTGAATGAAATGATGGGACTTACTAAGTACTATGTTAGTATTCGGATGAAATTGATAACTCAACTCGTCACCAGTCTGTTTTGTGGTGTGCAAGCAAGTAGACTTGTACAACTCGGGCGGCCCAATTGACATTTATAGGATTGCGCCTTGCGGAGTTTAAAATTGAAGCGGGTATGATGCCGAGGAGCGCAGATTTATAGTATTTATACTGTTCTGAACCCCGGAATATAATGACAATACCCTCTGTTTTGACCTCGGAATTCTAACATCTGTCCGTCTCAAGCCTTTGAACTTCGCTCGGGAATTTCCGACGGCACCGTTACATGAGTCGAAGCCGAAGTGCCGGGGCACTACACGTGCTCTCAGTAATTTAAACTCCGCACGCAGCCCAACTGGGCACCGAGTTGTCTTGCAGCAACTGGATGCATACCTCAAAAGCAAACTGGTGTGCAGTGGTGATGAGTCTAGGCCAAGGTTGTCATGCATAACACGCAAGGTCGGCCCGGGGCAAAACTCTGTGGCGGGATAAACATTGCCAGTGGATCTTTCTGGTCAAGATTGATGGTATCACGGTAAGGAGACTGAAGTGGGAGATGCATTTTGTCTCAGGGCATTCTTTAGGCTTTCCATTGGCATAGTACAATACAAGTAGCAACAATAGTTATTGAAGTCTGTCCCAGTAAGTAAGGCAAGTCCCATCAATTTCATTAGGGGCAGTCAGAGTAGACAATTCTCGTTGATTCTGAGGTGACTCTGACAGTCGATTCTGACGGCGATTCTGATTTATTTAAGTGTGAGAGAATCGTCGAAAATCAGAATCGACTCAGAATCGTCGCAGAATCGCCGCAGAATCGATGTAGAATCGACTCCAGAGGCGATTCTACATCGATTCTCGGCGATTCTGATTTAAAATAATTCCGAGAATCGTCTCATAATCGCCGTCAGAATCGACCCAGAATCGGGTATTTAATTTCTACTCTGATGCCCCTATTGAACACGTTGTTCACGTTTAGGATGGGCTTATACCTTCGAGAATGAACACCAGAGACACTAATTAGAGTCCTCTGTATGATATGAAGCCATTCCAAATTGACAGAAAAAGAAAAAAAAAATTGGCAACCTCGTCTGCACGGCAAATTGATTTTTGTTACATCTGGAACGTGATAGTCAACCGAGAAAACTGGAATTCAACAATACAGTGCATGTACTAAAATCATCTAGCATGTGGACTTGTATTGAGTTCATCTACACGACCTCAATACAAGTGAGCTGACCACATTGTTTGTGCATGTTTATATAGCTGTCCGCTAGATGCGGACAGCCACAGCGTCCCGTTGATATGGGGTCGACCCAATTTGGCTCATCTTACTTGATGCCTTGCCCACCACAATGGGATAGATGCAGCTCAACAGTGCCCAGTTCTTGTTCAGAGGTCGAAAAATCCTCATATCGATTTCCCAAATAGACGATTACTTATTACATAAGCACTCGTAATCCTTTTCGCGCCAGAACGGTCGTGCAACGTGCAACGCTCCAGGCTTACGGATCCGATTTGATTTGCCTTCCGTCTAGTCTGGACCTCTGGCGGCGACTGTAGTGCATGCCTTTGCTGATGGCTTCCCAGCCTCCGTTGGAGATGAGTGCCTCCGTCTGCTTCTATGTCCGCCGTTGGCTGGCTGCAGCTTCATCAGACTTTTGACAATTAGCTTGTGAGCTTGTACAAGGTCAAAAAAGGCCAAAAAAGGGCCAAAAAGGTCGCAACATCTGGAAACGCCTTCTGAGCACATAGAGGCCCGGTGTCTACCGTAGATCGCCGGTTGTTAGGTAGCGGCCGATAGAGCCGACGATCTACTGTAGAGCCTCATAGATCACAGCCTTCTACTGTAGCGACACACCACTACAATATACATGCCCTTCTACCTCGCACTACTGGGACGGTGCCTCCTAGATGCATCAACATGTGCCAGCGCAACTCGGCTTTAAGCCTTCGATCTCTCCTCTGTGTCGACTCGCTCTCTTTTCATCCCACTAAGTTACGCTTTTCCGGACAACTCTGCGTCCCATGGACTTCGCAATGACCTCACAGCTGCCTGGAGATGGCGAGCAGCTTTTCCATGCCCAGGATATCGATATTGTTGGCTCTTCTCAGCCATTTGAGGACGGCGAGGAGGATCTCAAGTTACTGATGGTTTGTACTACTCCCAAAGTACGTCGCTGGACTCTGCTCCCAACTTCCGAGCATGAGAACCTGACCCAAACTGTTTCAGTTATCCCCACCACCAACTCCGAGCCCCTTGGGCCCTTTCGATCCGAATTCAAGTCAAAGTCGTCGCGCTCGACTCGTTAGGCGCTGTCCACCCGTGGTACGTCGCGATACTACGTGGATTCGCTCTTTGAATGACCCGGCGTCTCATAGAAGCCAGAACCGGCGGCAGTCACACTTCCCCTTCCCCGTCCTGCTCGCCGCAACTCGGAATTGGTTCGGCGCGTGTCGAATGGACCCAGTCCATCGGTGAGTTTTGTCTTGATCCTGATTCGGTCTTCTGGCTTACGGTCCGCGATTCTGCAGAAAATCAGGGCCCTGCAGATTGAGAGGAAACGAGAAGAAGCCCGTGAGGAGGCGAGGCGCATCGTCAAAAAGATACGCGCTCTTGCGACTGCCACGGCACGGCTGAGTCGTAAGCACCGTCGATTGTGCACATTCATAGCAAACCCAGTAGGATTAAACAAGGAGAATGTATCGACAAATTAGTAGTCATGTAAAGGCTACCGTCGCCGGTGTAATACATCCAAATTTTTGCGAGACATTTTCTGCCTCGGTACATTTAACGAATTTACAAAACATGGGGGCTGCCTCTCTGGACAATGCTGAGTAGCAGATAGTGTAGAGTACCACCTGATGTCCCTCAGTCATTGTGGGTTAGACCTGCACGGCGTTTGTTGTAGCACAGCAAATTCAAATATTCGCGAGCAATGAAGCGCAAAAATTAAAATATATATTATCTTGGCAAGCAGTCCTCATATCCTAGTTTATACATACAAAAGGCGTGGCCATCGGAATGAGAATTGAGTAAGTAGCTCTTGTCCTGCCCCCACTTCTGCGGTATAAGCATAACATTACGAACAATGCGATCTGCAGTAATAATTTCAGCGTATGGCCCGTGCTGACGCGACGACCGGGATAAATGATAATAACCATCAAGCAGATCTGGAGTTCGAAGCGGGGTGAACCATTCAATGTACGCGAGGGGGATGTCCGATTTAACCGGATAATGTGAAGGAAGTCGAAAAATAACCTTGACTTGTGCGACACGCAGACCTGTGTAACCAGTAAGCAACAGCAGATTCATTCAGAAAGACTTCAGATACCTGCGAGGGGAGTACCTGCCGTCAAAGGATTCTGCTCTCCAGTGCGGACAAGAGCAAAATCGAGATGTCCAGGTTCTGCGGCCTTGCGAGCAGAAATATTTGCTGGCGAGGGTGATGTCGCTCGAACCAGGTTTGTAACATGCCGGTGCCCGACCTCGGGTATTCTTGGTAGTCGAAAGCTAATGCGCTTCCAAGTGCCAAAGGTGTCAAATAGTCGGGGCATGTAGTTCGAGTTTAAGGTGGATAAAAAGGTTGTTAGAGCGGGAATAAATCGTGAGGCCCCGTGGCCGTCCGGGGAAATAATATGGGTAGCGGGAACGGCGCGAGTAGCGGGCTGCTTAGAAAAAGACATAGTTCGAGAGATGATCACCGAATCCTTGTCGCCAGCGGCGGTCGCTGGCGTTGAATGAGCGGCAATAATTGGCGCAGGTGGAGAAGGATGTGCCCATTCAAGGTATGCAGAGAAGCGAGCCACTGCTTCCTGTCGTTGGAGCCACATGGTCATTTGGTCAATGTAGTCCTTGCGGTTGCTGGCCCGATACGCATTTTTGGCATAGTCGATGTGGAGGCGTTCCGGAGATTCGGTGTTGAAACCATCGGCACTTCCGAAGAGTCGAATGAGGAGCTCGTAGTGGTCAAGGGAGTGTATTTTAGGTATGTTGAAATCGTTCTTGCGTCCTTTGAGGTCGATAAATATTTGCTTATTGGCATGGAACGTGTCGAGGGCATTTCGCATGCCGAGCAAAGTTTTGGACGTGTGTGACTGCAGTGACGCGAAGTACGCGAAGTCGATCAGGCCGCGCACTGCCTTTACCATCTGCGGGTGGGCACCCGCCGCAACCAATCCAAGGAACACTTTCTCCATCTCTTTGTGCTCTGTCCCCGTCCATTGGGATACCGATGATATACCGTTCTTGAAGTGCCGAACGCCATGATGGTCTGGCATGGCTCGGAAACGGTTGTCGATTTCGACTTTTTTGATAATTTCGGTGCACCAGCTGACCAAGTGGTCCTTGAAAACACCCTTGTGGAGCTGATGGAGAAGGTCGGGGGTGAACGACTGGAAAATGTCGGAGTGAGGAAGGTTCGCCCAGAAAGGTGGGTAAACAGCACGCATCCCATGGTCGTCGAACGCGGCATCCTTCTGACCGGCCTGCTGGCGCTGCATGAGGTACAGAGTCTCTCGTACATCTCGCAGTGGGTGCTCTTGGTGGTCTCCACGCTCCTTTGGGCTAACAGTGCATATAGGGCAGCGATTCTCCTTGGAGCAGGATACCAAACATTGCTCGGGGTAGTCCGCAACGTAGGCCGCAAAAATTGGCCAGACATTGCGCGTCATGCTGTCCGCGCATACCATGGGCTGCCCAGTTTGTCCCGCCTCAATCACGGACTGCATGATAACTGCCATGCATTCATGGAATAGTCGGTATTTTGCCAACGAGCGCGTATTCTTGTCGAAGCAGTCAAACTTCGGGATCGGCAAATACCCAATTAAAACAGTTGCATGGGACGAGACTTGACGCCGGGTCTCTTTCCCAATATTGCCAATCGTCAAATAAACCGGCCAAGCGGAGTTGTCGCCACGGAAATTAGAAAGCATGGTTTTGTCGGACGATAAGATCAATGGGGCCACAGTCGCGCCAGGAGGGAGCCGTTTCTATAATTCCAAATTCCGTGAGTAAGTAGCGACTCGATTATTAATGAAACCTGACTTGTATTTCCCACCACCAGCTCGCCGTCCACATCTCATTCACGACCTCAGTCTCTTCATCCACATATAACTTCTCGGGCGCGTATCTCATCGCGTCACGAAAGGTTGGGTTTCCCATCGTTCTGCTACACACTCCACTGGGTCTCTCCACCACAGCTCGTTTTGCTCGCGTCGCATCGTAGCACCGGTGGGATCTTTGTCAAGATCGGGCAAATCACCCTTGGTGTCGAGATGCTTGCAGCGCCATTTGACACCGCCCAGGAGACTGTCGACTTTCTCAAAGAACTGCTTTTTGTTCGTATACGATGGGTTTGCGCGATCACTAATCTATTGACGGTCATAAGTAGGTATTCATTTAATCTGGGATACGGGGGATAGCAAGGACACTTACCATGGAAAGCTTCAAGAATTCCTCGGTTGCTGTATGTCCCACATTCTTGATTAACCATTTCGCGAGCTGCCACTCGTCGTCGTCGTGAAACGGACCAAGTACCATTCCACCCTTCAAAATCTCATCATCCCGAATCATCTCAAACGATGTCTTTGCCTTCCCGTACGTCGCACCGGCTGCGACCGACGGCGGATGAGTCCTAACCCAGCGTGCTCGCGTGTCAGTATCGCCCGCCGGACGAATTGTCGGGGAGTCGGTAGGTCGTGAGGCATCCTGGTCTGGGTCCTCAGATTCCGGAAAATCGCGAGGCTGAGAGGCGTGGACCTCATTCTCGAGTGGGATATCATCAAGAATGGCCTGCAGATCATCCGGACCAGGTAGGTCTGCCGGTAGGGGTGCTGGCGGGCCAGTTTTTTTTTGACGCTTTTCAAGACTTGCCGCATATTTGACCTTGCAGGTAGGGTCCATTTTCTGGTGGCGGCGAACCAGACTACTACTCGAAAATGCTGTCTTGCAGAATGCGCAGATGGCCATGGTAGGTGATATCAGAATATATTTCAAATGTGCGGGATCATCAGACCCGTTGCTATCGCCAACGCATGGTTCGTCGCTTTTTTTTTCAAAGTCCGACCCGTGGCTCTTGCCTCTTGACCACCATGTCCCAGCACCGTCTCAGGTTCCCAGAAAATCCCGTCCGTCCGCAGCGTACTGGGAGGGGCGAGCGTGATCCTTCAGTGACGACGGGCCGTCAAAATCATGGTATGTGCTGGTGTGCTCCTTACTAGGTTTTTTCTTCCAGCTGACTTCGAGCGCTGACAGACGAGCAACTCGAGAAAAATAAGCAGAAAGCGGCCAAGGCCAAAGAGACACGCCAGAGGAATCTCGCGGCGCGTTCAGCTGGCTCCCAATCTCCCTTTCCACCGGCCACTACTGATAAAAATTCACCGCCTCAGACATTGGCTGCTGGTGCTCCACCTCGACCTCCCCTTCTGACCGCGGCGGCAGTGACTACTACACCTCGACCTCCTGCTCCTCGACCTTCCGTTCCTCAATCGGCCACAGCAACACCACGAAGGCCCTTGATTTCTATGGCCCCACAACAGACCACGGGCTCGTCACCAGCATTTGGCCAACAATTCCCTTCAACTTCAATGTATCCTCCCGAGTCCGCCTCGCCTCTGATGCCTTTGCAAGCGAACTATCAGCCACGCTATGCCAACTTCGGATCCTCGAGCCCCCTGGTTCCGCCCCAAGAAGATGTCAACAATTTTGGTGCTATGGTGGCAGGCATGACCACGGAGCAGTTCGAACGATTGGCGGCGGTATTGAGTGCGGATAGTACGTCTCTTTCCCGCGATAAGTATAACTGACTAACTTATACCCGAGCCAATTTCGGACAGAGTGGGGGGGAATCAAATACCCCGGCCGGTGCACAGATCCCCGAAGGTGGCGGTGACGCTGGAATTGGTGAGAGCGGCGCTGCTGCCGGCGACCCCGACCCCGACCCCGACCCGAACCTTGACCTCGAAACCAGTGATAGGGAGGACGCCGCCCGTACGCCACTACTTCTACTGCATTCTGATACTTGACCTCTCTTAGCGTGGAACAACAACATCGACAACGACAATAACGAGGAGGACTCGGAGCAGCAAGGCTCCGACGCGCACGGGAATGCCAAAAGCTCCCTCGAGGTAGGAATCTTTCATTTCTTCGTTCCGGTTCCATTCTTATTCCCTCGTTCTATACTCAGGTCACGATGCAAGACGTTGTTGTGCGCCAAAAGCGGAAGCGGGGTGCGCTGACTGGCGTAGAGGTATGTTACTACATTGTTTCGATCGTATCTCATACTGGGTCTGGCAGGGCACGACCTCGGACTCCGAGAATAACAATCAGGCTGTTGGTAGGCCCAAGAAGAAGCGTGCTGGCCGCACACAAAAGTCTCGAAGCATTAAGGATGTCGATCCGGACCGCCAACGTATCATCAAGGCCACGTACCCTTTTGTCCAAAAGTTTGTCACTACCGCGATCCCCTTTCCTGCCGCCAGCCCCACCGGCGATCCGAGCGCTGACGACGATGATTTCGAGGCCATCTTCGATGAGTCCTGGACTTTGGCGGTGACTTCCCTTGATCTAGACCTGGACGACGTCGAGCAACGTACGGATCAGGAAACCAATCTCGTGAGCTCCCTATCAAGACCTAGACACTCATTGACTCGATTTACAGATGCGTGCACGTATACCTCAAGTCCGCGGGGCGATCATGACCGCCGTCGATGCCCTTCTCCCCGGTTCTTATGGATTTACAAAAGTCGAAGATTTAGACGATCCCACCCCGGAGAAGATTGAAGCGACGTCGGAGGCCAACCGCCAGCTCGTCGAGGATCTGGAAGGGACCTTCATGTACACAGTAAGTGTCTTGCGGTCCTCCCCATGCCTCAAGTCGTCACACCCGCTTTCACAGGATCCCACGAATACGATGGATATGGCCACGATGTGCCGCAATCCGATCTTTCAAAAGCTCCTTAACATCGTCTTCTTCGCGAAGAAGGGCATCAACCGGCGCAGCCATTACTTCAAAGGCGATGTCTTGCTGCCGCTCGAGACTCTGGGCCTTCTGATGGACGCGGTAATGACACCTATCTATCTGCCGATGTCTCCTTGCTTACAAGTCTTTTGCAGGTCATATGCGGCATGGACAGGTGGAAAACGGGGCAGTACGAGCTCGTCGATTTCGATGCCGAGCATTACGGCCGTATCCACGAAGATTCGATGGTATTCCTGCGAAAGTGGGTCAAGGAATATGCGGAGCATCAGGTCGAGGATCTTGCTGTGGAACTCCGGACACAGATGCTCACCAAAGCCCGGTACGTCTTGTGTTATTTGCGCTCAAACCTATTCCTGATTTCTTGCAATTCTGCGTAGTGGCCTGTCCAATACCCCGGCGGAGCAGCCGCGTCCTAGACGCGGGATGTTTCCCATGGGCGTCTTTTCCCAATAGTCGTATCATGCACTGTAGTCGGCCACCCAAAATTACATTTATTTATTTATTTTGATCCCTATCCCGATTGTGAAGCCTGAAAGGGTAGCTGGCTGGGTAGCAACATCATCAATCCTGTAGATAGCGGGATCTACGGTAGAAGCACATGCGTATGTCGTACGATATAGTGCTACGGCTCTATGGCTCTACGGCTCTACGGTTTCTATGTGATGCAATGATAGATCCGGGGGCCTCTATTGTATAGGGGGTATGCCTACAGATCTACGGCTCTATTATGCTCTCTGTGGAACCATGTAGCCATGGGGTGTTTTCCAGATGAAGTTGGCAAGGTCACAAGGCTATCTTTTTTTCTGACAAGGTCGACGGTTCGACTCCTTTGTGCGGCATAAATTTTATTTTATTTTGATGTTTCGGTACAGCACGGTTCTGAAAATTTGCACAGGGCATTCTGCAAGCATCCTCCAGATGTTTGAGACATTATCTTGTCTTGTTCTGCATTTTCGGAGGGGTAATTTTTCGCCCTTGGACCTTGTGGGCTTGGCGACAAGCTCACAAGGCCAAACAAGATGCAATCAAATTGTTAATTGGCTGATGTTCCGTCGGAATGAAATCCATCAACATAATCGCCGATGGCTGGCGTGGCCCTACAACTTCCGTCACAATCGGGCTTGCTGAATGTCAAAAACTGGCCGGATCGACTCGACGACTCCGACTTGCAGCTAACGATGCGTAGCCCTCCTGAACTGAAAGTACTGCGCAACGGCGATCCCTAAGCTTCCTTGTGCAATATCATGCTTGCCTCGTCGACTATGGATGCTATTCCGATTCGGGGGCGTCGCCCCTTCAACGAACCCTGAATTTATTTTTTCGCACTGACGAGATGGCATTAGGGCCCATCGGCATCGATTGAAGTGGTCAACAAGGCCATCTCTCCCGACGGATACTCCCGCACGTGGGTTCCGCCATTACTTTCTGCCCGCCTTACCAGTTGAACACAGTGCTGTCCTCGCCGATGGGTTATTTCCCGGGCCCCTTATCACAGGAAAGAAGGTGCGTAGTGCGCCGGCTCTTGTAGATCCGAGATGTACTGAACTCTGGCGTGGGAACAGGGAGACCGTTTTCAGCTCAACATAGTCGATAAGTTGACGGAAGAGGACATGTTGACGGACAGCAGTATCGTGAGTCCATCCTCTCGAGACATGGTATGTACCTGCACAGTCCCTGATTCGGCGTCCCGATAGCACTGGCACGGGCTGTTCCAGAAGGGAACCAACTTTATGGACGGTAGGTTCCTTGTTATTTTACATACCCGACTTCTAAATAATGGATGATCGTCGGCTCACAGGCCCCGCCTACGTCAATCGCGAGTCTTTCTTTGAATTCCTCTGGAAGGTTATGCTGATTTGGATCCATCCAGAATGCCCTATCACTACAGGCCATTCTTTCCTGTACGACTTCCAGGTCCCGTAAGTAGTTCCTCTACGAATCCGGTGCAATTTATTTATGAACCTTCAGGGACCAAGCGGGGACATTTTGTATGTATTCCTTCATTTTTTGGTCCTCCACGCTGACCTCGAGCCAGGGTATCACAGTCATCTATGTGCGCATCATCCCGTATCGCTGTTGGATATAAATACTGATATGAAGACAGCGACCCAATACTGCGATGGATTGCGCGGCGCGTTGGTCGGTGAGTGGCGGTACCGCGCCATCCGAGATTTTCGTACTCTGACGTGGTAACAGTCTACGACCCCAACGACCCGGCGAGGCATATGTACGGTACGTCACTCCTTGTTTTGACTTGGATTTGGGGCCGACGATGTTCTCTTTGCATGCTCAGACGTTGATGACGGTGAGCTGCACATTCAATTATGAAGATGGACTCGGGACCCAACTGCGGTCGCAGAATCAACTGTCATCACGCTGGCGGACTGGTACCACTACAACTCGTTCCATGCGCCTAAGGCAACGACTCCGTTTCCGAACTCCACTCTGATCAATGGGCTGGGGCGGTATGAGGACGGCGTGAGTGTTGGCTTTAGTTTCTCAGAAGCATGTTGATTGAACTCATGATACTTGACACCTAAAATGCAGCCGCTTTCCGACCTCGCCGTGATCAACGTCTCCCCGGGCAAACGCTATAGGTGGGCGAGGTTCCGAATCGTTTTTGTGATGAGGCTCATGCGGCGGAGGACGATAGGTTCCGGCTCGTCTCGATCTCCTGCGAACCGGCTTTCAATTTCAGGTAAGCAAGCGCCCATCTCGCTTCCTCTCAATCCTTACCTCTTGTCTTCTTATTAGTGTGGATGGGCATTTAATGACCATCATCGAAGTGGACGGCGTCAACCACCAGCCGCTCGTCGTCGACTCGATCGAAATCTTTGGTTCGTCAAATCTCCCTCCTCTCCTACCAGCTCCGATCCAACAACTGACGCTCATGCATCCCAGCGGGCCAGCGTTACTCCTTCATCCTCGCCGCCTCCCAGCCCGTCTCGAACTACTGGGTCCGCTCCCGGCCGACGATGCAAGGGACGTACCAGGGCTTTGCCAACGGCACTAATAGCGCGATTCTGCGGTACGCCGGCGCCCCGCAGGCCGAACCCTCCTCGCGCGAGTCCGTCAGCAGGCAGCCGCTGCTCGAGACGGCGTTGCATCCACTCGTCCCGTCTGCGGTTCCGGGAGAACACGTACCTGGCGGGGCGGACGTTAACCTTCGGCTTGATATCACGTTCAATCAGACTGGAGGGAGGTATGAGATCAACGGCTCGGTATGTGAACGGATTTGCGAGGCCTGCGTTCACTCTAATCTTGATATTGATGACCCTGATAGACATTCCTTCCCCCGACCGTGCCCGTGCTGCTGCAGATCCTCTCCGGCGCGCACATCGCGCAGCAACTGCTGCCCAAAGGAAGCGTGTACGCGCTCCCGCCGAATAAGTCCGTGGAAGTGAGCATTCCCGGTGGATCGATTGGTGCCCCTGTGAGCCGAATATCCTTTCGTTTCTATCATTAGTAGTCACTGATTGTGTTGAATCGATAGCATCCCTTCCATCTTCACGGTGTACGCATCCATCCATATATCCATCCACACTGTGATAGTACTTACAAGTATTTCCCAGCACACCTTCCACGTCCTCCGCAGCGCTGAAAACTCCACGTATAATTGGGATAACCCGGTGCGCCTCTGCACTTCTCATTTCTCCGAATTGGAATGACTCGACGGATATATCATTGTGTACATGAACAGGTCATCCGTGATGTGACGTCGACTGGAAACAGCACAGACGATCTCACAACCTTCCGGTAATGCCCCGGCTTCTCGGTGGCTTACCACCGCTTACTGATTTTCTTTTGGCGGAGCACAGGTTCACGACCGACAATGCCGGACCTTGTAAGCCATATCCAACCGTTGTGGGCCCGGATGGAATTTGATCTCTTCAACCCAGGGTTCCTCCACTGCCACATCGACTGGCACCTCGACATGTAAGCAGTTTTTGAGAATTCCCTGCTTTTGGCGAGTATTCTTCTAACGGGCGTGCAGTGGTCTCGCTGTTGTGTTCGCGGAAGACATCCCGGCGATTGAGTCGCAGGTCAAGCCGCCCCGTAAGTTTGATTCCTGCACCGCCGTCGTGTGAAGCCATTCAGTTCCAGCTGACCGCGCTGATTTAGCCTCCTGGGACGCGCTCTGTCCTATCAGCAACCATACTGGGAACTAAGGTCTCGCCAGTTCGAACGCGGTTGGTCCCGAGGATACAACTGCCAATCGTTTCGTACTAGGAATCCCTTTCAATGCGCTTATATTTACAGTAGAGTTAGAATTTATAATCCTTCGTGTTTTTTTTTTTTTGACGGATTGCAGCGACCTAAACCAACGTTCCGTATGAAGATTAATAGATTCAGGTAGGTAACAGGAAAAGCAAGCAAAATTGGCTCTAGTTAAGGTAGGTAGATAGTAAGAAATTTACAGAGCCAACTGAAAAATTCCTAGGCACCCAGGTACCTCTGCGAAATTTGCGTAATCCTGGGATCTATCTTCCCCAAAATTTCAAGCGTCTCAACCTTCACCATCATTTAGTAAGGCTCGTACGTCTCAATCATAACAGCGAAAAAAAACCCACCCAGACATCTTTCTCGACCTGTTGCCCCTCCTTCGAAACGACAAAGTCGCTCGGCTCCTGAACCTGGCAGTCGTCGATGTACTGCCCCCTCAAAGTGTCCGGCTTGTCGGGAAGGCCGATGGCAGCAAAAACGAGGCGCCGGGAGCCTTCCTCAGTTGTGAAAGCTATTGCCCACTCGAGGAACTTGAGCATAAGGGCAGTCGTGCCCTTCATGTCGCGCCGCAGATCGGAGTAGCAGAATCCCGGAGCCACAATATCGACGATGACGGGTGCGGAGGGGCCCAGGTGCGCGCTGAACGCACGCGTGAATAAGATGTTGAGGACTGCGTTTCTCGGCGTCATACGGTGCAATCGAGTTTCAAGGTTTTGAACTTACGTTTAGTTACGGAGTAATGGGTCTGCATACGCCTGCACAAATGCACAGTTGAGTTGGTATCTTGGGTAAGTGAAGGAAGGGGGAAAAAGCTCACTTTCCGCCAACCTGGCAATACTCCTTACTCCCGAGCGTCTTGATGATTTTCCCGGGAATCCGCACTTCTTTTTCGATGGTTACGTCGTAATGCAAGTCACTCGACACAAAGACGATTCTAGGTAGAGTTTGGTGCTCGTTGCCCGTCCGAAGGAGGATCGGCAGCAGCAAGAGTGCCGAGAAAGCCGCGGCGAGGTAGTTGACCTGCACGCTAAATACATCGTTGTCAATAGTGAGCGAGCGAGCCAATGCTACGATGGAAGACGACAGACGTTATATCCCACCCATCCTTCGTCGGGATGTATCTTCCCGGTTCTGTCGCGGCATTTGCGATGAGGATATCGAGTCTGCCCCCGTCCGTCTCGAACTTGTCCGCAAACCGTTGCACGGACGCAAAGTCCGCCAAATCGATAAGCCACAGCTCAGCGCGGTTATACCCCGTCTCCTGCTGCAGCTCTTGAATGGGGTTATGATGTTTTCGGGAAAATATGAGCGCATATGTACTGACTCTGAACGGCTTCCCTTCCCTTCGCCTCACTGCGACAAGCAACGATAAGCCTCGCTGGATTCATCTTCGCAAAATGCTTGGATGTCTCGAAGCCAATGCCCCCATTCGCACCTGCCGCGGCGATAAAAGTTAGAGTCTTAGTATTGTCAGCGTAGTACCAAACGCCATACCCAGGATGCAGACAGTCTTCCCCGTTAAATCGGCGGTAACGACGGGAGGCTGTTTAGCGCGCTGCTTTCGGAGTCTCTCTTTATATTTGGGCTGCATAGTATTGTAGTTGGAGAGAGCACGATGTTGGGTTGTTCTCCCTCCAGTTCAACTATATATATTTCTTCAACTTCATATTCGGCGCCGATACGCTGCTGCTTTCGCGTCAGCAAGTATATAGGCCGCGTTGATCTCCGGGCGCCAAGAAAAGGGTGTATCGGCCGGAAATGATTTCCCACCCGGGTTTACCGACGGGTTTGCCGCCGGATCGGAACCACTTGAACCCTTCGTATCTTGCTCAACTGAGCGATGCGACAGCACTTCTCCGAGGAGTATGCGTTATGGAAATAGATGTGGGCTTGCGATTGATACTCTTTTACACAATACATTCACTGCGTTCAGCCGTGCCGTAGACTGGGATGGTCTAGGGCGTAGGAAGTCGCCTAGACCGGATCAAGGGGTGGTCTAGCCGGATCTAATTCCAGTCTAGCCGACCTCCTACGCCCTAGACCATCCCGGTCTACGGCACGGCTGAACGCAGTGATTATTTCACACAAAAGAAAAGGTGGGCATACAGTAAAACTTCAGGCAGGATAAGTGCTGAGGCGGTGAGGCTTGAGTTTCCGATGTCTGCAAAAGAGTATCTCGCCCTCTCGGAGCCTTACCCTTCACGCCGGAACCTCATCCCGCCCGAACCAGAATTTCTCCGCATACCTTCAAATCACCAACGCCTCAGTATTGTTGCTCTTGACTTACACTGCATCGTTCAAGTCCCAGTTTAAGTGCACACGAGCAGGATCCTCAGATGCGGACAGTTGCTAGTAGGTTCGATGCTCGAGCTTGTGTACATGATTAACATTAATTCTCGTTGTATTATATTTAAATTGTCTGAAACTTCTCTGACGATGCTTCGCCTTTCACTTTCTTCGCCCTTGGTCGCGCAAACGGCCCTCGAACGCCGTACACTGCACTAGCAACTGGGCGAGACTCGGGCGGCCACACGCATCCTGGATGAACGGACTCTACAGAAGTTCAGTTGACAAAGCGTTCTGAATGTCGGACCTGTAGTAAACGCACCTCGATGAGCCGCTGATATCCAAAATTTTCGATCGTGGGGTCGAAGCACATTCGGATGAACTGATGGAAGGACGGATCCCGTGAAGCCACGGAAGAGAGAGGTGGCCAATCCTCGAGACGTCCCTGCGCATTTAGCGGCGGGCGTCGGCCAGCACCCATTTCCCACACCAAAGCACCTAGCGCGCTGGCGTCGCTAATACAGGGTTAGAGCGGTATTGGAAGCGAACTTAATTGTTACCTGGCAATACTTGAGCGGAAACCGGCCGTTTGATCAACCTGCACAAAGTTCCGGGATTGTGCATTCATCCCCGTTGCATTGGAGAGATTTGCTATCGACAATAAATCAGATAACCCAAGGAGTCGTTCTCAATGCATGCCTTACTCAGTTTCAAAACGCCATGGTTATTGATAAGGACGTTATCCGAGCGGATGTTCCGGGGCGCAATACCGTTCGCTCGTAAATGTTCGAGTGCGATCAGAATCTGTTTGCAGGCTCAGTGTAAAAACGGGAGGTAGATCTGAGCACGTACGTCTTTTATACATCCAGCGATAACACGATCTGAGAGGACCAAACCCGCCGCGTTGAGCTCGATGACGCTCGACAGTGTCCTTGTCATGAGCTCCATGCGGATCCACAAAGTATCCTCCACGGGATCGACATACAGTGCGTCCATCTCCAAAATATTATCGCACTGGATGTCACCCATAATCCGAAGCTCGCGAAGGACCTCGCCGAGCTTTGAGCTTCCCAAAGGCATGATCGGTATGCTCTTAATCGCGACAAACGTCGGCCGCCGTGCTAACAGGTCTTCCTGATCCCGTTCTTTGACATGGTTAGGCAGCTTAAGTTTTTCACGGTGGTCATCCGCCAACCGCGCGACGTAGAGAGTCGTCCCGCCAGGGCCGTCGGCGATCTCTTGGAGATCCAGATAATGATGACGCGGATTAATCGGCATGTCAATGAATCCACTGAGTGGGGAGATGACCGACGCGACCCAGCCCTCATAGTGTTCTTGCGAACCAGATGAGACGCTCCGCCTGTCTTCTTGGCCGAGGGTAGTAGTACCGACAGCAGTATCGATATAATCACCGTGTGTGGCGTCGTCTGTGAATTGAAGATGAGCCGATAGAGGTTTGCAAAAGGATATCCATACCTGAAAGACACTGTGACATTCCGAGTTCAAGGACGATGTCGATTATGCTCGGCCGTTCGACAAAGTTGTGGGACCAGCATTTCTGCATGATTTTCCAAGTCGAGTCAGAGATAACGTTCCCCGCTGGTCGGTTGGGACGGATGCCGTCCATTACTTGGAACATCACAGGAGCATCGTGCAAGATCGCGTCGTGGAACGGCGGATATCCGGTGTAAAGCTGGCATGTGTGTGAGTAGTCATTAATTGTTCCGGAAGTTTAAGTACGGTTATTTACCTCGAGGCACACGCAGCCAAAGGCATAGATGTCACTGGCTGGCCTGCGTACGAAGTCCTGGAGCCCACAAGCGGTAGGGTGGAGTGCCTCCGGCGCCATCCATCTGACACTTCCCGCGCCGTTGTTCGTTTGGGTGGTGGTTGCGTCAGTAAGGACCGTCAACCCAAAGTCGGTCAAGCAGGCATGGCCGTCATCGTCCACCAGTATGTTCGACTAGATAAATGATATCGCGTCAAAGGTCTCGTCCAGGGCAAAATGATGATTTTCAACTGACCCCTCGTAGATCCCCGTGCACAATTTTCTGTTCATGAAGGAAAGCAAGTCCCTGGGCGATCTCCCGGATCTGATGACATCATCAACGTTCAAAAATGAGCCAAGCTCATAAAGGTTCACTGACCAGACGATCTACAGTTCTCTGCCTCTTTGTCTCTTCAATCCCAGACAGATACTTGATTACCGTCCCGTTTTTCATCCACGGAGAAACCATGCAATAAGAGGAAGGGAAGCTCTCGGTGTCAATCCCAATCAGCGGTACGATGTACGAGTGGTGCAATCGTTGCCATACGAGCGCCTCGCGACAGAATCGCTGGCAAACCATTATTGTGATATTTTGCAGTATTTCCAGTGAATTACTCACGCGTCGTATCTCCTGTTGGTCTGTGCCTAGGAACATTCGCATGCGTTTCAGGGCCACAGGTTTTCTATCGTAGACCGCCCTATAAACGTCGCCAAACCCCCCACTGAACGAGGCGTGTTCGTCCCGCTGCGTGACTCCAGAGATGATCAGAGATGACGGGAGTTTGTCGCAGGCCTTCGCCAACTTTCCTATCAGTCTCCGGGCTTTGGATGTAGCCTCGCGAGAAGCTAACAGGGCCTTGTCCAGCGTCTGATGGAAGTCAAGGCCATACCCAAGTATCAGTAATGGACACACATCTTGAACAATATCAAGCATATTCTGGGCACCCTCGCCGTGTAGGGCAAGAATAGCCTGTTCATCAGCGGGGCAATACAAGGCATCTAAAAGGATGTCTGCGACGGCGGCCTGATCTTGGGTGAGCGCGATCTTCAGCTCCGGATCATCGGCGACTTCGAGTTGAGTTGAAATCTGAGGCAAGTAATTATTTTGAAACGCTTCTAAAACTCAAAAGGAGCGCCTCACTTGGACAAGAGTCTGCCGGTATTTCAAAGCATACACCAAAGAAGACACGGTGTCCAGTTTCCTCATCACCTCTCTGAAACTTTCGAGGTTTGACAATACCCTGCCGGCAAAGTTAATCCGGATCGCAAACGGAATAATCTTGTGGACCACACCAAAAGTGATTCCTTTTCGAAGCCAAGTTTTTCAGACAGAGATATGTTCGCTGAATTCAGCGGTTAATTTCCGGTCGGCAATAAGACTTATGTTCTTCTCACCGTGTAAATGCCCTCCTCTCGACAATAGATTGTACTTTCGGGACGAGAAGCAACCGGTGATTGTCTCGATGACGAAGGAGTGAGTAGGTTGGACCTGTTGTTCGTCTGAATAAGAGCTGGATCGAGCCCAAGTATTAGCGAGCCGAGTTGGTTCATAGCAAAATCACTGACGCAAACGCCGTATGGAAGTAGGCCTGGCGGTAGCTGGGGTCGGTGACTCGGGGGACTGAACTGGTGTCAATTTTAACAGCGAGATACTATTGGGATTGAGCGTACCGACAACGGGGAAGCCAGAGGAGAGATGTTGATGGGGGTCCCTGGGGTCGTTCTAATGTGGTCTTGCCGCGCAGTAATTTGAATACTAAGAGGCGAAGGAAGCTGCCTCGGAGGTGAAACGGTGACCTGCGGAACGGCCTGCACGATACTCCAGCGCTCAGACTCCTCATTAGCCTCCGAAGGATCGCCGTCCGTGTCCGATGAGATATCACTGAACACGGACAAGGAAGCAGAATGCCGTTCAGAAAAGCTCCTGAAGGTCCCAGTTGCAGTCTCATAAGATGGCGGAGGGGCCTCCCACTCGGACGGAAACCGAGAATCGAAACCGTGAGCTTGAGGTATCTGTCGCCATCCGTCAATATGATCCTCGCGGATGAAAATGTGCTATGGGTGTACCGGGGGATTCATTCTGTCCAGAATGGAGGGTATGTTGAATCGGGCCGGGCGCACAGAAGGCCGAAGGATTGCGTCGTGGTCGCTATACGGGGATCCCTGAGTGCCTCTCAGCAAAGACGGCCCGCAAGACCCAATAATTGACCTACATGGTCAGGTTGATCGGCAGGCTTGACTTTCACCCAGAGTGTTCGAAATGGTTCCCCTTTGAAACGCGGTGAGTGATGCACTACAAAAGCGAGAAATGACACTAACGAGCGGGGTTACTGAAAACAGCATCCCCAAGCACGCGAAGCACTCTATGGCGAACAACCTGTGCAGTTTGAGTGGACGCAAGAAGGGCTTCAATTGCTTCCAAGAAATCCGCGGCCGTAGATTGTGCAATGAAAGCAGCCGAGGAATTTCTCAGCAGAATGGCCCAGAGCTGAACCGTCCAAAATAAATACAACGATCCGATACAAGGAAGAGGGATTTACCCGAGCGGCTGATAGTTGTGCGGCTGCAGATCCATGCCTGCAAAAAGAAATTATCAACAAAAGTATATGATGGGATGAGGACTTACTTGAATTCATGCATAAGAGCGCGGATGGCCTCCCGTGCGGTTGTAATTGACGATGCCCGATCGCAGACCTCCAAGATCAATGGACGATCCTCGGACCCCATAGATGAGAGGAACCCTGTAATTTGTGAGGACAAGGTTATTTTATCGTCTTATACACTCAACTGATCTTGTTGACAAGTTCGTGCAGGTCATCCTGGTTCGCAACGGTGTTCACTGGTGCCCACGTCTGCCCTGCGGAGATTGGCGACGACGTAGACGACGGTGAGCTGGAACCCGATGGTGACTGCCACGCGTCGCCCTATACGAGATAGTATCATTTTCTGGCGAAACTCCTGAGGGAAAGGCACCGACCGATGCCCGACGTAGGAAGGGTGTGGGTTTCAAAGTGACTCGCGGGGGGTCCAAGCCAAAGAAACGACGCATATCCTTTGATGGGCGGTCTGAGAGGGAGACGGCGAGAGATGAGCTCGTCGCCGCCGTTATCAAGTCCTGTGGGATGCACAGCAATCATAATTGGCGAAGACATGGAAGAGAGCTTTCGAAGCAGATGACCGCTTCCGTCATACACCTACCCGCATAAGGCGAAGGGCGCAGCTGGTTTCTAGAAGCAGAACAAGGGATCGGCAAATTTGAATGTTAGGAACCCGTTGGTGCACCGATGTAAGCGCTATACGTGGAGCATTCCCACAGCAACTGCGGGAGCCTAGTCCCCTCCGCCTTCGTTCACGATAACAGCAGTTGGCCATATTCAGGCAACACCGCCACAAAAGCTTGATGAGGACTAATTGCGAGGTCGGACACAAGAATATGTGCCAGAGGTAGATAGTCAGTTGCTAAATCGTTACGCCGTAATATCACCGCGGATGAGAACTTGCGAAGCGCGCTTGCACATTGACATAGACATGAAGCCTGTCCAGTTCAGACGAGTCGAGAGGAGTTAGTAGGCATGCCTGGTGAGCCCTGCGATTCAAATAAACTGGAACCCGCGGCCGAGGAGATTATATTGGCTGCTCAGTGGACTTGGGAGTCTCAGGCTTGGGGATCGAACTAGCTTGGGGAAGAGGCGATTTGCTGTGAGTACCGCCAAAAGAAGTGGGTAAATGGGTTCATTATAGAAGCCGCCGATAGCCCTGTTCCAAAGTATGGTCAGGACTCACCTAGTGACACGCCAGCTGGTAGTAACTCAGACTGTACAGTCCTAACTTCAGTAACAACACGTGCACGTGATCCCGACGCGTCGATCCACGTTCCCCGCAAGGACAAATATTGGCCACAAAATCAATAAGTTAGCGGGAAGCAAATACGGTAGTCCGTTTAATCCGAAAAAAAAACGCATTCGGCTTGAATTACTTGGGATGGACACTGAAGAGACAAAAGGCCACGATTAAGTAGTCGATTACAGATCAGATTGTCCCAAAACAGTAAGAGGCAGTGCACGCTAGCCCTTTGTCTAAACGCCCACAACGAGTATCCAGGGTGGTGAGCGCTCTTCGTCGTACGGCCGTGAATCGGAGCGGGGATATCTGTCGCTGTACTGTTAGTGGAGTAAACGGAACGGCGCCCGCAGAATCATACTTACCACTCGTCCGTCTCGTCGGTCTCGTATTCGGATTGTATTCATAGATCTAGAAATTGGCCGCTGCCTGTGGGTCTTCTTTCAAATCTACAGCGATATATACGTCCTCATTTCATATAGTTCCGCCTTCTCGCCGCTTGCTATCTCGGGCAATTCTCCCCATCGTGTCTCTATGAAATGAATGGAAAATACATCCGTCTCACACCACCTTCTGAGACGGAGGTTGATCATACTGGGAAGCTCTTCGTGCAATTCGACCCGAAGACAATATACCTGGTGGAAGGCGCCGACCCTATCGTCCTTGGCCGAGCCAGCTCCAGGCGGGAGAGTAACAGGATGAATGACCCCGATAACGGATACTTGAAGGTTCCCACAGGCCAAACAGCCCTTGGCCGGGAACACGCACTGCTTTGTGTACGAAACAACGCTGTGAGTCACTTCTACCCTTCCTCGGCTGATTCTTATCGGTCTAATTTCTAGTTGTACATCGCCATGAAAGACAGAGATGGGATGTTGATACCAGCCTACGACGATATGGCGATACATCCGAATTTACTGAGCCCCCGTTCGGAGGCGTATTATCTGCGCAACCACTCGCGCGTCGTACGTGTCGTAAACTCTTGTGCATTGGTTTTGCTCACCCCCAGATTAGCGTCTTGGAATCAACGGTGCCGTCGACGTGAAGTTCCTGGTGGACGTGATTTTCGAGATCTCCGACAATGACAAATGGTCGTTCGCGTCCAAAAAACGATTTATTCGGGACCTTCCTGCGTAAATGTATTTGCGTATTGGAGATGGGAATTCTCGGTTTCTGCACTATACCACCATCTCATTCATTTGAATGTATTGCTAGCAGCGGAGCGCCGAGACTTACAAAATTACGCTTTCCCGTAGATGGGTTAATTCGGTGGTTCCTAAACATCGAAAAAAGACTTGGGCAAGGGCACGGCCGAGCAGCAGCACCCGGGTACCTCGGGCAACTCAACAGCTACGGGCCGACTCGCCACGTTCAACAGCAATGACTCCGTCGAAGCAACCGCAAAAACAACTGCCAACTGCCAACTCTCGTTAGATACCAACTTCCATTCTACAGTGCTAACTGTGCGACGTGTACGTGATTGACGTGGAGTCCATGCTATGAGAATCCAGAAAACTGAGATGATATGTACTTGGGTTTCCAAAAAAATCCAGCGGAAGATCAGAGAGATGTAGGTTCCAGTACATCGGGCTTGAAGCGCAGGCGCGCAACGAGTAAGGTGTCCCATGGCCCGCCCGTGTGCGACACCTTGCATGCCGAGAGCGGGTTCCCGTGGATAGGCTCGTGGTACGACGGCCCGCCTTGCTCGGGCTCCGCGTCGGTGGTGAAGGTGCCCCAAGGCTGGCCGCTCTTCGGTGCAGAGAAGACATTGAAATGCACCTGCGAATTTCAAAAACATGTAAACAGCTATGCTTCAGAAGATGGACGAGGCGCGAACCTGTCCATCCGGATGATTGTGGCTGACGAAAAGGGCGTAGTCCGGTGCACTAAGCGTCCCTATTACTGGAGCGGAAGTCAGGAACATAACTCACGGAAAAAAAGATCTGGCAGACATACCCAGGCGAAGGTCCTCCTTCTGAATCTGGTGCAGCGTTCCATACTGATTCATGATACTGTCCACATTGGCCTTAAACCACTTTTTGGGAGCGTCCAGGTTTTCTATGTACCGGTACATTGTTGTCTCCGTGCAGAGGTACGCCGATTTATGCCCACTTCTCAGGGGATAAGAATATCGCCGGCTGACGCTTTGGCTGAGAGCAAAAACGTCGTCAGCTGAGGTAGATATCGGAGAAACAGAGAAGCACATACGAGATAGGATGGTCGTTCTTCTTGAAAGTTAGCAGGCCCGCGATGGCGTCGAAACCGCGCTGCGTTGCCGTCCGCTTGTCCTGGCGTTGATTCCCCTGTGACACCCGACCGTATCCATAGACGGATGGCAGCCCGCTATCGCCGTTCGCCGCCTTGTCGGGATAAAAGCAGTTGAAGAGCGTCACGAACGAGCCACTGGGCTTGTCGAGGAACCCGACCGCGCCGACAGATATGGGGATCGGGTTCCACAGCGGAAGCGTCACTGTGTGTGAAACGGTGGGTGAGTATCGAGCAACAGGGGGGAAGCACACGACGTACGCGAGGGGTGGAAATCATGTACTAGGAGCAGGCGGTACCGCCGCTCATTGCGAATCTCCGCGATCCGCGCATCCGCAGGCATGGGGGACTCATACCCGGCGAAGTCCGCGAGCAAGAAGTCGTTGAGGTCCTCCGTGGACGAGCTCTTCGTGCTCGGCGTGAAGATGGACGAGGCGCGGCTTGAGGAGGTGTACACCACAGGCTCGGGTACGTCCGTCCCTGACGATGAGACCGTGTCCTCCCGGTGCGAGATGAGCGGGCCGGTAGGGGGCCATGATTGCGACACCGTGTGGTACGACTCGCTCGACGACAT
Source organism: Mycena galericulata (assembly GCA_029289565.1). Classification (NCBI taxonomy): domain Eukaryota; kingdom Fungi; phylum Basidiomycota; class Agaricomycetes; order Agaricales; family Mycenaceae; genus Mycena; species Mycena galericulata. Next base: position 511,876 of record JARKIA010000090.1, read on the forward strand.
GTCGGGCGAGATCGAGGGGATCGGAAAGCCCGGGACATCCATCGCTATAAGCATGTCTGTCAGCAACCGAGCATCGTGGAAAGTGGGGATGGTACACATACGAGGCGTCTTGGGCAGCGGCACGGGGTGCATGTCCGGCGAGGGGCGCGGCGGACCCGCATTCTCGACCTCAGGCCAGTCAGGGCCGCGAGGAGAGATGGGTGGGGACGCGAGGTCCTCGAAGCCGTCGAACGGGACCTCGGCGGCCTTGCGCAGCTGCTTCGCCTCCTTGACGATCCTGGAGAACGGCGGCCGTATTGACGGGTCCTCGTCCCAGCAGACGCGGAGCAGCTCATGCAGCCCCGGGCTACTGAAGCGCGTCGACGGGATCTTCGGACGGGTGTTGTCCTCTGCGACGTGCGGCGAGTCAATATCAGGTACATGTAGAGAACGGGGAGGGAGACGCACTAAGCACGAAGTTGCGCACGGCCTCGTCGCTCATGAGAGGCCACGGTAGCCGGCCCATGGACAGGATCTCGATGCAGCAGATCGCGTACGCGTACACGTCCATCTCGGCCGTGAGCTCAGTCGACCCCAGCATGAGCTCCGGCGCCTGCCAACGTAGCGTCCCATCTGCATAAGGTGAGTAACGACTCCCAAAAACCACGAAAATCACGCACGAGGAGGAGCGGTGCCGCTGATGCGGTACGCCTCCGACTTCATCTCGCTCTGCCCAAAGTCCGAGACGAGGCAGTGGATGCGGTCGTCGACGAGGACGTTCGCCGCCTAGAGAGCATCCTGGTCAGCATCGCGAATGGCACTCCAAGACGAAACACACGCGCCTTCAGATCACCATGCAGCACGCCCTTGCCATGCAGATACTCCATCCCCTTCGCGACCTCATGCATAAACCGCAGCAGATCACCCTCGCGCCCATTCTTCGCTGCCTCCCCCTCCTGCGCGACGCGCCTCAAGAATCCAGTCAAGCTCCCGAAGCGCTCGTACGGACACACGAAGAACCACGGCCCATCGCCGCTCGCCCCGCTCGCGCCATAGAGCTCGAGCACGTTCGGGTGCCGGAGCTCGCGCCAGATGTTCACCTCGCGTAGGAAGAGGTCGCGTGGTGTCGCGGGCGCGAGGCACTTGATTGCGACGGTGCGCCCGCGCCACGTACCCTTGTACACGTCGCTGAAGAACCCGATCCCGATCTTCACGTCGCGGTCCACCTCGTATCTGCGCAAGTACCCAAGGTCAGCAAGCGTAAGAGAGGCGAAGGGGAGGGAAGGGGAAGGGGAAGGAGACGCACCGCGTGATCGTCCAGCTGGGTAACATCTCCCCGCCCTTGCTCATCCGTCGTAGCGCTTCGATCCCGCTCTCGATGAACTCGCGGTCGAGCGTGTCGCGCGTCAGCCCCGTCGTCCCCGCGCTGCTGCTCGTGCTGCTCTCCGAGCTCGACAGCGTCGCAGAGCGCACCGGCGGCTGTCCCTCGCCGCGCGCGGTGTACGCAGGCGGTGGCGGTTCTTGCTGCTGCTGCTGAGCGACGGCGTTGAGCGCCGACGCCTGCGCAACAAAGCCCACGCGCTCGAGCGCGCGCTGAAGTGTCTTGAGCGCCTCGGGCATCTCCGCGCGATGCACCTACAATCCACGATCAGCTACCGCAGTACTCCCATGGAAGGGAAAACGCACCTGAAGGACGCGCAACATCTCCACATCACTGCTCTGTGCGAGCGCCTCACGCATGAGCGCGCGGAGGTCCGCCGTGTCGTGTGCAAAGTCGAGGGTGTTCTGCGTCGAGTGCAGCGTGCGCAGCGCGGGGAGCACCTCGTGTGGGGCGTGCGCCTCCGCCTCCGGCTCGTCGGACTCGGGAGGCAGCGCGTGCGGCTGCTGTCGCGGCGTGAGCTGCTCCTTGTCGATCGTGATGCCGAGCGCGTTCCCCTGCTGCACACGCGCGAGCACGTCGAGCATCGCGCGATTGTCTTCCTCGCGCCGGGTCTCGCTGTCTTTCACTTGCTGGAGGATGCGCATCTGCACGGAAATCTAGGGGCATATCACGTCCGTTGGTGAGTAGCAGGAAGAGAGAGGGATAGACGCACAGAGAACATGCCGAGGGCATCGCTGACCGCCGTGTCGCAGTTCGCGATCTGGCGCAGGGTCTCGTCCCGCTTAAGGTAGCGCTTGAGGAATGGCCGGTGGGCCTGCTGGAGGAGGAAGTCGCGGACCCGCGTGAAGGCCCTAGCATCCTCGTAAGCGCAGTTCGTGGGCATGCAGACGGGGATGAAATACGCACTCGACTAGCTTGTCCAGCGGCTTCACCATCTCTTTCTCCACCTTGTCCCCCCTCTCGTGTGTCTCCTGCCGCACGGACAGGAGCAGATTCGCGCAGCGTTCCGCGAGCCGGAGGCACGCAAGGCGATTCATCTAAATGGGGACCCTCGTGAGGATGTGACACGGGGTAAGGTGGGGAGAGATACGCACGTCCACTTGCTGCACATTGTCCCAGATGCTGAGGAGAAGGCTTGCAGCAATGTCCAGCCCGGGGATCGGCGCGTATTGGAGGACTTCTGAGCCGACTTCGAGGAGATCGTGTGCGACAAGCTTGGCAATGGGAACAATCTCTTTGAGAGCATCGGCGACGCGCTATACGCAAAGATGAAGATCAGAACCTATGAAGAAGGGAGAATGATACACACCTCCCGCGTCCGCTCCCATCCCTCCGTCTGCTCCTTCGGAATGGTGGCAGTGGTCGGCTTCCGGCGCAGCGGACTACCCAAAAGCGTGCCCTTCTCCTCTGCGAGAGGCCAATAATCATCCTCGTTCGCTTTCCCCTTCCCTTTGCCCTTTGTAGGGTCCGCCTTGACCAACTTCTTCGACGGGGGCTGGGGGCTGATTTTCGGCGAGCTCGTGGGCGACGAGTGACCTGACGGCGGCGGCGATGGCTGTGGTGATGTAGGGTCGCGCCAGGGACGATCAGGGCGAAGACTACGCCCCCACCACGTCGACGGGGCCGCGTTCGGCGGCGTGGGAGGATTCTCAAGGATGGCGCTCTCAAGGACGCGGTCGTAGGCGGAGGGGGACCGCGAACGCGAGCGGGAAAGCGACTCCGAGACAGGGGAATCGGGCGCGAGCTGCGTCGTCTCGGAATTCGGGCTCAATTCCATGCGAGGAGTGCTGTTACTGCCGCTGCCACTCCCAGTGCTGCCGTCGCGGCCGGTCGCGGTGCGGTGCGAGGAGCCAGACGAACGCAGGGGGGAAGAAGAGGTGGAGCGCGACTTTTGGGCACCGAGCATGGTGGAGAGCGAGTGGCCGCGCGGGCGGCCACTTGGGGGAACTGGGACAGGTGGTGCCGGGGGTAGCGAATTAGCGGGCGTGCGAGATGGATTGAGGGGGGATGAAATTTTGGGCATTAAGGGCGTTTTTGAGGCCGTGGTCGTGGAGGAAGCTGGAGTAGTGGATTCACTGCCAGTGGGGCTGCTGGATCCTGTCGAGTCGGACATGGCGACTACAGCTTGAAGACGCGTGTGCTTTATACACAGCTATGCCCAGGTAGAATGGAAGGAGGGTCGAAAAGGGGGCCAGTCGAAAGAAGAAAGGGAGGAAAAGAAAAGGGAGAGAATGAAAGGCGACGACGATGGAAGCACCACTCGAAATGAGGGCGCCGACAAAGTTACGTCGCGTGGAGATTGCTGTGTTACCGGCGATCACCGGTGGAGATTGGTGATGCCTCCGCGTATGTCTTGGCTCTCTGTTCGCCGTCGGTTTGAACTTTGTAGCAGAGTTCGAGGTCGCTAGTCGCAGTGGAGGAGGTGGTATAAAGCGAAGCGTTGTGGCCTATAAGTAACGGTTGTGATCCGAATCGCTGCGAGGGCGCTGGCACATCAACACAGGAGAATCCACGTCACTTTTCCAGCAAACGCTTCCATCTTCTCTCCGGGAGGCCTGCGACACAGCTGCCGTGCGCGATGTAAACCAATCGGGAAAGTTGGGCAGTTCCGCGGAGGCGCACGTGATCATCCAATGGAAGCTTTCAAATTCCTGAGCGCCACCCCCGACTCCAAGTCCAAAATTCCAAGGAGAATGGGGGCATCGCAAGAGAATAGAAAGAGCTGCGCGGATTCGGACCGAGTCACGATGGCTGCTCGGAGACGGGGCCGGGGACTGCGCATGCCAGATTGGGCGAATTGCGGCCGTCAGCCATGGCGAGTAGTGGCGGCTGTTGGATCATGCAGCGCGCAATTAATCCAACCCCAGGGCGAAACGCATCGTTCAAAAGCATTCGAAACGTGATGAGTGTTCGTGAAACGCGACGGGATGAGTATCGCTGACGAATCGCGCGCCTACTCTTGGAGTAGACGGGAGAAACTAGCGCGCGCCAAGCGGCGAGGTTCGTTTAGTCCTGTGATAAAAGATGGATACAGCGGGGCGCGATCGACCCGGAGGATTTGCCACCGACGCAGCACGCCTGTCCCTGCGAAAGTGGATGGCTGCCAATTCCAACCTCGAACGTAGACGTTTCCTGCCGCGGAGCTCGCGCAAATAGCGCATCACATCCCAGTCCGCAAGCACGTACGATAGGATGCATAGCTGGACAGAAAACGGTAGAAAGCATAGCAAGTGGTAAGAGTTGGATAGCGGCGAGACGCAAGAGTGAAGCTCAGTTCAACTTGGCGATGCTGCAAGTGCAAAGCACGGAGGGAGGAAAGGGCGGTAGTATGAAGAGATTCTTGAGGATGAGGCGAGGAGCGCCCGCCTGACGCAACACGAAACGAAGCGTAGTAGGCAGCATGAACCTGGGTCTGCCGCCGGTCGGTGGCGCTTATAGGCAAAGGAAGCCTCGCTCGTCTTGGACGCTGCCGATCGGAACGATTCGGTCTGATGGGTGCGCGAATTCTGCTTGCTTGCTTCACATTGACTTCTTTGTGTAGGCCCGGGTGGGTCCTCGTCGGAAATGATCCGCGTTTGCACACTGATAATCGCAAGCGACGAGTGAATATCTTGCTACCTAATCAAAACTAGGAGAAGCGTCACGTACAGGATGCGGCGGAGACGTCGGTGGATATATGCGCGCCGAAAAGCAGCCAAACGCTCAGGTCTGCAAGGGGCTCGTAAATCTTGGCAAAGAGTTCCAAACGTTGCGGTGCGGCTGCGAGATAGGCCGGGAAGCGCAGACAACCCGTGTAGATGCAGAATGCATCCTACGCTGAAGAGCCGTTATGATTCAACAGAAGGACGCAACCGATGGCGCCGTGAACAACGCAAGCAATCTACCTAGACTGAGGAAGAAGGATGAGTCTGGCTGATGCATGACTGAGCAAGAAGGTAAAGTCCGCCCAATGCATGGTAGAGCCAGCCAAGGTGGGCCCAGGGTCGAGCGCGGGGAGAACGGAGCCACAGTGGGCAGGCAGTATGACGGCGGAGTCGCCTTTGCTCGTGGTGGCGGGTTCCGTGCGGGAATTCCGCCACCGAAACGAGAGGGAGGACTCCATTCTTGTCTTCAATGATCTCGGATGCTCGGGTTTTCAATGTGCCAAATCTTAGCAGCTCCTGAGCAACGGCTTATAAAAGGCGAAGAACGTAAATGCAAGATGGGCGACGGACCAGAGGTGACAGAGCGCAATGTACGGCAAATAGACTCCACGAAGACGGGTAATCCTCTCGCAAGGTTTGTTGGAGACCCGTAAGTCCGCAACTTCTGAGACTGGAAAAGTCAGCGAGAAAGTCGGAGAGATTACAGGGATGGATAGACCCGAGGAAGGAAACGTGGATAAGACTTGGCCACGGACCTCCGCCACCATTTGGCCACCAAACTTTAAATTGTTGGATGGCACCCAATTACTACTGCCCAACGTCCCTTGCCACCAATAACGTCCAGGTATGGTGATCCAAAAAGCTTGGAGTGGCCGCCACGGATATTTCCCGACTAGCGAGAGGAAAATGGAGATGAAGGAAGATGCGGTTGTTTGGATCAGCGGGCGATGCCACACAACGCGTACATAACACGTAGACACGTGCCTCGTGTTCAACTTCAGCTTGACAGTGCAGTCGTCATGTTGAGACAGTACAGAGAGAGTTTTTTTAATCTTTCTCAGGTCCTAACAGAAAATTTTCACCCCCGGCTCTGATTCGCTGAATGCTGATGGCCCTGCAAGAGAAGAGAGTTGCCTTGCACTAAATACAGACGCCAGCGCGAGCGCGCTTTGCCTCGTTTCTAGGCTCGTTTCAGCGTCTCTAGTCTACCGGGCGTGATATCTGAAGACAGACGTTCAGAATCACGTATACCGTCCTCATCTCTATCGGGTAAGTGAAATAAGGCCTCTAGTTAGTAGTAGATTCAGACCGATTTAACGGGCCTCCGCATTCAATTTGTTTTTTCATGGATAACACAGAGGCAGACGCACACCGACATCTTTCAACTCCCTAATGCTGAGTTGATTCAAGAATAAAATAAAGACCACAAACCATAATGATACATCGTCTCGATGTATAGCAATTTTAGAGCTATTACGAGTACGGGTTCCGGACCGACTCCGAATTTCCCTGAACTTGGCCTACACGTTGTCGCCACGTCACACTTCTCCGTCCTACATCCACCAGGCTTGCCTTTCCAGCAGAAAGAATCTCAAAGCTTACAGATCTACACAGTGCGTCGATCCTTCATGAATGGGTGAATAGTTGCAGTACGAAAATAACCCGTCCTCTCAAGGCAGCCTGATAGAGACACCGGGAATGGCCACCGCTCTCTCCTCTCCGCGGATACCACAAGAGCTCTGCGAGAAAGTCATCGCATGTTTGACCGTGAAATATGAACGCGATCAGGATGTTGAAAGGCCGGACCGCTACTTCACACTCCGCCAATGCGCGCTTGTGTGCAAAGCTTGGCTTCCATCCGCTAGATCCCGCATCTTTAGCGTTGTGGATCTATCGTCCACAGGTGCCGAAAAGCTTCACAGACTGCTCAGACTCAATCCGATCCTAGCCCAGTACATGACAAAGGTCATCGTCCGCGGCCCAATGACTTTCAGTGCTGCACCTTTGGAGCTTGTCGCCGAGCTTGGCCATAAATTTACGGCGGTGAAGGAACTGTCGATCCACGCCCACACTGTGTCCATTGATTCACCTTGGTTTCGGGAAGAAGTGGACTCGGAAATTCGACAACTTCAGAACGCCATTCTCCCGATGCTCCAGGCACCGACGTTGGTCACAATGATTCTCAAGGATATCTCTTTCACCACCGAGAAGCAGTTCCGCCAATTTATCTCCACCCCATCTCTTGCCACTCTGATCCTCGACAATGTCCACATTTCTCCGACGTCGGATTGGACGAACGAAGCACGTCCCGACTATGGCACTGGAAGGGTTCCAACCATGCAACGCCGTTTGGCAATCTCGGCGCTTGGTTTTCATTCACAGGATGCCGCACTCGGACGATGGCTTCTTCATCGAGACTGCCCAGTTAGCGTATCGTCCATCAGCGAGCTATCTATACGACTGAAAGATGTGGGAGATATGCATGATTTTCTCCCACTGTTGAACGCGATCGGGGACTCGCTGAAAGGCTTTCACGTCTGGCTTCCTCCCCGATGCGATTTCCAGGAGTATCGCCGTTGTCAGTCCCTTCTTCCGTTACCTCTCAAGTATATCTACCGAATCTTGGTCATACAGTTTCCGGGATAATGGATGCGATACCCACCTTGCCCAACACGCATATCGAGCATATTTTCATTGAGGGGTTTGACCGTCGAGATCCTTCCATCGGTGTTTACAGCAAACACTTCGATGGTGCGGAGTTCGTGAAGAGTCTCTTGTTGCACTTACCGGCACCGCAACATCTACGAACCGTGACCATCAACGAGGATGTTCAGATTATTTGGCGCAGTTCCGATGAATTTCCAAAACTCCGGTGGCACAACTGGCGGGCATTGGACGAGTTATTAGCCCAAGACTCCTTCTCCAACGTCAAAAATTTGGAGTTCTTCTCCGGCCTCAATATATTCCACTTGGAATGCGATGACGTGCGGTCCTGCATCATGCCACAATTCCGAGCGTTTCAAGAACGGAAAGGCACGGTTTTCACTCTCACCGTGCAGTATACTAATGCAGCATGGGTATGTACTTCTCAATGTGAGTGAACAAAGCCTGAAATCAGTCCCTCTATCCGTATAGCGTCGAGCGCAAGCCGAGTGGGAAGATTTCAACTATCCTGACTATGACCATGACAATTCCAGCGACTGACGAAACATGCGGGCTTCAATGGTTCTATTTTCTGTGGTTTCATTCAATGTGTACGATACTATCTGTGATTATATGATTTGCGACGGTGAAAATCGGGAGTCAGAACGGAGCGGAGCGTACACAGGACGGGTCGCGGCACGAAGAGAGGGAAATTGCGAAATGCGCAATTGATGCCGAAGATCCTGCACTGTAACATAAGTACGTCCCTTACACTTTAGTTTCAGCGTACTCGAATCTCCTGTGGTAATTCTACGCCATATCAAATATGGTTTCTGTGCTGTGTCTCTGACCGATTCTGGTTCTTCAAGCCATGTAAATACAGGATTCCGGATGATTTTCGGTCTTGTGCAAGCACTGCCATACGGTAAATTGACCGTAGTTTCCGCCATTGAGTCTGCCCGATGCATGGCTGGGAGGACGGGTGAGTCGGAAGTCCGCCCAATACATGGCAGAGCCAACCCCGGTGGTGAGCGGAACCACAGTACGGAGTACGAAAACGGAGCCGCCTTTCCACGGTGGTGGCGCGTGCGGTGCGGGAATTCCGCGACCGAAAGGAGAGGGGGGATTCCATTCTTTTCTTGAACGATTTAGGGTGCGCGGGGCCTTCCAGAATCCTGCTTTTGGGCAACGGCTTGTAAAAGGTGTGAGGATGAAGAGCACGAAATACAAGATGGGGAGCGGACCAAAGGTGACAGAGCGCAATGTACGGTAAACAGACCTAACGAAGACGGGTGATCCTCTCCTTCTCGCAAGGCTTGTTGGAGTCCCGTACTGTAAGTGCGACAGGATTTCTGAGACCGAAAAGGCGGAAATCCAGCGAGAAAATTGGAGCCATTCCACGGATAGATATACCCGAGGAAGGGGACGGTCATAAAACTCTCTGGCTTCGGCCACCTTCACACCGACGATTGTCAAATTTAGGCATGCCGGGCTCACTATCCAAAATGCAAAGTTTCGGATTGTGAGCCCGGCATGCTTAAACTGGAGCCAACTTAAATAGTTTAAGTGCTTGTATCAGTTGTACTGAAAATACTCATTTATAATTGCGAATCAAACATACTTTGAACGCAAGGTGTCAGACACCAGAAAAAGAGGCGCTGAAACCGGCGCTCGAAATTGATGGTATCGGGATTGGCGACGGCGCAACTGATACTTAGCGTATGAGTTGGATGTAGGTAGAGCTGGAATGAGAGCTGAAACCTCAAGTATCAGCTCTGATATCATGTCGCCAGAAACCAGATATTTCAGTGCAGATTTCAACCCAAGCTGAAACGCGAGCCGAAAACACTGGTTTCCACCGCGCTGAAATTTGGTTGGCGGATGATCCGCGGACCTTCCGCTGACCATCTGCCGATGATCCGCTGCTTGTCGGCCGACCATCCGCTACTTGGCCACTGACCATCCCTTGCATGTCCACTGACCATCTCCTGAGGCATGCATCACATCTATTGTGTGTTCATGCATTCAGATGCTCCGTGCTCTGGTTTTGTAAAATCAACTTGGAAAAAGAATAAAAAATAAATTCTATCTTCTCTGTATGCTTTATGACTCCTGCAATGTAAATCAGAAGCCGTCTGATGGGTAGACCATATATTGTCTGCCACTCCACCCATCCCCTGCATCATCGGCTGCATAAAAAGGTGAGAGGATGGTCTGTTACCAGTCTCTGCTGTTGCTGCAGGTTCAAACAATGAGAGGATGATCCGCTACTGATCTTTGTTTGAATCCACGTGAAAAAGGATGAGAGGCTGCCGCCGATCCTCTTTTAAATCCACGGTCTATAAAACAACGAGAGGATGGTCCGCTACCAATCCTCTTTCAAATCCGCAGGGAAAAAGAATGAGAGGATCATCCGCTGCTGATCCTCGTTTGAATCCGTAGTGCAAAAGGATGAGAGGATGGTCCGCTTCTGATCCTCTTTCAAATCTGCAGTGAAAAAGGATGAGAGGAGGGTCCGTTGCTGATCCTCTTTTGAATCCACAGTGAAAAAAAAATGAGAGGATTGTCCGCTACCAATCAGCTTTTGAATCTGCAACCTTTTTAAATGATCCTCTCATCCTTTTTCACTCCGGATTCAAACGAGGATCAGCGGTGGACGATCCTCTCATTTTTTTCACTGCGGATTCAAAAGAGGATCGGTGAAGGATGATCCTCTCCTTCATTTTCACTGCGGATTTGAAAGAGGATTGGTAGGGGACAATCCTTTATTCTCTTTTACACTATGGGTTCATTAGAGAATTGGGGGTGGACCATCCTCTCATTGTTTGAACCTGCAGCAACAGCAGAGACTGGTAACAGACCATCCTCTCACCCTTTTATTGGGGACGGGCAACACCCGATCGGAAGCCGGCAGCTTTGGCCATGTTTGGTTGGCTGGGGTCGTCGGTTCCAGTTTTGCACCCCCCATCGTTTTTTCCTGTGAAACCATGTAGTAATTCTGAATAGACAGATTTTCTCTAAATATACCATAGTATAGAAGTACTGTGCTTGATTTCCCATTTTCCTTAAATTTGTGGCATGGGACTGTTATCTTCCAGGATGTTGGTGGGTTGGTAGCGAGGGAAACAGAAAATAGAAAATCGGCCACAGTACTTTTATAGACTACATTTCTAGCTACTACTTACTCTGCAGAACTGGAGGGATTCATTACGAACTGACAAAACGATGGACCTTTTGAGCATTTTTCAACATTTCGGGTAATTTCTTCAAGTGTACGCTACACTCTCACACTTACGTAGACACCAATTGATATAATATGCATTCAAGCGTAATCCCTGCTTAAAATCTCATTAATCTGGTCGGATTTGAGCAAGTAGTTGGTGTTTTGGCGGCAGCGGATCGATCACGTGATATGTATAATAAATTAGTCGCGTCAATAATCCTAGGCTCAAAATCTGGTCCGGGATGTTTTAGGACCTTCAAACACCGTATGAGCACTCATAGATGTTTCCCCGTTCTTTTTAAATATTACATGCAGTCTCCACTCGGTATGATAGTCAGTGATGAAGGGTGTCGTGCCTTATCAATAGTTGTTTCTCTTTTGAATTTATGAAATTATTGTTGGACAGGTGACTTATGAGTGTAAATAATATTTCCAGCCTGCAAAACGAGCCAAGAAATTGTTTGTGGAAGGCGGTACACGGCGGAACCTGCTGGTTGGCGGAGCATAAACAAAGGCAAACATGCCGGATCGATCACGGGCGGTGCCTGTCCCCACTTTTATGCAGCCGATGATGCAGGGGATGGGTGGAGCGGCAGACAATATATGGTCTACCCATCAGACGGCTTCTGATTTACATTGCAGGAGTCATAAAGCATACAGAGAAGATAGAATTTATTTTTTATTCTTTTTCCAAGTTGATTTTACAAAACCAGAGCACGGAGCATCTGAATGCATGAACACACAATAGATGTGATGCATGCCTCAGGAGATGGTCAGTGGACATGCAAGGGACGGTCAGTGGCCAAGTAGCAGATGGTCGGCCGACAAGTGGCAGGTGGTCAGCGGATGGTCCGCGGATCATCCGCCAACCAAATTTCAGCGCGGTGGAAACCAGTGTTTTCGGCTCGCGTTTCAGCTTGGGCTGAAATCTGCACTGAAATATCTGGTTTCTGGTGACCTTATATCAGAGCTGATACTTGAGGTTTCAGTTCTCATTTCCATTCTACCTACATTTAACTGAAATGTTGAGTATCAGTTGCACTGTCTCCAGTCCCGATGCCAGTAGTTTCCAGCGTCATTTAGGCCCCTCTTTTTCTGAAGTGGACACCTCGTGTTTAAGATATGTTTGAGGCAAGCTGAATGACAATCCCATTTGAATATTTTCAGTCCAACTGAAACAAGCACATAAACTACTTGAGTCGGCCCAAGTTTAAGCACGCCGGGCTCACTATCCGAAACTTTGCGTTTTGGATAGTGAGTCTGTACCTAAATTTGGCAATCGTCGGTGTGCTTCGTCACAATTGCTGGATGGTACCCATCACTGCTGCCCAAAGTCCCTTGCCACCAATGGGATCCCTGGATGGTAATTCAAAAAGCTTGGAATGGCGGCCACAGACATTTCCCGGTTAGCAAGAGGAAAATGGAGATGATGGAAGGAAGATGCGGTTGTTTGGATCAGCGGGCGATGCCACACAACCGTCACAACGCGTACATAACACGTAGGCACGTGCCTCGTGTTCAACTTCAGCTTGACAGCGGTAATTCCACCCCAGTCGTCCTTTTGAGACCATACAGAGCGTTTTTAACTTTCTCAGGCCCTAACAGAAAATTTTCACTCCCGGCTCTGATTCGCCGAATGCCGATGGCCCGGCATGAGGATAAGAGAGTTGGCTTGCATTAAATTTGCGCCAGCGCCAGCGAACTTCTCATCTCCACCAAATGAGTGGAATAAAGCTCGGAGTAGTTTCAGGCCGATTCAATGGGCCTCCGCTTTCAAATTTTGTAACAACACAAATTCACGCGGATGCGGGATGACATCTTTCAACTTCAACTCCCTGATGCTGACCTGATCAAGAATTTAAAAACATTGCAAACCATACATCATCTCCATGTATAGCTATTACGAACATTTAGAGTTACTACTAGGACGCGTTCCGGACCGACTCCGAATTTCTCTGAACTGGGGCTACTCAGAGAACAACGGAAATTCGACTCCTACCGGCGGCGTCCCTGGCGTCCCATCCATCCGGGCTGTTTCTGGCGCTCATGTCGAGAGGTAGGTTCATTTTCAATAATCCAACATCTGCTCGGCTATGGCGTGATGCAAATCTCTGCTCGCACGTTGTCGCCACGTCACACTTCTCCGTCCTACATCCTGCCCCTCTGGCAGACAGGTCTACACAGTGCGTCCATCCTCCATGAATGGGCGAATAGTTACAGCACGAAAATAACCCGTCCTCTCAAGGTAGCCTGGGATGACCACCGCTCTCCCCTCTCCGCGGATACCACAAGAGCTCTGCGAACAAGTCATCGCATGTCTGACCATGAAATATGAACGCGATCAGCCTGTTTACAAGCCGGACCGCAACTTCACACTCCGCCAATGCGCGCTTGTGTGCAAAGCTTGGCTTCCATCCACTAGATCCCGCATCTTTAGCGTTGCGAATCTGTCGAACACAGGTGCCGAAAAGCTTCGCACACTGCTCAGACTCAACCCGATCCTAGCCCAGTACATGGCGAAGGTCATCGTCCATAGCCCACTGATTTATATGGCTGCACCTTTGGAGCTTGTCGCCGAGCTTAGCCAGAAATTGACGGCGGTGAAGGAACTGTTGATCTGCGGCCACACTGATTCACCCCGGGTTTGGGAACACATGGACTCGAAAATGCGACAACTCCGGAATGCCATTCTCCCGATGCTTCAGGCACCGACATTGGACACAGTGGTTCTCAAGGATATCTCTTTCACCACCGAGGAGCAGTTCCGCCAATTTGTCTCCGCCCCATCTCTTGCCACTCTGACCCTCGACAATGTACACATTTCTCCGAAGTCGGATTGGACGAACGACGAACGTCCCGACTATGGCACCGGATGCGTTCCAACGATGCAACGCCGTTTGGCGATCTCAACGCTTGGTTTTCATTCACAGGATGCCGCACTCAGACGATGGCTTCTCCATCGAGACTGTCCAGTTAACGTATCGGCCATCAGCGAGCTATCCATACGACCAACAAATATCAGAAAGATACGCGACTCTCTGCCATTGTTGAACGCGATCGGGGACTCGCTGAACGTCCTTGGTGTCTGGCTTCCTCCGCGATTTGATTTCCAGGGCCATCGCCGTAGTCAGTCCCTTCTTCCATTACATTTCAAGTATGTCTACTGAATCCCGGTCGTACAGTCTCCAAGGCGATACCCGCCTTGCCCAACACGCACATCGAGCATATTTCCATTTCCGTGTTCGACCGTCAAGATCCTCCCATGCGTAGTTATCGTAAACACTTCGATGGCGCGGAGTTCGTGAAGGGTCTCTTGTTGCGCCTACCAGCACCGCAACATCTCCGAACCGTAACCATCAACGAGGATGTTGACAGTTCCGAGGAATGCCAAAAACTCGAGTGGCGCAACTGGCGGGAATTGGACAGGTTATTGGCGCAAGACTCCTTCTCCAACGTCCAAAGATTGGATTTCTTCTCTGGGCTCAAGACATTCGACTTGGATTGCGATGACGTGCGGTCCTGCATCATCCCGCAGTTCCGAGCGTTTCAAGAACGGCGAGGCACGGTTTTCACTCTCACCGTGGAGTATACCACTACAGCATGGGCATGTATTTCTCAATTTGACTGAATCAAGTCTGATGTCAGTCCTTCTATTCGTGTAGTATCGCAAGTGGGAAGAGTTCGACTCTCGTGAATGGTGAAAATCGGAGTGTATACAAGACGGGTCACGGCACGAAGAGAGGGAACTTGCGAAATGCGCAGTTGATGCCTCCTGGGGTAATTCTACGCCATAATAAATATGGTTCGTATGCTGTGTCTCTCCCCGATTCTAGTCTTCGAGCCATGTAGATAAGATAGGCCGCGTCCATGCTCATCAAGCTCACACAGCCACTGATGGCGACGAAGAAAACTCTGTAGAAATTGAACTACGCCGAAACAAAATATTCTGTCCCGTAAATCTCATCTAAGTGTACCAAGGAATATGTAGTTCAAATCTCAGAGCAATACCTCTTGAATTGAGGGACTAGATAGCTTTTTGGTCATTCTGATGAGGCAAAAGGCAAGAAAAACACTGATCGGGACACCAAAAAGCTATCTAGTCCTTCAATTCTTACTCAAATTGTCCCAAACTTACACTACACATGCCGTGATACAATTAAAATATATTTACGGAACAGAATGTTTTATTTCGCCCTGGGTCAATTGTTACAGAGTTTTCTTTCCTGCCATCAGTGGCTGTGTGAGCTTGATGAGGACGCGGCCTATCTTACAGGATTCCGGATCATTTTCGGTTTTGCGCTACATTTCTGCCATTTTTTTTGCGAGTCAGAAGACATCGCAAGTTTAATGAAAGTTTTAGACAAGAACTCTACGATCTCTCTTGACTCCTCGAAACAATACGACAATGGACAATGGTTGAATTATGTTGTTGAAATTCGTTCATGTGCGGCCTGATCCGCGACACCACCACTGATCGCGGTCCGATGACGCGCATTTCTCTGCTAAAAGAAAAGGTACGTAAATTGGCGAACAAAAAACTCCCGAATTGACAACATCAACTGGAGGGGAAATTGCTGCGGGATGGTAAACAGGTAATGGACGATCCATGGGAGACGTTTAGTCTCTTATATTGAAGCAGACGTTATACACCAGTTAAATTCCTCGTACCTCGCATGTTGTAGCCTGTCGATTGGCCGAGGCGTTGATCGGAGGTCGGTATCATTTCTTCACTCGGACGCAAACCAAAGGTTGTGGTGGGAGACATTTCTTGCGAGGAACACTTTGAGTATACCAGATTCGGGTGTGATGCTCATTGCGTGGCAAGCGACGTTGGTAAACTCGGAACGAACTCTTCTTGCCTGCCAGGTAGAGCCGCCGTTAGATAACCTGAGGATAGAGCTCTATCGGACATCGCTCGCTTTATTTCCCATGTCACTCTGGATGGGGGCAAAAAGATACCTGCGGATTGATAGTGGATCGATCAGCGGTAGGTCACGCGCCACTGGCACTGCCGCTATATTTTCGGTATATGACGCCTCCACTGGCAAGCGTCATTGTTGGACATATCTTGGTTCTGGACACCATGGTCCTGGAGCCTTTCTCTCGCCGGTCGTCTGCGACACTCATGAAGCGTCTTCTGCCTCGACCACTTTCCTGGCAAGGCAAATCCGTGCAATGTTTTCAGCACACCCATCCATTACAACACCTCCCGCCGGAAATCCTCCTCGAAGTTGCAAGTTTTCTGCAAGGCGGCGACCTTCTTAATTTGAGCGTTACCGTACTCGTCTTCGCATGCTGCTTGTTATCGGAGCTGATTCGCATTATGCAGACCTCGTACCTCAGGGTTCTGCTGCTCCCAGCGATGTACAGGACCGTGTCGTTGGAGTCGAGTCGGGCATGCTTATCGGGCCTCGCAATGCTTTCACAACACCCGGAACTCTGTGTCTACGTGCGCACCCTCGTCGTCCGCCCAAATTACCCAATTGTCTGCTGGCCGAGGACGGAAGGGCCTGTCAGCGAGACCAATCTCGCGTTGACGATTGAACAGCTCGCGCAAAACTTACGGAACCTCCAGAAATTCGAGTGGGGAGGGAGACAGCTGCCTCCCGATAGCTTATGGACGACACTCAGAAGCTTGTGCGTGTATAATCGCTATCTCGAGGGGCGCTGATTACGACTAAGTGACGCTAGTTGTCCGGAACTCCAGAAGGTATATTCCACGGCCGGATCCAGACACCTCGATCCAGAATGCGAGGTTAGTGCGCGTTTGTCGTCCAAACATTTTCGGCTGCTGAGGACCGCTAGTTGTTCAAATTCAATAATCTCACAGGTTTCTCTTTGTGTGTTCTATCTTGTGAAGAAGGTACGAATTTTTTTCTGTTAATCTTGCCTTATTTTTGGTTCACACCTTCCCATCTCTCTATAAATCTTAGATCTTGCGCAGATAGGCATGCCGCTCCAACTATGGGACATGCTCCTCGATCGCTGTCCCAACCTAGAAGAGCTGACCCTCCGCCTCTTCTACTCCTCCCACAGCCTCCGCGAAATGGACCGCTTCGCCTCCGGCGTATTCCCGCGCCTGCGCGCCCTGCACCTCGAAATCTGGTTCTACAACCGCGACCCGATTTTCTCGCAGCCGTCCGTCAAGCGCCTCGGGCCCTTCCTCTCCGCGCACCCCAGCATCACGGAGCTCAGCATCCTCCCGTATACGAGCGACCGCGAGGGCAAGTACCCCGACGCGCTCCCGCTGTTCCTTGCGCGCGGGGCGCTGCCGTGGCTCGTGTCGTTCGTGGGGGTGTACCAACACCTCGCGGAGCTCCCGGATCCGAGATGGATCGAGGTGCTCGACCTCACGGGCGAACCGATAGATCGGGGTTCCATCGAGGTGGTGGGGCGCGTGTTGAAGGGGCTCGTCTCGCTCCGGAGCCTCGACATACGACTCGCGGAGGCGGAGGACGGGCTTCTGCTCCGAATGGTCATATCAGCGTGTCCCGGACTGACGACGCTGCGGGTCATGTTTCCCGTCAACTTCGGCATGGTGGGTCTCCGTCTTGATCGAGGTTATGATAATTGAACCACGATCACAGAAAACACTACGAGAAATCTCCCTCGAGCTGCAAAACCTCCCGCACCTGCGCTCATTCACACTGTACAAGATCCACCGCCTCATCGACGACACGATGCTGCGCTGCGCCCTCGCCGTCCTCGCGGACAACCCGCGTCTGCACGAAATCCAGCTCGCGTGGTTCGCCTGCCCGCGTTTCGAGCGCCGGCAGAACGGCTCGTATTCGATCCTCTCAGACACGCTGGGAAGACGGTATCTGGATGTCTGGGAGCGCGGGGCACGGAGTAATAGCGTGGGTGGGGGTGTGTTCGACCGTCGCTTTCGATATGCGCTGGACGGGAAGAAGATCGATCTTCGGGGCAGTGTGTCTAAAGGGCTGGCGAGGATTAGGCGGTGAGTGGGTGGGGAGGTATAGCGAAGTTCTCATTTTCTCTTTGGCGCTGACTTGTTAGGATACTGCACATTCAGAACATGATTATCTGGACTACATACTGTACGTACTCGCCCCGCTGTAACAAAATACTTACGCCTTGTTGTACAATCGATAATCACCGCTTAGCTACAGCTACAGTGACGTGCTTCTTCGCTGCGCTCGCCGCCTCTGGCCCAAACACCTGAACGATCTTCATCTCTTTCTTCACCTTCCACCGCCGCACGCTGCTCGATATGCTCTGCGGGCTGTTTCCGATCGCAGACAGCGCTTCCCGGATGGGGGTCTGCGGCGGTGTGGCAAAAGGATCGACTGGCGTCGGCGGTGGCGCACGAAGCTGACAGGCGGTATCTGGGAAAGACACCTCGACGCCCTCCATACTACCATCCCAATTCTCCGCACCGGCAGCATCGATATCATCGAACACATTTTCCGCCTCTGCGTTGAAAGGGAGGAAGAAGTGCGCATCGCGGATAGTGAGCTGTTTCGGCGTCTTGGGGCGGGTAGCGCGGACGGTACTGGCGGTCGGGTTCCCCTGGGGAGAGGCGCGGCGAGGCGTCGTGAAAGACGAGCCACGGCGAAGGTGCGCCCTGGGGTCTAGTTTGTTCGCGATGGCGCGGAGGCGGGTCGCGTCGAGGAAAGACGCCCGGCGTTTGACGGGATTCTGGGGACAGGAGGCCACTGCAAGTGGCGTAAGTGACTCCATGCGCGGCACCGGGGAGGGTGAAAGAAAGCTTGTGGGAAAGGCAGGAGTCTCCGCATCGTTGGGACCTGTGGACATCAAAGGACTGTCGTTGGAGGTGTCGAGCACGGAATAGGGTGTTAAATAATCTCAGACTGAGAGGTATTTGACTGTTGACAGAGAAAAGGTGGTTATCTGTTAATCGCTGTCGATGCCCTTTTATCCATTTCCAAGTGTTCTGGAGCCGCGAGACTTTGAAAGTTGAAAGAAAGACACCCGGCCAGAGACAAAGAGCCGAGCAAAGAAAGGTCGTCAAGCAAAGATCGTTCTCGGCGCTTCGTATCGCCGATGCAGAGAGAGGATTGCAGATCTTTGTTATACGGACTATCAGTGTTGTAGGCGGGAACAATGCAGAAGCGAGCGACTGAGTGCGACGATCCTGCCTGGTTGGTCTGTAGAGAAAGACAAAGGCTTATGTAATCGAGCAGTCGCCATCACTCGGATTTCCGGTCCTAACGCCCAGTGAAAAATGTTGGAAATCGTCCGCTTTCGTACTGCTCGATGACTTCGCTACTGATATCTAATACGTACAAACATCATGTACTGGATCTGCAATCTTAGCGTTCCCCCTCATCTGCGGGTTTGTCCGAGCCGTTCGAGTCCTCTAGGAGTCCCAATTCTATCAGGTTATTGGCCCCCGCGTCTACACCTTCGCTACGAGCCTATTCTGAGCACTAAAACACCCTCACCAATCGCCACGTCATCACCTCCACCTTATCCCCACCTTTCCACATCTTCTTTTGGCCGCTTCTCAGCTTCTTTTTAATCATGGCTGCATCATTCTCCCTTCTTACTCTGGCCCAGACTGTCGAAGAACTCACTTCTGACAATTGGCACAATTTCAAGGACGAGATTCTCATCGTCTTCAATGCTGATGGGGAATCTGCTGGAATCGTTGATGGCAAAACCCCCAAACCCACAGAGGCCCTTGCTGCCGCTGCCTGGGATAAGAGGGACAAAGCTGCTATGACGATCATTTGGGCTCGCATGTCCAAAGATCTTCGCTCACTTGCTAAAGGCGTCACCTCTGGCTCAGCCCTCTATGCCAAGCTGAAAGCCAAATTCGAGGCTTCCACCTGGTCACGTCGCGTTTCTCTCCGCACCGCGTTTCACACTGTAACCCACGACACGTCCCTGCCCGTGGAAAAGTATGTCGACAAGGTCACCGAAATTCGTGACCAGCTCATTGCACTGGGTGAACCCATATCCGACAACTATTACAAGGATGTTCTCCTTGCGAACCTCGACCCTCTCTATGTCAGTGTTCGCAACACCCTACTTTCCCAGCCTGCTGGTGAAAGCAAGCTTGACTCTGTCAAAGCCGTCCTTTGTGGTGCTACCTATATCACCCCAACTGGCAGCCAAGTCAAAACGGAATCCGAGGAGACAGCCCTCGCAGCCCGTAGCGGTGGTGGTGGTAGAAAGGTGTTCACGTCGAGTGGGAGTGGTCACGGGAATCCCGGACATCGCGATCGCGATCGCGCCGCTCACACCTCTAGTGGTGATGGGCAAGTTTTTGGGAAGGATGACGAAAAAGGTTTTCGTTGGTGTGATCCCACTCACGAGGATCATTGTCATCGCTGCGGTCGGCGGAACCACATAGCCGCTCGATGTGTTGCAGATATGCCGAAGGAGATCAAGGCTTGGGTTCTCGACCGTCCTGGTGCTAACGAACATTCACATGCGGTCCACGAAACGTATGTGGCACATTCATCTTTCTTACCTCGTCGCCGCCGCCCCTCTCCTTCCCACATTCATTCCAATTGGCGTTCGGACATTCACGACTGCGATTCCGACTAGGTATTGCGACAACCAGGAGTGCGGATGCCACGACAACTCGGATTTGGAAGAAGATCAAATCGACGTTGGAGTTGTTTATGAAGCTTTTCTTTGATTGAGCGGGAGCATTTTTTATTTCTCTCCTGCTTTTGTTTTTGTTTCAGTGGGAGCTTGCTTATCTCGCAGAGTGGGAGTGTTGGAAATCGTCCGCTTTCGTACTGCTCGATGACTTCGCTACTGATATCTAATACGTACAAACATCATGTACTGGATCTGCAATCTTAGCGTTCCCCCTCATCTGCGGGTTTGTCCGAGCCGTTCGAGTCCTCTAGGAGTCCCAATTCTATCAAAAAAGCCGTCTTGGGAAATCTTGGGAAATCTTGGGAAATCTTGACATATCCTGTGATATCTTGCTTTCTCAAAACCCCATCTTGAGTTATCCTGACCGGTCTGACGCCTCTCAAAAATATTAATATCTCGCCCTCCTCGGCCTTTTCCGCGTCATAGAAACGATGAATCGCTCACCAGTCCGTTGTGTCGTCTTGTTTACCTGAACCTTAGATCGCTACTTTTGTCCCCACAGATCATTCTGCATATAGTAACTTTGGCATGTGACCTCCGGAGGCTCCGGCGCATTGTCTTGAGTTTCCTAATGAGGTCAGAACAGAGGTGTCGTCTGTGCCGTCTTGCTGGATGGCAGGGAGGTCATTTACATTGCAGGAGAATGTTTACACACAGGTTCTTGGGGGGGGAGATAGGATATGTCGATGTAATTCAACTCAGGCTGTAATCATGCAAAATGATATAAATTTGTGCTATAGTACACGGGTGGCACGACTCAAGATGAACCGTTCGAGACGTGTTCTAACGCGTCAAAAACGTGTCATTGGTATTATAGACAAGTCTAGAATGTAACCTGATAGACAGTGGAGTGAAAGGGGGTCGGGGAGATCACAAAACTTTGGGTGGCATGTTGGTGGCATGCCTAAGGTGTACGCCATACCAAAAGGTAGGACGCATACAAGCTGCGGAGGAGCCTCTCAAGGGAACCAGTACAGAAGAGAAAAGAGAAGGCCCCCGCCAAGGCCCCCGCATCCGGTGCATAGTAGTGGGCAAGCGGCGTCGTGGTGGTGGTAGAGAAACGAAAGATGCGAACGAATGTGTCCAAACAACTGCTCACAAGTCTCCGGAGGCCCGGAGGTCACGTTTTGATGTAGCCATATAAGGCAATCGTTTGTGGGGACAAAACTCAAAAGCTCTGAACCTTGCTGCCGCCACGTCATCCGTCCTCTTGCATCCTCTCTGCTCTCGACCTAACACGCTCATGACGGCCTCCAATCAGCCTACACTCATTATACATATATCTCTCTCTGGCTTGCATCCTTTATCGCTTCCTATCGGGACAAATCCGACGCAGACTTTGAAATCAATCTTCCGCAAATGCTTCTCAATCTGGACGTCCTACCAAGTTGGCTCGCGCTCTGGGATCTGTAGACTGCTGGGACTACTTACGTCGAGCTTTTGGTGTGCAGAGCGGCATCTCATTGGGCACTCTCGTCAGCATTCCTTGGACATCAAATATTCATTGGCAGGACATAGGAACACGCGTCTACGGCCAATTGACTCAGATTCACGCCTCATGTCCACTGTTAGGCCCCAACACATCTGTCTCTGAGTGTTTCCTGAGGGTACGGTGCTCGTGCGCTCACCTTTCCTTTCATGTAAGCACTTAAGGATTTGTGCGCCTTCTAGACACCACGGCCGGGTACACAGCGCGTCACTGAAAAGTTGTTTCTCCCTATGCCATCTGCTTCGAAATCATCGCACTGGTGGACCCTGGCCAAGCGCGTCGACGCGAAGCTGCCGCACGAGCTCGGCGCCGGCGTATGGAAGTTGTTCCTCAGCAACGCGGTGAGCGCTCGCAAGGAAAGAGGTGCGCAAATGGAAACCGGAGAATGCCTCGCCGTCGCTGACCTTCTCGACGCGCAGGTTATCCGTGCCGTGCCGACGCACGCGCTGCCCGGGTCTGCGTCTGCTGACTCGACAACCACGTCGACACGGCGCTCAACGGTGCCGCCCGGACTGCGTCCGCGCTCAGCCGCGTCATCGCGCATGAGGAAATCGTCCGGCGCCCGAGGCGTCCGACGCACCCAACGCGTCCAACGCGTCCACCCCGGCGGTGCGCACGATTTGCGCGCTGTACCCGCTGCCCCCGAGCATGTGTACGGCCGAAATTGGAGGTGGGCGAGCAACATGTACAGCATGGCGAATGCGGGTAAATATTTGCCAAATGCACTCAAGTCGGTGAGTGTCCCATAGTCGGTGTACACGGTGGCAACATGATCGTAGATTCGAAGTGGCATCAGTCTAGTGCTGCGAGGTTTCGGGGCGACAAAGGTTTGCTCATTCGTCCCCTGCTTTGGGTGTTTCTCACCCATTTCTCACAAAGGTGGCCGTATCTCGGGTGGTAGGTATGTGGTCAAGTGCCCAGGTCTGGCAGCTCTTAACTCACACAATTTACATCACTACGCATGCTCGGAACAGCAGTGCAGTACCTCACATCGCCGAGCAGACGCCACGCGCTCGTCAGGTAGGCGGCGGCGGCGGCCCACTATTCGTACGGGTACGTGCTCAACCTCATTGCCGTCGACCAGCACTGACACGGGGCGCACGCTCGAACTCGAGTCATCGACGAGCACCGCTCGACGGGTGCAGCGTGAGCAAGAGAAAGCACGCAAGGACGGGGCGAAGTCTCATGGGCACGGGCGAGCGGTGCGAATCGCGTGGGGCGAGGTGTCTGATGCAGGAGCAGCCGGGGCGCGCGCGGATGCATGGCGCGGGTGGGCGGAGGGTACGCAGAGTAGGCGCCCAGCACGGGGCACGCAGGGCATGAGCACGGGCGCGCGGCGGTGCACCTCGGTTTCGGTGGCCACCGCGACCCCTAGAGTGTCGATGGGGTGATCTAGGGGAGCTTAGGCGCCATTTTCCAGACCGTTGGGTCGCAGCGTGGCCGCGGCGAGGCCGAGGGAAGGGCGGGTGCGGAGGGTATGCGGTAGCAGAAAAATGAATATAAAATGATTGTTAAAAGAAATTTTCACCATGAGTCAAGATATCCCTTGGAAAAGTGCCAAAATCCTGATGGCTGGTGTTGGGATATCTTGGATCCTGATAATTCTCGACAGGGCAAGATTTCCCAAGATTTCCCAAGATATCCCAAGATGGCTTTTTCACTGGGAGGCCTAACGCCGGGTCGTCTGGGACCGATAAGAATTCCCACAGTTCAATTGGTTGAGCCCAACTGGTCAAGGTCCTCGATGGAAAACGGGCGTCTCTTTGACCAACGCCCTTGACCAGCATCTCGCCAGGTCGGGATTGATATAATCCGTTTAGGGTGCGGCATTGATGCGTCATGCAAAACCATACACCATAAATTGTATGAAGTTACCTTCAAGAAGTTGAAACATCTATGAGGAGCAGACAAACTAGAAGTACCGGGAGGAGGAATACCGGTGGAGCGTAGGATGAGTAGAAGAGCCGGAGAGAGTAGGACGAGCTCGGCGGTAGAGTTTATGCGGTGAATGTTGAAAGCTTTTGATTTTCTCTCTGAGCCGAGAAAATAAGTCCGTCAGAGTCTAGCCCCTATCGAGACCAGGACAAGGAGAGCGCAAGAGGACAGAATCAAGCTAATTTCAGGGTATGCGGCGCGACATAGAGACCACGACGAGATGATGGTTTCCCGATGTTAGAATGATGCCCCGGTAAATGCGCAGGGGATTTATTCAGGCAGCACTACAGATTAAATACAAGAGGACGAGTAGTAGTATACAAGGTGTTGGCAAGAGGATCGGATCCGGAAATGAAAGTATCTGGCCCTTGCGGCCCTGAGCTTCCTAACTGCAGCCCCACACGACACGTCTCGCGAGCTTGTCAATAGCTTTTGGCGGACGAGACATAGGTGCGTAGGTACATATCCTGCGAATCTAAAGGACCTTTCAAGCGGCGCGGCTTCGTGTGTGAACTATGTCAAGGCATCAAATCAGAAATGAGAAAGTGAACCACAACGGCAGTCCCTGGATTTTATTCCCTGGAGGTGGGCCGCTACGAGTGACTTGTATCATGGCGACGGCCTTTCCCCGCCTGAGGCCGCATAAATACACAAGTGAGGTTCACAAAACACAACAATGCCGTTGCAATAGACGAAAGCAGAACTACAAGTGGCCGAATATCCAGCTCAGTTTCATTCAGAGTCAGCCAGTGTAGACTAGGTTACATAAATAAATAGGATAGAAATGGACAGCACCGGCGAAAAGGGACGTCAACATGTACATGGTTCAACGGAGGTGGGATTAATCAATTTCCAGGACATAGTACGTACATCAAACAAAACACATATTGTGCGCGTTCTGAAATGGAACGTACTTCAAACCGGTTCCAACACGCCGACAACCTATTTGTACATGAATATCTTCATTGGCTTGTAAGGCTCCTCAATATATGCCGTGTCTTCCTCGCTCAGCTTTAAATCGAGCGCTCCTGATTTATGTATGGTGTTCAGTAAATTCACAATCGCAAGAGGATCTTGTAAATACCGAGCAAATCCTCGAGCTTGTCGAGAGAGGTGGCGCCAACTATGGGCGCCGTCACGCCTGAACCGAATGAAGGGAGGGAGGAAATGAGATCTCGGGAATTTACATAAACAGGGAGCGGACCGGGACTCACCCTCTTTCGCCAGAAGCCACGCGAGCGCCACCTGCGCCATTGTGCGCCCGAGGCGCGTCGCCACCTCCTCCACACCGCGAAATTCGATATGTCAGTATACTACGAAGAGGTTTCGAGGAAAGACATAACGTACCGGGCGACGACGTCCCTGCTCCCCACGCCGAGGTGTAAGTACGCGGAGGGGGGCATCTCATCGCTCGCCTCTCGAATTGTCTTGTTCTCCTGTGAATCCTTATCCGTACCAGTGGGTGGGGTAAGGCGCGTGAGCGCCCCGCGCGCAAGGGGCGACCATGGGATGGAGCCGACACCAAAGTGCTTTTGGGGTGTGATAAATTTCGGAGAAAGTCTTTGATCAGGCGACAGGCAGCGAACGCACCTTGAGCGAAGGCATCATCTCGCGTTCCTCCTCGCGGTAGAGCAGGTTGTAGTGGTTCTGCATGGATATAAACGGCGTCAGGTTGTGCGTGATCGCGTAATCTGGATTGCATCTTTAGTTTTTTCTCATCGTAAATTACAGGTGCTGAGCTTACTTTGCATGACGTGGACTGCAGTCGTGTGTCCGCCCGTCAGTACCCTAGCAGGAGAGGGGAGGCTATTGAACTTACATTGCCACGCGTGGCACGAGCTCATGCCGATGTAGCGCACGTATCCTGCCTGCACGACGTCGTGGAGAGCTTGCATCTGTTGGGGCAAGTGAGCGAAAAATGGCTCGCGAATCAGAAACAGGGAGAGAAAAGGAGAGATCTGGACATACCGTCTCCTCAATGGGTGTATCGTCACAGGGAGGATAACCAAATAATCTATGCCAAGACATTCAAAAAATACACAGAAAATATTTACAATACCTTTCAGATGTCTGTGGCTCAAATAATGCCCAATGCATTGAGAAGAGGCAGAAGGTATTCAAAATATATGTTGATCTAAGCATATCTTTTGAATACCTTCTGCATGTTTGAGGCCACAAACATCCGAAAGTTATTGTAAATATTTTCTCCATATCTTTTCAATGTTTTGGCATAGGTTATCTAGTTATCTGGTGCGTAGTCAAACCGGTGGCCTGAAAGTAACATCCACACCCTCAGCGAAACTTAGGGGAAGATGTAAGGTCTGGAGGAAGTACGCACATTGGAGGAGGTCGATGTAATCGAGCTGGAGGCGGCGAAGGCTGTCCTGGACAGAGGCCATGATGTGCTTGCGTGAGAGCCCGAACTGGTTGACGTAGCCGCGGTTCTCGGGCCCGGCGAGGAAGAGTTCCAGTGCGTTCACGTCGACGGTTTTGCCGACGGGGGCACGGACCTGCATATGAGGATTATAAATACGACGATGCAGTCTCAGTCGCAGCTGAGGGACCCCGCACCTTGGTCATGACGACGATCTCCTCGCGCGGAAGGCTCAGTTTCTTGATCGCATTCCCAAGAACCACCTCGCTCATCCCGTTCGAGTATATCTGTTCCAGCGCGCAATTCGTTCATAAATATCCGAACCGGGTCAAAACTCGACTCCTTACGTTAGCAGTGTCGAAGGTCTGGATACCGGCATCATATCTGCACGCCTTCCTCGTAAGCTACAGTGCGCAGGGACGGCAGGATGGTGGCCGACATACGCATATTTGATGTGCGTGATCGACTCCTCCTCGTCGAGGGTCCAGGGCCGCCACTGCGATGACCCATAGGACATGCACCCGAGGATGATTTGCGATACCTTCAGCCCCGAGTTTCCCAGACGAACTGGTGTGTGTTGTATTAGAACTCAGGCTGTAGCCATAACTGCCAGTGCAGACATCGAGACATACCGTATTTAACGCGACGCGGCGGCGTGGGCAATGCAGAAGAGGACGACTGGGGCATTGTCTGGAATTTGGATGGCAGTTCAGGATGAATGTACGAAGCCAGAACGTCCGGACCTATATACGCATCTCGGGTTGAGTGGACGCGTACCCTCCGGATCGGCTTTCCGTTTCTTGATCCTTCGAACCCCCAGAACTCAGCAGAAGTGACTAATGCATGACATCCCGGGAACTTTGAAAACCTCCGGCCTTGGCGGCGCAAAGGAGGCGGTTGGAATCCGTCATTTAATCTTGCTTTGCTTGTGTTTTTCCGAGAAACGAGCCATAGAAAGCTCTTGGGCCAATAAATATTTCAGCTTGGGCCATGGATCGAAACTGGCAGGTCAGAGGTAGGGAGGTGAGCAAAGCTTTCGCCGGCCTGGGCGTGGCACCGCGGCCATCAGATAACTGATCCCAGCTATATTTTGGCTTCTTCTTTTTCTTACAAATTTAAAATAATTTTGACCGCGACGAACGTGGTGTCCTTCATCGACGGGTTAGGAGGCCGGCCAGACGAGTAAGTGCCTACTATACTTCGCTTACTCCGTTCTCTCGCCTACGGCAGAATATTCCATGATGATGGCAATGCACAATTGCACTCTCCTCCCTCCGCTAAAAACGTCAATAAATTAGTGCATATTCCGTGGATAATGCGAATATCTAGGTTATGGGATATTATTTGAAAGAACAGTTGTGAAATCCGAAATTTGAACCACGGTTGCAAAGGTTGAATTTCGTCGCCCGAAGCCTCGTGGCCGAGTCTGAAGAAGATGCGAATGACGTGATCATCTTATACAATATCGATACTTGGTTTCAACTGGGTCAACTCCCGGCCGTTATGTCTGTCACCTCGCCTGCCCGTCGAACGCTACCTTTACTTATCCGCTGTCTTCTCTTCTTTTTGGTGGGACCGCCCAGTCAATGTCTAGAACCCGGGTCTCTTCCGCGCCTGCAGCAGACCGCCGTGATAAATTCATATGCTCGGAAGGCTGAGGTTAGCATCCGTAGAGTAAGTACAGAAGAAGTGGAAGTGGATCCGTGGAAGATAACAAAATGGAGTATTGAGGACCTCATCATCGTGCTTGAGGATGACCATATGGTCGGACAAGTGCAGTATTTCCGGAGCTGGAATGACAATGAGACCCGGAATCCGGTACCCGTCACGATGATCAAACTCCGGGACATGAGAATACCAAAGCATGTAGCACTGTGTCTACTGGCAACCATGGCATTTTTCCAGAAACCAAGAGATGCATCGCAATCTATATGAATGGATACTATAAAGTTCTTCCTTTACGTTTAATCCCAAATTCCCTAACCTGACCTTCTGCTTAGAAGTTGGAGACAACAAATTTGCCGCTCGGCATCTTCCGGTGAGTGCTTGAACCTTGCGCGACGCGTAACGGCAGTCCCTGGATTTTATTCCGTGGAAGTGGGCCGCTGCGAGTGATGTGTATTGTGGTGACGACCACTTCCCGTCTGAGGCCGCATAAATGCACAAGTGAGGTTCAAAAAATACAACAATGCCGTTACAACGGATGAGAGCAGAACTACAGGTTGCCGAATAGCCAGCTCAGTTTGAGTTAGGATTAGCCATAGTGGACTAGGCTACATAAATGAATAGGATAGAAATGGACAGTACCGACGAAAAACGACGTCAACGTGTACATGATTCACCAGAGGGGAGAGTTACAGCTAACGTCAGTACCGAAGGCGCGAACGAAAATTTCTTGTTTTGGGATGTTTTCAAAGAATTGTTCATAACTCAACGAGTTCTGGACCGATTTGGACGAAACCTAGATGAATCTGTCGGGCTAATTCATGCGCAATTAGTGATAGAAAGGAATGTGTAAAAATATTATGTATTGGGTAATCTGTTGTTTTGGGTTGTTTTTGGGCTGAATGCTGTCTAGCATGTCCAGAGCATGTCCCAGTGACCTAATATTTTGGGACAGACAAAATATATGCTTGGAAAAATATGTCATAGAGCCATAAGGACGGATATCTTGGTCATACTCCCGTAGATGCATTGGAGAAATTGGGCAGCTTTTCTGCATTTGTAAATATTGTATGGATTGCATCGATCTATTGATTTTATATAATTCTGGCCCTCTCACATTTGTATACAGGCATATGCCTTGTCTGTCCCAAGATATTAGGTCACTGGGACATGCTCTGGGCATGCTAGACAGCATTCAGTCCGAAAACAACCCAAAACGACAGATTACCCAATACATAACATTTTTACACATTCCTTTCTATCACTAATTGCGCATGAATTAGCCCGACAGATTCATCTAGGTTTCGTCTAAATCGGTCCACAACTCGTTGAGTTGTGAACAATTCTTTGAAAACATCCCAAAACAAGAAATTTTCGTTCGCGCCTTCGGTACTGACGTTAGCTGTAATCAATTTTCGGTACATACATACATACATCAAACTAAACACATTTTTGTGCGCTCTGAAATCTAACGGGTTTCAACACCCTGATAACCTAGTTGTACATGAATATCTTCATTGGCTTGTAAGGCTCCTCAATGTATGCCGTGTCTTCCTCGCTCAGCTTTAAGTCGAGCGCTCCTGATTTATGTATGGTGTTAAGGAAACTCACAATCGCAACAGGATATTGTACATACCGAGCAAATCCTCAAGCTTGTCGAGAGAGGTGGCGCCCACGATGGGCGCCGTCACGCCTGAAGGAAGGAGGGTAGAAAATGGGATCTCGGGATTTACATAAGGAGGAAGCGGACCGGGACTCACCCTCCTTCGCCATAAGCCAAGCGAGCGCCACCTGCGCCATCGTCCGCCCGAGTCGCGTCGCCACCTCCTCCACACTGCGCAATTCAACATGTCATTATATTATAACAAGCTATCGAGAAAGACATAGCTTACCGAGCAACGACGTCCCTGCTTCCCGCGCCGAGGTGGAAGTACGCGGAGGGGGGAATCTCGTCGCTCGCCTCGCGGGTGGTCTTGTTCTCTTGCGAATCCTTATCCGTAGCGGCGGATGGGGCAGGGCGCGTGAGCGCCCCGCGCGCAAGGGGCGACCACGGGATGGAGCCGACGCCGAAGTGCTTTTGGGGTGTGATAAGCGTCGGAGACAGTCTTGGAAAGGCTCCAGGCAGCAAGTGCACCTTGAGCGACGGCATCATCTCGCGTTCCTCCTCGCGGTAGATCAGGTTGTAGTGGTTCTGCATAGATATAAACGGCGTCAGGTTGTGGGTGATCGCGTAGTCTGGATTTCATGTTCGGTTTTTTCCTCATCGTAGAATAGGGACGCTGAGCTCAGACTGACTTTGCATAACGTGGACTGCAGTCGTGTTTCTGTCCGTCAGGATCGTAGCAGAACCGGGGAAGTTACTGTACTTACATTGCCACGCGTGGCACGAGCTCATGCCGATATAGCGCACGTATCCCGCCTGCACGACTTCGTGGAGAGCTTGCATCTGTTAGGGTAAGTGAGCGAAGAAAGATTCGCGATTCGACGAATCAAGACCAATAAAGAAACTGGAGAGATTAGGAGAGACCTGGACATACCGTCTCCTCGATGGGTGTGTCGTAGTCAAACCGGTGGCCTTAAAACAACATTTATCCCCTCAGCGAAACTCCGGGGAGGATTTAAGGTCCCGAGGAAGTACGCACATTGGAGAAGGTCGATGTAATCGAGCTGGAGGCGGCGCAAGCTGTCCTGGACGGAAGACATGATGTGCTTGCGCGAGAGCCCGAACTGGTTGACGTAGCCGCGCGTGTCGGGCCCGGCGAGGAAGAGTTCCAGTGCGTTTACGTCGACGGTTTTGCCGACGGGGTGGCGGACCTGCATATGAGAATTATAGGTCAAGAAAATACGATAACGAAGTCTGCGAGGCCCCGCACCTTGGTCATGACGACGATCTCCTCGCGCGGAAGACCAAGTTTCTTGATCGCATTCCCAAGAACCACCTCGCTCATCCCGTTCGAGTACATCTGGTCCAACGCGCAACTCATCAGTAAATATCTGAACCCGGGTGTCAAAACTCAGCTCCTTACGTTAGCAGTGTCGAAGGTCTGGATACCGGCATCATATTTGCACGCCTTCCTCGTAAACAACAGTGCGCAGGGACGGCACGATGGATAAATGGATGGCCGACATACGCATATTTAATGTGCTTGATCGACTCCTCCTCGTCGAGGGTCCAGGGCCGCCACTGCGATGACCCATAGGACATGCACCCGAGGATGATTTGCGATACCTTCAGCCCCGAGTTTCCTAGACGAACTGGTGTGTGTTGTATTAGAACTGTACCTGTAACTGGTAGTGCGGGACCTCGAGACTTACCGTATCTAACGCGACGAGGCGACGTGGGCAATGCAGAAGAGGACTGGGACATTGTCTGGCTTTGGATGGCAATTCAGGACGAATTGACGAAGCCAGGACGTACGCACTGCCAGTATATATGCATATCGGGTTGAGTGGACGCGTACCCTCCGGCTCGGCTTCGCATTTCTTGATCCTTCGACCCCCAGAACTCAGCAGAAGTGACCAATGCATGACATCCCGGGAACTTTGAAAATCTCCGGCCCTAGCGGCGTGGCGTAACTTGAAAGGCAGCGGTTGGGATCCGTCATTCAATCTTCCCCCCGAGAGAAATAACCCATGAAAAGCCCCCGTATCAGTAGAGGTTTCAGCTTGGGCCATGGATCGAAACTGGCGAGTCAGAGGTACATAGGGAGGTGATGGTGAAGCGAGAAAACCTTTCGCCGGCCCGGCCCGCGACCATCGGGCGCGGGTAATTGACCCCAGCTATATTTAGAATTTGGACTTTGGGAGCGTCGGTGCAAATTTGAGACAAGTCTGACCACGACGAACGTGTCCTTCATCGGCGGGTTACGAAGCCGGCCCAAATGATAAGTGCCTACATTGCTTACGCCGTTCTCTCGTCTGCGGCAGAATATTACATTAATGACAGTGCGGAATTACACTCGGCTAATAAATTAGTGCGTGTTCCGCGGATGATGCGAAGAAATGCTGTGAAATTCGTCGTAAGTTGAACCACGGTTGAAAGTTTGAATTCCCTGGGCCCTCGGCCGAAGCATGGCCGAGTCTGACGAAGATGCGAATCGGATGCCGTGATCATCTTATGCGATACTTGGTTTCGAGTTTCCAGGCTGGTGGGTCTGCCATCTCGCCTTCCCGCCGAATTCCACCCTTACTTCTCCGATGTCTTTTTTATTTTATTTTTATTTGGGGGGGTGCGGGGACCAACCCGTCAATTCATTGACGATCTTGGATCCAGGTCTAAACTCTTCCGCGCCTGCAGCAAACCGCAGACCGCCGTGATAAATTCATATGCCCTGAAGGTTGATGTCAATGACCATGCCGTATGGTATGTAATGCACCGTGCGCTGCGCGAGCCGAAGCGGATTTGAATCCGTTATACAATCATATAAGCATACATATACAGTATATGTCTTCTAGGCCCCGTTAAAGCCTTTCTGATAAATGTCCGGTATGCTTTCCACACGATTGGATTCTGAGCAGGGTTGAAATGGAACGATACAATTCGGACATTCATGTGCAATCTATCTATCGCAGCATTCTTCTCGCAACCGAGAGATCAGACCAAAATCTTGCTCCAATCCGTAGCCTGAGCAAACTCTTTCCACGTCCGCGGCTTCCTCGCCAAACCTTCGAGGCTTGCAGTGGGTTTGTTTCCGTAATCTGTACGGCGAATCAGAATTCCACAATTATAATTGAGTTGGGAAATGAGACTGACATCCGAACTCGCTCCAGGCAGAGGCGCTCTCCGCCAAGTCGTCCACGATAAACTGTGGGCGCCCCAATGCCTGTATCTTGGCGCGGAACTGTTCATCAGATATCTGCTTGAACACGACTTTCTTTCCGGTGACTGGTAGAGAAGCGCCGGCACTCAGCGGGCGGTCTCGAAAAGTAGCACGAATTCGCACCTTCAGACAGCTGCTGCGCAATCTCTCCGGCCGTGATATTTTCCCCAGCAGTGAGCACCTCCGACCCATCTGGGAACACCGGGAGCTCGAAGACCTGGCGAACGTACAGACCATAATCGTGCGCGATATCGATGACGGGGAAGGTCGACGCAGGGTCCGTGGCCCACTCGAGAGCGAAAGACCCGTCCTCCTGCTTGGAGATCACCATGGAGGTATCGAACAGATTGCTCGTGTAGAATCCTGCCTGCACGTCCACGAAAGGCACGCCCGATTGGCGGCCGTACTCCGAGGCGTCGGCTTTGCCGTCAAAATGCAGGACATTGACGTATTTCCCCCCGCTGGCTTTGCTCATGGACGTCAATCCTGACCACACGACGCGGGTAGCACCGGCTGCCTTCGAGGCATCGATTTGGAACTTTGCCTGTAAAAATTCCTGTGCGCGCAAATTCAGGTAACACCGCGAGATTCAAGTCGGCGGAAGGCCTCACCTTTTCCTTGTCGAAATGCTCCCAAAAGTTGGTCATGAGCTGATGAAAAAAGATATTATTATAATAAATGGCTGTAGTCTGTGCTGAAACACTCACGAAAGTGTAGTTGGCTCCGTCGAACGCTTCGTAGACCTTTTTCTCGTTTCCGACAACGAGCGAGACGGTCACAACTTCTACGCCTTTTTTGATCAATTCCTGAGCAACGGGCTTTGTAGCGTCTCTGGTGAAACCCCGGATGCGGTATGCCTTGTCGGACTCCTCGAGGGCCTTGATGACGCTTCCACCTTGGTTGCCTGTAGCACCGACGACAGCAACGAGAGGAGCGGAAAGGTTCTGAGTGATCGTCATGATGTTGGGAATAGGATGGTTGTCGAATCGTTAGGAAACAGCGAGTATATATACTCATTCTTGACGGCAGGATTATTTGAACCAAGACTGAGCGGACCGCCGGCTGACAAAGTGATTTGATGACTTGCACAGCTGATCCGCAACTGATCCGTTGACAAAGTGATGACAAGGACAATATTTGTGTTGCGCAGCCGAGCCGCAACCGATCCGCCGCTCGGCTTGTAATGTTGGTCGCACACTAGAGTTCACTTATTTTAACCATACAATTTGCGTGCTTCACATTGAAACTGTTGACCGCAGACCGAAATTTGAATCGCAAGTCTGATGGAAAGAAGCTAAGAAATCACAACCAGATTCAATGGTTTGAATCCCAGATTACACCGTGAACTTTTTAAGGGTCAACTAGAATGATTTGAACCCAGGCTACATAGTTGAGAGAGGCCCCCGGACACTACCTCATAGGTATGTCCGGGATAGAGTAAATCAATGGTCCAAAATGACCTCTACCTCGGTCCGTTTATAGAGTCAAACAAGCTCAGAACGGCCAAGGCCGGTCCGACATAGAGTAAATCACGCTCCGCGGGAGAAATTTTCTAAAAAGAATAGGCCTCAGAACCGGCCAGGGTGAGCCACGGCAAGCCGCGGCTTCAGATGAAAGCACTCGAATTAGGCTCGCTGCTGATCCAGATACCGCCAAGAAGACGACAACGCGTAAATTTTCTTCGCTCTACATGATGGCCGACATTATAAACCTCGCCGAGGATTCTCCTTGCAACACTTCTGAATGAATTGGCGCTGGGAAACGAGGGGTCTGGTACGAAAAAGCGGAAGCCGATGCCTCCCCGCGGTGGCAACAACAAGCAAAAGAAGAGCTCGGGAGGGCTTGTAAAGCATGCGCTGCAAACCAAAAGAAATTCACGGCGGTGAAGGCAAAGAGGGGGAAGAAATAGTGTATTTATTTGCACGCTTTGTAGACGGCTCAATTAAATGTCCAGCAGCACACTCGAATGCGGGGCAGGCTGTAAAGGACCCGCGGCAGTCTAAAAGTGAGAATTTGAGCCTTGGGAGAAAAAATGGCATTTTATGGAAGGTTGGTCCAAAATAGAGTAAAACAGGGTGCTGAGGCGAAAATTTTTAGAGTAAAACAGCGGCCTTTTGGGGCAAAAAGCGGACCAACCTATGAGGTAGTGTCCGGGGGCCTGTTGAGAGTATATAAGTTTCGATGTACAATCTACAATTCAATTTCTGAATGACTACTCTTGCGTAATTTATATAATACGCTCTCCGAGGCGTCTTTGGTAGTTCAAAACGGCGGTGGGGTCATGATGGCGTGCCCTGCGCTGCGCCACTCGTCCTCCACCCGCACAAGAGCATCGATAGTGTCGAGGACGGTCTGAAAGCAAATGAAACAGCGCCCTTACACAAACCGGGGTAACCTACCTGCTCGATCGTGTGAAAGTCCGACCTCTTCATCCCCAGAACCTGCGCCACGCGCCCGAAGTCCATGGGGAGGACGTCGGACGGCTGCTGCGGCGGCGTCTTGGTAATCAGGCGGCTCTTAAGCGCGGGTCGTTCCGCCGCGATGTAGTCGAGCGTCTGCTGGAACGACCAGCCGTACGGCGATGAGAACAGGATACGCTTGCGGCCCACTTCCGTGGTGGGAGGCGCGTGGAGTGCACGCAAATGCGCCTGCGCGACGTCGCGCACGTCTATGTAGCGCGTCCGGGGCGGGAAGGCGCCGCCGGGGAAGAGGAGGGTGTAAAGTAAGACGTTCGTGGACAGCGCGCCGAAATCGGGTACCGGGAAGTGCGCTGTGAAGGGTCCATAGAAGAAAGTCGGGTTTACTGCATGGTGAAAATCAGCGTCGCAATAATCTCTGGAGGATTGGGAAGGACATACGGGTGGTCACCTCGACGTGCGGGTGCTTATCGGCCCATTCCCAAAGTGCGAGCTCAGCAAACTTCTTGGAAGCCGCGTAGGTTGCCATTTGGTTCCCGCCTGTGAGCGCAATCTCTTTCGTGACAGGATTCCAATCTGCCGCAAGAAACGGTGTGAGTCGGGCCAGGACTAGCAGCTCACGATGCGACGTACCTTGGTCGGTGTAGCTCTCTTGCGGATTATTGACAGTTGCGATCGAGCTGGTAACGACCATCCGTTTGACACCGACCTTCTCTGCATCAGGAAAAAAGGATTTCCTACGTTGCTGCCAGCCAAGCTCTGAAGGATCAGTAGCTCTGGTAGCGCTGTGCAACTGATCAGTAGCCTTTGATAGCCTCGGGAGCCACCCGCCCAGGATCAGTAGCGGCTGATAGCCGGCACGCCGCGGATCGGTAGCTCCAGGAGATGGGTCAAAAAAAGAAACAGTGTTTGAGTGTTTAGTTTGAGCCCGGATTGCGGAACTTGTCCTCTTGTTCATCCTCTGGGAAATATCCTCTCCCAGAACAATGGGGACAGGCACCCAAGACATGAGCAGATATCCGGACGATTGGCGAAAAAGCGCCAAGTCATTCAAAGTCCGACACACGTGCTTGATTGCGTACTCGATTGCGTGATTGTTTCGACGCCAAACAACGTTGGTTGATGCATCTTGCTTTCTTCTCCCATCTCCCCCATCCCTCCCCATCCCTTCCCTCCGTCGTGGCCTCATGTTACCTCGCACATCGGCCCTTCAAACCTTCCAAGCTTCAAACCTCCCATCTTCACTACCTGCACCTGTCCCAAACTGATCCAAGCCGCTGCTTCAAGATCTTCAAGCCATCTGCTGTCGACTCGGTATAGAGGACAATACCTCCTCATCAAAGCCTCCGCTGTTTCTTTTGCGGCTTCTCTATCTGACCTGTGTTTTCACTGTGCATTACTCCGGCCGGCCTCATCAAGTCCCATGCGCAAGAGTTCACCCCTTCCAGATCCATCGGATATGTGTGCCGTGGTCTTCCCGGGGTGAATTATGAAGAGTTTATTTTCGTCCTCTCACGCTCGTCCCACAGTTTTCTTCCGAGTGCATAGGCCTTACATTACCGAGATCATTACCGAGATCTGCGTTTTCTTTTCAAAGTGCGGCAACGGTTCTAATTGTGAGTTTTCACTCCTTTGACATCGTCCTCGCTTCTCACCTTTTTCCTTTTGCTTCTTTCTTGTACGCCAACGATTCGAACGCAAGGATCGTTGTCAGCACCCATGTGCCCACTCGCGTCACACCCGCCCGCCCTTGTGTGTGCCGATCCCGTAGTGTACGCCCATGTTACGCGCCGGTCGTCCGTCGTCACCTGTGTTGGTTATGTGTGTATGCCCAGTGTTTATCCACCTTTCCTCGTCTGTATCGTATGTCTTAGTACCCGTGAATTGATTCATTTTTGCATTACTTTTGTGCTGTACGAGACAACTATTTGAGTTATTGCTGGATATTGGGCACTATTGAGTGCTACTGAGGCTGCCTGTCAGTGCTACGAAGAGCTACCAGGCGCTACGATACTTCCATGCCAGAGCTACCAGCGGCTATCAAGCCTTGGCGGAGAGCTACGCGGTGCCAAATAATGGGGACTTGTCGACCTGGCTATCACAAGTATCGGAGCTATCAGGCGGTACGTAGCCATGTGATTTTTTCCTGATGTGCCTGCACTATGACATTAAGTGTACCTTCGACGGCCGCCTGTAAGCTCATAATTAACGGCGATCTGGCGAGATTTTTCATCGACAAACCGCTAGGAGAGCTGCAGGTTCCACCCGCCCCGCAAGGGGGGAGGCAAGATGGATGACTGCGTCCACCCCAATGAGTGCTTCTGGGAATTGATCGTGCGCGATGTCGCTGATCTTGACAATCTCGACACGGCCGCCGTAGCTAGCATAGCTGGACTTGAGATAATCCGCCTTTGTCCCGCGGGCTGCACTATTCGACTCCGGTCAGCACCGAAAATTCAACTGGAAGGATAATTTGAGGGCATACCCTCGGACTCTATAGCCTTTCTCCAACAATTGGAGAACCACATGGGAGCCAAGGAAACCGGAGGCACCAGTCACCTAGATACATTGGTTTCCAGTCCTGGTCAGGCCTCGCATGGGATACTGACGAAAATGAGCTCAGGCATTTAGACTGAGGGTTGAAGGACAGAAAAGAGGACGAGGGAACTGATTTGCGCAGTGTGTGTATTTGAGCTTCCTTTATCATCTGTCCGCTCAGACACTTCCCACCGCGAGCAAAATAAGATCCCGAGTCGTTTCCAAGTCCACAATGCAAGAGTCGGAGATGAATATGGTCCGGCGGGTTTGTAATGTTAACGTTTGATCGGGATAAGCAGCTCTGACCGAGCTTCCGACATATTTAGGGCTTATGCTTCCGGCTTTGCATCTGAATATGTGCCCGGATAGGCTTCGGAATTGGGGTATATAGTCTTTGGCATCTCGGCATGCGGGATCGTGAAAGGCGGAATATTCGAGGGAGAAAGGAGGCCGCAGGCAAGCAACCGAGACCAAACCTGCGATTACATACCTGCAAATAAATTCAAATTTGGAAGGCCATCAGGAATAATACAATAGGGTGTTTCAAATATCCTTTTTCGGGCCCAACTTGGAGCCCGATTTCGAGTCCAACTTGGAGTCAACTTGAGTGAAGTTGTGTCCGAAGTTGGGACGTCAATCGTGAAACACCATCCAGTTCTTTGCAACTTCGGCTCCCAAATAGCTGTTTTGTCGTGTTGTTTATACGCCAAATCGAGATGCCTGGCTCGTCCCATGCCATGGCCATTTCATTCTCCACTTTCATGAGTGCTTCGCGGGATTTGTGTGTTTACCTCTCAGATGGCAGCATCCTCTTCCACGATGGCTTGATCATTATCTTTGGAACGACAACGACCATGCGGCCGCAACAAGCATACTACACCACCAGACAATGGCTGGGTGATATATCACCACCCTGTAATCAGATATGGGCCATGATACATCAAAGCCCTCTCCTCACCAACGCGGCCGATATATCAGCTTAGAGTCGTTCCCATTTGGGTAGGCAGTTCGTGGCAAGCTGGGTACTGGGCTGCTCATCGTCGAAGACGGCGTCCAGCGTTTACGGATTTGGACGTGGCGGGCTGACTAAGTTCCCTTCCCAATCTAGAATTCTAGATAAGATAGTGCCGATATCAAGTATACTTACAAGCAGTAGTAGTACCGAATACAAGCAGTTTAGACACCCTCCCGGTCGTCCCCGTCATATCCCTCGTCGTCCCCGTCATGCCCCTCGTCGTCCCCCTCGTCGTCCTCATCGCCATCGTCACCCTCGTCGTCCTCATCGCCATCCTCCCTCTCCTCATCGCCATCGCTTTCTGCACCAGCCGAAGCCTGCTGCTCTGCCGCCTCTTCCGCCGCCGCCAGTTCCGCCGCCTCTGCCTCCATCGCCGTCACCTCCGCTCTGCCCAACGCGATGAGTTGCGGCACTATCGCCCACTTCTCCTCGAAGCGCTGTGCGATCCGTCGCAGTAGCAGCGCCTGGCGCGTCGCATACGCGTCATGGCCTTCGCGCTGGCGATCATTGTCTTGCAGGTCTGGACGCTGCGCCTCGCCCGCGTGAAGCTTGAGCGAGGTCCACCAGTCCGCGCGCCACCGCAGGTACACCGGGACGCGCCGAATCTCCTCTTCGAGAAGATCCACTTCTTCGGTATTCCGAAGACCCAGTGCTCGCGTCTTGGCCCATTCGATACGTAGTGCTGAATGCGCCGGTTAGCGATCAACAAAGCCATGCTCGCCCGTGACACACCTTCATTCATTGCCGGATTACGATCTGCATCCTCCGCGGAGCCGTCCGCCATCCAGATCCAAGAAGCCGGGGTACGCGCCTCCGTGCGTCGCCGCTTCTTGGCCGCGGCCGTCTCCTTCCTCCTCTTCTTCCCCGCCGCCGCCCCCGGTTCCCGAAACGCGGCCTCCGGCATCTGTCGCACATCCTCCTTCTTTAAGGGCTTGAGGACCTTCTCCCACCCGGTGCGGTGTAGGCGTTCTCCCAATACCTCCAACGCCTTGCGTGCCGCCTGATACATCGCCGTCGCCTGCTGTATCTGATTGTCGATCCCTTCAATCCGGGTGTTGGAGCGCATACCGTCGCGTACGCCCCGGATATTCTGGTCCTTGTATTTGTACTCGTGCGTCCGCACCAGGAGCTGGTGGCGCATCTGGAACAACGCCTCGTGCGCCTGTCCCTCTCGCAGGCGGAACTCGAAGTCCTGCAGCTCCCGCAGACACGTCACATCAGGCGGCAGGTCGGACGGAAGGAGGAGGGGCATGTCCTGCACGAGCTCGCCCGCGACGGGGTTGGTTCTACTCTCCTCCGCCCGCTTCTCTGCCGCCGCCGCCCTCAAGACGGACACCTCGGGCATGAACTGGGCTTGTACATCCATCCAGGTCAAAATCTTCCGCCGGGCCTTGCTGCAGCGCTCCAGCATGACCCGCTTTTGGTCTACGGTGGGGTGGGCGCCCGCTGCCGCCTGGTCGAATTTGAGCTGACGCCTCGAGGTATGTTAGATATGTGTCTCGTCCTCCGGAATAAAAGTGGGGCGTACTGCTGCTCCTCCAATTGCACACCCATCGCTAGCATCTCAGCGCTGTCCGTTTGCCCGCGCACGATCCCCCCTCCCTCCTGCACCAGCTCGTAACGCACGGAAGCGATCGTCTTCACCTCGACCGTCCTTTCAAACGGATTCGGCTTCGACGCGTCCGCCTCCCATGCCACGCACATCTTCTCCCATTCCACGACAGTGGCGCGCGGCAGCGTCCGTTCCTGCTCCCGAGTGTCGCGTCGCGTCTTGACCATGTCGGGCACGTAGTCCTTGATCTTGCCCAGAAAAAATGTACCTGGCAGGTCGGCGTCAGTCCCCGGACTTCTCTCGTCACTGATGCTTACCCATATTCAAAATCTTCTTCCAATTCCAGTCGTTGAAGTGGTCATCCAGAATCTCCCGGCGCAAATGTGGGCCCATCTCTCTGGTGCTCGTCGCCAGTGGGTTGATGTGCGACCATCCACGCTCGGGAGCCTCGCCGTCGGTCTGGCCGACGTAGCGCGTGAGCAGGAAGGAGAATTTGATGTTGCACGACTCGATGTGTGCCGGTAGGTGGAACTTCGGAACGAGGAATACAAAAAAGCGCTTGCCATTCCGCTGGCGCAGATCCCGTGGGTATATTTGCAGTCAGTCCCATATATTCTTGTGCCACTGACAGGCGATGTCGTACGAGACGAAGAATTGCTGCAGCTCCGAATCTTCGAGACTCATGAAAAACATGTAGTCCATATTGAGGTATCTGCACCGCTCGCGTCAGGAGAGTTTTCGCTTCACTGCGCCTGCAAAAGACGTACCGTTCGCCCTGCTGTAAGTCCCCCACGCCCCTGGGCCGCTTCATGTTATGTCGCGCACAATCGACGGTCCCGACGCCCGAGGAGGCGGTGCCACGCGATTCCCGATCGGGTTTATTGACAGCGTCGTGCGCCACACATGTACTTTTCTACAATCGATTCAGCATGCGCGTACTCGAACGGTGGCATGACTTACCGGTTGCGGCTGATCCCAGTTTTTCTCCAGGTGAGCCATGTACGCGTTGACCTCCCCAAAGAACGCGAGACCATTGCCCAGATCAGGGTCAGCGGTCTCGCTCGACATGTCCTTCCGCTGCATCCGGAAGTTCGCATCTAAGGCCAGAAACAACGCGTATAAGAACCTGGTCAGATTGTTAGTCGCACATCACGTCTCCAGTCAGGGAGCGTACTTCTTTTCGGGTGGAACATCCTTCCAGTCCGGCGGGAGGTTCTTCCCGGGGTGAGGGCAAGCCGGGCATTCCAGCGCACACGCGCCGGGTTTCGTGGTGCGGATACCGTCAGTCTCGTGCCCCCGCCCCGCGCGCTTCAGCAGCTGGAGATTCCGCCATTCCCGTGTTATGTTGATGAACTCTTGGTAGCGGCCCTGGGTGGATGTCAGTACAAAGCTCGTCTGAGATATAGAGGCGACATACCGCAGGAGGCTCCCCAACATTATTTGTATGGCGCACCAGACTCTGATAGAACTCCCCCATCGAGCATTTCGACTCCAGCGACAGCAGGTGATACCGCCGCAGGACATTGAAAGTTGCGGCGGTCCTTGGCTGCTTCCCTGTCGACGGGAGCCACTTGGCGCGGAGGAGTTGCACCGGGAATGATTGCCCTTTCCCACAATTGCAGTAGTACACGTCGACATCGTGTAAGCCATAGTCGTCGATCACCACGAAATTTTTCCCCGGTGCGCGCTGCGGATGGGGGCACACACGATTTGGATGGAGTTCGCGTGATAGTTGGAATCGAAGCCCCAGCGCCTTGAGTGAGGTGTCCTGGAAGCAGGCCGCATCGGAATCCCATCGCTTCGTAGCAGATTAGCATCGTTAATTCAAAATGGATGTCAGCACGCACCTGGATCCGATGGAGGGGATTTCGTTCGTGATCCCTCACCATGCAGGTCGCCGCCAACAGCTCACAGCCATGACAGTCTTTGCACCGTACGGTTGCCCACCCACGTTGGCACTGAGGATGGCCGCAGACGCAATCGCGGTAATCGTGATCCCCGCGTCCTTCACCTCGCAGTAGCTCGTCAAGCCACGTTGAGCGATGCTTCTCCTTCCATTTTTTGACTGGCCGATACTACCAATAGATGTCAGCTCAGCTCGTCGACATCCTTTGAAAAAAACGCACCGGCTCGCGCTTCCGTGTCTCAGGTTCCGAATCGCTAGAGGACTGCGGCGGGTTCGCTGCATCCCCCGCCTCGTCCAAGTCCGCGTGCGGTTGCTCGTCCACTGGAAGAGTCCAATCGTTGTCGATGAAGTCGTAAATCCAAGTATCTTGGCGCTCGGCCGATGGTAAGCCAGTCCAGGCAACCGGGATTTCCGACGGGGAGACGGCGACAGAGATAAACGAGCTCTTATATATGTTGCGGCCACGCGAGTCTTTCGAAACGGATTCGTAAAAGTAATCTTCAGCGTCGTCGTGGTCGCTCTCCCCTAACGCGGATATGGAAGAGCCCGAGCTGCTTCCACCAGAGTCCATCGTCGTGTCCGGTTTCTTGCATTTTGGTGGCATCGTGCGCGGGGCAGCAGACAATAAATAATATAAATACAAGTGAGAGGAAGAGAGCGCAGGAAAAAGGGTGGACGAAATGGAGTCACACGATCTCACGTCACGAAACAAACAATCACGCGGGGTTAGATAAGATATCTTTAATCGAGTCGGCAGGGAATTCAATTCATTATTTACTTTAATTCACCAGGGACCGCGCTGGGCTTAATAGCATCCAGAGTCTTATCTAGGATAATGACCCGGTGGTGGATGGTCCACATTCGTGAAATATTGAGATTGCGAGCATTCACACAATGATACCCGTTCGATTCGGGCCGGAGTCGCTGTCACCAAAGCTATAATATTTTTGTTACTCCTTCCTCCATTGTATTCGAATGTCTGAAAGGCAAGTTTTCACACATTTTGCCAGAGGGAGACCTTAGCACATTAAAACAAGACAAGAATGACATTGTATGACACGAATGAAACAGTAGGACAGGTACGAAATGTAACAGGGTTTTTTTTGGGCGGGGGCCGCGCGAGACCTAGCTAAAGCGGCGCCGAGCCATACAGTAGTATTTACGACATCTCGATCAAGTCTTCAGGTTTGTTGCGTCCGTGGGCCTTGCAAAGATCGCAAACAAGCTCGTGCCAAAAGCACTCGCTCTCATGGCGACGTGACATGCCCTTCAACATTGCGCTGAGAAACAAGTTAATATATTTGCCATGAGCCAGAGTAACCCAGCAGGACGCACCAGTGGTTTTCCATGACAACTCATCATCCAGCCTATCGCGCCTCTCGCCTGGGCCCATCTGACGGGTTTCCGCGTTGAATGTCGACGCCACTTTGTTGTCCGGAAAGGTCATGTGTCCCCGGCAGGATCGCAGCTGGCAACCGATATCGTAGGTGACGACCAGGGGTCTATTGGTAGGCAGGAGGTTAGTAGAGTGTCGAAACCACAGCACAAACATACCTGATATCTGCGGATAGGAAGGGTAAATCGCAGAATTCGCTGCGCTGGGTGTCGCTTTTTTTCAAGGTAAGAAGAGAGAGAGACATGCGTACCGTATGATGGCAACCGGGAGATTTATTTGATCAATGTGATCGTCTGTTGATGCGGACATGCGGTGTTGCGGTGTTGCTCACAAGTTGGGCTCAGTACGTCGTCAAAGTCAAAGGGGAGGCAACGCAAGTGGGATTGAAGGCGGGGGACAGTAGTACAGGATGGCAGTGAAAGTAATTATCCTACCTCGGTGGATCCCGCGCTCGAGTCAGAAAAGTCCGAGGCATCCGAGCCAGTCTTCCAGTCGTCATCGCGGCTACTCTGCCAAATGTCGACTCCCAAGTCCACGAGCAACTGGTGACGCGCCTCGTACTCCTCCTCGATCCATTTACGGCAACGCTCCGCCTCGAGGGACACGCCCTGCGTGGGGAAACTCTCCAGGAAGCAAACGGCATCGGTGAGTGAGGGCCCTGTCCAAAGCGAAGGACTTTTACCCTCACTTTGCAGCTGGTGGTACATGTCGCGCGCCGCCCGGAACTCGT
Source organism: Mycena galericulata (assembly GCA_029289565.1). Taxonomy (NCBI): domain Eukaryota; kingdom Fungi; phylum Basidiomycota; class Agaricomycetes; order Agaricales; family Mycenaceae; genus Mycena; species Mycena galericulata. Next base: position 556,180 of record JARKIA010000090.1, read on the forward strand.
CGAAAACAGCGCCCTGGGCTCCATTCCGGACAGCATACGCATTCTTTCCGGGGATGGCCTGGACGGCAGGTAACATTTTGCCGCGGGCTTTGGAGGATGTAGTGGGCGAGGGCGAAGCTGGAGATGCCGCGGGGATTGTTTGGCGCAGGGGCTGAGGGCCAGGTGTCGCTCGATGCACAGGCGTTGTCGGCACCATGCGAGTCGCAGGAGAGGCCATTTTCCGAGTCGGCGGAGACGCTGGCGCCGCGGGGGAAGCTTGGGGCCCAGGTATGGGGCGGCGCGCACCGAATGGAGATTCGTATATCAGCCTCATGCCGCTATTGGCGGCAGCAAGTGGATGACTGTGCTCGCCACGCCTGCAAGATGCCACCCAGGCGGCCTCCAGAGGCTCCCACTGTTTGTACGATTTCAGCGTGGCATCTGACACATTCTTGTATTGTGCGTCGGCGCTCGGCCTATTTGCAAATGTGAGTATTTGTCGTGAATGAAGAAGAATCCACACAACGCACCAAGATGCATATGCTCCAGGGCAAGCCACGTTACGGCCGAAGACCAAGTACCACTTCTCGTTCGGGAGAGGAGTGTCCGGTTGGCCAGGATCGTAGTAGAACGGGACGGGACAAGACGCCATGAGCGTACAGAGCAGAGTATGAGATGTGATCATGATTTAGAGATGAAGGAAAATCCGTGGACAAGCACGTGCTGCAGTGTCTATCGCAATCTAATCGGCAATATCTATTATCTAATGTACGATAAAAATACATTACGAAGGAAAATCCGTGGACGAGCACGTGCTACAGCGCCTCCACTGTGCCGCCGCCTCGACGCGACAGCATTCGAACAAGTACAAGGCCACAGTATCAATATTCTGGCGGTATTCTGGCTAGCGCTCGAACAAAACGCTCTGTCGGCCTAGCGTACACGGTAATTACTGCAACTTGAGCGCACGTCCCATGTAGCACTCACGCTCCCGCTTCCCCTTCGCCATGTCGCGCAACTTGAGCAAATGTGCCATCCTTAGATCGCGGACCCTTCTCGCCTCCATGAGATCCTGCACGCGCCTTCCTTCCAAAATATCTGCCTCTTTGCTGACTCGCGGACTCGCTAACGTCGGTTGCACGGGGCGAATGTGAAGCAAGCGCAACCGGGTGCGTCCCGCGGGGGTGTGTCGCAACGCCTCGACGGCCGAACGTCTCTTCATCAACAGGTCGACCCGATTCTTGCGCAGGGCCCACTCAGCTTTCTTGCGCTTCATGAACGACCCTTTCACGCGAGTCGTGACCGGTACCGATGTCGCCTTCTGGTCGTTGAAGATACTGAGATCCAGCCAGATGCGCAAACCCGCAGTCATTCCACCCTGCGCCATTGCTTCTGTATCGATGGTAAGGTCTACACCACACAGTAAAGATGGCGCATCACATACCACGCTTCAAGAAGAGGGAAACGGCGTCACGGACATTCGCCTGCTGCTCGCCCGGGACAGGATCTGAACCTCCAGACGGAGTGGAGGGAGTAGAAGGAGTTGCCATGAAATAATTTGGGTAAGTGGGCGAATCTGGCGTTGATGATATTCAAGCACGAAAGACTGACGCTACGGTAATCTATTCTTTGCGTTTCAGGCGGGGGCCGAGACAACGCAACAATCCGCATCACCCATGTACATCATGGAGCGATCGACTTCGTCGTCTTGGGCGAGCCAAACCCCCCCCCCCTTGCTCCAAATAATGAAAACCTTCAAGGGGGGGCGGGAGCACATGGATTCCACGCGCTCGGGCAGCTGCTTCGGATACCACGCGTTGCAGTCGGGCCCTGACTGCATTCTCCGCCGCGACCCTCGTGGCCTCCGCAATTTCTCTAGCCGGCCGCGCTGTCTTCTCCCTCTCCGCGCGCGCCCGTTGCTGTATCTCGTTCACAACCGACGCCATAGCAGCACGCTCAACCCTCTCGGCCGCCTTGCGAAGCTCCTCCCGATCGACATGCCCAGCGCGCTTAAGTGCAATCGCGACCGCATCTTGGACCGCCGATTTGAGCGGCGCACGTGCAGCGTCAAGCGCTGCTCGACGCTTCTCAGCCTTGGTCAGCGCCTCCTCTTGCGCGAATTGGAACTGCGCGTCGATTTGGGCCGGCGTCGGCATTAACCTCCTGGGGGGGGCGTTCACTTCAAACCACCCCTTCGGATCTTCCAAGAACCATTGGTCGTCGGCAAATTTCTGGAGCGCGTGCTGTTGTCGCCTGGTCCCGCATGCGCAAATTCCACGAGGGAAAATCTCGCACTTGCAACGTTGACAGTCGAATATCGGGGTAGGTTTAGGCGGTGGGTCCGGCGGCGTATGTCTATTGTACACCGCGAGCGTAGGAGGAGGTTGAGCAGCGGTGGGCGGCGAGGTAGGAAATGGAAGAGGTTGTGGAGCCGGTATTTTCACGGGGTTTTTTTTTGCGCGCGTCGCGCAGAGCTTGCAGACGGGCTGGGACAATGTAAGTCGGACCCTCCAATTCACGCCCCTGCACTCACCGACTTTGCTTTCCCTCTCTAGCTTCTTCTCCTTGGCGCCTGGGCCCTTGACCATTGGGGCGACACCAGCGGTGAAGCGGTCGCGGCTCAGGGCATCCATGACTCGTGCACGTCGTGTGTTTTGCTCAAGATGAATATATTTACTTTCTAACGTCTACATTTGGTCGGGAAGGGGTGCCTACATATAAAGAACCCAGAGCTGCCCGCCGATCGTCCTCTAGCTCCTCCGGTTTAGAAAATAAATCTAGCGCCCATTGCCACCGAGATCCAGTGACACCATCAGCACTTGCCAACAATTCAGCCCCCCCTGCGCTCGCCAAGACGGATTTAGCCGTCCGAAATCCGTACTTCACCCAACGGAAAAGCCCCCCGGCAGCATATTGAGTGAGAGAAAAACGAGTTTCGCTGGCTTGGATGGACGTGTTTCCGTGCTTGACGAAGCCGGAGGGTATGAGCAAACCTGCTCCGGAGGGGAAATCAATAACCAGTTTGATTTGGTCCAGATAAATCTGGCCGCCTTCGGTGTGATCAAATTCCCCTCCGGAGGTGATGCCGCACAGCCCGTGAACAAGATTAAGGAAGTCTATGTGCCCCGCAGTGACCACACCGGGGCCACAGTTGAAGGTGGCAGCTGGAAATATTGAATTCTTGAAGTTATGTTTCAGGCTGGTGTGGTGCTCGAAAAGCGCGCGCAGAGTGTCGCGGTAGTAGCGCCACAATTTCGGGGCGTAATAGGCTAGTCCACCTGAAAAGAAGTTCAGGCATGTGAATGAGTAACGGGAGCTGTGGCCGCCGACTTACTTGATTGAAAGCCGGCCAGCCTCTGAATATTATTGTTCTTGAGTAGGTAATTAATCAATTTTTGCCGCTTGCGGCTATTCACAAGGTTGCCTGGATGCTGGGACATTCCGAAAACAATCAGGATGGATTCAAAGCGACTACTCCAACTGTAATACCGATTGTCCACCCCCAAACGAAACTCCCGACGTCAAATGAGTGAAATGGCCTCGACGGTGCACAGAGTCGCGTGTGCGGAAGGCACCCGACCTACGGCCCGCACGACGCACACGATCCATGACCTGAAACGCGTCGGCCACCACATGGTCCCAATCTTCGTCCTCGGGGCGACCCAGGAGAACCGCGATAATCCGCCCGTGAACGTCGACAATGAGTTTAGGGGAGCTGCAGATAGGTGAGCAGAAGCACGACTGAGGCAGGTTAGACGCACCGGCCATCCCATTTAATATGACGGAACCCGGCCTTCTTGAGTTGCGATAGGGTCCGCACGGGGCGGGAAGGGGCCTTTCCCTTTCCCCTGCCGTGCTTGCGAGGGGGTCGGGCACCGATCCACGCACCCGCACTTGACTTGTAGGAGCCGGAAGTTTCGAATACCGTCTTTTCGATGGCCTGCTCGCGGTGGGCCTGCGAATACTTTGCATGAATAGGTCGGTCAAATGGACCGCGTGCGGCGGCTGCATCGCGCTTCCGATCGCGACGGGCGTATTTATTGTCACGGCGACGCCGAGCATGTATACCCTTGTCGGTGAGGAGGGGTGGCATGTCGGGGTCGTAGCCTGGGTTGTCTTGATCAGGGGCGCGTGAGGAGGACGAATCCACGATGGTAGTGCTAGGAGACATTAGTACGTTTATCCTAGTGCCACATAAGATTGTGCGTACCTATCTCCAACGATGGGTGAGGTATTTTGGGTGAGGAGGGGTGGCATGTCGAGATCATCGTCTGAGTCTGAGTCGTTTTGAGCAGGGGCGGAATCCGCGACGGTCGTACTAAGAGATGTTAGTGGGTTTATCCGGGTGCTGCATAAGCTTGTACGTACCTATATCTAACGATGGGCGAGGTATTGCGGGTCGGGGGCGGAGAGTCTGTGAGATCTGAAAGGGGGGAGGGCGGGCGAGATTCCACGTCCTCGACGTCCTCCCAGCCTTCGGCATCTGGGTCGTCATTGGGGTTGATGAGCAGACCTTCATCCTGGGCAGCCGCCCGTAGGTCCGCCGTGGTAAGCGCCGCTTGAAGACATCCACTCAGGTCGATACCGGTGGTGATGATTTCGACTGGCTGACTAGTGAAGGGGTCGCCGTCCAAGCACCACTCTGAGAACACCCTCCCCGTACGGGTTGTGCGTGACATTGAGGGTGCCGAAACTAATAGTAAAGACACGGGGTATCAGCGCATGAAAGAAAAAGAGAAAAAGTAAAAGAGAAGCTGAGTGGCACCGAGCTCGGGCGTATTGCCACGACAGAGCCACCATAGCACACGGGTACGGTGCAGCGCATGTCTCTGCGGCGACAATACTCCCGAATTCGGTACCACAGACACATGGGCAGACAAAATCTACCTTGTTCTCGAGTGGCGTGGTGGTGGTGTGAAGAAAAGAATTTTTAAGCCCGAGAAATGAGGCTGGTCACAACAGTGACAACGTGACAAAACGGCGTTTCACCGCAGTTAGCCACAAACAAAACCGCCTCGTTCTCTCGAAACACATCGCCGCATCAAAAAAGTGAGTACACAGATATCTTTAGAAAAGCCTACCGTAGGCCTTGATGGCATTTTTTTGGAGATTCGAACAGATCGACTTTTAGCCACCCACAAGATTGAGGTCAACAGGACGACCCAAAGTCGCAACTAACCCCGTAACAAGGTACAATAGGTCCAATACGGTAACCTGACAAGATTTAGTACAAGTTTTGACGAAAATGAAAAATAAAATTCAAGCTCATGTTTCGGTAGGTCGCAAACCGTGCAAACATGTCACGATTACCCTCTTGCCTCTTACCATCATGGGCAAACGCCAAACTGCAGCTCAAAAACACCAGGAGGAGTCTACCTCCTATAAACCGGGGTATGTGGGTATTCGGGGTGTCATGAAGACATTTGAATCCTGGCAATGTACAGGCTGAGTACTGAAGAAAAGGCAAAACGGCGTCGTGAAGCGGTGGCAGCGCATTATCGAAAGTAAGTAATTAATTGATTTCATTATCAAATCTGAGTCTTCGAAGTCACCCAGAAATGCGCGAGAAGAAGCGTTTGCAGATGAGAGAGGCACGGTAGGTGGATAGCGCATCCATGTCCTGGAACTTATATGGAGACTCAGAGCACGTAAAAAAGCGGAAAAACGTCGCTGGGACCCACCGAAGAAAAAAAGAATGACTCCTATTGAAAGGTACGCGCCCCACTGCTGTAACATTTGCACCATCGTAGTTCCAGCTTGCGGGCAGCCAATCTGAAGATGAAGAGGTGGTCGCGGAAAATGATGATGTTGCGCAGGGACCAAACTCGCCCACTCAGAAGTAAGGTTACCATTAACTCATAGGCCTGGGTCTCAAATACACAATCAGGGAGACAAGGAGCACTGGGAGCGAGCGACCAAACTCGCGCACTCACAAGTAAGGTTATCATTAACTCATAGGCCTGAGTCTCAAAGTGAGCGGGCGTGCAGTCCTGTTGACGCGGTTGACGCGGTGGTGGAAGCTTCGAATTCTGGTTTGAATTTTGCGGCACACATGTCGATAGACTTCTCTCAATTTCCCCGGACGTCCCTAACCTAGCCAATTTTCATGTAGCGAAGCAAGCCCACTCACCCAGAGTCGAGCGCAAACACCACTCACCGAGGAAGCGGCCGCGGAGGCATTTGCTTCTCAGGTGCTCACCTCGATGTATCTGGTGCGTAAATTGCAACTCAAGTTAATGGCAATTAACATTTCATTCGATGCGTAGGCTAGTCGTACAAGTGACATTCGGGGAAAAGGGTAGGTTTTCGACAAATCTGCGGGCGCCATGTTTGACTTTACCATTGACAACCAGCAGAACCACGGCGGCTGCAGAAATGACGCCCGTTCGGACTCCGAGTCCACTTCCTCCATCTTCTCCTCCCGCGCCAGCGACACCACGGGGTTCCTTACCTACTCGGAGGCCGGGCCATTATTGGCAGTCTGTCTCTCCGCCTCAAGATGATGATGACAGCCCTTTCCCGACAGAACGGATGCCGTGGCCGCGCCTTTTCAAGAGCTTGTTTGGTCCCAAGGGGGACTCCCCGCCGGATGCAGAGGAATTGGCGGAACTATTCCCAGATGGAGTGCCGGATGACGAGACTTTGCGCAGGCTATTCCCCAGGGAGTAACTTAGCGAGACGTTAAGTGACATGTATCAGTACAGTACACCGCCAATCCGAACGTAATGTGCATCCCATCCATACTTTAAATCTGTGATGGGCACGAGCCGAAGAGTTCGCGAGCATTGAATTTAATAGCGTACATACGGGGCGAGTAGGCGCGAGTTACGATTCAACGATTTCCATACGGCGCGAGTTATGATTCCCATAGTTCCCTAGTCCAATTAGCTACTACGCGCGGGTGATAAGTCTCGTACTTACTTCCAGAACGCGACAACGCGGAGGCCTAAGATCAGTCCCGCCAACATCTCTGCATGTTTCGGAGAAGAAATCTTGATGGGATGATTGGTGGCGACGAGGCGAGCCAGGGACCTAGCAAGTCGTAACTATGAGCTTTGAAGCGGAGCGGCACGTCGTGACGTACCGCTCGAATGCATTGTCGTATATGGCGGGACGATTCGCCGCAATGGCAGCATCCTCTATGTCCAAGATGCGGTCGACGGCCCGAACAGTTTTAATCAGCTCGTCAATAGCCTTTTGCTGGGCTGGGGTGGGAGGGGGTGTGTAGAAAGACATGTGTGTATGAGGCGAGCGTTGGTAGGGGTATTTATGCCTTGGTGCGTGCGGATGAGAATATATATATTACCACATAAATATTCCAACAAATAATAATTTATGACACCACCCCGACTTTAGGGAAGGGGATGAGCGAGACGACTGAGTATATTGCATAAGGGGGCGCGAGAAGGCTAGACTACTTGACAAGCGACTAAACTACGGGACAGGCGACTATCCTAGCGACAAATAATCAACGGTGAGGGAGCTTTACTCCGAGGCGTCGTCCGACTCCATCGCCTCCGATTCCTCCGCTGCGGGGACAGGTGCTTCAATCGGAACCCACTTCTTGACGTTAGCGGGGTAGTTGGCGGTGTAAAAGGCGAGCGCCTCATCGCGGCCCGACTTGCGTTGCTGGAACTGCCCGGGAACACCGTGAGTCTGGTCGTTGGCAGCACGGCTGCCGACCAAATGATAAGGTTTTGAAAATAGAAGACGAAGGATAAGAATTTACACGGTGCGGTAGAGGCCCGGCTCACGTCCACGCAAGACGACCCAATACGTCTGGGCCTCTTGATCGACGGGAGTGGTAGCAGCGACTTCAGCCGGCGTGGCAGGAACACCTTCGACAAAGGATGGGACGGGGACAACTGCAGATATTGATGAGCATACAGAAAAAGGAGGACAGACGGGCAGGCGGGAACATACCGTGCCCAGCTTCGATAAGGCGGCCGAGGAGGGCCCTGGAGAGTTGGGCTAGGATTGGGAGAAGTGTGAGTAGAGAAGGAGGGGCAAGGAAAATTGACTCGTACTTTGGGAGTCGACGGCGGCATGTGCCATAGTCTGGAGGCTGCTAATCAAGGCCGCCAGCTCCGTCGAGGAGCTGGGGGTGTTGTTCGATGCGGACTCGGAGGACATGGTGGCAGGAGCGATGGGGACTTGAGGGTTATCCCTGTTCTTTTAACATGCGCATTAACCGACGAGAAGATCAGTTGTGCGCACATGAGCACCGGGTGATGGAAACAGCCGGTGAATCGGGAGTTCCTGGATACGGGCAAGGGGGGCGGCAGCTGCGCGCGAGGGGAGGGGGAGGCAGGGAAATGAGAAACATAACAAAATATTATTTGAAACAAGAGAATACCTCGTATCAAGTTGGTCGTGCATCAACAAACTTTGTTACCTATACTTCGTCCACCACTCGTAGCCCAGCGACAATGGCACCAGGAGGATGGGGCACCGCCGAGCAAAAAAAATTCTTCGAGCTTTGGATGCCTGAATTTCTCATCAAGAAGGGGGCTCATTCGCTGGACTCCTTCTGGGTGAAGATGAAGGCGGCCTGGTACGCGGAATTCCCAGAAGAAACAAACCTTGGCCTCCCTGTGCAAGAGATCGACCCCGACCCCAACGCGGCGCGTCCACGGAAGCTAACACCCCAGGAAAGCACGTTGTTGGATCAGGCAATGGCTAGGCGCGAGAAAGTAAGTGGCGCGCTCGAGGACGCGTTGAGTACGAGACTAACGTCGCGATTCGAAGCAACTGCACAACGCCTTCAACAATCGGTACGCTAAAGAGCGCGGCGGGGCTGGTCGTTCTGCCCGGTCAATGGCGGCGATGTTGTTCAAGGCGCGACCCAAGCGCCGCCGCCGACACCAGGTCCTGGAGGTGTATCAAATGGAGCACAAAGAGGTCGTTCAAGAGGGTTTGAAGAATTCGGAGTATGATTCGCTCAACGAGGCTGCACAATGCCGTGATGCTGACGGGGAATGGATCGACGACGAGGATGACGACGCTAAGACGAAGCGGATCTCGGACGCGCGCAGCCAGCGAATGAAGGTCAAGCGGCGCGTGGTTCAAGAACTGTGGGATGACGAGCCAGAGGAGGTGAAGGAGCGGATACGTGAGATCGCCAAGCGAGAAGTGGTGGAGACGGCCCCAGATGTCGAGTCGGGTGAGGGAGAAACGAAAGAGAGAACACCGGAGGAGTACCAACTGTAAGTGCGCTCGATGATGGCACGATTATGAGCTAAATGGGTGGCGCAGGTCTCTCGACGAATCTATGCAGGTCGCCGAGATGTTTCTGCACGAGTTCCATAGGATGACTGGCTGGGTAGGAGTCCTGGTGTACGCGGGACCTGTGCCACGGCTAGGAGGCGAGATGGGAATGAAGAGGTGAGAGAATTACCGTTTTGGGATGACAAGCGTCTTACTCTACTATCACCATCCAGCGTCTGCTTCGGCGATACACCTGGAAAGGTGGACTTCGAAAACTGGCATCCACACTGGAAGAAGGGGGTAACCAACCCATTATTCAAGTTTGCGCGGCAAGCAATCCGTGAGTGTGTCCGAGTTCTGAATACACGGCTACTCTGACATTCCTGCGATGTATCTAGCACGCTCCGTGAGGGCTAGCCGCGCGATAGTGTCGGCTGACAAGGACAATGATGACGAGGCCTCAGACGACGCTGAAGCAGCTACACCTGTGAATCCCAAGAAAGCGAGTAAGAAGAAAGTGGCAGCACCATCGCAAACATCTGAAGCCGCCGCCTCCTTGACTTCGAAGACCTCGGCCTCTCATTCCGCCCCTGTTGCCAAATCAAAGCCCCCACGTCGCCCCCGCACGCACACAACTGCTTCTCGGAGTGTGTCCTCCGCGCCGGCGACTACCACTGCGACTACCACTACCTTAGCGACGACTACCGCAGCATCAGCAACGCCCACTGCAGAATCAGCAACGCCTACCGACTTGGGCGTTCCCAATGAACGAGATACTACCAACGACGACCCCTGGGCAGGCAGCAATACCCCGTCCTACCAGGAGTACGAGAATATACAGCAAATTGAGACAGCGGATGCTCAGTTCCAGCAGTCGGACCCGATTCTCATGGCCAACGACTCGACGGCGGGTAACAACACCATGCTGTACTCTCAGTTTGAGGTGCCGCACGCGAATTTCATGGCGGACGACGTGTCGCGGGGTTCCCAGGAAACGGGCGGCCTTCTCTGGGGATCTAGCACGAATCTGGCCCTTCCAGACGCGTACGGGAGCGCGATGGAGTCGGGAGCGCTGGGAGTTCCATACTCGAGCGCCTTCGGTGCGTACGAGATGGATAGCTTCGATTCGGGTCCTGCGGTCGACTACCGAGATGACATCTTTTCGACGACGGGGAACGGGAGCAGTAGTTTGTTCCGCGAGTTCTTCGGCTACGGGCACGGATCGGAGACACCAGCCCAGTGGGGGAGCCACGTAGACGGCAACGTCGGCGCCTTCACCGTGTCATCCGCATCGATTTTCGGCTCGGGAGCTCCTGGCCCGCCATCTCCCCTTGAATCCCCCCTGCATGCGCCTCCTACACCCACTCCCTTGCCTCCGCAAGCCACTGTAGGAACTCCTCGTTCCCCCGCGCCCGTGCGCCCGTCTCCCGCTTCCGTCGTAGGAACTCCTCGTTCCACTGCGCCCGTGCGCCCGTCTTCGGCTTCCGTCGCGGGGCAGCGACCCATACCGGCAACGACACCGAAGCAGAGTTCGTCCACCCCGAGGCGCTCGTCCCCGCTTGCAGGCCCACCCCTGCATCCCGCGGCTGCGGCTGCAGACGTAGCCGCAGTGACACCACAGCGCACTTCATCAGCGCCCCTCGTGTCTTCGCCGTTGGCACAGCCGCCTCTCCAAGCGGGACGCCCCAACACCCCACCTCCGCCACCCTCGTCGCTACCACCCCGGCTTCGCCCTTCGCCCGACCGAGCACACGCGCGAATGGCTCCGAGCCCGCCTGTGTATCCGATGTCACAGCCGATGGCGAACGCGCCCAAGATGCCCAGCTTGAAGTTAACACCGGGCACGATGGCGAAAAAGATGGCAGGGGTGAGAGACGCGAGGAAGGCGAAGGTGAAGAAAGGGGGGAAGGTAGCGGCGGCGCAGAAGGAGGCGGTGGTGGGGGGGGTTGTTGGAACGGCTGTGGACACCGTGTCGGGGGAGGGAAGTGGGGGCGTGACTGGGAGCGCGGCAGGGGCCACAACTGCGGGCTCCGCATCAAGTGGCGTGGCAGACGGCGTGGTCGCGCCCGCCCTCATCTTCTCATCCACTAACAACAACAGGCAGCGTATACAGCTGGAGGACCAGCAACGACGGTCGAAGGAGAAGGCTGCGGCGGAGGCGAAGAAAGAGAGGATGCGGCTGCACAATCCCGACGGTGAGTCGGAATTGGTGATTGTGCCGCCCACGCGCCCTCGGCGGACCATCCATGCCCCGCAGAATAAGGGGCCCGTGATGTCGCTGATCGACAAGAAGCAAGCAGAAGAAGATGCAGCGTTGCTAGCGGCCCTCAACAAGGACAAGACGGTGAAGAACGCGAAGCGCAAGAGCGACTCCTCGCAGGAGAACCTGGCTCCGGCAGCGAAAAGGTGAGTGGGTACGGGTAAGGAGGGGACTCGCACTGATTATATCTAGGGCGAAATCAAAGTGAGGGAGGGAGCAGCCAAAGATTCATTAGTAGTCGTTTCGGTTGGTAGATAGCAAGACTTCAGTGTGGTTTCCTTATTTATTTTTTAAAAAAAAAAATTGGACATTGAAAAGGATCAAAAACACCGTCACAGTGAATCGAACGGGCGCGCGCACAAGGTAAGTCCCAAATATCTTGCTTCATAAACCGCTCGGTTATATGACTGGTGAACAGTAGGGTTGAAGGTGAGTCTATATTGTATCCTACGCAGGGTGAGCTATTTTTTTTTCTTCTAAGTCCCCCTCCCCGGTAAAACATTCCATATCATGAAGCTGCTGGCCACGGAGAGTTCTAATTGCAAAGTAGATGTCTGTACAGAATGAGAAAGTACTCAGGGAATAAGGTAGAACTAATATAGGCCAGAGGGGGACCCGAAGCGGCGCCTACGCGCAAACAGGGGAGAACAGTGCGCGAAAGCGGGCCCGCAGCGGAGAAATCGGGACACCACGTCCATGGGTGGTTGCAGCCCATCGTACCGCGGCGCTGGAAAGGAGCTGGAGGGGCGGGCGCGGGCGCTGGAAGCGGAACGGCGGGGGGCGGTGCAAACGAGCCCGGGGTGCGCGAAAGCGGGCCCACAGCGGAGAAATCGGGACACCACGTCCATGGGTGGTTGCAGCCCATCGTACCGCGGCGCTGGAAAGGAGCTGGAGGGGCGGGCGCGGGCGCTGGAAGCGGAACGGCGGGGGGCGGTGCAAACGAGCCCGGGGTGCGCGAAAGCGGGCCCACAGCGGAGAAATCGGGACACCACGTCCATGGGTGGTTGCAGCCCATCGTACCGCGGCGCTGGAAAGGAGCTGGAGGGGCGGGCGCGGGCGCTGGAAGCGGAACGGCGGGGGGCGGTGTAAACGAGCCCGGGGTGCGCGAAAGCGGGCCCGCAGCGGGGAAATCGGGACACCATGTCCATGGGCGGTTGCAGCCCATCGTACCGCGGCGCTGGAAAGGAGCTGAAGGGGCGGGCGCGGGCGCTGGAAGCGGAATGGCGGGAGCGGCGAAAACGAGCCCGGGGTGCGCAAAAGCGGGCCCGCAGCATTGAGGAGACATCCAAACGAAAGCTGAGAGTGAGGGGGATGCAAGTGTGCCTGGTCCGGTCGCCAGGAAGGAGCGGTGGGGGAGGAAGCAAACGGTGTAGGGAAGGTGGGGACGACAGGCTTCATGCATAACATTGGCAAACAACCCGCTTCACCCGCCAAATCTGGCACTTTTGAGGTCCCGTATTGTACCGATCCGCGGCACGCATAAGCTCACGCTTCGGGTAGACAGGATATATCATCAAGGTGGTCCTGTATGCAAAGCACCGGCGGGGCGCGTGCCGACCTGAGCGATTACCAAAACGGGCGAAAAGGGCGCGAGCAGTGCCACCCCGACGACAGCAGCGCCGCCGCGCTTAGGAGTATCTGGATTAGGAAGCGCCCGGAGTTACTACCAGGTATGGGCGATGTTGTAAGGTGATATATCAGACGCATATGTGAACGACCGACTTTGATATATCACAGGCCACCTCTCACCACACACCTTGATATATCAAAACTACACTATGCGCTGACTACACACGGCACAGTAGCTATGGGACTGCGACGATGCAGCTCCATACTCTCTCAACCATCGGACAAGTCGACTTCAAGACTGGAATTGCTCGTGTATCCTCCGAATCGGCTCTGGTCAGCATTTAGATTTGTATGGAGTCGAACCATGCTCATTTTGATTGTTTTAGGATAACAAGTTTTCGAGCGCTCTAACTTGCAGGTCTCAGGAGATGCACAGCAAGGAGGATGGCGAGGAAGACGAGGATATCATACCTGACCTTGTGTAGTAAGCCCATTATGAGCAGCGAATTTGTTTGTCAGCTCGCATCCCTCTTCTTGCATGCATGCCTACCGTGTCTGAGCGTCAGAATCTCTTCCGCACAGTCCTTAACCAGGCCGACCTCGACACCGCGGACTATCTAGATGAAATCCGACTGAATGAAGCAGCTGAGATGGATGTCGACTCACCAGATGAGCGCATGGTCTCCGACTCTTCGGATGACGACTCGACATCAGGGACTTCCGACACATCCTCGACGTCTTCCTGCAGCTCGTCCTCATCAAGTTCATCTTCAAGTTCATCCTCGTCGGGGTCCGAGCGACAGGATCCTGGACAGATATCAGATGATGACGAGGACGATGTCTACACAGCTCGGATGAGCACGTACGGGGATTTTCTCCAGGTCATTTCGGAAACCCGCGTCCTCAATCCTCACAAGGTGGCCAAGGCACCACAGCTTCACTTGGTCCTTGTCGAGTTCAAGCAGGACGACCCCAAGCGATTCCGCCGCAATCTCCGTGTCTCACCGGAGACTTTTGACGAGCTGGTCCTGCAAATTGAGGGGCACCCGATATTCCAGAATAACTCACACCGAGCGCAGACCCCGATCGAAATTCAGCTTGCCCTTGCCCTCTTCCGCTTTGGCCATGACGGCAATGCTGCGTCCGTTGAGAGCATCGCTCAATGGGGCGGAGTCAGTGTCAGTCTCGTCGTCAAGGCCACACAGCGTATAATTATCGCATTTCTAAGTCTACATGACTCGGTGATTCGATGGCCCACGGAGGAGGAGAAGGACGAGGCAAAAGCATGGGTTGAGGAGGCATCTTGCGCTGACTGGTCTGGGGGCTACTGTATGGTGGATGGTACTCTGGTGCCGCTTTTTGAGAAGCCAGGGCACCACGGGGAGGTGTATTTTGATCGGAAAAGCAACTACTCGCTGAACGTGCAAGTGCGTACTTCCACAACTTTTGTATCCGAATACTTACATGAGACGGCACAGTTAGTAACTCTTCCGAACTTACGTGTAATCGACTACGTCGTTGGTCACTGCGGGAGTGACCACGACTCGACGGCCTTTTGTGACTCTCGTACCTACAAAGAACACCGTACCCTTTTCGACACCACGGAATGGATGTGGGCGGATTCGGCATACGGGTTAGATTGGTGGTGTGTTACCCCATACAAGAAGCCGGCGTCATTACAGGCCCACAACCGGACATTTAACTACCATCTGTCACGGGTGAGTCCCTTCTAAACTTGCTCGACAGCGGTCAATTCGTCAAAATTACTCACCTCATCTTGTTAGGTGCGCGTTAAGTCAGAGCATGCAATGGGCTATATCAAGGGCCGTTTCTCCTCCCTCCGAGGGCTCCGCCAACAGATTGATGATAGCCTAGACCATGAACGTGCATTGGCTTGGGTTAAAGCATGCATCGTGATCCACACGCTCATCGGGCTGCTCGAGCGGGGTAGAGAAGATCCGGAATTCATGGAGGAGCTTCTGAGGGAAGGTCTAGCAAATCCTGACCCTTTGGTTCCACCTGCCCCTGAGGAATATGTCCCATCTGCTCGGCGAAAGTCTCGTGGGCAGAAGAAGCGGGCAGACTTGAAGGATAAGCTGTTTAATAGTGGAGTACTGGATTGATGTCGTAAATAACATAACTTGATATTCACGCCTCGAGAACAAGTGTAGCTTCCCATATTATGAGACGGATGTTCTAAATCCACTACTGTACATCCTTGTAGCTACCAGTAATACTATATCTAATTAAATCAGCCCGCATCCGAAGATGGCCCGGAATAAGTGGATGCACCGGGAAAGTTCCACTGCATGGCTGCCCAACTGTTATCTGTAGTACTCCCACTGCCTGCGTTCCAATCTACTCCAAAACCGGGAAGCTGCGGGAGCGGCATACCATCCCCATCATATAGTGCCATGCTGGGAAGCGCTCCCGGCGCAGGCGGGTACATCGTCAGCGCGGACATGGTGGCGGGACTAGCGGCCCGAGGAGAAGAAGGGGTGGGAATGGAAGCTCTAGAGCGGGAGGGACCTGCGACAGCTGTGCGAGAGGAGCTAGCGGCATGCGGGGGACTTGCGGAGAGAACTCCAGGGGAGTTAAGATCAATTGTGCGTCGATGTCGGCGGGGGGATCGGCGGGGTGAATGTGATGGTAACCGATGTGTGCGAGACAAGCGCACGCTCTCGTTTCTGGCCTGCTGGAGCTTGAGTTCGTACTTCATTCGCTTGATCTCCAACCTATTCATCTCCTGGTCATGTATCATCTTCCTCTTCACAACTAGCCGCTCAGACTCGGTCTCCCTCATGTCATTGAAGCGATCGACAGCGGTCAACGTCTTCTTCTTTCCGGAAGCAGAAGACTTCGTGTTGTTCGCCTTGACGAGGCCGAGGTCACGGCCACCGACGGGCACCCTAATTTTCTCCTTCGGAGGACGTGTGCTTGCAGCCCGGGAAGCCGGGACAGATGGCAGAGCTGGCGTCACTGGAGGGGGAGGCGTGAGCTCCGGAGAAGAGGACTTGGTGGCCGCATTTGGGCGTCTCTGTCTTCCGTGATCAGTGGTGGCGTCGAACATGGAAAGGACAGCTGCTTACATGGGGCGGCCCGTCCTCTTCGTCCTCGCTGGGGTCAGACGAAAGGGTGTGATAGTCACCGCCCTGATCATCATCTGGCAAGTCTTGACGGCTGCCGGCACGGGCCCTCGACGTGTCAGAACGACCATCGTCTTCCTCGTCCTCCTTCCCATCATCCCCAGGCTGGTTGCTGTACAGCGCGGATGCTGCGCCCGCATGGTCGGTACCAGGCTCCGATGACTGTACACCTACTGGATTGTAATTGGGCAATTCACGCCAGAACCCATGGAGCTGATCCCACCAGGGCCAATCATTGCGAATCTCAGCTGAGAATAGACGGTAAATACGACTCAAAATGTAGTAGTTCTCTGCTCACCGATAAGGTTAGCTATGGCACTGCCTGCCGTGACGAGTCCCGGATCCAGACCTGCACCTGTAGCTCCCAGCTTTGTGCACAAGACAAGGTACTCCTTTTTCAACCTGTGGATAATGAGAGGTGAGTTGTAGGTCATCATTGTGAGAAGAAAAATACGTGCCTGCGTAGCCGGGT
Source organism: Mycena galericulata (assembly GCA_029289565.1). NCBI lineage: Eukaryota > Fungi > Basidiomycota > Agaricomycetes > Agaricales > Mycenaceae > Mycena > Mycena galericulata. Next base: position 572,813 of record JARKIA010000090.1, read on the forward strand.
CTCCACAGCAGATGCATATTTTTTGGGGGCATTCGCATATCGGGCCTCTTCTGCTGGGTCTTCCTTGAAGATATACGCAGCTAGCTGAGTATATTGATGTGTTTTTCCATCTTTCCCAACGAGTTTTTGGCGCCCCGCTTTTTTTGCCTCTGCAGTACTGTCGGAGAAGAGCTTGATACGGAATCTCGGGTCATCAACGAGGTACTCGATGAGCTTATCTGTCCAATTTGGGTTCTTGATCCAATTGACGATGGACCGTTTCTTTTTCTTTCCTGGTGGAACAATGGTGTCGGCATCGGAACTGGTGGTGTCGTCCACCTCGACAGATTTTTTTGGGGCCTTTCGGGGGGGCTTGGCAGGTACTGCAGAACCAGCTGTAGCGGTGGGGGCCTTTTTCGCCATATGGGGAGTGCGAGTAGTGCACAGGAGTGACCAGTGGGTGGCGGGCAACGAGCGTCAAAATTTCAATTCACAATATGTTACATAATTAAAGCAGAATTTAGTCAGCCGCCGCGAAGCGAAGTTGGGACTCGAAGTTGGGACCTCAAGTTGGGACCCAAGTTGGATGTCAAATCGTGGGGTAGTGCACGATTTGACATCCAAATTCGAAATCGGGCTCCAAGTTGGGCCCGAAAAAGGATATTTGAAACACCCTTATGCCGTTTCAATCGGTTTGAATGTCGTTGTCGAGGGAGGCTATTTCCGTAGCGCTACACGGCTTACGCCGGACTGGGCCCGGCGTGAGGCGCCACCGGTATGTTACTAGGTAGTACTGTACCATTTCGACCGTAGGTTCACGGCATATCACCCGTCACCGCACATATTCATTTTATTCGATGTTCATTCCTCGGCAATCACGGTAAAATTACCATTTATAGTAATCCGGCAACTGCCTGAAGAGAAAACTTCACAATTTTTAGCTTATTTGGGCTACAAAAACCGGCCGTCACCGTCACCTATACTCAATAGGTTCAGTTCACGACCCCCCGTCACCCGTCACCTGAACTTACGGTCGAAATGGTACAGTACTAGGAGAAGATTAGATTGGCCGTAAATGAGCTGGAGTGAGAAGGAGTAAAAAGTCGAATGGGAACGAAATAATCTCGTGGGTGTCTGGCCCCAACAGGAGCTTACAGACCCATTACTTGGGAAAAGCACTGAGAACTTGAAGAGGGGAAAACCACACGTGACCTAATCTACGATCAGAGACCAAACATTGACCCAAACACTGACCAAATTCCAAGGTAATGGCCCTCCAGGCGGAGCCTGGATACTCTCAAAAAACAATGACTGGCCACCATTTGCATAGACTTGGTCACTACACAGATACTCTGGGCCAAACCCCGCCGGCCTAGACGAAAAGTAAATTCAGCCATTACAGATTTCCGATGTTTTTGCCTTGATACAATCCTTAGGATATCTTCTTTATTATAATATGAGGGGGGGGTATAACTATGATGGGCCAGACCCTTCGGCATCCTCAGGATCATACCCGAAAACTCGGTAAGAACTCGATGCCGAGCCAAGGCGAGAAAGTCGAGAAGGGCCCATGAGTGCCGAGGCACCGGGCAGGACTCGTGCCGGGCCGGGCAGGACTCGACAGCGAGCCGAGAAGGTCCCTTTCATGCCGAGGTACTGGGCAGGACTCCTGCCAGGGCGTCATGAACGACATCTGACCGGCCCGGCCCTTGGGGACCCGAGAAAGGTTCGACCGGCGCGGGTGCTGGTGCCGGCCGAAGTGGACAGGACTTGTCGGAGAGCTCGGGCAAGAACACAAGAAGCACAAGAGGGAAACCAGAAGCAACGGGAACATACTGTTGCCATATTCTAGCTTTCAAATGCCAATGGGACCTGTACAAGGGAGGTCTACACCATCCATCATTGGGAGCTGGGCGGGGCTCAACACATTATTACCTCAGGTTGTAAATGCTGTGGAGTTGAATACAGCTACATTGTGCTTGCTGAGTCAATGGGCAGACTCAGTTTGGGTTAGGACAAGAAATTCAAACAAGTAGGAAGTCGGGGAACTGGTGTAGCTTGAATGGGTCATGCTTGTACTTTCAAATGTCAACAGACAGAGTGAAGACGGGAGGGAGAAGGAACACATAACGGAAGGTAAGGAAAAATAAAATAAAACGGGAACCATTCTCAGGAGCTGGGCAGGACTCAACAGCGCACCGGGGCAAGAACACTGAAAAGGGCCCTGGCACTATCAAATTTTAATGAATTTCAAGACAAAAAAAAAGATGAAGAAAGGCCTGAGAGAATGGGAGGAGGAATGTGCGTAGTAGTTACACATATCTAAGTCAGTTCTAAGTGGCAGTGGGAGTCAAGTAACATACCCGTCAATTTTTGACGGGCTTACACTATGATGGGCCAGACTTAGGCTCAGACCTACTTCTCACAGTCCTACCCGAAAAGTCGGTAAACTCGGAAGAGCCGGTGCTGGAGCACCGAGAAGGGTCCTTTCGTGCCGAGGTGTTGGCAGGGGACATTTGGCGTGGCCCGGCCCGGCTTCGGGAACTTAGCAGGACTCTCGAGTTTGTGCCGGCCAAGACTTGTGCCAAGACCTCCACGGGAGCTCCGCAGGACTCGGCAGCTATCGGGAGCTTTGCAGGACTCAAGAACATTTGCACAAACTGAGACTTTTACACCGAGACTTCAAGGGACCTCAGCAGCACTCGGCATGCTGGATAGAGCTTGTGAGAATGCCAAGAAGGACCCATGTATATTGTGAAGTACTAGAATTTTTCTTGCTATTTCCTTCGAGAACAGGTTGAGAACGCGGGTGCTGGCACCGGCCGAGACTCACGCCGAGGCCTCCACTGGAGCTCAGCAGGGCTCAGTGTGCTGGGTACTGTAGAACTTGGAAGCATGCTGACCCACTGGAACTTAGCAGGACTCCAAAACGGGTTGAGAACACGGGAGCTTGCGCCAGCCGGGACTTAGGCCGAGACCTCCACGGGGGCTCGGCAGAACTTGGCACGCTCGAAAGCACGCCGGGAAGAGAACGAAGAAATGTATATCATGAAGTACCACATAAATTTATCGTGCTACTTCCCCGTCAATTTATTGACGGGCTTACACTAGTCTATCTATATAATAATATCGAGCAGGGGGACAACTATGCAGGCCCAGACCTCCGGCATCTCACGCATGCACGAAAAACTCGGCAAGACCCGAAACTCGGCAGGACTCGAGCCGGGCCAGAGCACTGAGAAAGGCCCTGTCATGCCGAGGCACTGGGCTGGACTCATGCCGGGGCACGGTATCTGACTCGGCCTGGCTTCGGGAGATTAGCAGGACTCGGGAGCATGCACTGGTCGAGGCAACTATGCGTGCCATCTTGGCAGGACTCGAGCCGGGCCTAAAACACCGAGAACGGCCTTTTGTGCTGAAGCGCTGGGCCGGACTCGTGCCGCGGGGTCATGCACGGCATCTGATCCGGCCCGGCCCTCGGGAACTTGGCAATACTCGGAAACAGGTCGAGAGCTCGGCAGCATGCACCGGCCGAGGCTAAGGTTGAAACAACCACGGGAGATCAGCAGAACTCGGAAATAGGCCAGGATGGGAGTGAAGGGCCTATGTGCTGTATATTGTGAAGTATTACAATGAATGCTTGTACTAACAGATGTCCAATGGGATGGGCTCAGGAAAAGAAAAAGGAGGGGGTAAGCAAGATAAAAAATAGGAGCTGTGGGTGAGGATGATGCCAGAACTAAAAGAAATGGAAGAGGGACACATGTAATATATTCTTCTTCTGACCGTCAATTTTTGACGGGCTTACTCTAGTTCTCTATGGTATCAGATCTAAAAATCTGGAGGTTCTGCCTCACAGGTATTTTGTGGTAATAATAAAGTTGCAGACTTTGTAATTTTCCCATTTTCTCTCTCTCAGATCAAGAGATGGGTGTGCGTGCTAAGACTCTTCGGAACATTTATATAACTTGAAAGTATATCAACGCAAAATTTCAGGCTTCTAGGTATCTTACATCTGCACCAGCTGAAAATGTCAATTTTCCATGCTTGTTCCATGCCAAAATTGCTCATTTCGATAGGCCATGGATGTCTAAAGGAAATGGTTTATATGTTCAGCTTTCCAGAAGTCTCCCGGCCATTTGGCGCACATTAGGAATAGATAGGATGCGTAACAACTTACTTATAAAATCCTGAGGACAGGCAATGAGGCCTGCATAGGCCTGCGTCCATGCAGACCCGGCAATGATCAATCTGGTTATGATGTGTTACCTGGTACTACTCGGACAACACAACTCAACAAAGGTTTGAGTATTGTTCAATGAGAATGTATCAGCTCCAATGAATCGGAGATGTACTCGGGGGGAAATGTCAATTTACCGACTTAGATTTACGTCGCAGTTGCTCATATTTGAGGATTTCGGCCAAGTGGATGTACGCATATCTGAATTTTGGGACAAGCGACATGCAAGTTCATCACCCCTTTGGTGGTTTTGGACGAGTAACTTAAAAGTGTGTGGCTTCAGACATCTTCTTGCGCTGTTGCAGCGAGTCACCTGATCGCATTCAGGGGGTGGCGGTACGCCCTTTTTTTCGACAGGTGTTACTATATATGGTAATTTTATCCTAAAAAGGGAACCGTAAGAGGGTATGGGGAACCCGGATCCTAAAGTATCCAGGCATAGTCTTGCGTGTCTTCCTTGTCCGCTCCGCTTCATCTTCATTCATGAACAGCGATAGCAGCCCTCTACATGTTCCGGAGCTGTTGCATCACTGCATTGGACACCTACGGGATTCTGCGCCAGATCTGAGGGCGTGTGCGCTGGTTTGCCGGTCCTGGGTGTATCCGGCCTATTCGAGGAGGTCATTTCCGGACGTGCCTCCTATGACCGAACCCGGCTCCAGTGGTTCCAGCTCTTGAACGTATTACGATCCAGTCCTCATCTCATTGGGCACATCCGTCGACTTCACATTCGCCCACAGGGACCCGCCAACGCAACGTCGTTCTCAGACATCTGTGCCTTGCCATTCACCAATTTGAGAAACGTCAGCCTCTTGATATTTGATCTGGGTATCTCGAAAACCTGCCCAGTGCCTATACAACAGTTGTTCAGCTTGTCCACTCTTCGCAGCGTGGCCCTCGAGTGCGACTTCGCCGACCCCAACGACTTTCTATCGATTTGGACACGCTGTTGTCCAAATCTCCGGAATGTTGTGTTGGACTGCTCTCAGGGATCTGAATATGCCCTAGAGCCTACCCTGTCCGATGCCATCACACCTATCCCCCTGGAGTCACTGCATATCGTGCACATGAATGGTATCATCCCGCACTGGCTGCAGCACGGAGCCTGTCCGTTCGACTTCTCTCGACTCAGGGTGTTAGCGATCGGCTGGTAGTACCCAAACATCCTTCGCTCGGAGCGGTTCCGATCGGCCTTCCAAACGATCGAGGCTTTTTATGTTGCTTTCATGGTTACGTTGCAGTTCTGTCTGTGCAATCCAAGCTCATTCTTTCTACAGACAGACACACCATCGATTGACCTCTCTGTCTTCCAAAACCTGACATTCCTCCACATCGACATCGTTCGACGAAATGTAGATCCTCTCCGCGTAACTGCACCCTTAAATTGCCTCCGCGAAGTCGTACTGCAGGGAGAAATCGAGGAGGAGGGATGTAACAAGCTGGATGCGCTTCTGTCTCCGCTTCTCAAAAATCCCTTTTCCACCGTGCAGGTTCAGCTTCGGAGTTATTAGCCCAATCTCGAGCTCCCGCGATATTTTCCACAACTGAACGCCAGGGATATCGTGCGCTTCTTCCTTCGTCCTTTACTTCATCTGTCTTAGATTACTGTGCACAGATTGTACAGATCCGCTACGGTGATTACGACTCTGATTGGTTTCAAGTAAGTTTTCCACTCGCAATCTATAGCTTTCTGATACACTGCATACCGCAGAGACACGCCAACATGCTATGATTTCGCGGAGCTACTATTTTTGCGTCTCGAGGTCGTGCTCAATAATTATTGACTGGGGTCCGACCCCATTCATAGATCTCTTTCGGCCAGATGCGAGTATGGTCACGCTTCTGACGAGCACCTACCTCTTGTTGAATAAGACCTATCGTGAATTTATTGGCTTTCTCCACTTACGTTGAAACGGTGCAGTGGCGTGCAGCCGTGTAATCTAACACTAGACTGAGTGAAACGAAGTCCCACTAAATCTAATACCAAAATCCAACAACTAACAACTCCAATACAAACGTGTGTGTGTTCGGGGATATAGGTCAGGCGTATCGACCTTCAATCTCAAACTGGCACCAACTCGATACTTCTTAACTTGAATAGTCAAAACAGGGTCTATTAAGCACCTCAATTAGATTACTCTCGTGTTCTAAACAATGTGTAGGACTGGTTTAAGGTCACAGAGTGTATATAGAGTCAACCCCAAGTTGATAGTTTTTAACGGCTAGGTGGGTTGAAGACAACTAAGACTCTAATACAAGAGCTTATTGAATTCTCAATGGGTGTAAGTACAAGTTGTAAGAGCGGCTAATTAGGCACGGTCTTAACAAAATGAAACTTAGAGCTACTAAGAGCTGGGTGCCAACAACTGGGGGAGTATTTCACTGTCTAATTATTACTTTACATGTTGCTTTTATAGTATTTACTACCTATTAATCTAACCACCGAGGTGAATAACTTCGGATAGCTATCCAGATACCTTTGATCTCCTGGCCGTTCTATTGGCTAACAGTCTCTTGCTGACTGAAGGACTTGAGCTCATTTATATTGAACCAAGCCCTTTGGGATTTACTTGGCTCCTAGCCTTGTTGAAGGCCTGAGAGAACTCCCGGAAGGCTTTCCGTGCCTAGTCCCTACGCCTATAGGTCTGTCTAGACCATTGAAGCGTCATCTGTCTGTTGTAGTTAACCTCCTTGAAGCCAACTCGCCTCTCTCTTTAGAACGTGATCAAACGCAATCACATGATACTTCAGGGCCAGGTTTTGCTCAAGTCTTGCCTGGGCAACACATTTAATAAAAACCCTCATATCCGGCACACTGTGGATATAGTGGTTTTAAACCTTTTTGAGTTAGATATTACTGATGATTAAGTAAGCTATGAATCGACGATTGATAGCTTACTTAATCATTGGAACTCCACTTTCTTGCATGCCATAACCGCGCTCCCAGTTAAATGCCCTTCTAGTAGCCTGGTCTAGTTTATTTCCTTACTTCTGTAGTGCACATTTTAATAGTCTTATGCTGTTTGAATCCTTCCAAAGTCCCTTAGTCGCCTGACGTCCATATTGAATCCGAGCTTGTTACATCTTTGACATATAACTTGCCAGGATATTCCTATAGCTAGCTGGGTTTTACTCAGTCACTATTGCAGGCCCCATTTGTGAAGGTACCGTTAATACTGTCTGAGCCTTGATAGTTATGCTAGTTTGCAACGCTTCAAAGGCTTAATGCTCAGTTCCGGGATTAAACTAGCATCCTCTAGTCTTACTTCTTGTATACAGCTATCCGCGTGTACTAGTGTAAAATCGATGAATTCAGGTGTGTAATGATACACGCCTTATCAACGTGTCCTTTGAATCGTTTGCGTTCATCTGTTAAAATTCGCGCTGAAGTGGGTGATTGCAAGATCTGCTCGGGCTCTAATCGGTCTTCATTTTCTCCGGGATTCCACATCCGATTTGCGGGCGTTCGTCGCCCCGCTTCCGCCCCAGCGTACCGCGCCAATTGACGTGGAGACGCTGACCGCCGAATATCTTACTGGAATTGGACCGTGCACCAAACTTGCCAATTCGATTTCTCCGGTCTTCGCTAATCATCAGTGAAATACAACCAGTGCACATTTCTTCGGCTCGTCTCCGATGGGCTTTCAGGCGATTGAGGTCCTTGATTTTTACGTCGGTTTTGTGTATAGACTGTCAAGTTTAAGAGCCACTGATATTGTCTCTTCTGAAGACACTTTCAATCCAACCCCATCCTATCACGTCTCACCGATGCATCCCGTCTTTCGTGTTCGCGATTGGTTGACGCTCGAGAAGGAAACAGAATCTCCGTAACAAATCAACAATTAGGACGTCCGGAGCTGTTACTCAAATAGGGTTGATTGCTCAGGTGTACGATGCGCCGACAGTAAGAGACAAAAAAATTTCATCATTTAATTTAAACAGACTCGATCTGAGAATCCGACTCTCGCGCTACACACAATTGCCTCCGCCAATGGGACTCTTCTTGCCCGCGGAGCCCGGGAAAATGTGAGATCAATAGCGCTACTTCTCTCCACTTTACGTCGATGACCCGACTCAGGCCATTTTCCCCAGCCACAAAAATTGTTCTGGTTGTCGTTTTAATCGTCGAAAGACAAGGGAACACCAAAGAGAGGAAGGAGGCGACCTGGAACGTTGATTTGACGGACGAGTCCATGACATCGAGACTAGTCAGCGTTTTCTGTGTCGCAGTCGGCCGGCATGCATCGGCCGTCCAGCCCTGAGGGAATTCCGAAGAAACTGGGAGTTGGAGTGTATGGAGTGCGGGGCAATGTTCCGCAAATGCGAGGAGCCCCGGAAGCGTTATTGCCGCTTCGTCTGACGGTACGTTCCTCACGAGGTTCTGCTGGTGTAACTTAATTTCCTCGATGTGCGGCCACGCAATAGCCATCGCGCTAATGCAGGCATCGTCTAGAACAGATGAGTATGGGATCGTTATCGATACCTTGGAAAGGTTGGTGAAGGCGAGTAGGGGGCGGACAGTGAAAGTCGGATCTTCGTCGAAGTTTCTTGGACGAATGCGAAGATGGACCTCGAGGAAGCGGAGTGAGGAGTGCGAGCAGTGGCCGTACAAAGCCGTAAAAAGCGCTGGCGCCTTTTCCTCCGCCACGGGTTCAACTACGGTCATTTTGAGTGTGACCAGCGGCGCGCCAGAGAGCGCGTTGAGGAAGTTGATACAGATATCAATCGATGAGGCTTTGAACTGGAGGAAGTCAAGGTGGGGGAAAAGTGGTCCATGAAGGAGCGCCAATGGCGCCGCCGGAAACAACAGGTCGTTTGCTTCCATCGCTAGCGATGTCAGGGTAGGTAAGGCTGCCAAGTGCTGGCATGCGGCTGAGTCCATAATTTCGACGGAGATATTTCGAATGGCAGTAAGGCTGAGTATCATGGATGATGTCGCCTGCTTGAGGTCATTCAGATCTCTGACCGGGTAACCAGGGATAGAAAATCGCAAATAAGCTAGAGAGGGATATCTTGTCGCTAGCAGTGGCAGGACGGCTAAGCACGAATCGCCTCCATCCATCGTAAGGTCGATGCTCGAGAGCTTCGGCCCTAGGAAGAAACGGAGATATGGGGGCGAATTCGTGTTTATGCCATCCCATGCCATATGATGCAGATTCGGGAGGAGGAGATCGAAGGGGAACGACTCTGCGATTAGCGCCCACACGTCCGAGGGCACATCTCCGATGGATATTCTCTTTATACGATGGGAGTACACGAGGACCCGCTCCCAGTCCTTTGCGGTGGCAATGAAGCTTGACTTCTGTCATCGCGTCTTTGAATACCGTATGTCCCTATGAAGGATAAGGAAACTCACAAGAGTCGGATACACACGCCCGTAATTCCTCGGAACGATGAACATCTCCCCGTCCGAGTCCTCGGCCTCATCGTAAAAGGGATTCCTAGCTCGACGATCGTCCCAAACATTCGCCACGCATTTTAGCAATGGAAGGAGATCAGCTTGACTACTCCATAGTTCATCGAGTGCAGGATCCGAAAATGCGCGACAAGAACGGGCGAGTCGACCCAATGCCACCCTGCCTTCAGATGGTACTTTGTCGGATCCCAACTCGGCAAACACCATCCGGAGAACTTCTGAGATTTTGAGACAGCGATGCATGTTTCCCTTCATTTTCGATGAAAGGCTAGGAGTGAGATGTTAGAGGCGTTAGGTGAGAGGAGAAAGGACAAAGTAAAGGTGTGGTTTGGCCCTCTTTGTGCGGAGCATTGATCACATCATCGCACTGCCACTGATTGTAGGTTCATAATTTACAAGAGCGCTGCGGCGCTTCGCACCCCGACACTCCGTCCTAAGCGTTGGCAATTGGAAATCGGCCTTTTTGAAAGGCTTGAAGCTGTTAAATTCGTCGCTTCGTCGCGGTGTCGACGTCCTTCAGTGCCAACCCTCGGTGATTTCCTGTCGGAGTTTAAAGGCTTCAGACAGCCAAGTGTTATTTTATAAATGGTAGAATAATGGCCTATAATTTGGCCCATAATTGTCATACTCACTCCGGAAATTGCGAGGTTTCCGGCCTTCCAAAAACGTATCGCAAAAGTTGGATTTTCAGGTGTTTAAAGCGCCGGGGCGGGGCGGGCCGACGGTTTTGGGGCCTGGAACCAAACGTACCCAGAACAAGCCTTTTTCCGAAGTGACTCGCAGCGTCCTGTATTTGAAAGTATGCGGTAGAGGAAAGGGTGTGGTGTTGCGCGACGTAAATATTTCAGAGACATGCTCGGGGACTCGAAAGGAATAGTATTGCTCCGCTAGGTCTTTCGCTCCTCACATAATTATATAGACTGAAAATCACCACCCAGACACAAGGGCGAGTCCACGGCGGAACGAATACCCATAGAGCGCGGACCAGGAAAGTCGATAGTGATCAAGATGGCTAGTTGGTGGCAGTTCCATTAGTATACACCCGGATCTCTCCCTCGAGGCACCGGTTTTGAGTTCCATCTGGCATCAACGCGACCCCATACCTCAAGTGAAATCCAACCCATCCGCACCCACATCCACATCCATCGCAGAATCAACCGCGTCCCCAGCTAGGCGCTGACGCCGCGTCGCGCGCCCAACGCGCAACACACGCGTCGTCGCGCCCGCGGGGAGCGCACCACTCCTCACCGCATCCATATCGGCGATCTCGAGCATGAGGAGGCGCGCGCCCTCTGCGTCCAGCTCGCGCCGCACGAAGGAGAAGTCTGGCTGCGGTATGGGCGTGGGGGGATTTGGATTTGGATTCAGATTCTCATTCGCAGCGGGGGGCGGGGGCGGGGATGCCCATGTGCGGGAGAAGAGGGGGTCGAGCGCGGAAAACGATTCGACCGGTTGTCGGCGGGGGAGGTCGGCAAAGTCGAGCGCAGCGAACGAGGGCGGTGGGAGGACTGTGCGATGGAGTTGGCTTTGAATGCGGGGGGTCGGCGCTACGGGATCGAGGGGCGGGAATGCCCGGGCGCGGCGCGATGGAGGCTCGCGGGCCGCTGTGAATTGCACTGGAGGCGGCTGCGGCGCTGGGAACACAGGATCGAGCGGGCGGGAGGAGGAGGCGCGGGCACGGCGCGACGGAGGTTCGCGGGGCGCTTGGAATAGGACCGGGGACGGCTCCGGCACTGGGGGCGCTGGGGGCGGAGGAGGCGGAAGAGGCGGGGACACTGCGGCGGACACGAACGAGTAGATGGCAGGTACGTTCTCCGAGCGGTGCCCGTCGCAGGGCCGGAAAAGCATGCCCAGTGGGTTACCACTGGGTATAGTGAGTATACGGAGGGAGAGAATGGGGTGAGTATGAAATGGGAAGTAGATAATCAGCGCGCGTTTCGCCTCACGACTACCAACAAAGGCGCGTGGAGATAGTGCTCACCAAACAGCGCATCCAACGAACCCGTATGAGCACCCGCATGCATCTTCCCCCGGCGTCGCCATCCTCTCCGCCATCTCTTTGGGCATGTATTTTGACTCCAGCGGAATCACACAGGTGGCTACACCAGCAAGGTGCCCGGTCCAGCCATCGATACCGTGCATCGGGATTGCAGAAGAGTGGATCTCAGTCCCACAGCCGTTTGATTTAATGGGTTTCTGTGCCCGGGACCCGTGTAAGGCGCGCTCGATGCCGATACCAAGGGACGTCGTCGGTAAACCTGAGTCGTGTTCATGAAAGCTCTCCGTCGTAAACGGCTGTTCTGCGCCGCAAAAGATGACTTCCCGGGCCCTGTCAGTGGAGCTGCTGCTACCTGTCCTGGCTCGGAGTCGCTGTCGTGCAAGCGGGGGCAGTATCTCCTCATCGTCAGTTAGCGACGGACTCCGCGAAGCCGACGAGTTCTGTCCAATCAGATGGAAGTCCGCTGCAAGCTGTTGAGCGCGGGAGAGGCCTGAGGCGGATCGTGGACCGAGAAACATGGCGGATGGAGGAAAAGTCGAGCTGACCGCTGTTTGGTTCGTGTTGATTGTTCGCTGGTTTGCCTAACAATGCGTTCAAGGGAGAAAATAAGTCTAATATTCAATGGTTGTAAAAATAAATCAGTTCTAGCTCCATGATTGTCGTCACTTTTTATTCAGGAATCATTGTCGACTTTTGAATTTGGCATGTAGGATGCCGCGCTCGAACTTCAATAGCAGCCCATCGCTGCAGCGTCCAAAGGATACGTAAAATCCGAGCGGAGTCCCGGGCAAGGTACAAAACTGTGCTCATGACTACCGATGATGGCCCTCTCTTCCCGGCCTCACCTCCAGAATTCGGATCTTGGCATGTAGTCGGTCGCAAGGGTGTTCGATTCCCCCTTGCGTGCTCTGCGCTGTCTCGTGCCCGGTGTAGCAGCCGTGCACGAGATGGCGCAGCACCCGCAAGGCGGGATCGAATGCACCTTGTTTATCCGACGCGGTCAGACTGATCTGGAGTGGGGTCTTATGCTTCTCTTTTTTCAGGCTTGATTATTTTCCTGTGAATTTTTTTGAATTATGTCTGCAGATCACAAACAATTTACCTACAGTCGTTCGCGACTTCTGACAAACTTGAGCTCACCAATTCATACTCAGTTTTGGAATCGGGAGTCTAGCGCTGCGGCCAGCTGCATCGAAGCAGCCAGAAGGACGCCTATGATGCTGGAAATCAACATCACGGCCTCGGCCACTACTCCGGTGCACTTTTGACTGAATCGAGAATGCCATTCGAAAATTTAACCAAGCTGGAAAAAATGGCAATAGTTATTGCATTGGTGGTACCAACGGATAAATATCTGGTTCCGATGGATAAATATTGTGTGCGTATCATTGTTAGAACGAGTGCGAGGAGATACCGGTCTCCAAAGTATGAATCGAGTGAATAAGAGTCGAGTGGGTAGGTTTCGAGTGACACCAAAAACTGGTGCCCAAGATATACCAAGGAGAAATAGACTAGATGTCCACTACAGCTGGCTGGGACTCAAGTTGTCGTAGATCGGGCAAAGAGAGTCCCAGGGAGCTGTGCAGATTAGAGTGAACCACTTGTGGATTGAATTCCTCAAAACTTACTAGGTGGGCTTTCCTTCGCGATGGTCGCCGTGTCTTCAGCCATCACAACCGCGAGACCGATGTCCAGGTGCCAGTCAATGTGGCTAGCGGGATTGAGGTCAGCGTAACACAAGGACGAGGGGGTCAAATATTAATACCAGTGCAGGAACCCTGGAAATACTATTTAGTTGCGTCCCTATGTATCTCAGGAAATCAACTCACATGGACCAGCATTGTCAGTCACAAATCTGCAGTCGTGGGGATCAGCACGGAAAAGGAAAGGGGAATATTGGTTCCGCTTACCGGAAAGTTGCGTTGTCAGTAGTATCGGAACCGGTGGAGACCACGTCTCGCATGATCTTACCAGGATATGTGAGCGGGAGGAATTGAAATGAAACCCAGGCAGGCATACGGGGTTAACGTAATTGTAATTGGGATTGCCCGCACTTCGAACCACAAAGAAGTTGTGCTACAGAAAATATTTAGTCGGTTGTGATTATGCGTGGAAGAAACAAGCGTACGCCGTGTAAATGGATGGGATGCTGTGCGGTAGCACTGGATTAAAATGTGCTGAAGGACATGGGCGTATTGCAACTCACAGGAGCACCGACAGAGCCGCCCTATTGTGGTATGTTAGCGTCATCCACACAGAATTCAGATATCACAACGCACCGGAATCGAGATTTCCACAACTTTATTCGGCGGGAGGGTGTAGACGCTTCCAGAGGGGAGCAGATCCTGCGCAGATTGCGCACCACTGAGGATTTGCAGGAGCACGGGGGCAGTGGGAGGAACGAAAGACTGAAACGTGAGTCAATGATTGCTCTCTATAGATATATCGCTCTGGCGTACAGCACCACCGAAAGTGAACGTGAAATTGGCGGTGAGTGCGATGGCCAAGTTCAGGACCACATCCGCGCCTCCTGGGAATGGTTGTCCGGGCACGGGCGTCGGGACCAAAGGATGGAGGGCGGTTTCCAGCATGGCATTATTCAGGGTCGAGATCGAGGTCGGCTCGCTGTCCGGGGCACCGACATCTATGTTTGCGTCAGCCATCGGAATTCAGCTGTAGATGGAAATTTACATCGCAATATAGCAGAATTGATGCCATTGTCGAAACCCGTGTTTCCCACATCAGGGTTGGCGCGCACCTTTGGTTAGTAAGGCCTCGTAAATATGTTTGCACGTCAGAAACACGCACCCAGTAGTTATTCACAGGCTGTGTGGCGCTCAGGACGAAGGAGTAGCGTTGACCGGCTGGCAAAAAGGTTAGGGCGAAGAGCTAGGTGGGTTTTTCGACTTGCCGAATATCTGGATATTATCAACCGTCAACGGCTGACTGTTGACACCGTCGACTTCGATAATAGTCATATTGTGTCCATCGATGCTGAACACCCAGTTGGGGTCCTGGCAAAGAAAATTCGGGACGGCCCGCGACGCAGGAGAGTGGCAGGGGGCGCACGCAAGAGATAGAAACCAGTCTGAATCGGTAGCGAGTCCCTTTCTGGACGGAGATGACCGCCAAGTCAGAGGCCGGCTGTTTTGTGGTTGCGGTCAGCCATATAAATATGATGCGATAGGGAGCTTTGACACGCACTCCACCGGAATAGCGGCCGAGTCCATTAATCAAAGTGCTGTTGAAGACGGGAACTGTGGGAATGGCGTTAGACATCTGGGCAGGAAGGTAGAGGTGGTTGACAGCGCACTGAGGGGATGACTTGGTGCCGGATAATGATACCTGAGGAATTATTAGATTGTGAACTACGATAGGGACCTGTGCGCACCAGTCCGCGAGAGTGATCACGGTGTTGTCTGTCGGGTTGTTAACATGGGGTAATTAGGAGAGAAAATTTCCCTCGCCGTTATCAACATCTACAGAGTGGATTGAGTTCATTCGAAGGTCAGTAAATGGAACCAGTTCACACACCATAGAGAGCCTTCGCAGGGTCATTGGCTACCAACATGAGTTAGGATGCATGCAAGGCGTTGAATTCTTTCGTACGATCATAGACTTTTGAGGAGAAGGTCAGCAGGACTCTTTGAATGGGAATAATTTGTGACTTGCCTACAATAGGACCTCGAAGCCCGTCGCAGTACTGAGTAGCTGTATGATTGTCAGAGACGACGGGACTATCGGCTAGGTGAACGCACAGAGGTGACTATGATACCCTGATACGATGTGAGGTCGTTATGGAGGTATAGTGGAAAGTCTCGTCTCACAGTAGGTTCCGGTTTGTTCAGGAACAGCAAATGCATATTCGAAAGAATGATTCGCGGCAATGGGGCATTCTAAGATAATGTAAGAGCAGATGAGACCCAAAGGAATGAACTGCTCAACGCGTCACGAAAGATGGACCATCTTCCCAATTGCTGCCTTGTTGGAAGAAACCATGCCAATGCTAGATCGAAAGGCAAGTCAACAAGTCGGCAGAGGGCCGAGAAAAATCCTCACAATGCTGGTTGATCGCAACATTGTTGGGTCGCTCAATTGATTGACGACGTCAAGCGAAAAAGAGGCACCCTACATAAGAGAAACGAGTCGGAATTTCGGTCAGCCCATGGTGAGCTGCGTACCTTGTTTCCGGTGATCAATGGGCCCGGAAAAACACCATTTGCAAGGACAGTACTATCCCGGGATCTCAGTACTTGAAATATGAGGATCGATGAGGCAGCACGTACGAGCGCTGGAAACCATCTGGCGCCAGTTCCTTATTCGCAATAGTAAGCGTTGCACTGGGGCCAATGGCGGCGTGCGCGCTCGAAAGAAAGGAAATTAAGAGCGCGACGGAAGCCAAAGCCATGGCAAGACGAACAGTGAAGGGGAGGTGTGAAGAAAAAAGGTGAGAGAGATCCACCCCTCCGTGACTTTTATGTCAGCCAGGAGAAGCATCTTCGTAATGTTGGTCGTCAGAAAAGTTGGGATAAGCATCATACTTCCTTCCCCAGTGGGTTTCCGGACGTCGAAATGATGAAACGTCTATGGATCGGTCGGGTGGACATCGCGGGTTGATTCTCCGACATCTCAAAATAACTCTCGCCGGCCTGAATCCTGATACGACGGATACCTGCTGATGCATTCGAGGAGCAATCCACGAAAAAGAGCCAGGATCCAAGACGTCGATACTGGATAATGGCGTAAAGTTGAAGTGTCCGCACATCTGCATGCCTTTCCCAGCTAGTGTGCCGCGGGTATTTTTAGGGATTGTGGGACCTCGGCCGTCGCAGGTGCAGCTAGAGGGGATGTAGCAAGTAAATGTAATAAAGACGCTCAACCGCAAGGGCAGAAATGATGCTCCACTTGAACCGTTATGTATCCGTATGTCAAACGCAACCGAAACTTGGACCTTTTGGCGTCCCGCGGTTGGCTGGTTTACCCTACCATGGTCAACTGGTAACGAAGTCATGTAGTTTGCGCTTACTGACAGTGTTTTAAGTTTATGCCCCAAGAAGCACTATATGCGTAAGCGCGAAGGACGAGGCAATGAAACTGACAGCCTCGTGAGAGTTCCCGGTGTGCCCAGTGGACATAGCAAGGGGAATCTATCCATATATAGCGCCACTCAATTGAAGAGGTGTGTGGTTCGTTCTTGCGCGTAATCCTCAGCATTCGAGGGGTAGTTTTCACCTTTCTCCGTCGACATGGGCAAACTCTCAGCGCAAGCACTTGGACACGCAGTTCGAGAATAGCCCAGTTCCAGTTCTCCCCAAGTAATAAACGGAGGTCGGTCCGGGGCAGCTTCCGGGGCAAGTAACCAACCGATTGACATTTCTTTGATTATCGCGGATCCGGATCGAACTAACGGGATTACTCCGTGAAAATCAAGTGATAATGGTTCGTAGAGCAAATATTGCGGACCCGAGCCGCCTTTAGTTTTTTCCGAGATTTGTTCTTGGAGAAGAAATCTGCGACTAGATACACGCAGACTGCATCCTGTAGAAGATTTACGGCAGATGTACGACTCCAAGCGATCCATGTTAGCGGCGTTGCCCAGGAAATTTGTTGGCGGCGTCAGGCGGCATTGTCAAGGCGGCGCTGTCAACGAGTTTCCGCCCATCCTTTCAGCCACATAAAATTCCGCCAGCCGATGATGAGAAAGGCGCTGCGGAAGCTGAAGGGGCGCGCGGAGGTTCGAGCCATGTGGCCCCGAGCCTGGACTCCGGGCATGTCGTCCATGGTGCCGGGACGGATGTCATTGTCAAGACCGCGATAACTTGACGACGGTTGCAGGTTGATGATGGTTTGTGCTTAGTTGTTTCAGTTCCGTCTCCACGTGAGTTCCGAATTCGAGAATTTGATGGCGGCATGCACCGGATCACCCCCATCAAACGTGCCGCGCAGGAGGACAAAGTACTGTGGTGTTCGGGCGGCCTTGTCAAACACAAGGAGAGTTAGACAGAATAAGAAACAGCACGAGGCTTATTCTGTTGCAACAAAACAGTGCACAGAATGGGACGGGGTCATGCACGGATGGCGGTGAGCCGCCGTGGGAGGCGCATACCAAAAGCTACCAAAAGCGGCAGGTTAATACGAGCTCTTCGTCAGATACGGGAAGGATGGTACGAGTCAGAAGGAGATTTACGATCTCTTGGTACGATGGAAGGTAAGTCAGACTTTGTGTGGTGTTTGCGGGGGTTCGGCAGTCCTGGGCGACTGGGGAGTTTCCGGGTGTTTCCGGGCAGCCTGGAAGGAGCCGAAAAGACCCGAGTCGAGAGAGGACGGACCGGGCACGGCCGAACCCTTACACAAGGACCGCTGAAACTAAGGGCCGGTGAACGAAGCCTAAAGCAGCCCAAGCGTAAGCGAAAAAAAAAAAGAAAAGAAAAGAAAAGGGGAGGGGAAAAATTCAGACAGCTTCGAGTACAGACGAGTACGAGAAAGAGATTTTGCAGGAGCACGGTGGCGTGCGGAAGCAAAAGTGATAAGAAGAAGCGGTAATCGCACCGCCCAAAACGATACGGACGAATATATTCCTACTAGTCGGTGCCCGTGAATAAATTCACGGGTTGTATGTTTGCATTTGTAGACACTTGGTACATTTCCCCGTTGGCTATTTGTCCAGTCAAGGTTGTTTTCCCAGTAAAGGGTGCCTGTGAATAAATTCACGGGTTGAATGCCATCAATTGCATTTGTCTCAGATACTTGGTATATGCCCATTGATTTTCCCTTCAGCTGTTTGTCCCGTAACAGTTGTTTTCCCAGTAAAAATTGTTTCACGGCAAATGCTCCTTCACAGTAAAGGTTGTGGGATGTCACAGTAAACATGTTTGTACAGCCAAGGTTGTTTCACAAAGGTTGTCTAACAGTAACTTGCCAATAAACCTTGCTGATTCTCGCATGTCCGAGATGCCTGTGGGTGGGCGCTTACTGTACCATTTCGACCGTAGGTTCACGGTATGTCACCCGTCACCGCACATGTTCATTTTATTCGATGTTCATTCCTCGGCAATCAAGGCAAAATTACCATTTATAGTAATCCGGTGTAGGCGGTCGGAGTGGGCTGGTAGACCTGGAATCCTGCGGTATCGCTGCGCAAAGGATGAATAGCAGAGGTCGTGTACAAGCAGGATGTCCTGACTAAGCTACAAGCTGCTGCCACACATGTGCACACAGGCTGGACCTCCCACTACACCGGCAGTTGCCGGCGCAGAAATTTTCACAATTTTTAGCCTATTTGGGCCACAAAAACCGGCCGTCACCGTCACCTGTACCCAATAGGTTCAGTTCACAACCCCCCGTCACCCGTCACCTGAACTTACGGTCGAAATGGTACAGTATTGGGCGCTCGGTGTTGGCGGCGAGAGCCGGAAAATGGAACATCAGAATGTTCTGTAGCTTTGTCATTATATTATATTATAGATGAGCTCTAATTAACTTGTCTTACACTCAGGCCGGCTCGCAAGCTCGCCTTGCCTGAGCTAGCATGCAGGCAGGCAATGGCCAGACAGTCTGGCCTGGCAGGCCTAGTGCTGGCCAAATATGAATACGATATGGTAAATGGCGTATTATATTCACCCCCGCGGGCCCGTATCGTATTCTTAGTGTATCGTATTCATATTCAGGCCGTTGAATATGAATACGATATGAATATATTCAAATATATTCTGAGCCACCTGCAGTCAGAGAAAAGGAGGCTCGCACTGGACCAAAACTTTGCCAGAGTGTTGGAAGGTCCTTGCACACCCCTCCTAATGTATGAATTGGTTCTTTGGGGACCAGCAGGTAGCCACTATCGATAGTCGGTGTGTTTCAAACCCCGGATCACAACTTTTGATCACACCACCTGATTGATTGATTGAAGCTGAGGCCGGACCAGCGGTGGTCAGTGCAGATCAGACTCGGCTTGCAGGCCTGCCGCCAGAATGCATTGATCCAATGTGTCCCGAAGGCGGCAAAAGCCAACTTCAGAGTATTCAAATATATTTGAATAATTTGAATACGATGGGACACGTATCATATTATATCCATATCATATTGTATTCATATTCAGCTGTATTCATATTCTGGTGGAGGTCCTGGGGCCGTATTGTATTCGTATGTATTCGAATATATTCAAAATATATTTTGGCGTATCATATTTATGGCCAGCACTAGGCAGGCCTTACGAGCTGGCGTGTTGCGTCGTCATGCGGCTGGCTGTCGAGCCCACCTGGCGTTGTCAGCAGAGAAGCACATAGGGACGGAGCGCCGGCGCATCGCCAACAACGCGGCAAGAGGCTGGTTCCCGAGCTTGCGCGCATGCATGCATAGGAGACACTGGCACGTGTACCATCACCGCGAGGTTTGTGCAAGATAATCTAACTTGAAGATACAGGGCTCTACGCTGGTATCATGTGGAGAGCACTCCGGCGGAGCTCAAAAGTTGCCGGGCTCACCGCCATCCGATTTGGGGGAAACGGAATGTTTGTGCAGAATCGGAGCCAGTCGCAGCCGATGCGGAATTTCAATTGGCTTATCGTCACTATTTTTACGTCAGGCTTAATTTTCAACTTTCATCGCACGCTGTACGATGCACCCCAGAAACGAATCTTCCAGATGTGTGGGTACGGCGGAGTTTAAAGTCAGGGCCAATAAAAATGATCACCTTACTGTACCATTTCGACCGTAAGTTCAAGTGATGGGTGACGGGGGGTCGTGAACTGAACGTATTGGGTATAGGTGACGGTGAGAGGGGTTTTCATGGCCCAAATAGGCTAAAAAATGTGAAAATTTCTCCTCCCACAGGGAGGATAACCAAATAATCTATGCCAAGACATTCACAAAATACGCAGAAAATATTTACAATACCTTTCAGATGTCTGTGGCTCAAATAATGCACAATGCATTGAGAAGAGGCAGAAGGTATTCAAAATATATGTTGATCTAAGCATATCTTTTGAATACCTTCTGCATGTTTGAGACCACAAACATCCGAAAGTTATTGTAAATATTTTCTCCATATCTTTTCAATGTTTTGGCATAGGTTATCTAGTTATCCTCCTGGTGTCCGGTGGTTGCCGGAGTAGAATAAATGGAAAATTTTCCGTGATTGCCGAGGAATGAACATTGAAGAAAATGAACATGTGCGGTGACGGGTGACATACCGTGAACCTACGGTCGAAATGGTACAGTACTCTTGCCTTGTTCCAGTAAGGTCCCCTGACCTGAGTAGTTCGGTGGTTGCGATGATATCCAATGGCTGTAAAAGGCCTAATAAAGCAGTTCTATCTCCATGATTGGTTCCAATTTTGATTCAGGAATCGTTTGAATTTGGCATGTAGGATGCCGCTCTCGAACTCGAATGGCAATCCTTCGCTGGGATACATAAAATCCGAGCGGAGTCCCGAGCAAGGTAAAGGACTCTGCTCATGACGACCGTTGCTCCACGGCCTCACCTCCAGAATTCGGATCTTGGCATCTAGTCGGTCGCCAGGGCCCCTGCGCCGACATACACAAGACGGCGCAAGGCGGGATTAAATGATACCTAGTATATCCGGCACGGCCGGACCGGTTCGGAGTGGGACGGTCTCCTATTCCCAGTCAGACCAGTAATCTTTTTTCCTTCTTTTTCTTTCTTTCTGATAATTGAAAACGGGGAGAAAAGATTATTCTTCTTTCGTCCTTAGACTATCCTGGATCGAATGAGAGCACGAAAGCCGATTTACTGTAATTACTTCGGATGCAGATCACGGCAGCGATTTCTGCCGAATTTGAGTGTCAGGGCATGCGAGTGGCAGAAGCTCACCTGTTTGGAATCGGGAGTCAAGCGCCACGGCCGACTGAACCGAAACAACAAGCAGCAGGACACATTTTTTGTTGAGCGGACAGACGTCAACGGCACGAAATAAATCCAATGAATAGGGAACGCTGGAAGAAGTGCCTGTAATACGACTCTGAGGGATAGAGGGTCACGAGCATCCACGTACTCTATATAGTAAGGACAATCGCATAGACCCCGGCCATCGGAGGTGGATTGAGGGAGCGAGTGCTCAAGACGGCCTCCTTCGGTTTGAAATGAAACATTCCGTCGGGGGGATTTATCGGCGCTCGGCACATCACTTCGAGGCCTGAACACGGCCTCATTCGGTATGAAAGGGAACATCCCGTCGGGGTCACTTCGAGTTGATCGATACTGGTAAGAGGATGAGGGACGGCTAGATATCCTATAAGGTATAATATCTTAGAAGTTTAGAGTGCAAACCACACACGATCTGGTATGTAACCACAGACTTCTCTGACGCTGGTGGAGTGGAAAACGAACTGCGGGAGAACATTCGGCCGAAGATGCCGATGTCGTGATTCGGACCCTAACCAACTCACCAAGAATGGTCATCATCGTCGCGCGTCCTGGACGCTGTGTACTCCTTTGTAGCGACCTTCGTATTCACTTAAATCTTTATCCGAACCGCCCCTATACAGACTCTCACAGAGTTCTATTCTACTATTTATAAAATAATGCTTTTCTGTCCGAAGCTTTGAAACTCCGACAGGAGATCACCGAGGGTTGGCGCCGAAGGACGTCGACAGCCGCGACGACGCGACAACTTGAAGCTGCCTTTTCAAAAGCCGATTTCCAATTTCCAACACTTAGGATGGGGCGCTTCGGCGCGCTCTTGTCACATCTAAACAAGGACTGACTTGATCCGACGGAGGTGGGCGTGGAGTCCCGACGGAGCACCCTGTTTAATAGTGCGTCTTTTTCTCTTCGACAACCATCTCGAGTCCTCGACACCCAGCTCAATGCTAACCCGGCTCCTCCTCTCCGCAACCGCGGTCGTAATCGGAACGCAATTAATCAGGGCAATTTACAGGCACCTATCTTCGCCACTTCGGCATGTACCTGGTCCCCCGAATCCTAGCCTCCTATTCGGGTATTTCGGGAAGACTACAGTGCGTTTGTCTTCCGCATTCTTCCCGTATTCAAGGCAATATGAACCGCGCGTTTAGTTTGCAAAGACGCAAGAATGGCAGGCTCAGTTCGGACCGACGTTTAAGTTCCATCTCATGTTGAACGTCCGTCCTGCCTTCACGCGATTACCATCATTCCGAATCTCAAAGGATATCGTCCGCACAGAACCCCACCCTTTATACGATTGACACGGTGGCGCTGCATCATATCCTCAACAGCGACATTTATCAGAAGGCACCGAGGGTGCGCCACCACATGAGGGAACGGCTCGGCAGAGGTGCGTCCCGCCCGCATCGTTTCCTTCTTTTCATTCATCCAGATTCGATGCCGTTCAACCATGGTTTAATATATCCTGATCTACAGGATTACTTGTGTTAGAAGACGAAGAGCACACGAAACTCGTAGGTACCCCATCTCATCTCCAATTCCAACTCCAAAGCCCCCAATAATATCAACCGACCTCTCCTCCCCCCACAGAGAAAAATCATGGTCCGTCGAGTCCTATTCTTCTATTCCCTCCAGACCGTCTCTGATCAGCTACTTATTTATGAAAGAGCCCTGCCTTCGGACTCTCACAGATCCGTGGCCTTACGCAGTTGTTTGTCGATAAAGCCATCGAGGTAAATCCATTCCCTTGTTCATGTTCATATATTTGAGGGAGAATGCAGCTCTCTAACGTATGGGGCGCCGAAACACCAGACGAATCTGGCTGGGCGCAGATCGAAGTGGTCAGCGGGTTGAAGAACATGACTCTCGATGTTATTGGGCTCGCGGGTACGTACGCACATTGCAACTCTCCCGCATTCGCCTTTACTTATGCTGATCACTTGCGCATTTGCTTTCACCACCGAATTTAGGATTTAACTACGAATTCAACGCCCTCCGCGAGTCCGCGAACCCAACCGCTCTGGCCAACGCCTTCCGCGCGCTCTTCACGCACAACAAGCACCAGGCCGTGGCGGTATTGCGGGGGCAGTTTCCCGTCTTGCGCGCACTCATCGTGCGTCCTTCCTTCCTTCGCTTCCATGCTGCTGGGCCTAACGGATCCCCTTTTTACTTTTTCCGCGTTGCACCCGGTAGCCTACATCCAAAACAATCTTCGCCGCCCGCCGCACGATGGACAATATCGGGATACAGCTCCTCCAGGATGCCAAATCAGACATATCCTCTCGTGAGAAAGATGCAGGGCGGAAAGACATCCTCTCCCTCCTCGTCAAATCCAACATGTCTGCAGACCTCACGGAGAGTCAGCGGCTGAGCGACGAGGAGGTCATTTCTCGTTCGTACTCTTTCCATTTGTTGAATCCTCTGATAATCCTGAGTTAATAGAGCTTCCGACGTTCTTCGTCGCTGGGCACGAGACTACCAGCACGGCGACAGCCTGGGCGCTCTATGCCCTCGCTTGCCACCCGCGCGTCCAGGACACGTTGAGGTCGGAACTCTCGGCCATGGGCACAGACACTCCCTCTTTAGATGCGTTGAATGGACTTGTTTATCTGGATAAGGTGCGTGTTCGTTTCCTTACTCTCACTTGGAGTCGTAACCGCGCAACGGAACCTATGTACTCATTGAGTGCATTTCACCAGTTCGTACGCGAAGTAATGCGTCTTTACGCCCCGGTGGTTTTCACAAACCGCATGGCGGTTAAGGACGACGTCATCCCCTTGGGGACGCCGTACACCGATACCAAAGGAATACAGCATGATAGTCTCGCGTGCGTTCCTCCGTCCACTGTCCCTGTTCGCCCAATGCCGTGTAATCAATTGACCGATTGATATATGCGTGGATCTCCAGTGTGCAAAAAGGTCAGACGTTCTGGATCCCCGTCGCCGCCGTGAACCGCGACCCGCGTCTCTGGGGTCCCGACGCGGATGAGTTCAAGTATGTTATCCGTCGTTTCCTCATGCATTCGCCC
This sequence comes from Mycena galericulata, assembly GCA_029289565.1. Taxonomy (NCBI): domain Eukaryota; kingdom Fungi; phylum Basidiomycota; class Agaricomycetes; order Agaricales; family Mycenaceae; genus Mycena; species Mycena galericulata. The sequence goes on from JARKIA010000090.1 coordinate 597,355, forward strand.
ACTAATCGTAACTCTCGCAGCCCCGACCGGTGGGACTCCGTTCCTAGCCCAACAAGCGGGATCCCGGGCATCTACGCCCACCTCTTAACCTTCCTCGCCGGGCCGCACAATTGCATCGGCTGGCGGTTCTCTCTCGCCGAGATGAAAGCGCTCTTATATACACTCGTACGGGGATTCGAGTACGAGTTGGCGGTGAAGGCGGAGGACATATGCGCTTCGATGACGCCGGTGCAGCGCCCGATGGTGTCAGGGAAGGAGGACGAGGGGGTTCAGTTGCCGATGCGGGTGAGGAGGGTGCAGGGTTGACTTGGGTCGTATGTTGTTTCGACAAAATGATTCACTATTTGGACTGTGTGCAACATTCCAGGAGTAATATACGTCTCTCGGTAATTGTCCGGATCTTCGCGAGTATATGACATGGGGGAAATGTTGTAAAACATCAACATGCCGGTCAAACTGCAGCTATGAGGCGGCGGGCGGCGGGCGTGTATGGGCTCTCCAACTATCAACACCCCGTTGACTTGTATCACACTAAACCATCGTCCCAATATCCGATACGAAATTCCGCTGATGATGATTTGGAATTTTCCGATACAGCCAACATACGAGGTAGGAGTAAAAATTGTGGTAACGTCTGCTTACAAGCTACTAGTAAGACGCCCTCAGCGAGATGGTGGTTAGATTCAAAGCTGTGAGTTCGTCGCATCATCGGATGATCGGTCATCGCCAGTCGGCCCGTTTCTCCGTGTTGAACCAAAACACGACTTCAGGGTTGAAACGTGAGTTCTCCTCTATTATTCGATCAGGTTTCGTCAGAAGATGTGACCACACTTTACGACCTCCTTTGAATATCTAATTTTTGAAAACTCACAGGCATCTTCGAATGAACGCGTGAGAAAATCCGGAATGGTTCTCTGAGTTCGAGTGGGTGGGTTGAAGCCTGTGATCAGTACGCAGTCAGCTCCCCTTTTCAAACCAGACTTTGCAATCTAGGTGTACCTTGCAGAAGATTATTGTCCGTCGGAAATGTCTAGAATTGGAAGGAGTTTGTACACGCTAATTTTGAGGCGATCGAGATCTCCTTGTCAGTGGAATCGGCTCAAAGGTCTAAGAAAAGACAAGCAAGGCCCCTGGATTAACTCAATGCAGTACAGCGCTCCTGGGTTCTACCGACTCGACCCAAAATCGGAGCCAACCTTCGTAGGAACCCGTTCGAATCGGGGCGGGGCAGTCATTACACGGTGGGGTATTTTTTTTTAGACTCCGGAGGCGTTTCACGTATTCAATTTGCAGATTCTGAGAAATCTACATTTCTGTTTGAATGAGTCGCACAATTATGTAGTTGACGCATCTGTTAGTCAGAATCGCTGACATGGATCATAGAACGGACTCCCACAAACAGACCCCCTTGCAGCAAGCGTCTTCGTGGCTTTCTGCGGCTCGAGTCCGCCCTACTTGATGAATTTACATGACTTGTGGTTCCTGGGGAATCAAAGGTATTCAAACCATTCAGTATTTTGGCAAATGGAATAAGGGACAGCCCGTAAAAAGTTATTAACAACGGTTTCGTCGACAGTCTCGACTCTCGAACAGCACGGGGACGGGACTTCCCAAAGTGGGCAACAAGGCCTTTCCTTCCGAAGATGCCGAGTCGCGGCCCGCGCACACCTAACACAGTCACCGAAGATCGCCGAGCCGCGGCTGGCGCGCTAATGCCGACCAGCGGGCCGATGTCTCCGATCCAATGGAAAGAACGGAACACCCGGGTCAAGTACGTTGACGTTTTTTTTGGTCGAAATGAGGTCCATTAATTCCAAACTTCCTCAGGCCGTCAGATAAGCCGTGATATAGCGTAGTGACCATGCACCAGCCTCCGGGAATCAGACTGATCTTTGAAGTGCCTCTCTTCAATTTCAGGCGAGGCTGTCGGTGCGGCAGGTTGGTTCCTCACCGAATCTGGAACTTAGTGGCCAAATCGGCCGGTGAAAAAAAAAATCGCTCAAGTAGTGGATTCTGGAGCCTGGTTTGGACTACTTTGTTCACCTCCCACCGTCGTGTTGCCGCGAGGATCACTCGGCAGTTCGACCAGTATTAATTTAGCGCCATTTGAAGCCTACTCATTACTCTGACGACCGATATACGAAAATATCTCCTGGATATGGCCAAATTGGGTCTGGAACAAATTTCGAGCTCGAGCTCGTCCAGTTTTGATCCAATTTGAATGGCCTAGCACTTGTCTTCCTATACATACTCAAAAGGAACACTTCGACTGGAGTGATAAGAAATATCTATTATTTTAGCCCACAAATTTTCAAGCACGAGATGGTGGCAGCTAGGCGATACGCACCATACAACTCAGACCCCGCGGGATACCAGGGAGTCTGGTTTGATCCCCGGTGCAATTGAAAAATATCGACATTCTTGGCAACGTGGTATGCTGTGGTATGTACAAAGTTCGGAAATAATTGTCTCCACGTGTACGTGTGGCAGAGCTCAGAGGAGTTAGCTGGAGTTAGTCAGTCAGGGTTAGAAATGAGTCATATACATCAATTAACAGCAATCTGTCAAGTTGCAGAAGGTTCTTCAAAGGTTCTTACTAGTATCCTTGGTCCCTCGGATGAGCCTCAAGCCCTTTGAAAAGGTAAATTCTCTTCGTCTTCAGGCCCTCAAATTGGGTTGTTACCCACAGAATCATTCTTGTGCAACATTTAAGCCACTGTGACAAAGCTGAGGCGCACCGCACTAATGCCGCCCACCACTGGCAGATGTGATCGCACTGCCATGATCTCAACTGAGAAGTGCCAAGTCGCATCAGTCCAGGCCCCGGACACTACCCGCCGTTGGTCCGGAAAAATTTCGGGATTTCGATCTCTATTTTGACGGTAATACGCCTTGGACGCACAAAAACCGATTGTTGCTTCCCCCACGCGCAGATGCCTTAGTCTGGTCGTTACGTATCGCTCCCAGGGTGTTCAAATCTTCTGACGGCCGCTGGTTCAGAAAAAAATACCTTGAAAACTGGTTGTTGATTTACTTTACACCCGGACTGGCAGATAAGGTAGTGTCCGGGGCCTCATCCCACCCTGCCCAAATAAATTGAAATAATCCGGAAGGAGCATTGGGCCGTGATGTGGATTAAGATCAACGTCAATATTCGTATACTTGAATGTACGGGACAGCATCAATTTGCTTGGCGAATGCAGTTGCTTAAGTAAGTTGGCTCTCATCAATTGACATTCTTTGACCGCTTTCTCTCCTGCACGCGTACAGGTTGCCCTTTTCAAGCATCTTTCTAAATTTCACAATGTTCGCCTTCAAGACCTTTCTGTCAACGCCCTTGTCTTTACTCTTGATCTCTTCACTGGGTGCGTGGCACTACGGGTATGTGTGCTTTTACTGACCGGTGCCCATAGTTTCGGCGGTCCCTGCTGTGTTACACAGCACTGCGGCCCACACGCTGTTTCTCCGTCAGACCATCCCTGGAAACATCTCAAACGACGTCCCTTCACAGTGTAAGACGGCATGTGCCCCGCTTGAGGCTTCCACCGCGGTAAGTGTTTAAATGAGCCTTGTACATCTCGGTGTCCTGATCATCAGACTAGAACATTACAGTCACCAATCCAGTCTGCACGAACGCCATTGCCTCCCAATTCGAGGCGTGCCTGCTTTGCATAGCACCTACGGAAGGCGTTTCTAAAGCGACAGTCCAAGTAGACGTCAATGGTAAGGACATCACCTGAGCGGGCCTTCGTATCACTTCAACTCTGACTCGTGCCATAGCGTTTACATCCGCGTGCGCAGACGCCGGGTTCCCAATCAACACCATAACAGTTCCGTCAGGGGCGGGCCGCGTAGTCCTCAGTACCGGACCAGTCGTCTTCACTCTCCTGATTTTGGGTGTGATTTCGATGTGATTGGATGTTGAGAGCGCTTTCTGTTAATAGCCGATGGTTCTGTACGAACAGAACATCATATCTCCGTGAACTTCAATGAATGCGGTTTCTATTATCGTGTCAGACTGCGGATGTAAGTTCTCTGCAGAGTGCTCACTTTGAACCAGGTATCGTCGTGACCGGTTGCGTGAAGCTGCACTAAGTGAGTGAAGCGTTCGACAGAGAGATCAGGTATGAGCGTACAATATCCCTCGAAGCCAATTTAGAGAGGTAGGGTACAGGGTTCGCCTGATCATGGAATGGCTGGAGCTCAATATTCAATAGTAACACTGGGAGACGTGAGCAGTCGTGACAATATCGAGTCGAGCTTTTACAACTCTCTTTGCCGCGTGCTTCATCAAACATGCCGCAGAGTGCAATCTTGCAGAGGAAGTTTACATAATGGTGGGATTGCTAAGAAGGGGGCGATAACCTCAGACCAAGGAGCCTCATTATGAATGCACTCGACGCTAAGGACTCGGAGCTTGGTGAACAGAGAGAGGCCGCTGGATTTCGTGGTAAATCTAATCTGGCCGTAATATGATTAGTACTTTAACCAGTAATTGTAGAGGAACACGCCTACCTCCAGATGAAGGGTTTCATTGTTGGAAAGGCTGGTGCGAACCTTGATGAACCCGTCAACTGCGCGAAATATGTGCCCAACGATACCGCCCTGAGATGAGATAAATTGAGGGGGCAAGTTTCGTGCAGTAACCACTGGATAACACTGTCGCATCATCATACTCGCATGCGGGTCCGATGGTGAGAGATTCCAATTTGATGGGTGCGGCGCAATGAGGAGGGGTTGAATCGAACGCGTGAGGAGCTTGGGCCCAGCAATAAAGTACGACAGCCTTGATGGGTGGAGAGCGACGGGGCCAGATTCGGAGGACGGTTTCGAAGTGAGGGATACCGCAGTGCATTTCGACGCGGCGGAGAGTGGGCAGGCTCAACAGCTTTTCCATCGCAACCGCGACATCATCCGACAGTTGGAAGCGGGTGAAGGTAGCTTCCTCCACGTGCGTGAACTGGAGGAGACTGATATCTGAGAATGTTTGGCCGAGTCATGAGCCCACACGAGATGGGCAGACGACGAATGTGCCGAATCAGGTGCGGGCATCTGTGCAATATCGGTAGCGGATGCTTCCACTTGCGGCCTGGACATCCTGATGATCCTAGGGAAAGGCCTCCTCGAATAGGTTGGGCCGGATACACCCAGGACCGCGCGACGAGAGCGCGTGCCTTCAAGTCTGACATGGACTCGCGCGGGAAGTGGATGCAGCAATCTAGGAGCTCCTGCACACTGAGAGGGCCCTGCACACTGTCCATCTGAGCGAATGAACGGAGATTGGAGTGCCAACAGGGCAGACCGGAGAGGCGGCTTGAGAGCGGCTGGATCAACAAGCCCGGGCCGGATTGCTCCCTATCTCCGCCGGGCCGCTGGGTCCCCGCTGCCACTAGTCTTAGTCATGCCAAATTAGAAGCAACGGTTCGAGCACAGCTACTCAATGGGGATTGAATAGACTGCTGTTGAGGGCGCAGCCTCCAAAATTGCGCGGCCGCAGGGAAATTGAAGAGAGAACTGGGAAGTAGTTCCAAACACCAAACAAAAGCCGTCCATTTCGTTACATAAGAGAACGAGTAACGGGCGCGATGGCTTGGCGATCGTAGAATCGATCACGACGCGCTGAGTCGTATCTTGATTGATTCGATGTTGCTCACTAATGACATCGATGGCAACTCCCACTACTGATGGCGTCCGAGTCCCACTAACGATGGTGAGCACTATTCAGACTACTGATAGTGGGAGTGGACGAGTCCCACTCCCACTCGGAGAAAGATTCGGAGCCAACAGAATTGATGAGGGTTATAAAGATCGGCGCGGGAGCGGGTGACACATAAACAGCTGAATTCGTATTCATGTTGCTGTGTTGCACTGAGTTGAAGTTGAAAAGCACGAACATTGGCGGCGCAAGCGGCCAGTGCGAGCATTTGAAATTTAGGAGCGCGTTCGGCGTCACCTGGAATTAGAATCAAATAGGGTGGAGGAGGCTCGGACGAAGAGGTCTGCCAGTGAATTCCGTCCTTTATCGCGGTCGGCAAGATGCGGTTGATCCGCTCTTGATCCGCCTTACCTCTGCAGACTGCCGTATACGGCCGTACTTCCGACGGGTCTTACGGTGTACAGTAAGGCAAACGCGGATCCTAATGATGTAAGACGCGACGGGACGTATGGCAGCCGCTTTACGCTTGCCGTCAAACCGTCGTATACGGTTAAGGTCACCAGCCCTATCACGTCCTCAAATACGTGAAAGTTGCCGGCGGTACTTTCACTCGCAGGCGCGATGGATCTCTATCCAGATCAACAAGAAAATGGGCTGATGGGCGATATTCATGCCACATAATCATCCTTGCAACAGCCGCAACGTTTGAGCCACTGCTTGTGACAACTGAAGGCGGCATCACCACCAATGCCGCCCACCATTGGCAGATGTGATCGGAAGTTGCAACGCCGCCCAAGGCACTCGATGACGTCCTGGTGCCAAGTCGCATCTGCTGAATAGACTCAGATAATCCGGAAGGGGCTTTGGGCCGTGATGCGGTAGTTCAGTTGCTTATAAGTTGGGTCTCATTATTATTGACATTCTTTGACCGCTTTCTCTTCTTTCTCTCCTCCACACGGTACAGGTTGCCCTTTACAAGCATTTTTCTACACTTCACAATGTTTGCATTCAAGACCCTTCTCTCCGCCTCCTTGTCTGTACTCTTGATCTCTTCACTGGGTACGCGGCACTACGGTTACGAGTGCTTTTCCTGACCGGTGCCCGTGTCATAGTTTCGGCGGTCCCTGCTGTGCCGCGCAGCGCTGTGGCCCACATGCTGTCTCTCCGTCAAACCATCCCCTCAATCTCAAACGACATCCCTTCACAGTGTACGACGGCATGTGCCCCGTTTGAGACTTCCCTCGCGGTAAGTGTTTAGATGAGTCCTATATATCGGCATCCTGATCATCCGACCAGGGCGTTACAGCCACCAATCCAATCTGCACGAACGCCATTGCCTCCCAATTAGAGACGTGCCTACTCTGCGTGGCACCTGTGGCAGGCGATTCCAAGGCGTCAGTCCAAGACGACATGGATTGTAAGGACACTACCTAACAGGACCCTCGTACCACTTCAATTCTGACACGTACCACAGCGTTCACATCCGCATGCGCAGGCGCCGGGTCCCCGATCAACACCATAAAAGTTCCGTCGGGTGCGGGCCGCGTAGTCCTCAATACCGGACCAGTTGTCTTCACTCTTCTGATATTGGGTGTGGTTTCGAATGTGGTTGGATGCTGAAAGTGGGTTCTGTTTATAGCCTACGGTTCTGTATGAACAGAACATTGTATCTCGGTGAATTTCAATGATTGCGGTTTCTCCGGTTCTGAGGGAACGCCGGACCGCCAGAGTGTTCTAGTTTCGAAAATCATGTATAGGCAGCTTTCACCATTGTCAGAGGTGGACCTCTTCAGTATGTGAGGGCCCGACGAGAACTGAGAGTGAAATTAGAACGGTTGTTCCACACGCGCTTCATGAGTTTTTGTAGGAGGGTATAGAGGTACAAAGAGCAAAACGATGCCCGCACCAAGTACAGCCCGAACGGGTGGCTTTGAGCCAAGTGTCCAGATAAATGTTGCGGCTCGAGAGTGGGTTTGGAGCGCGCCGTATCGGTGTCGGAGCGCTCCGGCTTCGAACGTGAATTCAAGTGAGACGGTCTCGATGACGAAGGCAAGGAATGATTGCTGGGAGGGTCGGACTTCGGCATCTTCAACTGAATGATGTTCCCACAGTTGCACTTGAATATCACGTCTGATGTTGTCAAGGCATTTGGGTTCCGACTCTGCATGTTTAATATAGTTTCGGGCAGCTGGTACGCCTATATTCCATACTTGGATGTAATGATCAACTGGACGTGCTTAACAGATGGATGAGAGAGGGGTCCAGAATCATCCAACGGGATACTTCATTTAGACCGTCTTAGATACTCTCATGGAATCCATTTATCCTCACTGAACAAATTCCGGGGGGGGTCGTCGTTCCTGTCTGTGATTCAGTGCATATTTTATTTCCTGCGGCGTATCCGAGTACCTCCATTTACCACTCGGGGAAATCAAAACGTGAATGGACTCCCGTTTGCAGCCTGACCACATTATGCAAAAATCAACAGCAGCGCAATGGGGGTGATAACACATCAAACTACCCCTCAACAACGACTACATGCCAAGACACAAATTTGGAAACGAGATCGATAAAAAGGACGCGCATACGGTGGTCATAAACAGGGTGAGGTAACTTACCTTGCTCGGAATCCGTCCGGAGCTTAATCGTTCGCATGAGCGGCCGACATTCACATCTTGTTGTTGCGGTCAAAGGCTCCTTCAAAACGAAATTATCATCAGTTCCTCCCGACTTTTCGAGGACAACTACCTCAGTTTCGGGGATTGAACCACCATTGTAAAAACAATAGTTCCCGCTGGATGAATGGTTGTTGGCATAGAACCGAACAATCAATACGGACCAAACGATGACCAGCTCGCGAAGCGCAATCAATGTGGAACTTTCTGTATGTGGAGTTACAGGAAGAATGGGTGCGGTGCGTGTCAATTGAGAAGCTCTGAAATATGAAAGTGGTGAAACTCCGAAGTCAAACGGCGAATGGATTCCCGGCAAATCCCATCCAAACGATGGAACTGGTCCATTGATGTGAGATCCTACTCGAGTCTAAGGGAAAGAGACGGACTAAACACCGTGAATATCACGATTGTTATGTACTTACCGGTGGGCGAGCAAAAGCAGCTCCGCAGAATCATAGTATGTTGGCATGTCTCTGGTATGAGAGTATCAGAAGGCGAACTGTAGATTGCGAGTGGAAAAACTCACGTTAAACCACTTCGGGTCGTAATCACCTTGGTGGATCTGTGCACACATACCTGAGATAGAGGAAACAAAGGACGAAGGAAGAAACGCACGATATCCCTGGCGCTTAATCGAGGGAAATATTTCGGGAGGTCGAGATTGGCATGGAAAAACCGATGCTGAACCTGCACGATGGAAAAGGGATTTACGAGAAGCGGAGAAAGAAGCGCATCCAGCTTGTTACATCCTCTCTCCTCGAATTCTCCGTGCAGTACGACTTCGCGGAGGCAATTTAAGGGTACAGTTATGTGGAAAGGGTGTACGTCCAATTCAATGAGGTCTATGTGGAGGAACGCCAGGTTCGGGAAAACGGAGAGGTCAAATAATGGAGTGTCAATCTGTGGCAAGGATGAGCACGGATTGCACAGACAGAACTGCAACGTAACCGTGAAAGCAAAAGAAAAAGCCTCGATCGTTTGGAAGGCCGATCGGAACCGCTCAGAGCGAAGCATGTTTGTGTACTTGCTGATCGCCAACACCCTGAGTCGAGAGAAATCGAACGGACAGGCTCCGTGCTGCAGCCAGTGCGGGATAATACCATTCATGGCCACGATATGCAGTGATTCCAGGTGGATAGGTGTGATGGCGTTGGACAGGGTAGGCTCTAGGGCAGATTGAGGTCCCTGATAGCAGTCCAACACAACATTCCGGAGATTTTGACAACAGCGCGTCCAAATCGGTAGAAAGTCGTTGGGGTCAGCGAAGTCGCACTCGAGGGCCACGCTGCGAAGAGTGGGCAAGCTGAACAACTGTTGTATAGGCATGGCGCAGCTTTTTAAGACGCTCAGATCAAACAATAAGAGGCTGACGTCTCTCAAATTGGTGAACGGCAAGGCGCAGATGTATGAGAATGTTGCGCTGATGGCTGCACGTGGGCGAATGTGAAGGCGACGGATGTGCCGAATGAGATGAGGGCTGGATCGTAATACGTTCAAGAGCTGGAACCACTGGAGCCGGGCTCGATCCAGGAAGGGTCTTCCGGGAATGACCTCCTCGAATAGACGAGCCTGGGCCTGGATACACCCAAGATCGGCAAACCAGCGCGCACGCCCTCAAATCTGGCGCGGAATCATACAAGTGTCCAATACAGTGATGCAACAGCTCCGGAACATGTAGAGGGCTGTCAGATTTGTCCATGAGGGGAGAGAGGATGAAGATGCAGCGGAGCGGACTGTGACAGAGGGAAGGTCGGAGACGCAATTTGAATTTCACGCAAAAGGCAATAACACGATATGGTCCTGTTTGGTTCTCTGATTGCCGTAACCATGCCGAGCTGCCTCAGTTGGCGTGGGTCTTTTTGGCTCTACATAAAAGACGGGGACAAGACACAATGCTGTTCGCAGATTCTTTCCGACCGGCTTGGTTTTTGGCAGACATCCTGGAAGTAGACCAACATCAGGCTATCCGTGTATGATCATGCAACGTTCAGCCTCTAGCGGCATTTTACGCACTCCTGAACCAGCGAAATCTAAGCTTCACATATCTGCGCCTTTGGGAGGTCTGGATGTCCTCCGTCAGCATCAACTAGATGCGCCCGCAGAGTGATGGGCTGACCGGTGCGAATTCCCTCTGGTAGACTTGTGACAGATGGTCCCATTTCGAACCGAACGGAGACGTCTTGAGCAATCATCCATAGGATAATAGCATGGGGCTTCTTGGATTGGAATTCTCGGTCATACATACATTACACTCAAAGGTGCACCTGAATAGTGAAAAAGTCGTGCTATTGACTTCTCTGCCGACTCAGCAAAATGTTGTGCTGCATCGTTTGTTGGCTTAACTTTCCGCTGTAGTAGTCGACCGCGGTTAGATTGAGCTCAGATTTATTAGGTAATGCTTTTTGCTTACTTATTATAGGCTGGCGATTTACATCCTAAACCTTGTAGAAATTATATGGGTGGGGATCATTCTAAGAAAGCCACGGAACTGTACTTTGCCCATCCTTCCCTGGACCTGTGGGCCCAACAGACGGTATTACTTAACGCGCGCAGGGGTAGAACTAAAGGTTCTGGTGTGCGGTATGGCATTGACTGGTTTTCATCTGTACCTCCGTTCATGTTGCACTTGGGGTGATAGACTTGTATTCTTCAAGTTGCCACGCGGTCTTGGATTCTTAGCAGTGGTAATGAACGCAACCGTCGGAGATGTACATAAATGACAAGAAGCGGAGTTTCTCCTCTCGACTGTAGGGACAGGGTAGGGGAAATGAAAGTTGTGAATTTTGAAAAGTTTCAAACTGTGCACGTGTTGTCAATTGGTGGCAGTGTGATGCGATCAACGGCACAAAGACGGACAAACCGCACTTTTTGTTTGTCTTTTCTCCTCTCATCTTCCTCCGACGACATCTCACTTCTACTTCATCGACAACGGAGGGAGAAATGCATCGCTGTCTTCGAATTCCAGAAGTTCTCCGCATGGTGTTTGCCGAGCTGGACCTCGACATGGAAAACGACCTGTTGTTTCCAGTGAATCCATCGCCGGTCCCACATTGATCGCTGTTCCCACTGAAGTGCCTCTGGTCAAGCTCGAAATGACCGTACGTAAACCCACCGCCGTAGAGGAAACGGCACAAGCGCTTTCTACCGCCTTGCATAACCATTGATCGCACTCCTAAATCTGCTTCTCCATGTTCATCTCAGCTCCCTTGAGATTCAATATCACCACGGATTCGGCATACATCGTTCGCTCCACCACTCTACACCCGTTTCACGCCTTCACCAACCTTACAGACGTTGAAGTGTTAGTTCCTTACGGATCAACTCTGGACGATGCCTTTGTGCGCGCGATGGCCATTTCATGGCCAAAAAATAGAGGAGATTTTCCTTCACTCGCCGAGTCGCAGAGCGTCTTGGGTGGGCAGACAGATCGATCGCAGGTAACGATCCAGGAATTCCTCTCTTCCGCGCAGCACTGCCCCGCATTGCGCGAACTCAAGCTAGTCCTCACAGTGGACTTGCCTCTGGACGGTCAAGTCGGTCCGGCCGAATACGACCCAGTCTCCAGAACACGCTGTCGAGGCTCGATGGCCTTGATTCGCCGACTCACTCGTCGTTCCAGATCGCCTCCTTCCTGTCAACTGTGTACCCCAGGTTCCGGCGGATGGACTATATGGATGACGGGTATGTTGTGGAACGGAAATGGACAGAGGTGAAGGGGTTGGTTCCGCATTTCGTCAAGCTCCGGGCTCAAGAAGAGTCACACTGGCGGCAGTAATTGCAAGAGTCCGATGCCCAGATCGAATCTCTGTTATTCACTCGTTCTTCCCCTGGCACGCGCTGTACCTTGTGCGGTCTCATTTCAGGTGAGTAATTTAGTTGGTGTTCCCACACAACGTAATTGTTCCGTCGCTACTTACAGGTTTGATCTCCTTCTCGAACTCTCGAGCTCGACAGTCTCACCTCGATTTCACGTTGTGCCGGCATGCCTCGCCTCGAAATGCTGATACTGATCCGTTCCTGACGATTCTTTCCTGCTGTTGATGCGATGAAACTCTCGCTAGGACAGTGTTCTTAGCTTTTCTACCAGTAACTTTGCATGCATCGCCCCCGTGTTTCGGACGCCACCATAGCCCGAGTTCTCCGATTCTGACGCTAAAGAAATGATGGTGCGTCTACAACACGCCGCGCTGCAGCTCCCACGCGGCCACCTCAATGAAAACCGACCATGTCTTGGGTGTTCTCGGGTCGGTCCGGTAACGTACCTGACAGAGAGAGACTTCTCTTCTGATGCACAGCATGTAGCGCCTCATGCGGAGTTTGGATGGCAGAGGCCAGCGTCGTGGGCGCCCTTCTTGTCCTGTACCATGACAAGCCCCCTTCCCCCTGAGGTGCTCCAGCTGGTCTCCGACTCACGACTCACAGGCTATCTCGCTGGTGCGTTCTTGCTTTGGTTCGCCGGTAAACATCGCACTGCTAATAGATGACTGCACAGTTGCTTCGGTATGCATCCTTGTGTGAGTCGGAAAATGTCACTCCTATGTCAATTACAAGCCCGGTTCCCAGATATGACCACATCGTATGCATTCCCGAAGAGGCCAGTCTTTTTCCCCGCTTAGACCTGAAAAGTAAACCGGTAATTTAGGTGGATCTTATGTGGAAAAGTCGTTGGGGAATCGCCAAAATAATCTACGTTCGCGACCACCTTTTTCTCCTGCGGAACTCCTGCTGATATATTTTCTTCCCAAGCTGTGGAACCGATACTTTAGTCTCATCGTTATCATGTGAGAATTTCCTGATCAATTTGACTTGCCGGCTAAGTGATGGCCTAGTTTGAATACGAGCGGTGAGTCGTGTCGGAACCTACTCAAACCACTTTATGAAAGTTTGATTACAGTTATCGTCCGAGATATTGGGTCATCTGTCGTCTGTTTACTTTCACTTCCTATTCATGCTTCCTGCTGATCTACAAAGCCCAGGCGTACGATCTCCCCCTTCTTTAAGCGCGAGTAGTTCCAGATTGAACTGCGTGAAAGGTGTCTAGACTGGCTGCGCGTGAGTCCATGGTTCAGTTTGTAAAACCGAGCTCATGATCTATCTGCTATCTATAGGTCCAAGGCGCGGCCTCCACCGTTGTCATCGCCATTGTGGATTTTGTTCTGATGCTTAGGTATTTATGGAATTTTGGAGGCGATGGATCTTCCTAAATCATTAAGGGTCTGGATCTTATATGGGCGACCGATGTGGATGGTGTGGTTCTTCGCACTCCTGGGAATTGGTTCGCTCCCTCAGCTCGCTTCCTGGCTATTACTTATTGTCTCCCAGCTGAGGTTGTCACCATGTATGTCCTTCTGGATTCCCCACTTATCCTGTCCCTAATAACCACGGAATCAGGGTCGTTATCGACTTCATCGCATTCGCGCAAATGAAAGGTGCTAATCGTCTCCGTTTGCGAAGCCAGAAATGGACGCTGATGGTCGATGTAGAATATATTCATCTCGGGTATACTATCATATCCGTGCCAAGAAGACAGATCCCTACTGACACACACAGGTCTATCATCAAAGGATGCTATGCCTACAGTGCGTCGAAATCCGCCAGGATGAACACCGCCGCTGACTGAATATACATGCTCAGATGTGCCACGCGTCCTCACCCTCTACGCCGCTGCCCCGCTCCTTGTCGTACGCTCCCCACCTTCATTCAGGAATGATTTTGATCCAGTGAATGTGCATTCCAGACCTTCGTAATGTTCGTCATGACCCTTTATAAATGCGGGGTGACGTTCTGCCGCGCCGACCATCGCGTGATGCCTCTATGGACGCTCTTCCTGCGCGACGGAGTCATATGGTTTGTCCTCGTATTCGGTCCGTGGGCCCACACCATCGCCGCTGTTTCATCGAACGCTGACTGATGCACCAGCCGCCGGCGGATCGGAGCTGCTGATATGGAGCATGCGGCGGGAGACACTGAAGCAGTTACTGCTGGTGTGAGTCTACTCCCGTTTCAAATTCTCTCCGTCCAATACTCAGATATACTCCGTTCCAATTCTGCTGCGAACCGCCAGGCCTGCACTTGTGTGAGTCTCCAGACTGGTCTCATAGACGTCACTCGACGATATATTGTAGAGTATACTCAACCGTCGCGTCGAGGACCCTCCTCAACATCAAGGAGATAATGTCACGGGAAGTTGTGGAGGCAGAGGGCGGGGAGATCAGCGCTTCGGAGACCATTGTATTTAGTTCCGTGTAATTTCAAAAAGCTCCCTTAATGGTACGCTGTATTCATATAATCGGGAGGATATTTCCTCGCTCGTAAATTCTAATACAGCCCCTCACGTAACGTGTGGTCTAAAGGCGTTCCACAGACTTCCGTTCCACACCGTTCTCTGACCTGGGCTCCGGAGTTTTACCGGAACTCTTAATTCCCCAGCGTTTGTCCCCGAAACTCATGAGACGTTGGGGTTATCCACCTTGGTTGTAGCTAATTATAACACGAAATGAACTCAGAATCAAAGATCCATACAGTACCGTACCGCTTTCAATCGTGGTCTCGCTAAACTTTCTGTAAATGTTGAGGGCGTGTGGATTAGTATCCCTTGTTCCACCTAGCTGTCACAGTCGAGCCGGAGTATACGTAGTGATACGATATGTATTTGGATTGGACTTCCATCAGTGTCAGTGCTTGTGATCGCCATGTACCTGTTCGATGAGTCTGCCCAGATAAGATAAAAACAAACGCACTGACATTTGGGGTAAGCACCAGAGCGCTACCGGGCCCCGGCGATGGAAAGGTAAACCTAAATTAGCAGCAGCACCGCGTTTAAAAATGGAGCGGTGGTCAGCATGGAGCGAAAACCTTTACGAAAGAAAAACTACGGAGTGCGGAGACAGTGTCTACATCTTCGGGAAGGAAAGACCAAGAGTGATGAGGAGGGCGGCCTGGAACTAAAGCAGAAAAGCGGGGACATCCGTCGAAGGTCAAGGATATGGGCGTGGCACAAGTGTTGCCATGTGAGTTCTATCCTGACTTCATTGGGAAGACCGGTCGAATGTTGCCCGGTTAGCTGACGAATCTTGAATCGAAGATAGATACGCGCCTATTAGTACACGCCAGGAAATATTTTATATCTGACATTCGCCACCCATGCCTCCCATTCCTTCCCAAATCTCTCATGCAGCATCTTATCCTCCTTCTGAATCCGAGACACGAGAGCTGAAACCGCGATAGAGAGGCCCACAATCCATATCGGCATGATCTTGTACGCCCACGGCTCCCCAGGACTGACCAGCCCCGAGCACTCGACGAGCCACGATCCCGGCGCTAGGTGACACAAGCCGATCCCAACACCCGCGAGTACCGCGCCCGTGTAGCTGGGGTGCCGAACGATGGAGTATAGGCCTGTCGTGATTAATTGATGGTTTTGGCGGATGCTCAGCTGGAAGGTGAAGAGCGTGCGGAGCCGATGGTAACAGTACAGCCGGATGGACGCTCCGAGTAGGCTGAGGAGACATCCCAGAAGGAATATCCTTGTCATTCGGAGGCTCCCAGTGCCACCTGAAATGTCCAGTGTCTCCAGAATCGACATCGATAAGGCTGAGGATGGTGAGATCCTCCGTGCGGTGAGAACGGCTATTTCAGCCAGCCCCCAGCTCCAGAAAGATGCCTTAAAATTTAAAACAATTAGAAAGGGTGAAATATAGAAGGATGAACTTGGTACATGGACAAACAGATGTCCAAACCGACCGACCTTGAGGATCAGCGGCAACCACTGCGGCGCGACTCTTTCGAGTCCTCTCGCTGGCAGCTGCTCTTGCTGCGACGGGGGTGGATTGGGAGGTGTCATGGTGGCATGGATGCCCAGAGTTACAAAGAGTAGCAAGGGAATCTTGAGAACGCTCATGATGGTGGAAGCAGAGAGGTTGCACGATACAACGGGTGCTCCGGCCCGGCCACGTGGCTTGCGACTCCCTCCGAGTCCCTACAACAAGCGAGGCACGAAGGTGCCAGGGCCGCCCTGCCAGTGAGGCCCTAGGAATATTAATGTTCATTGATTAGAATTGAAAACTCCGCATTCGCAATCGCCAAGTTAAGTAGAACACGGTGACACGGTCACGTGTTATGAAGAATAGAGCCTGTTCGCGTCACAACATGACATACACCGTAGTAATAATATACATGGCATATCGATGCAGACTTCAGACTTCCTAGAGCAACGCGGAAAATCCCTTCTCAGCGGTAGCCCGTCGACCAATTTAACGAGGCATGCTCTCCCATCTCACCCGGAGGAAGATCGACACGTTTGACGCCTGCTTTGACGGCTTACTGGGGCTTGACGAATCCCTCTGTCCAAGGGCCTTTATTCGCCCAGCTCCCGCATGCGAACCACATGCATCAATTCTTGCTCTTAGTGTGGGAGTCGCCTCATCTGGAAAGATATCTGACTTCCTGCGCCAGTGACTCCTGCTCTTGTTTTTGCCATCTTCATATCCGCCACCCGCGTATCTCACGGCGTATCTTGCCGATTTGAAATGTACCCAAAGAGGCCTAGTGATCATGAGTTACCATGTCAACCGGCTCGCTACAGCTTAAATATGAAGACCCTACTCGCAGAAGGAAAGCCCCATATTGATGCCGAAGGTACCGAAGCCTAGCCCGAAGACCGGAATCACCAGATGCATTACTGGAAACGAAAAGTATGTGCCTGCAACAACGAATACTGGATGGTTCTGATCTATTCAGGTTACATGACGACGTTACGAGAGCCAAATGTCGCCTGCTCTTCAAGGCTGGAGTCACAAAAAAAGACTTGACCCGTGAGTTTGGAGGTGCTACCTCAACGATGACACGGGTTCTCGAGAACAGCTATGCAATCAAGGACGAGGAAGAGAATGACCTTACCACCGCCCGTCAGGATCCCTCTTTTCAAGCACGCCTCGATCATTTGGGGGTGAGATTTCGATTCGCCTAGCCGATCCATTAAGTTCTAATGAACTGCAGTGGGTCGATCCAACCGTGGGTATGCCATTTTTCTTGCAGGTTCATTCTCATCTTATATTTCAGCGTCATCAAAGTGTGCAGCATCACGATAGGCGAACCGGGGAGGAAGTGAAGCAAGAGCCACAGTCACCAGGTGCAATGGTGTGTCTTGTCATCCCAGCCTCTATGAAAGTTGTAGAGCATGAGGTTCCTTCAGGAGGCTCCGATTATCATAGCTCAGAAAGCCCACCCCCAGAGATACATCGGGGTCGCCTCCGCCGACGGCAAACCCGCATTCGCCTGCGCCCGAACAAGAAGATTTCTTACTGACATTCCTCACTCGAATTTCGTTCAAGAATTTATATCGCCCGCTCAAAGCAAACGGCGTGGACAAAGATGCGTTGTACCGGATGGCTCGTTGGGATGCGAAACGCTTGGGTGAATTCATGGCCAGGTTGGTGCCTGAGATGTCAGGATTCAACCGACATGCATTGTCGGACGAGATTCGTATGTTGCAGTGAACAATTTTCAAAATATTGTGTCTGTAAATAGATAAGTCCCGTCAGCAGGAATGTCGTCACGGACAAATCTTCATCGATATTCTGGTGGGGCATCCCGCTCTGCGCGCAAACAGATCAACCTCGCGCCGCAAGGTCTCCATCTCGGTTCGTAGCTCCTCCGTCCCCCTAGAAACACTGGACGTGGCCCCGCTCACTGACGCCGTTGACACCGGGGAGACCAGCTCCATCGTCATCCCCGTCCTCACGGGCCCGTCGCTACGCCCGCGGGATTTTCGCGCCGGGAACGAGGGCGACGGTTCCGGGCTGGCGATGTAAGTTTGCGAAGGAGCAACGCCGCGCGCGTCCCACGACGGGCCCGTAAGCTCCGACATCGTGGAACTCGGCTGGTATGTCTGGTATGGCATTGGCTGGGGCGTCGCCAGTACGGACTCAGCATTGACTGTCGTTTGCGGCGACGTAGAAAAATCGCGAGTACGCCGAGGAGGATCAGGACCGCAACACCAGCGATTACCCCGCCCGCTATGGCGCCTGCGTGGCTTTTGGCAGGCGAACTAGTACCACCTGAGGTGGATTCTGGGCGGCGTCGATGCGTTCTGGGCGGGGACGATGACAGTCAGATTCGGCACGCTACAATGATATTCTCTCTGTGTGTGTTTGGTGAAAAGACCATATGTGCTTACCTCAACGCGAGCATTGAAAACATGGCGCCTTGAGCGGGACTGACACATATAATCACCTTGGGAAATTTTCACTCCAGCTATTTAGTCAACGAACCTAGCGAATCCATTCAGAGGCGTGCCCGCGGCAACCCCCGCGCCGGTCCCGCCGTTGTACACGGTGGCGAACGGTCCAACTGCAGCGGTGATATTTAACGAAGCGCGTTGGTGGACTGCGGTGATGAGGAGGTTTCTTGCCGTCGTGTCCGGAGCGGCGGCAGCGCTGAATAGGGCCCAGTCTTCCCAGAGTCAATTGCAGCAAATCGGTTTCCAGATGACATACATACCCGAGCGCGTGTTCGAGTTGCTGTCGGTGCTCAGCGGAAGGCCATATGGGGCTGAGAAAAATCGGGACATTTAATTCCCGCGGTTTTGCGCACGGAGCGGAGGGAATCAAACCTGGCAAGGCATTGACCAGTGCGGACGATTCTTCAGCGTAAATCTGGGTGTGAGATTGATCAGCTTCGTTTTTTTTTCACGTTTGCCGCAAACTCACGGAGGAAGGCACTACATTCAGTTGCAGCAGTCGGTCGGCTAACAGATTATACATGAGACCGAAGGACGAGGGGCTGCCGTACGTCCAGATAAGATGCCCGGAGGGTGATGCTAGGTTTACCCAGGATTTTACGAGCGATGAGGCGCTTGTCTAAAACAAATCGCATCTAAGGGTGGCGTACTTCGATTGAAGGCAAATTACCTGGTAGGTCTGCGCATCCGTTGTCTCGCCGACGAGCCTGCTAATCTCGGACATGGCCTGTATCGCAATGATTCCCTTGATCGCGAGGTTGGTTATATTGCCGTGGTTCTGCCCGAGGCTGCTGTCACGGCCGTCGGCAGGAATTCTGGGTATGAGTTGAGGGCCGGAAAGGAACAACAAGCAAGAAGTAAGTACGTACTCTTGCGCAGGAATCAATGCATTAGTATTGAGATAGTCGGCCCATTTTTTCAGCAAACTGTACTGAATTCGGGGAGATAGATGAGGGATGGTCGGGTCGCTACAGGTTATAGGGGACGCACGTATCTGCTGATGAGCTTCCCATCTCCAGACGTACGTGCATGCGCCAACGCGAGTATCAGCATGTTTCCCGAATCTACGTATCTGTCAGCGTCGTCGCTCTTCTTCACGAGGAAATTTTCATAATAAACGAACTTTCCACCCCGTACACGTCCTCGTCGCTGGCATCGCCGGGGGCCGCAGGGTAGGCGAAGCCTGCAGCGAGTATGTGAGTCAAGATACGCAGCAAAAATGAGCCTAAGCGAA